>JABFTP020000165.1:29486358-30711903 GCA_013387265.2 Cryptolaemus montrouzieri | reverse complement strand
TGCACATGCTCTTGGTGAATCACAGTGCTTTGAGTAGTTTGAAAAATTAAAAATAGTGATTTCGACGTAAGAAATGAAGAACGTGGAAAACAACCGAAAAAAATTGAAGACAATGAATTGCAAGCATTGTTGTATGAGGCCGATCCTCAAACCCAAAAACAAATCGCAGATCAGTTAAATGTGACACGAGAAGCCGTCTCCATACGTTTGAAAGCCATGGGAAAGATACAGAAGATAGGAAAATGGATTCCACATGAACTGTATGAAAGACAGCAGAAGAATCGGAAAACCACTTGCGAAATACTGCTTGCCAGGTACGAAAGAAAGTAATTTCCCTATCGAATTGTGATTGGCGAGAATCCCAAACATGAAAGATCATGGGCAACACCAGGCAAACCAGCAACATCGACTGCTAGACCAAATCGTTATGGACAGAAGACAATGCTCTGTGTTCCGTGGGATCAGAGGGTGTGATCTATTACGAGCTTCTAAAACTTGGCGAAACCTTTAATACAGAATATCTAAAAGGCAACACAAAGTGATTTTGCTTCATGATAATGCACCATCACACAAAGCAAAACCAATCAAGAAACGATTGAGACGTTTAGTTGTGAAATACTTCCACATGCAGCTTACTCTCCAGATTTTATTTCGTCCAATTAATACTTATTTGCATGGATGAGACACGCACTTGCTGAGCCACGCTTCGTTTCTTACAAAAATTAAAGGAAATGACTCAATGACTGGTTTGCTTCAAAAGAGCAACAGTTTTTTTTGAGTGGTATCTGCAAATTGACAAAAAGGTGGGAAAATGTATAGCCAGAGATGAGAATTACTTTGAATAAACTATTTTGTATCGATTTCATACAATAACGTATATTTTCTTTCAAAAACGTTTCCCTAATTAGATACCTTCTAACGAAGAAGATTTTCTTCCTTATATTAAACCAGAATTGCTCATTAACTTTTTCGGAACATGAAGGAAAGAGTAATTATGTAAACTGCTTGGTGATATTTTATCAGCGTATTGATATCACCGAAACTTTATTATCTTCCTAATATCTTAGTATCATCAAATGAGTACCACTGACCGAAATTATTAATGACACAGGAATACTATTAATCCGAATTAGCTGAAATAATTTTTAGAATTTATATTTCAAGAATTTTCATTATATGCCTATTCAACGACTACAAGAATAAATGAAATACAACATGATATAAATGCAAAGCTCAAATAAATGGAGAAGTAACTATAAAGGAAAAATTACATTTAAAATTGAATAATTCAATTTATTGTTACCTAAATTTCATATTTATTTTTATAGGTTGGTCTAGTTTCCATAGCAATCTGGACTAAGGAGAAAAGATTACTTCATAAACTAAATTCCACAAATCCTTCATGGAAGAAAACAGAATCAAGGATTTCATATTAAAGAATGTCTCAACTAGATCAGCAGACAGCGCTAATCCATACGGATGAAATGGAAAAATTCTCCTAAAAAATATGGACCCGTTTTTGAAATTCGTAGCCTCGAAGAAAGTACGGGATTCTGCTATTCAGTGACAACTACGAGAGCCACGTTTCCTTAGATGGAATTAATTTTGTCCCCTAGTTATAGTTATAAATTACAACTCTTTTATGCCGACGTTTTTTACAGTTCCAAATTTCTTACGGAAGATTAACATGATAAATAACTTCTGAATAACCCAAGAAAAACCATAACCATTCACGAGAATTCGTAAAAATTGCATACTCAACTTCATTAGTAGTTAATTCAATATGGCAAGTAACTTTGTGCCCTAAATAGAAATCTATTTAGTAAAGCAAGTGTAATAGATTGTCATTATGAGAAGCAAGATGTCAAAGAACCATTTATCATCCCTCTGGATGAACTGAATATAAATTCGAGTAGAAGTGGACCTAGTAGAGAAGTTGCAGTGGCTACCGGTCTCTTCTCATCGGAACCTCAATTATTCAGCCCAGAATTTGTGACGCCACTAAAGTGCAGGATGTGCCCTTTATTCAACAATTTCTCAGTGAAGTTTCAGATCAAACTTCCAAATTAAATTACTCTGGTGCAGGGGTATATCATATTCATGTTCATTTCTTATGTGGATGATATAAATGTCATATACAATTATGATATTCGGTATGATGAACTAAAGTTTAGTTACCGATTCAAAGGTAGTAACAAATTACACAGGTCTGCAACAAAAATGCTGTCTGGATATTTTCAACTGATTTCTATGTATTTAGGTGTTCTGAAAACAAAAAACATACTCAAAAATTCCAGAACGTAAGGTTATTTTAAAAAAGGCAAAATTTTATTACAAAAAACGGATTTTTTGGGCTAAAAACGGATTAACTTGTAGTATAAATGATAGGTATAATTTTAATTTGATTACTGTTTTAAAACGTTCACAGGACATAACTATCATTAATTTCTAAATAAGGAACACCTTGTTTGACCTACATAAACAAGTATAAACATGTTGTAACCTGAAAGTGCGAGCTCCGATAGTGTATCAGTGGCGCGGGACAACGTGTTAACTCATCATCGTTTTATAGATCTTGGTTCAATACGGTGCTATGTCGTCTGTGCGGAAGTGTGTGAACTCTTCGGATAGCTTCTGTTACATTTGTGTAGACTATATGACTTTAAAGCAACAAGTTAATATTACGGACTTTGTAAAAAAGTATACTTCGCGTATTTTTGCTTCAAACTTGGAGATCAGGATAAAGTATGGGCATCTCATAAAGTCTGCAAACGATGTGTTGAAGACCTTCGAAATTGGTTTGAGGCCAAGAAAAAAGCTTTCCGATTTGCGGTTCCTATAGTATGGCGCGAGCAAAAGAACCATAGTGATGATTGTTACTTTTGTTCGTGTAATGTGAAAGGGTATAATTCAAAACGGAAGCAATGAATTTCATACCCCAATCTGCCATGGGACCGAAATACCAGTGCCCAAGGTCCCTGCTACCTTGGAAGAGGTTTCAAGTTCTGACGAAGATGGTACTGTACCTACAACCGATGACCAGTCAACTTTTGAATTTGAAGATAACAGAAGTCCAAAATTGTTTACCTAAGGCGAGCTTAATGATTTGGTAGGAGACTTATTCTTCCCAAAACGTTGCTGAATTGCTTGGATCAAGGCTCAAAAGCAGGAACTTACTTTTGCCGGGAGTGTCTTCCTCCTGGTTTAGATATCGTGAAAAGCAGTTTACTTCCTACTTTGCCAAGATGACGAGGTGGTTTATTGCACCAATATTGAAGGTTTGATGAATACATTTAAGATCTCATACGACCCAGAAGAGGGCGTATTGTTATAGATTCTTCAAAAGAAACCTTAAAGCAGTTCTGCTTCACAACGGCGGTTTCTATGCTTCCATTCCTGTTGGCCATTCCGTACACCTCAAAGAAACCTACAAGAACTTGGAATTGATTCTTTGTAAATTAAAATATAAAGACCACGGTTGGCAAGTATGCGGTGATTTCAGAATCTTGGATATGGCGCTCGGACAGCAATCTGGGTTTACCAAATTCCCTTGCTTTTTATGTCTATGGAATAGTAGAGACCGAACAAATCACAGGACCAAAAAGTGTTGGCTTGCGAGGGAGCTTTAAGTTGGCGAAAAGAATATCCTGCATGAAACTTTGGTGCCTCCTCATAAAGTTCTTTTACCACCACTTCACATAAAGCTGGGATTGGTGAAGAAATTTGTAAAATCACTTCCAAGAGATGGAAATTGCTTCAAATACCTAATATCAAAGTTTCCTGGCCTCTCGGAGGTAAGGTTGAAGGAAGGTGTTTTCGTTGGACCAGATATAAGACGGCTTATGGATGATATACTATTCGTCACAACCATAACGGATCGTCAGAGAGAAAGGTGGATTGCCTTTGAGGAAGTTATAACAAATTTTTCAGGCAATAACAAAGACCCTAACTACAAACAAATTGTCAAAAGAATGTTAAAAGCATTTCACGCTTTAGTTTGCTCGATGAGTTTAAAAGTACATTTTCTTCATTCCCACCTCGACTATTTTCCAGAAAATTTAGGAGACGTGAGTGAAGAGCAAGGTGAACGATTTCACCAAGATATTAAGGAGATGGAAAAAAGATACCAGAGAAGATGGAGCGTCTCAATGATGGCAGACTACTGTTGGACGCTTGAAAGAGACCTTCCAGATGCTTCCCACAAACAAAAATGTACCAAAAGGAGTCTCACTGGGAAAAAGAAATGTGTTAAGTGCTCACTAATTAATGTATTTTGGATAAAAAAATAAGTTTTGATACGCAATTACGAATTACTTCATTTGAAGTTTTATTTTAAGATAATAACTTGTTTAGCATAGACACCTACATTGTCAGTAAACGTGACGTGCTAGGACGAAATGAAAGTCATTTCGAATTCAGCAAACCCTAGAACATAGGAATTACACAAAAAAACCAAAACAGCTCTCAATTTTTCTGCAGACTTGTGTTATTAGACTTTCAATATCTTCGATTACACCGGTCAAACAAAATTTTTTTGTAGGGTTTCTGTTCTTATGCTTGAATTCTAATTCTGGACATTGAAAAACACTTGAATATTCATTTTTATATATTAAAGTTTGCTTTGGTCTGATTTACATCGAGAAGTATATTTCAATTCACTTCTCAAACGAGAGATGGCAGCACTTCAAGTAACCTGAAAGTATAATATTATACTGTTTGTAAGAGACACAGTAGTCAATGTTAACTTGTTTATTACAGCTATAACAACCGAATTTGTATATTACTCGGATGAAAAATGGCATCAAGACAGTGTGAAAATGATGTTGAACTATTGTTTTTATTTCATGGAAATTTATCAAAGTTAGAAGTGAAAAATTCGGTTTACCCACTAATTTGAGACTCTGAAGCGTATGAAGCCTATTTCAACCTGAAAATCAGTGATCAAAATGAAAATTGGAAATCTAACCTGACCTTACACTGATGGTAGTGATTTCATGACTAAATCGCAAAGCCACATTCTATTAGCTCGGATAAATCTAATGACTTAGTGCGAGACCTTAACTAATCCAAGAGTAAAAAAGCGGAAATTCTAGGTTCACGACTAAAGCAACGGAACTTGTTTGAAGATGATTTAAAGGTAACTGATCAAAGAGAGCGCCATAAAACTGTTTCATATTTTTTTACGAAAGCATAAGGCATAAGGAAATGGGTGAGTTGCAAAATGTAGAAAAAACGTAACTTCGAATACTCGAACGCGATTGATTTTTTATTTTGAAGAAAATTCTTCAAGGATCACTGGAAAAAAATAATCTGACGTTTTTAATGGGTGATATAGCTGAAACCATCAAAAAGTGTGAAGCGTACAGTTGCTGAAAATATATATTTCCCACCACGCGCCTACTATCCTTCTCACTCTTTCTCTATCTCTCACTCTCTCGCACCGTGCCCACACTACAGTATGCTGCCATGATGCTACGACGCCAACTCAGCTGATCACAACGTGTTTGTCATAGCACGTTATTGCGCTTTGGTCTGTTGTGTTTTAAAAGAACTTAGTGAGTTTAATGCAATAAGTTTCATAAACATTACAAAAATAAGTGATTTAAATTTGAAATGTGTATTTTGTGGAGAAGAAACTTGTAAAAAAATTAACAGTTGACACAAGAAACATTGAAAAGATTATAATTATTTCGGAGTTGCGTAAAGTGAAGCCAGTTTTTTTTTGCCGAGGCAAAAAATGGCCTTTGAATATTGTTATAGGATCTACGAGTTTTCAGGAAGCATTTGAAAACTTGGGACCTGAAACATATAATATTTAAGAAGTATATGCTACCATGCTAAAACATATAAAGTATCAGATAAGTCTCAGCCCTTTTCATTAAATGTACGCAATTATGATGCATCTAACTTGCTACCTCGCCGATCAGAGCTACAACATTCATTGCGAACTCGATATATCGGATGCTTATGTAGAATTACGCACTATCGTGTCATGACTGAGATGTCACCAACAGACAGCAGATGGCAAAATTTTGCAGGAAAATTAGTGTCGACTTGGTTCTTCGGTAACCAATTTTCAGAAGTATACGAAGACATCGTAATGATACCTGATACTCTTGTAAATACTGTGGATAAAGGTACGTTTTCTCTTTTATACTATAATATCAAAAAATAAATAAAAGATTCTAAAGTATCATAAACAATCCTACTTACAGAAACTCAAGATGAGGAGGAAATTGACTGAGTGGATAGTAATATAGAAGAAGAATTCAGTGATGAAGATTGACATTTTTTCGTCTTCAATTTTAAGTTTAAGAATTTTTTATTTTTTTTCACATTTATATTTAATTTGCGTACAAGCCAACTTATTTTTTAATGTACATTTTTTTGTTGTGTTTGCTTTCATGAGACTGGAAGTTAAGCGAGAGAACTTTTTCTTCCGATTTCGCGGCATTCAAAATTCGTTACATTAAATTAAAATTTAAATACATATTGCCTTGGCGCTCTTTAATGGAAATCGTGCCTCAGGGTAGCGGGCCAACCAGTCTGCGACAGAGAGTACTATCGACCGTATAGTGCCACTCGAAATATAAGATTCACTTATATGACCTCGCAGTTGCGCCAAAAAAACTCAATTTCACTTCCATGTGGAATGAAGTTTCGTCTATTGTGACATAAAAGACTATTAAAATACATTTACCTTATAAATAATTAAAACCCAAACTAAGACATTTTCCAGGCCTGGACTTCAGTGAAACTACAGTGTATAAAACCTAGTGCCCTATAGTGATTGTGAATTGAGTTTAGCTACCAACTGCTCGAACTAGACTTTTGAATGCATAGCTGTTCACATCCTGAGTTTCCGTTGCAAGTAAGTCAAGACAATAATTGAACAATCTCGTTACATTCGTTTCTTTGAATCTATCGTAAATTTTCATATATATTTTCGTTCAGCACTCATAACTGAATGATACAATTTAGCGTATCAGTTTCTCCTATGAATTTCTTATATACAGTCCACACAAATCAGCATTATTCTCGCTTGTAATAACCAATTTTTGGTCCTTCGGGCCGGATCTTGATTTCATAATTTGAATTTTTATATTCATTTAGGTAGGTCAAGTGAAGTTGTGTGTGTTGAACGAAGACAACAAATTGGAACATCTAGTTTACCTTGTCTTTATCTCTCCGGAAATTTGTCAGCAAACACAATTATACTTTTTCACATTGGACATCTGTTCTTAGGCAAGTTGATTTGATAATTTTAAATCCATAAATTTCAGTCGAACATTATCTCTGATCATTTGCAAATTATTTTGGTTTTTTTGGTTCTTCTATGAAACAAGCGGAAATTTAATATTTCTTCGACACATATGAAAACGATACTTTGTTATCACGTACGATAATTTCTTTCGTTTCATTTGTGAATAAATTTGTGAGTTGACGATAATAATTAATTCAATTTATCAGCATGACAGATGCTTCGAAAATTACTCGTAATTAGGCTGCGAGACAAATTATTCTGGATAATGTGTTACCATTGAATTTATTTGCAGCGGAGATAAGAGATATACCTGAAAGCTTTTTACAGTTTAAATTCAGGTGTAAAAATCTAGTTAAATGGGAAAATGATTTTGAGAGAATTCATTCAAATATAGTTTCTTTAGCCGGCTCGGTGGCGTATGGGAGTTGATGCTCGTCTCCTACGTAGAGTTACCTGGGTTCAATCCCCATAAAATCGGTGCAATTTTTCGGATTCCGGGAATCGCTTAAGTGTCCATCTTCCGGAGGAGATGTAAAGCTGTCAGTCCTGTCTAACAGAGATGTGTTGGACATTAAAGATCCCTTCCCTCGACACGACAGGGGTTCGGCAAAATTCCCGGGTTAATGAAGTGACAGAATTCCCCGGCGTGTTATTAGCCGAAAGGCAGAAATAGAGCACTTTAAAGAAAAATCAAACAAAAAATAGTTTCTTTACTGTCGACTCAGGAGGGTGCACCAGAACTAATTATTGCAGAACAAAAATCTATAATAGATTTTTACAGGAATTGAGTGAAATTCAAGCGCGATATCATGAGATATTCGAGCTTCATGATTATGAAGCACAGAGCGCTCAACCGATTAATGTTAATCTGCCTAAAATAAATTTAACTTGTTTTGGAGATGTTCGCAAATTTCCAAAATTTTTAAGATATTCGATGCACTAATGAATACAAGTAAGTCAAGACAATAATTGAACAATCTCGTTACATTCGTTTTTTGAATCTATCGTGATATATATATATATATATATATATATATATATATATATATATATATATATATATATATATATATATATATATATATAATATACAAAATAAATGATGCTTGGCGACGAGATTAAGAAAATGTGGAAAATGAAGAAAATATTTATTCTACCGATTATTATTTCTACAACAGGCGTTATTCCTAGAAATCTTCACAAAAGTATTGAGATTTTGGGTCTGAAGAAAATTTGTTTGAACAGTTACAAAGATAACAGTCATCAAATCTTGTAATATTCTTCGTAGGTTTCTTTCCGAAAATAATAATGAGGTAGAGTCATAGGTTTTCTCTTTAGTTTATACTGCTCAGAATCTCATTTCATATTTTATTTATTTGTTTATATAAATGTAATATAATTAACTGACAATTTTGGCATATTTATATTCAGAGCAGTATTCTATTCGATCGTTCACCACTTCACACAAAGGAAACTATTAATGAGTAACATTCAGTGTTACTTGACTAAGGTCCGTACACTGGATTTTTCCGGGAGAAAGCCTCTGACACTACTCGTTGGTACATTGATATCATTGTCTGATGATGCTATAGTATGTATATATTCTGGTAGATTGATATATTCTCATAACATTTAACGTTATCCTAATATATAATTACTCCAGGATATGTTTTAATTATAATCATTGCTTGGCAATGGTATTAATTACCGGGTGGTGGATTTATATTTTTCATGAAATCAGTTTGATTGCATGAACAGATATATGGGCAACTCGTCGGGGTAAAACCCCTATATATATATATATATATATATATATATATATATATATATATATATATATATATATATATATATATATAAATATTGGCTGAATATTTTTCATTTATAATAAAGAACCCTCATCTACTCCTTTATTTCTCACACAAGGAATTACTTATTTAAAACCGAAAAGTGATATTACAATATAAAATTCTAATTTCAAAAAATTTATGCACATTTAGAGATTTTTAATATTGTTTCCGAACAACAAAAGGATGTAGAAAAAAACACCTTGGTACTAAAGAGCAACTTGTAATTGATTCTGTTGCTTTGAATCAAGCTCAAACTAAGAAGAGAAATATTCATACAGCCTTCATTGATTACCAAAAGGCTTTTGATAGTTCTCCCCAGTCATGGCTTCAAGAAATTTTGAAAATTTATAAAAATGATAAGACACTTCGTCTTTTTCTGGAATTTGTAATGAAGAATTGGAGAACCAAACTTCATTTAAATATTTCAAAACAATCGTTAAGATCCGAAGTAATTACAATCAAAAGACGCATTTTTCAAGGTGATTCTTTAAGTGCTCTTTGGTTTTGTATTTGCCTTAATCCATTATTTCATGAATTAAATGCTACTAGTTTCGGCTTCAAAATAAAGAGTCTATCAACTGAATTCAAATTTAGTCAATTAATTTATTTAAATGATGATTAATTATATGCCGGAACCAGATCTCATTTGAAAAGTCTACTTGAAATTACTTTCAACTATTCCAATGATATTCATATGAAATTTGGGCTTCCAAAATGTAAAAATCTTTCTATTCAAAAGGAAAGATCACCTCTGATTATATTAACGATTTCCAATATTGAAATCGAGCCAATGCATCAAGGAGATACATATAAATATCTTGGATTTTGTCAAGAGAAGACAATTAACCATAGCAGCACTAAAGAAAATATTAGAAATTCATATTATGAAAGAATTATCATCAAGAGTCATTGAACTAGTAAAAACCTTTTCAGAGCTATCAACTCCTATGCATTTCCTATTCTTACATCTTCTTTTGGAATTATTAAATGGTCTAAAACTGATCTAAATGAATTACAATGTCAAACGAGGAAAATGCTTTGTAAATATCATATGCACCACCCAAAGTCAGCTGTTCAGAGAGTTACACTACCTAGACATCTTGGAGGTAGTGGATTAACTGATTTGAATAATCTCCATAGTAAACAGATTTTTCATCTACGTTCCCATTTTCATGATAATTAGAGAATTTCTAAATTACATGATATTGTTGTTGCTTCAGATTATTATCTTACACCTCTGAACTTGACAATGCAAAAGGTAGATTTTGATATATTTGATGATTATTCTAAAAGAGAAAGTTGGATGCAGAAGGAATTACACGGAAAGCACCCTAAAAATTGAAAAATGATTATATTGATTAAATCGCATCGAATAACTGGTTAGTATCTGGAGAATTGATTGCTGAAACAGAAGGCTTGGCAATTGCGATCCAGGATCAGGTTGTTTTCACGAGGAATTATAGAAAACACATCATCAAACAAAAGATAGATGATTCTTGCCGTAGATGTTTCTGTTCTTCAGAAACAGTTTTTCATATATTATCATCTTGCTCAGTCCTTGCTTCAACAGATTATTTAGAAAGACATAATGCCGTCGCTAATATTATTCATTTTAATCTAGGAATTGAACATGACCTTATTCCCAAGAGAAAAAAATTTCACCTATATGAACCTGAGATTATTTGTGAAAATGACAAATATAGACTTTATTTTGATAAAACAATTCTTTGCAACAGAGCTGTAAAACACAATAGACCAGATATCATTCTTAATGATAAACAGAATCAAATAACATATATAATTGATGTTGCTTTACCCGACACACATAGTATACAAAATAAATACAATGAAAAAATTTATAAATATATGATGCTTGGCGACGAGATTAAAAACGTGGAAAATGAAGAAAATATTTATTCTACCGATTATTATTTCCAAAACAGGTGTTATTCCTAGAAATCTTCACAAAAGTATTGAGATTTTGGGTCTGAAGAAAATTTGTTTGAACAGTTACAAAAGATAACAGTCATCAAATCTTGTTATATTCTTCGTAGGTTTCTTTCCGAAAAATGATGAGGTAGAGTCATAGGTTGTCTCTTTAGTTTATACTGCTCAGAATCTCATTTCATATTTTATTTATTTGTTTATTTGTTTATTTAAATGTAATATAACTGACAATTTTGTCATATTTATATTCAGAGCAGTATTCTATTCGATCGTTCACCACTTCGCACAAAGGAAACTATTAATGAGTAACATTCAGTGTTACTTGACTAAAGTTCGTACACTGGATTTTTCCGGAGAGAAAGCCTCTGACACTAATCGTTGGTACATTGATATCATTGTCTGATGATGCTATAGTATGTATATATCCCGGTAGATTGATATATTCTCATAACATTTAACGTTATCCTAATATATAATTATTCCAAGATATGTTTTGATTATAATCATTGCCTGGCAATGGTATTAATTACCGGGTGGTGGATTTATATTTTTCATGAAATCAGTTTGATTGCATGAACAAATATATGGGCAACTCGTCGAGGATAAAACCCCATATATATATATATATATATATATATATATATATATATATATATATATATATATATATATATTAGGATAACGTTAAATGTTATGAGAATATATCAATCTACCAGAATATATACATACTATAGCATCATCAGACAATGATATCAATGTACCAACGAGTAGTGTCAGAGGCTTTCTCCCCGAAAAATCCAGTGTACGGACCTTAGTCAAGTAAAATGAATGTTACTCATTAATAGTTTCCTTTGTGTGAAGTGGTGAACGATCGAATAGAATACTGCTCTGAATATAAATATGACAAAATTGTCAGTTAATTATATTACATTTATATAAACAAATAAATAAAATATGAAATGAGATTCTGAGCAGTATAATTATTTGATTCTGTTTATCATTAAGAACGATATCTGGTCTATTGTTTCTTTTTTTTTATATATATATATATATATATATATATATATATATATATATATATATATATATATATATATATATATATATATATTTTCGTTCAGCACTCATAACTGAATGATACAATTTAGTGTATGAGTTTCTCCTATGAATTTCTTATATACAGTCCACAGAAATCAGCATTATTTTCGCTTGTAATAACCAGACATATTTGTTTTTATTACATCTAATTGTGTGAATAATAAAAATGAAAAAAAACAATTTTTTAATCATCATATTAATAAAACCCCTCATATAATTGGCAGATTATCATTAGGATATCATACTGAACCGTCTGTATAAAAATCTGACGCGCTCGAGTATTTCAAGGCCACAATTTTTTTTTCGTGACTTTTGACCGCGTCCAATTTGTCATTTGAATAGGACGCTTTTTTGAATTTATTTAACATTCCCCTTTAAATATCTGACGCGCTCGGATAACTTTTTCATTGACTGCTTTTTACGGCCACTACCCCCTAATTAATCGACAGATTAATATTTTTTTAACATCAGAAAGACATTGAACGTATACACAACGAATGTCTGACACGCTCGAGTATTTCCATATGACTTGTATGCCCTCTCCTCCCCACTAATATGAAAAACTTTGTATAAACTTTTTTCTCCTTAGGACCTAATTTTGACTATCTAACAGGCCGTGACGCTTGAGTGACTGCAGATTTAGCATCCCGGGCTCCCCTACTGTTACTGCAACAATGTGACTGATTTGTTTAATGAAATCGGAATACCATTCGTAGCATCTAAATGGCAGCTTTTTATCGATAGCTCTTCAGAAAGCTTAAAAGTAGTTCTGTTCTACAACGGAAACCTAGTGACTAGTCTTCCTCTAGCCCACTCTGTATTGTTGAAAGAAAGCTATCTTTGTGTGAAAATCATACTAGAAAAATAAAATACACAGAATACAATTTGCCAGTGATCGGTGGATTTAAAATGGTTGGTTTCCAATGGGAATGCAACGTGGATATAGTAAATACCCTTGTCAGCTTTGTTTATGGGCCAGCAGAGCTGACTCAGTACATTATCAACAGCGTAAATGGCCTGATCACGTCGAATTCCGGATTGGAAAACATAACAAAAAGACGGAACTAATCCTAAAGTCCCAGAATATATTGGTGCCACCACTACATTTAAAATTAGGGTTGATGAAGCAGTTCGTAAAAGCTCTGGATCTAAACTTCAAAGCTTTCGAATATTTAAGGGGATTTTCCCCCAAAGTTAAGGAGGGTATTTTCGTTGCACCGCAAATTAAACAATTAATGAAGAGAAATGACTTCACGAAGCTTGCGAAAAAACGTGCCTAGGAAAGTTTTAAGGCAGTAGTTGATGGTTTTCTTGGACATCATGGATCTATTCACTATGCATAATTTATGGAGAAAAAGCTTCGAAGCTTTAAAATTATGGGCTGCAAATGTCGCAAAAACTTCATAAGCTACATTCTCATCTGGATGAATTTAAGGACAACATGGGAGCCTACTCCGAGGAACAAGAAGAACGTTTTCACCAAGATGTGATGAACTTTGAACGTCGATAACAAGGGTACCACAACGACAATATGATGTAAGATTATATTTGGGGTTTCATACGAGTAAGCTCATACGGACATATGAGAAATACAAAAATATTCACTTTTAGACACATCGAAGAAAGTTATTTTTCAAGGGACAATATTCAACCTTCCGTAGAATGTTAAATATCCTCCCTTGAAGGAGCTAGTTTTCCGATCTACTCTTCATAATCACCGTTAACTGGGGCCACAGGGAAGTGGTACAGCACGGTCAGATGTCACGAATAGAAACAATGGACTGCAGTTTCGGTCTCGTTTGACCTCGTCAGCATTGTCGACCCATTCGTAATAGAAGGCTATGCCGTTACCTACTCAACTCAAGTCGTTGTAGCGAACGCAGTTATGTAAATGTCACTGCGCCCCCCAACGAACCGAAACAGAGGCTACCTCAACAACGCCCCGCGAAACGGTGAAAACAAAAAGCAGATAAAACAGGAAAACGTTAAGTGGTCACACTAGTTCGATATATATATATATATATATATATATATATATATATATATATATATATATATATATATATATATATATATATATATATATATATATATATATATATATATTGCACTATTGTGGCGCTTGGGGCTGCGTGCATGGCGGGCAGATTTGGGAACTAGCTCTTGTCAGGAGGGATTATTCATTGATCTACGGATTTTTGAATAATTCGTCTTGTCTCAAATTTACATATATAGACTCCTCGCGAAGTATATCGCGGAAGATATTTGACCAAATATTTACCGACGGGAGGTTTATCTCGGAAGCAGAGGCTAAGAGCACTATTCCAGCAGGATTATTTCGCTCGTTTTCTACCGTTGATGTGATTCACGGAACGGCGAAAGATGTCTCCCAAATGTTTGGAATTTTTAACGTTTCCATATCTGTTTGTTTTTGTTCGTATCTTTCTCTAAGTCCGGTAGAAGGTTCGCCGTGTCGGTCCATAGAGGGCGACTCTCGTGCGTATGTACGAGGTGCGTCCTTTCTGGGATTGATAGGGTACCACGATGTAGCTTGATAGGATGCTGAAAAGCGATATGCGACACTGATGAGCTCCTGATAAGGGCGAAACTGCAGTTTGCCGCTTCGTTTCTTGGCATCCTGCTTAGTTGCATTATTGTGCCGCTTGGGGGCTGCGTGCACGGCGAGCAGATTTGGGAACTAGCTCTTGTCAGGAGGGATTATTCATTGATCTACGGATTTTGAATAATTCGTCTTGTCTCAAATTTATATATATATATATATATATATATATATATATATATATATATATATATATATATATATATATATATATATATATATATATTCTTTTAAAAAGAGAGGATTTACAAAAGTTTGAATAATTGTATTTACAATAAATGCTTTCATCTATAATTTTGGTGTGTGTCAAAAAAAAACACAAGTGTGAGCTCAGGAAATGTAACAGGGGAACCATACTATCTTGTTTATGATTCAATAATCGAGTGAAGATACCTGAGGAAAAAACTCGTTTCCTGTCGCTATTGAACTGGCAATAGCACGTCTATTTATGATGTGTTAGTGTGATGTGTACATGAAGAGTACCAAAGATTTTTCTACTTAGCCGCTTCATTATCCTTTCAATCCATGATTTCCAAAAACAAGGGTGAAAGGTGTAGGGGGTTTGGGACACGCATCTGTAACAATGGAAAAAGAAAACCAGCAGAAAAATATTTCAACAATCAAACTCCTTATATGTCTTAACAAATCTAAGAAAAGATTTTACATAGCAAGCAAGGTGATGTAAGAAACTGAGGAAAAATACATAACCTGCGATATTTCCTCAAATTCCATCTCTGTTTGACCCAGAGAGCCCCGATAGCCAGGTTCAGTCTTCCAAGTGATGCCGATTATGATCTATAGATGTTTTAGAATCATTATGGACCCAATAATCTGTATCAGACAGAAGCGGCTGTCGAAGGACCGACGCTCCTCATTTCTACCTCTTCCCTGTGTTAACGGTGATTATGAATCGGAAAACTAGCTCCTTCAAGGGAGGATATTTAACATTCTACTGAAGGTTGAATATTATCCCTTGAAAAATAGTTTTCTTCGATGTGTCTACACTTTGCGAAATCTCGCATGTAGTAACTTTTTGTTTTGAGATATTCACTTTAAGATTTTAATATTTAGTTATTTTGCTTCTTAATGTTATTGTCTAACACATATCTTGAATAAAAACGACTATTGTATCTAAAAAAATGTTTTCTAATTATAATTTACAGTGAAATTGTAGAAAAAATATAAAAATCAGTAGTTTTATGGAAAAATTGAAAAATAGGTCTTGTTACTCCTAATGTGTTTTCAAAATGCAGTCAACTGATTTTTGAGGAGGTCGTGACTTGAAATGATAAAAATTGATATTAGTCGAGACGTTGAAGGAATTAACCATCGATTTTTCGCGCAGTAGGCCGGAATCTGATGCTGATGGTGCGTTAGATTCGTGAGAATCTCTAGAAACTTTGTGATTTAATCTAATCATGGAAAAATGTCAAATTTCATTGCGTGCGTGAGAAAATGCATTTCAGAAATACATTTTGAAGAAGACAATTATGAAAAATTTGAAAATTGGTAGATAATCGTGAAAATGAATTCAAATCTATTACTCGGGGGTTTTTGGGCTCGCTGAACTCGAATAAGAAATCAGCGAGAGCCTGAGGAATACGGGGTGCCCGCAGCGGGTGTTTTAACGTCTTTCTGGGAGTATTTTGATATTTTGTCATAGAATTAGCCCACACTAGTTATGCACGGCTTTGTTACGTCGCTAAACACGGCTACAAGGTCGGTGTGAGCCAGCGGAGTATCTGGCGCCAGCAGCAGGTGTTTTAAGCGTCTTCCTCTGCAATATTACGATAATTTGTCTTAGAATAGGCCCCAAACTTGCGATATATAGATTTTAAATTTTCACGGAAGTATCTATGGTTTGATGTGTTACGGGCTTTATTCCGTGGTCCATTTTGATTTCGGCGACGTTTCGATTAGTGGTCCCTTGTCATTTTCAGGCGTTCGGTAGGCGATGTTTCGAGCGTAGCAAATAGCGGTTTACTGGTGATTCTCTTTTTTTGTCCTCGTTGTGGGCGTCGGTAGACCTGGTAGTGGGGATGCTTTCATTATTATTTGTTGATGATACCAGTTTCCTAGGTGGTATAACCTTCAAATTTCAATTTTTGATTTCCACTCTGCTTCTCTGATAAGACGTTTCTTAGGTTGTTGTATGGTGCTGATTTGTTTTGAGTTATCGAAATCTATTGTATGACCTGTATGTAATTTATGTAGATAAATGGCGGATGAAATGGTCTTATTTTATAGTGCTCTTTTATGTTTCTTTATTCTTTCGTTCATTCTTCGATTGGTTTGGCCGATGTATATTTCGTCACAATCTCCGCATGGCATAGAGTAAACGCCCTGATTTTCTAAAGGAATTTTGTCTTTTAGGTTTCTGAGAATTTTTCCGATAGTTAAGTATGGTTTGTATGCCGTTCTAATTTTGAATTTCCTGAGTGTTCTTCCTGTTGTATCTGTTACTCCTATGATATATGGTGAAACAGTTGTGTGCTTTTGTTCTTCTGTACATATCGTATTTCACCCAGTGAGAGTGTCTCTTATAGCTGCTTTTAACATATTGTGTTTCTGTTATATCCATTATATTCAAGAGCGTTGGTTATTGTAGATAACTCTTCTTCTCTGTGGCTGTCATCTGTGAGCGCTATCGATCTGCTTATGAGCGTTTTGGCCACTGATTTTAATTGAGCTGGATGATGATGTGATGAGGCATGTAAGTATCTTTTTGTAAGGGTTGATTCTCTGTATATTGAGAATTGTAAATGTCCACTTTATGACTTTGTTAAGATGAGATCCAGATATGGCAACTGTCTGTTTGATTCTTTTTCAATTGTGAATGTTATGTCCGCATTGATTGAATTCAGGTGAGCTGTGAACGCGCATTCTCTATTTGCGTAGGGTGTATTCATCGACCCCGTGCCTGCGTCAATGATTCATTACTATTTGATCACCTCGAAAATTTAACCAATTCTAAGCAAAATGTTTTATTTGCTGGTGACTTTAACTTAAGTGATCTGAAGTGGCCTGTTACTTCTTGTCCCTCAGTTGTATCGCCTTCTACTGAATTTTTGAACATGCTGAATAACTGCAACCTCCAACAATTAATTGATAAACCTGCTCGATATCGACTCAACGAACTGCTAAGAACTTTGGATCTTATCCTTGGCAATGATAGAAATTTGTTTTCTTCACTAGAATATCAGCCACCAGTTGGAAAATCGGATCATGTAGTTCTCAGTATGAAGATGCAGTTTTATGAAACCCCTAACTACTCAAAAAATGTGAAGAAGATAGAAATTACTAATTATCAGAGAGTCAGTGAGGCTTTGCTGCTGGTGGATTGGAATGAGGTGTGGAATCCGATGTCAAATTTTGTGCTACAGTCAAATTCCATGTCGCTCAAAACACATCTTCAAGATTTATGCATCACAGTCCTACCAAACCCTGGATTGATGATGACATCATCCGAATGATTCGCTATAAAAAGTCTCTGTGGCAAAGATATATCAGAAATAGACGCGATACTGATTTCCAAGATCATCGACAATTTGCCAACCGTCTGTCAGTATGTATATCTCTTGCTAAGAAGAATTTTGAGAAAAGATTTCTTCCAGTAAGGATAAAAGAAATTTTCAAGTACATTCGTACTCTCAATACTCTCAAAGTATCTAATCCTTCAGTTCGAGACAACGTTGGGAATTTATCCTCTGATAATAAGACATCTGCTAGTATTTTCGTTGAGCCTTTCTCCGAAGCTTTCTCTAGAGCACTTGCATGCCCTCGGCCAAAGATCTCCACCAGAAGAAACCAAAATACTATAAGTGATGTAACCATATCTCCAGAACTCGTAAAAGCGGCCATCAAGGGACTGAAATCAAATTCGTCTCCTGGACTAGATTGGATATCCGTCAAATTATATAAATCTTGTAGCAGTTCAGATAGGTCCACTATCTCAGATAAGGTCAACACCGCTTGAAACGCATTCACTTCCAAGTTGTTGGACGAAGGCGTCTGTAACTCATGTGTTTAAAAAAGGCGACAAATGCTCCTAAGACAATTATAGACCAATTTCAATAACTTCTGTTGCTGTCAAAATTGAGAAAAGGATAATTTACAACACTCTGCTGCCGTTTCTCATGAGTAAAAATATCATTCCTAAGGAGCAGCATGGCTTCATTCCAGGAAGGTCCGTCATGACGTGTCTGCTTCAATGTATCCACCAGTGGACGAGGTCTCTGGATAGAGATGATCCAGTGGACTTCTCTAGAGTCTTTGATCGTGTTCCTCTAAGAAGACTTCTCCACAAACTTCAGCACGTTGGTATTCGAGGAGATTTGCTACTGTGGATCAAAGGATTTCTTTCAGGAAGAGAGTTTTCAGGTAAGGTTGGTGGTGAAAGATCTGTATTCGCTTCTGTAGAAAATAGGGTTCCCCAAGGCTCCACGCTGGGTCCACTACTGTTACTGGTCTACATTTCTGATTTGCCTTCTTCTTTGAAATCTGCCTGCTTCTCATTTGATGATGATACAAAACTTTTCAATTGTCCCATCTTGCATCACATCACCCTACAGATGACTTGAACATTATTACTCGTTGGTGCGAAGACTGGCTTCTGCCACTAAATACCGAAAAGTGTAAGCTTCTCCACTTGGGGAAAAATAATCCTCATTTGCTATATTTCGTTAATGGTCACCAAATAGCAAGTGTAGAAATGCACAACGATCTTGGAGTAATTGCATCGGCAGATTTATCCTGGAGCCATCATGTTATGCACTAATAACGCCAAAAGAACACTTTACTTACTTCAAAGATCGTTTCATGGATGTGATCTCTACTGCTGCAGAACTATACAAGACCTACGTCCGCCCAATTTTGGAGTTCTCTAGTTCAGTATGGAATCCTTTGCTATCTAAAGACGTGAAGCTTTTAGAATCCATTCAGAGAAGCGCTACTAGGATGTCGTATGGTGTCGTACGCGCAAGCTATGAGGAGCGCTTGTCGATTATGAAGATTCCCAATTTCGTTCATAGGCGACTAAGAGGAGATCTGATAATCGTTTACAAAATTATGCATGGCCTATTCAACAGTGACTTCGTGGCCTTTTCGAACTCAATATGAATAACTTACGTGGACATCAGTTTAAGTTAGTACGTGAACGGTTCCGTACGACATCTTGCGAGCACTTCATTTCGAATAGGACCTTTAGTGTTTGGAACCGTTCTGCATCAGTGAATGCCTTTAAGAATTCTTTGGACAATTGGTTCACTAATAATAGAGCTGCTTAGTTTATTTCAAACCGGCCAATAATTATTTCAGATTATTTTCTTTAGCTTTTAGATTTTAGTTATCTTTGAGTATTGATTCTCATTTTGTCATTTCACTTTCATTTTTGTCACTGAACATTTACTGTACTATTTGAGTTTATAGATTCAAAAATCTCAACTCTTTATGAAATTTAATAATAATAATAACAAAATCGTAATTCTTAGGATAAAATCGAGGAATAACTCGGATGAATTTCAGGTAAAAGGAAACCTATAACAGATCGATGCCTATTAATATTACGAGTTGAATAGTGTGTGCAAAAATAATTTGAAAAACGGACACATCCTGTATACTGCATTGAACTCTGCTGAATAAACCTTTAACTAGAAATAATCGATATTGAATGATCTTTAGTATTATCATGATGCCTTCTAAGAAACAATCGAAAATCGCAAAATTCCGAATGAAAAATTCATATCTTCCTTTTGGTTGATTTTAAAAGGCAATGATATGAGAAAAATTGGTCAGAATTCAATTTTCTACAATAAGAAAAAATTGAAACATACATTATGCCATTTGAAATTACAAATATGGTGTGAACTTTCGGTATAGCCGAAAGTGCCACAGCATTGACAATATTTTCGGAACTTAGTTCGAATAACATTCAAGACAACAACAAAAAATTACTCCAATCGGTCATACCTTTCTCCATGAACTTTTAATGTCCCATCTCACGTAGACACCCTGTATAAGGCACATCATTCTTAAATTATTTCCATTTCAATAACAAATATTATACTATTGAAGACGGCTTGATTATGGGCAATCCGTTAAGTCCTTTGTTAGCATAAATATTCATGAATAACTTAGAGAAATTAATTCATAATCATCCACTCAGTAAATATTGTTTATACTGGTATCGCTATGTAGACGATATCATTATTTGCTTCACAGGAACAGATAGACAGTTGAAAATTTTGAAAATCATATAAATTCATTACATCCAAAAATTACATTCACAACCGAAATAGAAAGCAATAATTCGATAAATTTCTTAGACGTAACAATTTCGAATGAAAATAAAAACATGTTTTCGCAATTTACCATAAGCCGTCACATACAGATATTATAACACATAACTCGACGTGTCATCCATATCAACATAAAATGTCAGCATTCAATAGTTTTATTCATAGATTGATTAAGATCCCGTTATCACCAGAAAATTTCAACAAAGAACTAAATTTGATTAAACAAATAGCCAAAAATAATGGTTACAATCCCAAACTAGTGAATAATATTTTAAATAAAAACAAAGTCGAATCGCATTGAATGAAGTTTACCCTGTCGATAAATTGAAACAAAAATTCAACACCTTAACCTACGTTGGCATTACAAGTGAGAAACTAAAATCATTCTTAAGTAGCAATAATTTCAACATAGCTTTCCAAACTAATAATAATTTAGGCAAATATATAAAAATAATAAAACCAAACCAGGTAAAAACAATAAATCAGGTGTTTATAGATTGAATTGCAATGACTGTGATAATTTCTACATTGGTAGAACACATTGGAATTTTAATATTAGAATATCGGGACATAAACGCAGTTTTTCAAATAAAAAATCAGATTCAAATTACGCGAATCATCTCTTAGAAAATAATCATTCTTTCGACCCACAGTTTGAAATTTTGCATACATATAATAAATATTGGAAGGTAGATCTTTGGGAAACTTTAGAAATCAATAAATACAAACACTCAGGTAGACTCATCAATGAACAAGTCGATTTAAGCCATTCACCTCTATTGAATCTCTTCGGGGAGCAATCTATTCCTTAATTTTATTCCATATACTTGTCATAAATAACCACTTAAGAAGAAGCAACCCAATAAGCTTTTAATTACTCAAGAACATTTATAGTTATATTCTCATTTATATTTTTTCTGTATATTCATTCGTCTGAAGAAGCTACGGTGTAGTGAAACGCGTAACGAATCGCAATTGTACTTGTTTTTATTATTGAGAATGGAATTTTACCAAGTGAAAGCCTCCCAAATTCAAATCTGTAGTGAAAAGTAATGTTATTCAAAATAGAAACATTCAGGTACTTGTGCAAAACTTATTTTTTCGTTTGAAATTTCTTACTTCATCTATTCATTGAAATAACGTTCGAAGGGTGGCCACTTTCTCCTGTTTTGTCAACTGATTCAAAATATTCAGAAAAGAAAATTACGACTTTCCATTAAATAAATTATGTACAAAAAATTCAACGTTAATTCTAACAATATAAAAGCCGTTAGATGAAATGAACCACATAATTCTGTTCTGAATAGTGTTTTTTATTGAAGGAAAAGAGAACAAATAATTACTTACTCGAATGGGCAACTCAACTTAACGAGTCACTGCATCCGGGTAACTTTTTCAAGAAAGGCATCGAGGACTTGGAAAGTAGTTCTTTCTATGTTGTTCTTTTCGTTCCCAGTAAAAGCATTGTAATAAAAGAGAATACAATATTTCTGCCATTCATAAAACGGAGAAGAGAAATTTATTGAGGTATATATGGGAAATGTTTCTTTTACGACGACAGTCTGTTGTTAGGGAATGATGATGTATCGTAGCAGATTTAGAAATCTCGAAAAAGTTCACTCAAGATATTTTCCTTAATATAACATTTCATACGATTTAGTTCGTAGGAAGCATTAAATAGCCTTAGAAGATGCTAATATTGAAACTATTTTAGTTTTGATCAAAACTTGAGTTGAGTTCAGACGAATTAATAAAAACGCAGAAAATTAATATCAAATTTTTGTGATTGCAAATCATAAGCCAATAATGATATCATTTGATGTTTATCCCTCCCTAAAGGAGTTGGTTTTTCAATACACTCTTCATAATTATCATCAACTAGGCCACACAGTAGTAGTAGTAGATAATTAACATTCTACGGAAGGTAAAATATTGTTCCCTGAATAAAAGTCTTCAATGTATTTACACATACAGACAATCAAATTCATATGGAATCACCCCATATTTTGAACATTATCTCAGGGATTTCAGAAATTTCGAAGGATTGTTAGAATTGATACTTTTTGAAATATTTCAATTGAAAAAGAAATAAATTGAGGTTTATTTTAAGAAAGAAACAAATAAAAGAAAATAAGAGACGCTGTCCGCGTAGTAAAAAAATTGAAAAAAATGTTCTCACGGAGGTATTTTTTCTCGACCTCAGTAGCCTGTGTTATCTCCTCTTGCCCTGATATAAGCCTGAATCCGTCTAGGCGTGCTTTGGATTAGGTTTTCGACCTCATCTAGGGTGATATTCTGCCACTCTTCTGTGGAGGCTTGGATGAGCTGTTGCGGTGTTCTTGGATTATCCTGACGCGATCTAATTTTCCTCTTAAGATTATCCCATAAATGTTCAATAGGATTTATGTCTGGAGAGCAAGCTGGCCTGTCCAAAATAGCGATTTCCTCTGTTTCAAGATAATTTCGCGCGAGATCGCTGGTATTCGGAGGAGTATTATTTTGCATAAAAGTGAAATTCCCACCGAAGGCACCTCGCCAAAGTCACGCTATGGGTTCCAGCACTGGGTCCACGTAATTTCTAGCCGGTACACCCCAGAAAACGAAATCAAATCTGTTTTGAACCCAGCATAATGCCACACCAAAACTTCACTCTACTCCCTTGGTATTTCGGAGTTTGGTTTGCTGCTCGGAGTCTACCTTGTCTTCCACGACCCCTCGAAACCCAAATTCGGCAGTCATCTGATCGAACACCAATTTTGGTCTCATCCGAAAAAAGAACATTTCGCCAATTCTCAATATTCCAATTTTGGTGCTCGATACACCAATTAAGTCTGTTAATTTTTTGTTGTCTGGTTAGCTCTGGAACTTTTCAGGGCTTTCTGCTGTATAAACCTCTTGAACGAAGTATTTGACGTATCATTTCGACTGATGCCTGTTGTTTCCAGAAATTGCCTTTGGAGTATGAGGTGTGACGCACTAGGGTCTCTTTTTGCAATTTGGCAAAAAAGCAGTCTTGTTCTTCAGAAGTGATCTTCCTACGACTTCTTTTAGGCCTATTTGTAGATATTGTAGCTCCACGTACCAGGCGTAGTTTTTTGAAATCACCCCTGTGATACCCCAATTGTGGCTGCTGTATCCCTCTTTGTCACTCCTTCTTCAACGAGAGCAATTATTCGACCCTTCTGCACATCGGACAATCCAAGGTAAAAAATTTTCAATTATGATTATAGGCTTTTTTAAATTTTGAAATTCACAGTTTCAAATCTCAGTGACGACTGAGTACAATATTCCGAACATGTGGTGATAATTCAACATTTCTTATCATACTATTCAGTTTTTTTATAACAAAAAACTTCATTCTCCACAAGTAGGCAAAGATCCATGGTTAAAAACAATCAATAATGTGAAATACCGAGCGATTTCATATAAGTTTTATTGTGTGTATATCGTTAAAGTTCGTATGTTATAATTATCGAGATATAATGTACACCTAGTTAACAGCCAAACAAGTACTGGAGCGTTAGCTATTCGAGAGATCGTATCTTGCAGATCAGCCTGTAGCAGTTTAGTAGATAGTCGAACTAGCACAGCTTTTTGATGTTTTCCATTTAACCTACTATTTCTACTATTTGTTTCAGCATTTCCCGGGGGTACTGGTTAGAGGCTCTATGTCAGGTCATTGGAGGGCGCCGATTGTATATGTAGACATATATAAAGTCAATTTTTACTTTCTGTTCACAAAATAATAATTAGAACCTATTTATAATGGTAGAACATGTCAACAATATAAATTTATTATGAAACAGAATTATATTAACTATTGAGAATATAATAAACATTGGAATCTCACGATGGGACCTGAAAAATCTGATGAGGGTACATCAAGTCCATCAAATGACTAGCTACAATACCCCAAGTTTGTAGTCAAAAAATTCGAAAAGATTGTAGTGCGTCCTACTTTCCAAATAATTTTTCAACTGTACTTTTAGTTGTAATTTTTTTGGGCTGAAATTGCAAGCATATTGTGTAATTTAATCATTGTTCCTCACATTCTCTTGTAAACTTGAAAAATTATATTTCACATGATGAAATCATTTTTTATACTCGTGTTGTAACTGTGATATCTGATGCCTTCAGCAAGAAAGATCTCCATTTTTAACAACAAAGCAAATACATTCATAAATATATACTATTCTCGATGGAAATCGGTTCACAAGAATCCATGCTTACTACACCGAAGATGCATCTCAAGCATTTTTTTCACGAGTTGAAAATTCTATCCACATACGTGGAATTTCCCCCGAATATAACGCCGTAAATCTTGGACATAAGCGTGATACGCCATTAAATCCTACTCTATAGCCACATTTTAAGCAATAAGTTCTACAGAATCACATAATTTATAGATGCTTGTAACGTGCGTTATTGCACTTTACATATTCTGTCTATCGCACCTCAATTCATACCTTTCACTTTCTCACTCCGATCGAACTATACCATGATCTCATCCTCGACTCTGTTATCTTTGCCATCTTCATAATTTCCCTAGTATTCTACATTCCTGTATCCCTTCCAATTTCCCTCAATTCTGTCACTTGATTTTATGTCGATATAACCCCAAGGAAGCCTTATTAGTTTTAATTTCATAATTTGGGAAAGTTAAGAATTTGAAGAGGTTTTGAAGAAATATCTATAGATAATAAGAGAAATGACCATTTGTAAAATAAGTTTTACGTCAAATAATAGATTGCTAATTTACCCGTAAATCATTCGGGGGAAGTAATTCTATATTTCCTCGTTGTTTATTTCATTTTCCGATTCTCCAGAATGTGTTAACATCATCAACGTTATTTTTACACACGCTTCCCAAGAACAGGTCTTGCTCGCGTTGAAGCTCACTAGATTCAATTGACCCTACTCAGATTTCCTCTGTGAGTCAGAGTTCAAGTTATCAATTCGTTAACATCTCTGATGATGAGATTCCGCAGCTGTAATCGGTCGCAGACTACTGAAGGACAAAACCAGGGTACCATCGTCTGCAAAACCGAAGATCTTGTTCTCTATAGATGACAGAAGATCGTTTATCTGCAACAGAAACAAGGTTGGCGAAAGAATGGATCCCTGAGGAACTCCTGCTTGCAACGGGAAACAATCAGATGTTATACCGTCAACCACTACTTCTATTGATCTATTTGAGAGAAAGCTACTTATCCAACCCCGCAGTTTTTCAGAAGCCCATATGCAGCAAGTTTATTCAACAAATCAGCCTGCCAAACCCTTTCGAAGGCCTCAGAGATGTCCAGGGCTATTGCTCTAGATTCCTCATATTTTTCCATCGTTGATGTACTAACATGAGCGACGTAGTCGAACAGATCTCCTGTCGATCTTTGCCTGCGAAAACCATACTGACCGTCGTTAATAATTCCCTGCAACTGCATCACTTTGAACATAATGGGTAGAAGTGCAACAGGGCGGTAGTTTTGGGGAACGGACTATTTTCCTATCTTTGGGATCGGTTGAATTCTCGCTATCTTCCAGCTGCTCCGAAAAGTCTGGCTTTCATAAGAAACCGGAAACAGCCGGTTAAGAATGGGTGCCAGTTCGGGAGCACACTTTCTCAGGACAATTGGCGGTATTTCGTCTAAACCAACTGCCTTCTTCTAGTTCAGCTGCTCTGAACTTGGTTTCTGCCATGGAAGAATTTGTAGGTGGAATGTTCGGTAGTATTGCGTTGTTTACTTTTTTCTGTTGTTCTCTTGTTTTAATTTTTACTTCAGTGAGCCACGTTCTTTTCAATTTATTGTAAATTAAAATATTATAATGTTTTTTAAATAAATTGTAAGTAAGCAGAACGGGTGTATTGATGGGGTGAGAATACGTTTGAAAGTAGTAATGACTTCAACAGATCATTTAGCATCCAGAAGGGGATAGTTGCAATTTTGTTGGAGCATGTTGAATAAATGTTTTTTTTTTCGTCGATGAAATCGAAGGCTCCTGGTGAATATATATTATTTCAATATAATGACCAAGTGAATTTTAGCTTAGTAGTCAGAGATAGGTGCTCTGCAATATTTCAGGCTACTTGCGATTCTACCGAGCAGCTGGGGCATTCAATATAGTTATATGCTTTCGCTAAGTTGTTAATATGTTTCTTCCAAACTAACCTTCAATCTAACTATATCCTCAGGAAAACCAAGTATACATATACATGTACTTGATGCGCTTGATTTAGATGAGTGGGTGGCATTCTGTCACGCTGTTGTGAAAGGGTCAAATAGGACCGAAACTGCAGTATGTTGCTCCTATTCATGACTTGACTGTACCACTACAGCGTGACCCTGGTTTATGATGATAATAAAGAGTGGAAAACTCCTTTTGGGAGGGATCTGTAACACACTAGGGCAGGTTGATTATTGTTCCCTGTATAGAAACCGTCAATGTGTTAACACATAGTGGTAAATTTGGCATGTTTTCATTATTCAGATATGATGCGCACCTGGTTAACTTCCATACAATTACTGCAGCATCAGCTTGTCGACAGATCGCACCTTAGAGACTCGGTGTTATGATAGATAGTCGACCTAGTATTGCTTCTCGAAGTTTTCTGTTTGATCTACTTTTTGTTTTGATCGTTTGTCGGTAGCGCTAGTAGTGTCTTCTACGTCATTTATTTTCAGGTTACTAATTGTATATTTATACATATACATGTACTTTATGCACTCCAAGGCATTAAGATGAGTAGGCGGTAGTCCAGCCTGTTGTTGTGAATGGATGTGCTACAATCACGAGATCAAACTGCAGTCTATTGCTCCTATTCATGACATCCGACCAGACTGTATCTCTACAGTGTGGATCTGGGTGACGATGATTATGAAGAGTGGATCAACAAATCAGCTCTTTCAGGGAGGTATATTTAGCATTCTACTGTTTAATATTTTTTCCTAAATAAAAGAATTCAATGATTACGAATGTTAGAGAGTATACAGAATGTCCCTCCGGCATTTTTCATTTAGGAATAGATAAAATGAGCTTTATGTAAATTTGCCTTACAAAGGGGTTTACCAAAGACAGAAGCGGAAGATGTCCAAGCTCTTATATGTCGATACTTCATTCCAGACGGTGATTTCTCATTAAATTTTAAGTGATTTCCGCTTACTTGTTCGAAAAGTAGCAATGTTCGGGTAATAAATCATTTTGGCAATTTCAAAAACCACTCTGGTTCTGCAGAGCTGTAACAATATTTATCGTGGGATACGATTGACATGTCTGATATCTGACATGATACCCAGATTCTATTTGAAGTTCTGTCCCCAAATTGAAGCATGTGGTAACAGTCGAACTAATACATGAAAAATCATTACCGTATTTAGCACCTTAAAAGTACCGATATTCAACTCCTTCAAAAAGCTTCAATCCCAGTAGCTATTGCACATCACCTTTCATCTCTTCCCGTCCCTAAATTTTTCAATAATTTCCAACCGGGGGCACCAGAAATACAACGAGATGACCCTGAATCCTGAAGGCCTAACATTCCATCTAGAACACGTACTGATAGATATAGCCTTCAATCGCCAAAATCTAGTTCAGAATAACATTTTGATTTGGTTGCAGCTCCATATCTCGTTCTGCTAATGTTAACTTTGACCAAGTTAGTTGCTCGACTGCTAAAAGATAGTCCTGCGAATGATTGACTTTTGCTGTTTCCCTGATGACTATTACATAAACCTGATGGCGATATGAAACCGTCGTTCTCACATCCATAACAATACTTAGTCGTCTTAAAACATTTTTTGTTGCGCAGTCTTGGGGAAAATCTATTAATGGACATGGTAGGAAACTCTCAAAGTTTCCTACCATGTTCCAATAAGTCACTAACTGTATTCATTTCAATTATACACATTTGGGATTGAAAGAAAGGCGACAAGTTATTTGTCACTGTTCTTACATCATCCAATTATTTAACCTCAGTTGAAAGTTTATTGAATATATTACACATTTTCGCGACAAAGATGCCAAAATCTTCATATCTGCCCCCTGATATCTGCTCCGAATTTGTTCGATTGTTCGAAATGTTTTTCATCATAATATGGACACTAAAACTGTTCCTGCGCGTCTGAAGAAAGTCTAAACACTTTTCCAAATTGACAAATACCATAAACATCCTCTACAAATAAATACCATGCTGCATCTAGCAGTTCTATCGCTTCGTGAAATTGATAACTTCCTGAGTTTCTGGAAATACAGTAGTTACATAATAGTATGTTACAACTTGAGGGGGTAAATCTACTTGCAGTTTTAAGAAAAAAGTTCATATAAACATAGGTCCGCAAAAGCTTCTTTACGGAGCTACAGGGTGTTGAAATCTCCGGAAAAAAATGATTTTCTCTTCAGAACTCAGTTTTGAGATATTCAGTCGAAATTTAGAATGCAAGCTATTTTTTACAGCCTCCGTCATTACACGTATTAAATTTTAAATCGAACCTATAAGGTGTTTTCTTTTCCGGAGCCATGTCTTTTTTGCCCTTTCAAACGATTTTGCAGTAAGCCACTGATCAGCGTACAATCAATTTTCGTCATCTTCGTTCAATTTATAAATTTCTTTGACACATGTGATTTTTTTGTACTTCCGACCGTTGTCGAGCAAAAACTTATTAAACGGTTGTATGCATTCGCTGAATTTAAAGCGTTTCTAATTTAAAAATGACTAGGCTTTGATTTTTTCATTTATTTATTTATTTTGACAGTTGCTCAAGTTGAACCAGTGCCTGCTCGAATTGTTTAGCGAACTAACGATTAGTTTTAAGACTTTTGAAGTTATTGTTGCAAGAAAAATGGCTAATTTTACTAACGCCGAAATAGCTGATATCCATTACATGTACAGTCTGGCTGACGGAAACACAACAGAAGCTATGCGATTATATCAGGTGCTCTTTCCAAATCAAGTAACACCAGACAGGGAACATTGTCAAATATCCACAGAAGGTTGATGGAAACTAGTACTTTTACTGCAAATAATCATTTAATAGGTGCAACTCAAACTATGAGAACTCCAGACATCGAGGAAGCAGTTTTGAATTGGATTGATTTGAATCCTCATGTGAGTACATGAAAAATTGCAAATCAGTTGAATATTTCACATGTTCTAGTTTGGAGGATTCTCCACGACTTTTTATTGTACCCGTCTCATATTCAACGCGTCCAAACTCTACTTCCTCGAGATTTTCTTCGAGACTGAATTTCCGCCGATGGTTCTTAGATAAAATTAGAGAAAATGCTCGTTTTGATAGTGAAATAATTTTCACAGACGAAGCTTACTTTTCCAGAACTGCTATCACAAATTTTCACGGTAATCATTATTGGGCTAAGCAGAACTCCTATTTAATTGAAGAATCTCATCATCAAGAACAATTCTCACTTAATGTCAGAGTCTGAATAACTGGAAATTATTTGATTGGGCCATTTTCTTTTGCCTAACAGTAAAGGCAACAAGTTACCTTTATTGTTTGAAGATGTCCTACTTTTGGTGAGAAACATAATGTGGTTCATGCATGACGGGGCCCAGCAGATTTTATTGGAGAAGCTAGGAAATTCTTGAATAATACATTCAACATCCGATGGATAGGTTGGGATGAGCCAGAACCTCGGCGTCCTAGGTCCCCAGACTTAAATAGTTTAGGCTTTTTCTTATGGGGATATCTCAACCGTTTAGTGGATACCACTCCAGTGAACGCTATAGAAGAATTGAGAAATCGAATAATAACCTCTTGTGACACGTTAAAAAATACCCCAGGAATATTTCAAAGAGTGCGTGATAATATGCGAAGAACAGAGGTCTGCATTCTTGCAGATGGAGGACACTGCCAGCAATTCATTTAGTTTTTAATTGTTCTTTTTTCAGTATAAGCTAAGTCTCAGAAGATGAGCTATCATCTAAATAAAAGTAAATTTTGGGTATACCTATCGAGTATTCCTATCTTTTTTTTTTATTTAGCGAATAACATACAATTCAAATAATTCAAAGTCATTAATTTTTCACTCGAAAACGGTTTGAGATACGAAAAAATTAAGAGATTACAAGTTACAAAAACTTCCTGAATCGAACGAAGATGGCGAAAATTGATTGTACAATGATCAGTGACGCACTGCAAATTGAAATCTAGGACGTGTAATGATGGAGGCTGTGAAAAACACCCTGTAGCTCCGTAATGAAGCTTTAGCGGACCTATGTATATATAAACTTTTCTTCTTAAAATTGCACGTAGATTTACCCTCTCAAGTTGTGACATACTATTATGTAACACCCTGTATAATGAGAGATAATCTGGTTTATCTTCGCACTCTACTTAATATTCCACGAAAAGACAGGTACGGACTTAACATTTCTATTATTATGCTGCAGCGAAACATTTTGATATTCAATCGGAGAGCCCCTAGATACATTCAATAGATCGTCCATATCATTATCAGATTCTAATCTCGAATTTGCATTTGCAGAAACCATTGACGCTGACAAATCAGCTCGGAGAAGTTCTGAATGCCTTCGCTTTTCGAATTTCCGTACACTTCCCTATAAGTTTTTTCTTCCTATACAATGTATTATTTAGTGACAATTTTTTCAAAAGATTACTTCGAAAACCTTCATCATAAAAATCTTATAATAAACCAGTTATCTTCTCATTCAAATGTTTTGCGTCATCATCAAACTCAAAAAGGATGTCGGAAATGTGAACGCTGATACTGATTGCTTAGACTTTGAAATACTTCTAGATATTTCCAAGCCTCCTGAATCATTGTTGGCTCACTCATTCCCCTGAAGCTCATACACTACTTCCCCTCAATTTAACCTGTCTATTTTCATTTCAGCCATGACATAAAAAAATAATGATGTCTGTTACCTGCCAAAAAGTGTAAACAGTGTTCTCATCTTGTGTTAAATTTATCATTGAAATGGAAGAGTTGAGGAGCTACATTCGGTAGAACTGAAAGTGGTAGAGTGTTGATAATACTCTAGTTCGATCATTTCCCAGATATTTCTTCTGGTAACTGGGCGAAAGACACGCCCGCTATTGCTTTTTTCTAGTGTTGTTTGATTGTTTTTCATGAGAATGAGTCCTAAGCGTTTGTGTATTTAGTTGTAGTTTGATTCATAATTGGAGAAATGATGTCATGTTACTTTGATTCTCAAAGTTTTCATAACTTATTTGTTTTTTGCACAATATCATGTATTATATTTATGGAGATATTGAGAAATGAAACATTGCTGCTAGCCGAATTTCATGTTTTCTTAATAGATAGAAGTGAAATTTTCTTACGAGATAATCATTTCATTTCCATTTTGCCAAAGGAGAAATGAAAAAATTAGCACAATCTATGTAAATCAACTTACCTGGTCCTTTAGCACCGCCTGACAATAATCGTCCCAGACGGAAAATAACTGCTCGTTCATACTCTTGAACCACCTAGAATCAAATTTCGTATGTATCACAAGTAAAAAAATGGTATTAGAGGTCATATTCAGACGAATTAATTAGGAAAGAAACTCCGAGCTTTATTTGGACGATAGAGTTATGAGCATCGCTGGGAAAAGTGTGTAGACTGTAGAAAAAAGAAAATTAATTGACAGAAAATTTTCTATAGCATGTATTTGATTGATTATCTGTACCTAATGACCTGTATTTCTTTAGGTCGGAATCATTTGAGACATCCCTCGTGTGCGAGAATTAAGAGAAAAAATAAGTCTTAGTGAAACCATTAATTCAACCTCAATTCCCTGATTTCAAGTCTTCTGCAATATAATTCCTTCGTATGTCCACAAATACTCAGCGTTTGAAAAAGTTTTGACAAGTATGACTGTCGGAGTTTTTCCCATACAGTTCGATGCGTTGACTTCTTGAAGAAGCAAAGTTTAAACAAGATCCTAAACAGAAGGATCTTGGTTTTGATCTAGAAAACCAAGATGACCAGAGTTTCGTTATTTAATAAAGTATATATATAGTAAAGGTGCATAGAATTGTATCTCAAATTCGTTATAGTATAAATCTCAGTTTTTCTTATTCAGAATAATATTAGAAATCATATCGTCCAGTGCCAGACACTTTGTATGGCTGCAATCTTCTGCCAGATATCCTTGAACTATAAGAAATTCTTATTGATAATTATATAGAAGGAAACTGGATTTTATATATGTTACTTGGGAAACTATCAAACGATTATTCTTCTGTAAACAAATAGTTTTGATGGTTTTTCCATATTGCAGAGACATCAAAGTCTGCCGAAATAGTGAGTTTGCGATCTTTCAATGCACGTCATCTGTCGTTTATTCAGCATTGCGTAGTGAACTATTATACGTACAGTCGGCCAAACTCGACTCCATCATTTGAAACTAAGCTATTATATAGCTATTTCTGTGAGCGAACTACAAATACACCAAATGGAATGGCGCTAATTTGTCCAACAAGAAAATGGCCAATACCATTTTAAGTGGTTTCAAGGAGATCAGTTACGAAATTTCGTCACCGATTCCCTATGATCGCTATCATAGGGATGTCAATATGTTATACAGAAATGTATAATAATAAAGTTTTTTTATTACAATTGATTTCATACATAGAGAGTAATAAACAATGAAAAAGCAGAGGCTTAATCATTCCGAAGGATGTCTTGCCAGTTCGCCTTTGAGATAGGTATATTTTGTTAAATTCAGTTTTATAATAACTTAATTTCATTTGCGTGGAATGTTTTTTTTTCTATTTGAAAGTAAAGTTAGTTTCACAGCGCGTAACTACGAAACAAAAAGTCACTATGTTTCTCGAATTGGTCGACACGATAGGTTTATTTTTTTCGATATCGGGCGTTAGTCAAATCCGGTATTTCAGTCACAATTTAGGGTATTTTAGTCACAATTTAGGTTTTTTTTAAGTCATTCCGCGAAATTTCTGAACTCAGTCACTCAAACTAGGCACTTTCGTTTTTCCGCTGATTAATTAAGTTGTCTATTTCTGTTCTTCCGGCACAAAGAATCCAAAGCTCCACTTTCTTTTTGAAACATTTGTAGTTTTTCAAGATTCGCAAGTCTACTGGTATACGCGTATATACTCGTGGTGCCAGATACTTGCTGGATCTTTGTCCTATTCTTTTATTCGAGCGTGGTGTTTTGTAGTCTGAGTCTTTTCCCCTTGTATCATATTAATGATCAATGGGGTTTACTTTCATCTTACTCGTAAATACTTGAGTTACTAGTTTCAGAGCATACAACTGTCTAATGTCAAGGATTCCTGACAAAGCAAAAATCTCTTCACTCGAAAATATGCGCCCTTTACCATACATGATTTTCAGGATCCATTTCTGCAGAAAATTTAGTTGTTCAACATGGCAGTCATTCACTCCTCCCCACCCAACATTCCCATATGTAGGATGTACTTGCATGAATGCGTGATATAATATTTTCAGATGGTTTATATTCATTTCACTTTTGTAGTATTTGAAAATGCCCAGTAACCTCCGAAATTTTTTGCCACATAACTACAGTGGTGATCCCACCTCATATGTCGGTCAAGCACAATGCCCAAAAATTTTACTGTGCCTGAAATGGCCTCACTAATGATAGTGTCCTTGTCGATATTCAGTGTGCCTTGCTTTGGAAGATTGGATTCGTAAGAGGTGAAAAGTAAGTATATTGATTTTTCTGCATCTAGTGTTAGTTTATGATATTTCAACAACTTCCCTATTTCCGCGAAATCTTTTTCCGCTATTTTTTGTAGATTTTCCCATGTGCTGGCCTCATTAAGTACTGTGGTATCGTCAGCGAAACTCAAAACACTTCCACGAAGTTCCATTTGAAGAAGGTCGTTCACGTATAATATGAATAATAACGGGCCCAATACCGTTTCCTGGGGAACGCCGTAAGTATTTACATTTCATCGCTTACATCAGATCCAATTTTAACCACTTGTTAATAACTTCAATGCCTCTGAATCCATATTTCTGCAGTTTAGTAAGTAGTTTATCATGGGGAATGGTATCGAAGGCTTTAGATAAGTCTATGAATATGCAATGCAGTGGTACGTTTCTATCTATGCGATCGTAAATATACGTAGTTAACTCCCTTATTGCCTCCTCAGTCAATCTGTGTTTCCTGAACCCATATTGGCTCTCCAACAATAGATTGTGTTTGTCCAGAAAGCTTACCATTCGCTGTTTAATGGTTTTCTCAAAAATTTTTGCAATATTGGAAATGAGGGTAACTGGTCTATAATTCGACATTTTAGTTCTGTCTCCATTTTTATGTAGTGGCTTGATGATGCCATTTTTCAAATACTCTGGAAAACATCCTATACTAAAACATTCATTTATGAGATCAGAAAGTGGAGTGGATATCTCCTTTCTTATCTCTTTCAGCGTCTTAGAGCGTAACCCATCAAATCCCGGAGCTTTATTTGATTTAAGCTCAGATATAACTTTTTCTACCTCCATTGGATCAGTGGGAGATAAAAAAAAGTGTCCCTCAAACAAATTTTATACTCTTAAATATCAGTTGGCTCTTCTATCTTATTAGCATATTCTGCGCCTATTCCACTATAGTATTCATTGAAGCTATTTGTTATCGAGATTTTATCTCCTATCATCCCATTTTTCGGGTTTCTAATCATCTCAATATCTTTTTCAGATTTGAAATTTTTTCGCAAATTTTTATTCACGTGGTTCCAGAGAGCTTTGGATCCACCACCACTTTTTTCGATACATCTGTGTAAGTATTCGCTTCTTGAGATATTTATAAGTTTCTGAAGTTTATTTTTGTAATGCATGTAATTTTCTTTCAGGTTTTCATCATTCGGATTTTCTCGGAACATCATATAGCGTTTGTTTTTCTCGTTTATTGAATGAAGAAGTCCTTTTGTGATCTACGGCCGCTTTGGGGTTTTTCTCGTATTTTTTACCACAACATTTTTGTTATTTTCAAGATGTTCACAAATTATTTCGATGAAAGCTATTGTCTTTGCATTTGGACTATTTTTCATGTACATTTTTTCCCACTTTTCCATTTTTAAGTCTCATTTGAATTTTTCATGATTGATATATGATAAATATGAAGGTGATACTGTTCCTTTTGAGTTTTTTCCAAGCTTTTTTTCCATTTACGGTGAAAGCGGTAGGTGAATGATCAGTAATACCATAGTTTTTCACGATTCTATTTAAGATTTCACCTGGGTTGGAGGGATATTTTTCCGCTACGAATAAATGATCCAAGCAAGTTCCACTATTAGGTCGGGTACATTTATTGATGAATGATTCATAACCGAATACACTCAATATGTTTTTTGTATTCATTTACTTGTTGATCATTTTCGCTAGCAGATTTATATTCATATCTCCTGCTATAATATGGAAGTCAAAAGTTTTTTCATGCAAACATAGTTAAAAATGTTTTCAATGAAATTATCAATAGATGATTTCGGAGATCTATAGACCGAAGTCAGCTTGAAGTGTTTTTATTGAATTGAAAGTCTATTTCTAGGGCTTTGATTTCTCCGAAGTTTATAATTTGATGGCTTAAATTTATGTCACTTTTAATATACATGATAACCCCATCATTTTTATTATTGTTTCCATTATTATATAGAAAATTATATCCGGGTATATGATACAGTTCTAGAGCATCTACAATATGTGTCTCGGTGAGGATAAGAACTTCGAAATCACTTTCCAATAGCTCAAGAAAAAGCATGTTCCATGTTTTTCGCTATACTCCTGATGTTAATATGAAATATTTTGAGACCTTTTTCATAATTGTGCTTATTCAGATCAGCAATGCTTCCAGCGACTATGGTATCATATTCTTCACACTGGAAGTCTCTTATAGAAGGATCCATTTCGAATATTATTACAAAAACTGATTCAAAAAATGACTTTCACAACGATGAGCATTTTGAAAATAATTCGAATACTCGTTTGAAGCACTATTCTTTCTGTTTAGTATAAAATGACTTCAAACCTAATAAAACCATTTTATAGTTGGATTTCTCACTATCACAATGATTTACCTATCGTAAACAATAACATTTTTTGGAAAAGTATGGCAATTTTAATCATGATTCTGCGAAATTAAATTTTCTGATAAATAAAAGAACAATTTACCTACAATACTGTTACCGTGTCCACTACGGTATCTCACCATTGATCGCTCTAGGCCCCTCCGAAAAAGAGTGTTACCGTATTAACCACGCTTCCTTAATCACAGATCGCCTAGTAGGCCCTTCGACCAGGCTAGGCACAGAGCGTACATTTTGAATTTTACGGTTACAAAGAGTGTTTGTGGTAACCATCAGTGTTTCCATCGTTGGTGTAACCCCATCCCGGTAGCAATACAGAATAAACAATAGATCATGCGCAGTGAAAGATCGCAATAGATCTAATGAGCTATGTCACTCGCTCCCATTACCATACATATTCCTTACGCTTACGGCAGAATTTTAATTTGTCTTGCAGGATAAAAGAATCATTGAAACTGTCTGGCTTGTTAGGAAACATTTTTTCAAGGTTCTCCAAGTAATTTATATAAATCATCCCTTTTTCATTATTGTATAAGTATAATTAAAACATACTATAGTTTAAGGGTTTCTTGCAGAAGATTGCAACCTTATTAAGCGTCTGACAGTGGACGACGTGATTTCTAATATTATTCTGAACAAGATGTATAAAAACTAAGCTTCATACTACAAAGAATTCGAGGTACAATTTCATATACAATAGAATTCTGTAGAGTTCAAATTGAGAATATAGGACAATTGAGGAATTAAGGTCAATTAGTCTTGGACTGTTCGATATCTCTATATCCAAATGGGTTTCCAGCATATGCATTCGATTATTTTCTTGTTTGGATGTTTGAAATTCACTAAGTATCATTTGCATCAAGTTGGGAAGGCAATACAACAAAGTGGTATTACTTACGTTCAACTTATATTTCAAATTACAACAATTATGTAACAATAAGATTGATACATAATTTGAGGGTTTATTTTCACTTCAGCAATCATTTTTGGTAAGGGATTTTATTGAAACAATTTCTACTAAATTATCAACTCTATTAAAATACTATTCTTCATCCAATACAACAACTTCCTTTTTTTTAGATGTTGGTTCTCTGTTGAGGACAATGTTTTTCAGATTTGATTTTTGCATGAGTCTCTGATGAAAAACTTTTTACTTTCGGCAAATGAATTTGTTAAACTGTCTGCAGAAGATAATGCGAGATCCAAATCTTTGTCCAAAATTTTGATAACTTTCCCTTCGAAAGTTTCGGACGACTTATTCCCTTAATTGTTGGCGGAACGCATTTTCTTCAAATATTTTCTATAAATAACTCTAAACATATACTTCTAAAATACATACCAATATACCAAATCTAAATATGACATCTATGTTGATTCCTTATACAATTCATGTAAAATATGCTTCATTTACTAGATAGATATAAAATCTCTAAATCCAATCATTTTTGATAAGCAAAAACACTGACTTTTTTTTTTAGTAAACGTCAATAATATAATAATTTATGACTCTATCATAAAAAGGATATTTTGACAAATTAACTCATATAAAATTTGGATAAACACCATAAGGTTCGCAGAATTTCAGGAACCAAATATCTATACGAACTAAACTAATTTTAGTTGTAGGTCCTATTCTGTTCCGTTGACCGTGAAGCAATCTCAACCTCTGACGTTGAATCACACTAAAAACACTGTACACCACTTCACCATCACTTTATCGCAAAACTCGACGTGCGTTTCGCCAACTAAGTTGGAATCAACAGGAGGTAGCACACTAAATCTAATTCTACATGGCTCAATCTTTTATACTCAATTCATCCCTGCTGCTAGACGCTTTCGACGAAGCATCATTGAAAGTACTAATGTAATAAAATGCAAACATCCACGAAATAAGAAGGAATAATGAAGACACCACTACACCAAAACCTTAACCTTAACTCTAGACGCGCATTTCGTTAACTAAGTTAGCATCATCAGGAGAGATATATATATATATATATATATATATATATATATATATATATATATATATATATATATATATATATATATATATATAACTTACTTAGCGAAACGCTCGTCGGGAGTTAAGGTTTTCATGATCATTCGAAGGTCAAACTCAAAAAAAGTCTCAAGAAAATCTGGAAAAATATAAAAACATTCAAAAAACTTGTAAAAACTTAATTATAGGTTTCGAGGGTCGCTCAATCCGAATTCAAGGTTGATTTAATCATATCTGATTACCTAAGGGACATTTGAAGTTCAAATAATAGAAAAAAGGCTCAAATATACTAACAAAACTATACATGAGTGTTTCAAAACGCTGAATACGAACCCAGTGTCGGTTGATCTATATCGGCATAAATTCAAGGTCATTTGAAGGTCAAATCATTCATATATAGGTTTTGAACGTCCTTTAGTCCGAATCCAAGGAAGGTTTGATTATATCTGGTTACCTGAAACTCATCCAAGGTCGTTTGAAGTCCAAATAAAAAATCCAAATGGATTCAATTGATAAATTTTCTAAACCAACAACATCAACCTTGTCATTCTTTTTCGGCGGCTTTTTTACTGGTCTTAAGTGAGCATATGAAGACTATGACAATTATGGAAATTGTATCCACGAATATCGGTACTACAGAAATACCAATCATTTTCATTAGATCTCATTCTCGCTCATTCCATTCTGAATGTTTATAAACATAAATTTAGATTCATCTTTAGGTTTTCCAAAGACAAAGCATTTTGCGGCAATCATTGCAAATACTAGCAGGACCCCACTCTGATGAAACTACATATAAATTGAAGCATTATTTACATATTTTCCGAAAATTTTCGTTGTACGATACCGGATCGTTTTTTTTTCGGAATAAATGCTCCGCAAACGAAGCAAAATGTGTCAGCATCTTTCGAGCATATGTGTTCGGAGGATGAGGTTGAAGGTTCATTCAGATTATACGTATTTTTATATATAAACCCGCTTGATAGGGATCCTCGTGCGATTGCAGGTAACCCGCCGTCCTGAAGATGATAACCTGTATACCTCTCCAGGCCTTTTCGTCTTTGACGAGGACAACTTCATCTCGTGGATGAACACACTACATCTTCATTCGCACCCGCTATCGACACCTTGTAAGGCAGTGCACTGGCATCGGTACCCCGACAAGCATATTAGGGAATCATTCTGCACAATACCTTCAAGGGGCAGTTGTCACCGTCACAAGACTTGTCGATGCTACAGGTGAAAAGAAAACGATTGCATATATCCACACTTCTACACGTCCGCACATCTATACATCCACACATCACTCATTTGCACATCCACATATTCATACATCCACACATCCACACATCCACTCATTCACACATCCACAAATCCACTCAACCACACATCCACTCATCCACTCACGAACACATCCACTCATCCACATATGCACACATCTGTACATCGGCAAATACATTCGGACGTTTCTGGGAAATGTATTTTTCCCATATTAAGACAAAAAAAGAAGACCAATTTCTTTTTTCAAGGTACACTTTTCTTATGGCTACAAAGCTTTCTTTTCAAGGAAGCAATAGGAGCTAATATTGATAAAGATCATTTTAATATTTCTATTTGTTATATGGATGAAAAACTAAAGATGATTCCAAATTAATAATTGATAAAACTTTAGAAGAGAGGGGACATCTAACAAAGATGACCGTTAATTCTGTAATACCACAAAAATTTCATAATCTAGATTCATGAAAAAGCCGACAACAAAAAGATAAGGTTGATATTAGTATAAAAATTAATCAATTGAATCCAATTGAATTCTTTCAGATTTTTCTGTGTCATTTTTAAATTCACCTTCAAATGACCTCAGAAGACCTTCAAATATGATCAAAGCAACGTATATGTAAATTTTTCCATAATTTTTTGAAGTTTTTCCATTGATTTGATCTTAAAATGACCTCGACCTTGAGCCGATAAACTTCAACCGACACAGGATTCGTATTCAGCATTCTAAAATCAACCCATGTATGAATTTTTTCAGAGTTTTCAGAGTCTTTTGATCATGAAAACCATCTGATATGAAAATCCGAACACAGATTCGGAATCAGCGACCCTAAAAACATATAACCACATAGGTCACCTTCGTAGACTTTGATCTTTTATCGTGCGTGCCTGTGTAATCAATGAGAAAGAGGTCTTTCAATTTCGTCTCTTTTGTACGAACACATAAATGAATAACTAAATCGAAAAAAGGGCTATTGGAGAAGCCTTATCAATTGCGGATGGATCTATACCTCTGCGGTGATGAGGAAAACTCAAATCGAATTGAACACAAATGCATTTTCGTTTTTACTCAGGTTTACCTAATGAATCAATTTAGGTTGCTATTCTCCATGCACTCCCAGCCGATTCTGTAACTACTGCCGTGACGTCATAACCGTTGGGTAGGGGCCTGTTAGATCAAGATATCCGTAATACAATATGTTTGATGTGATTCTAAGGTATATAAAATTACGAATTATAAAATAACTTTCCTGAATATACTTTTGGATTAAAAAACTCGTCATCAACTGTATACTTCAAAATATAATTAGCAAATGTTTTAAATTGCCAACCCTGAAAGATATTCCAAGAGAAAGAGATGAATATTATATACTACAGAAAATATTCCAATTTTCCCAGAATACCTCAAGCTGTATCATTTTGTATCCGACATAATTGCATACTCCTCTTCTGGTGGAAATAGGGCTGATTGTTTTCATTCATAGCGAAATTGAGTTTATAATTCTTGAAATTGACTGAAACGCATTTGAGACTTGAAAACGGCTCTTTGATATTCGAATCTCTTGAAACATGATATAAATCCTTCTTATTTCCCCGTTGACAAGTATTTGGAGAGTTCTTATAATATAAGTAGAAATTACACGTCACAATAACTTCTTGAAGACTTTACCGTAATACTCATGATTGAGAGTATTCAAACAATGAAAATGAAAACAGTGGCGGCTTTCTTAGAAGGACCAAAGGGCGTCACAAATCTCCGCACAAATTACCAACGAATGCAATCAAAATAAGTAGAAGGTGTTTCAGGAGTAAACTGAACTATTTCAGGTGGTAATTAACGAAACGGATTGTTTTTGTGCGTTTTCTATTTCATTTACGATATATAAGTCATTCTTTGGGGTTTGTCGAAAACTCAATGAGTCAAATACAAAAACTGTTCATCCGATTTCAATCTTATTTCATGATTTTATTACAGAACTGAAACTCTATAAATTTTTTTTCGAAGAAAACAAAAATCAAAAAGAAACAACGCGTCAATCGAAGCAACCCTTCACGCCGATGGCTTAGTACTATACACCAAATTTATGAACACCAACACGGCATCATCATTACATCAATACATGAACTGAAGCAATGGTTGAGAAACACAGGCTGTTTGTTTCTATTGAAAAATATTTTCATCTTCTGTTTAGCAAAACACATTCGAAAGATGAGCTAAACTTCAGCCTGAATGGTGTTAAGTGCAAATTTAACGGAAATCCTAACTTATAGATAGATCTTGGTAAAGCGGGCGATTGGTTTGCACAATATTAAGAAAAGGTTAGGCTATGATTGTATGAAGAACAGTGCAATATCATTACTGTATACATTATTTAATTTGAAAAACCATCAAAACATCTCCTCGATAATGTGGGGTTAGGTTGGTATAGTATTGTTTTCGGTACGTGGGACAATCTGGAAGTGATTTATTTATTTATTTATTTATTGTTACGAAACATGGGAACCCCTACAAGATAGACCCAATTACAGGGGTTCACAAAAAATGATAACAGAAAAATAAACACAAGTGAAACGGTCATACGAAATGAAAATTATAACTTTCATAAAAATTCTTCTTCTTCTTCATCATCGTGTAGAAGGCGTAGCGCCTGTTCAGTTCCGGTTTCCCTGCAGCAGTTCTTGTGAAGTTGATTGCCAACTGTCCCGCCATCGTTTTGGTGGTCGTCCAACGGGTCTTCTTCCGTGTGGTATGTTGTTATATACCATTTTGGCTATTCTATCTGTGGTCATTCTGTTTACATGCTGGTTCCGTTCTCTTCTTTTTTTTCTTACCCATCTTACAATATCGTCTGTTTCACATTTTTCCCTTATGTCGGTATTTCTTTGTCTGTCATTCAATGTGTAACCGGTTATAGTTCTTAGCGTTTCCATTTCTGTTGTTCTTAGTATCCTCTTTGTTACCGACGTTTCCGCTCTTGTTTCTGCCCCGTATGTCATAATTGGTCGCACACATGTTTTGTAGATTATGGATTTGCATGGTATACTGAGGTGTTTATTTCTCCAAATTGGTTGTTTAAGATGTCCCGATACTGCAGCTGCTTTATTCACTTGTCTCCTCACTTCATCTTCAAGGTATCCTGTGCTTGTTATTTTGCACCTAAGTATTCGAATGACATGACTTGGTCTATAGTGGCGTTGTCTATTTTAACTTGCAGCGCAGAGGTTCCTTAGCTATGGTCATGCATTTTGTCTTACTTGTTGAGATTTCCATATTGAAATTTTTTGCGCGTTTGCTAAAGGCGTATAACATTCTTTGTAGGTCGTCTTCTGATTCTGCAATGAGTACGGCGTCATCGGCATAGCATAAGATGTTAATTTTGTAGGTTCCCATGCGGTATCCTAGTCCCAAGTTTTTAACGGTCTCTACAAGTTGGTCCATAACAGTATTAAATAGTAGAGGGCTAAGACTATCACCTTGGCGGATGCCCGACGTTGTTCCGAAATGCTGCGTTAGGTTGTGGTTTGTTCGTATTAACGTTGTTGTATTAGTGTTTAGATCTTTTATAAGTCTTATATATTTTTTGGGTACCTCTTTGTTTTCCAGTATCTTGATTACATCCTTCAATTGGACTCTGTCGAAGGCCTTCGTTAAGTCTATGAAACAAAGATATGCTGGAGTGTTATATTCAAGAGACTTTTCTACTAATTGCCTTGTTATAAATAGTGCATCGACCGTGGACCGGTTTTTTCGAAAGCCTTGTTGCTCTTCGCTGATTGGCATTGTTGACGTTATGTCATCGGCAAGAATCTTTGTAAGCAGTTTCAAAGAGGTGCTTAATAAGGTTATTCCGCGATAGTTGGCAGGATTTGTTTTGTCTCCTTTTTTAAAGATAGGCACTGTTACACTTCTTTTCCATTCTTCTGGTATTTTTCCGTGTTGAATTATGATGTTAAACAGTTTTGTGTACTCTTCTCTCATGGCTTCTCCGCCATATTTGATCATCTCATTTGTTATCTTATCTTCATTTGGAGCTTTCCTATTTTCAAGTTTACTTATTGCCATAGCTACTTGCTCTTTCGTGATTGTTACCGGTTCATTTAGAATGTCGTTTTCTAAGTCCTCTTCTGGGGGTTCTTCTTCATATTTTGATTCGGTGTAAAGATTTTTGAAGTATTTTTCCCATGTTTCGTTTGTGATTGTCTTCAGTTGTATAGTTTCATTGGTGTCCTTTTTCATACCCCTTAATAATTTCCAATTTCGTTTTTGCGCTCCGTATATATCCGCTTCCATTTCAGCACTAAATCTCTGCCAGTATTCTTCTTTAATTCCCCGAACTCTGTTATTCACCCTATTTCTTATTTCTATGTATCTATTTCGGTTCTCTGGTGTCGGATGGTTCTTATATTCTAGATATATTTGCTTTTTTTCCTTTGTAATGTTTTTGACTTCAGTGGTGAACCAGGGTTCATTATTAGGTTTGCCGTTCTGTAATACCGTGCGGGTTCCCAAGGCCTCTGTGGCACCCTTGTAAATGTTTTCTTTTATTTGAGCTATGCTATGTCGGGGTTATTTTGCTGCAATATTGGATTACGAGTTATATACTGTTTCCAAAGGTTTGAATAAAGTTGTTTTGTGCTCTCATTGTTGAGCGATTCTACGTTGAATTTTTCAGTTTTTACAGATGGTGTTTTCTTTTCTAATTGAGTTGTCATCTTCAGTTTCCCTAGAACGAGCTTGTGGTCTGTTCCAATGTTAGCTGATGACAAAACTCTTACATCTAAGATTTGTTGGGGTAGAAACATTCGGTTAGTGATAATGTAATCAATTATGGATTTGTTGTTTCGGTTATCGTAGAAAGTATATTTGTGCTGTTCTTTGTGAGAGAAAAAAGTGTTATTAATTCGCAACTCGTTCTGTGCACAAAATTACGTCAACATTTCGGCGTTTCTGTTAATTACGTCTTCGTTATATTTTTGTTTTACCCCGTTTACTACTTCGTTACCTACTCTAGCGTTAAGGTCTCCTAATATGATTATCTTTTCTTTAGTTGGTATTTTATCTAGTTGTGATTGAAGACTTTCATAAAAATCTATCGCCGCTTCCTCTGTTTTGCTTATGTCAGGTGCGTATACTGATAGGATATGTAGCGGACGGTCGAACGACATTGTGACTTTCAGGATTCTATCGCTAACAAATTCTACGTTTATTCATAAAAATTCAGGAGAGAAAAAAAAGACTCACCTAAGACTACAGAATCAAGTAATATATCATGAAAACTAAAAACTACCACAATGAGCATGATTCAGATCTAATGAGCTATGCAATAACATTTTTTTTTAAAAGAAGAAAGAGGTTCATGAAAAATATCTATACTGGCAATATGCCAATTGTACAGACGCATAATTCGCAAGAGAACAGAATGAAAAAATAAACTAGTACGGGCCTTCGGAACATAGAAGAATGCATTTCGACGACTAGGATACACGGGAACATTGAAAGTGAGATAATTAACAAGCGGAAAACTTAGAGAATGATTTGAAATTCGATGAAGAAATACAGTGTCGAAAGAGACTCTCCTCTGTTCCAAGCTTAAAATTTTGTGATGACGCAAACTGGATTGATAATTATGGTTAGGACTGAAAAATCTAAAATTGAAACTTTTGACAAAATTTCTCTGGGCTCCTTCAATTCTGTCAATATACTTGTAATAGTGAGGGGACCAAGCAGGTACAGCATATTCCAATTTAATATAGTATTTTTAAAGACGTTGGATAACTGAACTTTTAGTAATTCTTAGAACGAAATCCAACATTTTGAGAGCCTTAGAAACTATATGATCAATATGATACTCAAAGGACAACTTAGAATTAAGATATACACAAGATCCTTAATTAGGTTTACCCTCCCAATTACAAGCCCATCAACAAAAAAATAGAATCGAAGACATTGACATTCTTTGTAAACCTTATATACTTACACTTAATAATATTTAATTGAAAATACCTACTTTGACAAAAAGAGAAAAGTCTGTCAAGATCACTCTTAGATCGTCGGTATATAATTCATGTTTTGTATAAAGAAAACATTCCAAAATATCATTGATGAGAATAAAAGGGGACCCAGATGTGACCCTCGTGGAACACCAGAGGTGACACGAACAAAACCGGAATGAGTGCCATTGAGTACAACATACTGCAGTCTATCCGACAGATACAATTCTATCCATTTCAGTGAGGGACCCCAGCACACCAAAAAACTCTAGAACCCACAACAAAGTTGCATGATGTACCTTATCGAAGGCCTTAGCCATGTCTGTGTAGACAGCATCAACTTGAATACCATCATCAAAACTACTATTTATGAAATGTACGTAAGGAGATAAATTAGTTAACACCGACCTACCTTTGAAAAACCCATGTTGAGATTGAATCATCTTGGAACTGGATGAATGAAAAAATTTATCAGTTACTATTGCTTCTAAAATTTCACCGAAATAACTTAGAATAGAGACAGGTCGGTAATTACTTACTTCATTTTTCTTACTACTTTTGAAAACAGGTACGATCTTTGCCGCCTTCCACTTATGTGGAAAGACACCTTGTACTAAAGATTTGTTGAAGATAATTTGAAGTGGAATCGTCAAACTAGCGGAACACGATTTTATGAAAATTGGTGGGATGGAGTCCGGACCTGGACCCTTCGTGACATTCAGTCCCTCGATTTTAGCTTTGACATCCTTCAGATCTATCGTGTTAAATGTAATCGATAAAGATTTATATTTACTTTGGTAAAGAACAGGTTTATGCGGATCTTCATAAACATTACAGAAGTACTCAGAAAAAGCATCAGATATAGCTGAACTATTTTCTAAGATTTTTCCATCATGACACATGGATTAAGGCATCCTCTGGCTATCTCTCAACTCGCCCACATAAGACCAAAAAAGCTTAGGAGTTTTCACAATTCCGCCCTTTACAAAAGCAATATATTTCTTATGATCTCTTTCAATTAAGATTTTACATTGTTTACGCAAAATATAAAAATGTTCATACAGAAAACGGTCTTTGAATTTTTGAATTTTTTAAATCTTTGATGTATGTTAGTTTCATCCTTGATGCATTTAATAGTGTCTTTACCAAATCACGAAGGGAATTTATCACACTTAAAAGATCTACGAGGTACACACTTATCAATAATTATATTCAAAGCAGAATAAAATGAATCAACACATTCATTCACATCGGTAGAATATAACAAAGTTTTCCAATTCAAACTTGACAGTGCCGAATTTATCGCTACATAGTCCGCGTTGAAAAATTTGTACATCGGTCTAGATTTGCTAGGAGTTTCATCCAAAGAAAATTTTGCATACACTTCTAAGGCGGGATGATACCGGTCTTCTAGAACCACTACATTCAATTTGAACAATCAATACCATATAAGCTAGCATCCTTCCATGGATAGTGAAAATTCCTATCATCATGATGCTTCTGAATCGCCAAAAGTAAGCTGCAGGGGGTTGTAAAAGCTGAAGAAAACTTAAATGCCTACCGCCTTCCAAATGACTTCAGTGTCTACAGTGGTAAAATTTTAACGATGTTACAGGTTTGAAAATTTATTCATCATCACTTGGTCAAAAAATATTAAACATCACGAACTCCCTCCGTGCATTGAGAGGTTTGAAGCAATCATATCATTCAGCTCATCAGAAATGAACTTCTCATTCTTCTAGGTCAGAGGTTGCGAAAGAAGAGTTTATTAGTACATATCATTATACTTGATCAGTGAAATGGAGATATTTTAAGGTAGTCGTGTATGAAATACGTAATAGATTGGTTTTTGGTGAGATGATCTACAAGGTGTTTCTTGTAGACACAACTCAATCCTTCTGAGGAAAAACCGTTGAACTCTCGACAACATTTGCGGATTAACTGACTGAAAGGGGTCGATTATTCTCTGTCTTATAACCAACTGTGTTGTGGAAGGAATCTGGTAAACGATGCCCTTAATATAATCCCACAAGAGAAAATCTAGACTTGTAAGGTCCGGCGACCTAGCTGGCCATCTAACAGGAGCACCACGTCCTATCCATTTGTTTGAAAATACATGATTCAAACGCTCCCTAACCTGATGTGAGTACTGTGCCGGTGCTCCATCCTGTTGAAACCACAAATCTTGTCTTATATACTCTGGTACATCGGCAAATAACATTGGTAGATGATTTTGCAGAAAATCTAAATACATTTCACTATTGAGGTGCCCGTCGAGAAAGTGCGGCCCAATTATATATCCATCAACTATAGCAGCCCATACATTCAAGGACGAACGATGCTGGTGATCTATTCGTCCCATGAGGTGTGAATTTTCCGTGGCATCATAATGAGAGTTGTGCCTGTTAACAAGCGCATTCTTGTGGAAAGTTGCTTCGTCCGAGAGAAGAACACTGCTAAACATATTTGAATTTTCCGCTACTTTGTCACTTGTCAAATTGCAAAACTTGATACGATTTTCATAGTCTTGATTGTTTCAGTTCCTGGTGCAGCTGTACATGATATGCATGAAATTTATTCACTTGCAAGATTCTCTGGAAGGAAGTTTGACTTATCTGTTAACTGAGAAATCTCTCTCTGGCTTCTATATGGGTCCTCTGTCACTGTCAACAAAATTGATAACTGGTTGTCTTCAGCTGTAGCAGTTTCTGGTTTTCCATGTTTTTTGTAAGCGATATTACCCGTTTTTCAAAGCATCTTGCATCACGATGCCTCTTATCAGGAAACCATTGTGCATAAACTCTACTTGCCAACAAAGAATTTCTATCACACTTACCCAGAATAAAAATCATATCAACCGCTTCTTCTTTGGAGAACTTCATGGCAGTCAATTGGAAAATTGGTTTCTAACCTCACTTTAACAATGTTTAATAACGAAACACTGATAAGTTCACCACGTAAAATGTAGAATATGATATGTCCGGACACCTGACAGAAGGCACAAATAAAAAAAATGTCAACACATTCCTCGATTTATGTTTCAATCATCTTGATTTAGTCATTCTTTAAAAGAAATATCTTGTTTAGGTTTCATTTTTTACTACTTGAATCATTACATAAAAAAAAACTTCTGTGCCAATAATGATGCATGTTGATGAGTTTGATACAGTTTGTAGAATTTATATATATATATATATATATATATATATATATATATATATATATATATATATATATATATATATATATATATATATATATATATATATATATATATATATATATATATACTCATATATTAATTGAATGATAGAGGTGCAAAATCAGATCCCTGTGAAAAACCATTGATAACAGTTATAAAACAATTACTTTTCTTTCCAACGAAAATGCAAATCCTTCTGTCAGACAACATACTCTCGATCAGCCTAATAGTTGTACTATAGTTAACAAACCTATGAAGTTTTCAATCAATTCAACAATTCATGTTTTCAATTTATTCTGAAATACAGACTTGATTTGAAGAATTGAAGTTTTTTCTGAAACCCCTTTCGAATGAAACAAAGCTTCGTCAATAACTGGTTCTAATCTTTGATAAAGGAATCTCTCTACTTTGTTGAAAGAAACAAAAAATAGACTTATAGGACAATAGCTGGTCGGATTTCTCGAATTTTTCTTGGTTTCAGAATTGCAATAACTGTGGATATTCTAAAATCTGCTGAAATATTTCTTGAGGCGAACAAATCATTATAGAAAGACGATAGCCATCGTAAAGTATTTTTATCCAAATGTAAGAAAAATTCAGTGAACATACTATCAAACACTACATCTTCACGTACAGAATTAGAATAAATATTGGAGGAACTTTTTGGAACAGGATGTTAGTTACCCGTTTCTCTCAACAAATACCAAGAACTTCGGCTAGAATGAAGAAATCCATCTAGTTATTAGAAATGAAGGATGAGGGCGATTCCTAGGGCTTGCAGCTTTTATAAAAATAACTTAATATTTCAATATCTGTATTAAGGGTGGAATTATGAATGTAGTCCTAAAAATCTCAATTTTTCCCAACGTTCTTTTCTTTCCTAGATAATTCGATTGATATGTAATAAACTTACAAAAATCGAAGGACATCGGAGCAATAATTTGAAAGATCTGGTTCATTGAAATTCACTCAAAATTCAGAAAACAGCCTGTATATCGTAAACGAACAAAGATATAAAGCATAACCTTTTTCGAGTACGCCAGTGTATCGTTTATCACCACCTAATGCAGAAAGGTGAACTCCTAAAACACCCTGTATATTCACTTGATCCGTTTCTCATTCTCTCTAGAGAAAACCAGATTCAGTATTACCGTATCCAAGCTGCAAGTGAATTGATTACAATACGGTTAATGGGGTAGGACGTCTCAACTTGGGCCTTTCTTGTGGATGAATAGCGAAGAGGATGGGGAACAGTTGAGCTATATGATGTCTTAAACCGCTCGACTTCAGGGTGTTCATTTTGTTTGGTTCGAACAGCAAAATATCTCAAATCGCGGCTTGACTGATTGAAATGAGCGAAATGAACTCAGTTTCACACTCTTCCCAAGTTCTACATTCTCGTATGTTGACAACATTGGGATATGGATTTGATTTTCATTACAACTGTTTTTACGTGTACATTCTCCGCATTCAAAAATAATGAACAATGGCAAGGATAACTAGTAAATTATTCTAAAATTTCTCAAAGAGCTTACCTTGAAGCAAACGAATAGAGAGAACGGCATCGTCAGGCATACCAACACCCATGACAGCGCCGTCAAGATTTTACCACATGTTTCAGATTCTTCTACGACGTGTTCAGCTGAAACAAAATGAACAAACATAATACTTCTTGAATAAACATGATTTTTCTCAAACAATTTGGCATTCTAGGTACATACCAATATCGCATGCATATTATAGCAATGAAATGAACCATTTAAAATTCAATTCGCGCACTAATTTTTTTTGGTCTGATAGTTGTTTGATTTTTTATATTGCAAAAATCGATGTGATATCGAAACTAACCTTATCGAGCTCAAAATCTGGACTACTCACGACTACACCGCACCTAATTTTAACTAAAAATTCGACATCTTCACAATTTCGAAAGATGTAGCAATTCACTCTGACGATTAAAGTAACTCTTCGAAACTGGTGTCTATTGAATGTCCCTCGTTTCGTCACCAGTTATGAAAGTTTCTACTGAAATTACTTGTCTTTTGGTATTATATTCTTTGTACGAGGGATATTCGATAAGTCAAATTGATCTTGAGAATTAACAGTTGGTATGATAAGTTGTTTTTCGATGGTTCATCCTCTTTCTTGCTGACAATAACAAACATAACTTCAGTTCAACAATTGGCAGAATATTTTTGATATACAGTATTCTCTAAATGTAGATTTTCAAGGATATTCTTTGAGTGTTTCGTCTTTGACTCAACTCGTCATCTTATGAATCAAATGCTATTTATTTCGGCTTTACATTGAGTTCATCAACTGTATATAAGTATGCTCATTCGATTTATTAAGACCATATTGAATTATATGCTGATCTCATTTAAAAGTCTACTTGAGATAACTTTAAACTTTTCCAAAGATATTCATATGAGTTTTCTCAATGTAAAATTCATTTTATTGAATAAGAGATGGTCACCTCAGATTACTCGAAAATTTCCATAATCGAAATTGAGTCAATGTATCAAGGAGATACAAATAAATATCTAGGATTTCTGCAAGAAAAGACAATCAATCATATCGCCACTGAGATAAGATAGACATTAGAAGTGTATATTGAAATAGACTGAGAATTATAATCATGATTCATTTAACTAGTGAAAACCTCTTCAGAGCTGTCAATTCCAATACGATTCCTATTCGAGTGTCGTGAAAATAGGGAAAATGCTTTGTAAACACCACTCAAAGTCAGCAATTCAAGGAGTTACACTATCAAGACATCTTGGAGGTCAGGAAATAACTGATTTGAACAATTTTCATAGCAAACAGTTCTCATTTTCATTATAGATAACATCTGAATTGCATGATATTGTTGTTACAATGCAACTGGTTGATTTTGATATATTGGATAATAAATCTGGAAAAGAAATTTGGATGCAGAAATGATTACACGGAAAGCACCCTAAAGAATTGAAAATCGATTATATTGATGAAATCGCTTCTAATAGATGGTATCTGTAGAATTGTTTGCTGAAACAGAAGGCTTGGCATTGCGTTCCAAGATCAAGTTGTTTCAATAAGAAATTATATAAACCACACCATCAAGAAAAATATGGATGATTCTTGCCTTTTTTTTTCAGGAAATAAGTTTTTCATATATTTCTACAACTGAAGCTATTTCTTGGAATCTTCTCAATAATATTGAGATTTTAGGTCTGAAGAAAAATTAATTCGAACAGTTGCATAAGAAAGCATTCATTCAATCTTGTAAGATTCTTCTTAGTTATTGTTCCGAAAGAAATAATAAGGTGGATAGGTTTCTCTTTAGTTAATACTGCTCAGAATCATATTTCATATTTTATTTATTTGTATATATGAATGTCAAGTTTATATATATATATATATATATATATATATACAGTGTGTTCCAACGAAAATTTGACCCCCTATAACTCCGAAATGAGTAACATTAGCGAAAAACACCAAGACACGTCGATTTTTGTTTCGAGGGGAGCATTTTCGAAATAATTCGAAACTTCTCAGATCAACCCCTACCCCAGCAACCCTAACTTTGAAATTCATCATAGGAATAAGGGTCGAGTGGCACCTTACTGAAAAGGTCTGTCAATTCTCCACCTTGATTTGTCATTTTAGAATGTTAAATTAACATACAGGGTGTCCCAACCAAGGGTGAAGTTGAATTCTGAAATCCCAAATACTAAATGAAATAGATTTATTTTGGCATAATGCAAGCGCAGGTTTATGCTCGGTCTAGAAAAACGACCTACACTTGTGAATTTGGAGTTGGTGCAATCAACCCCTATTTCCAGCATCCCCAACTCAAAAATCATTCGATCGATAATAGGTCAAGTGGCACCTCGTTGGAAAGGTACTGCAATTTTCTCTTCGAATTTGGTATTTTCGAAATTCAGAATCATCATACAGGGTGTCCCGGAGCAGGAACACTGAAAACCCAAATAACTTTTTGAAACTGGTTCATTTCGGTATACGAGAACATGTTTGATCCGAGAATAGGACTTTCTTGTGTGGTTATAGAATTTTTGCAATCAACCCTTCCATTCAGCCTCCCCAACTTGAAAATCATACAAATAATTCAAGTGGCATATCTTCAGAAAGGTTTTTGAATTCCAGAATGATTAAAGCATTTCATTCAGTTCGGCTCTCCATACAGGATGTCGCTTTCGAAAAGTTCAATATCGTCATTTGAAATTATCAACTAAAATTAATTCGAAACTGTTAAAAGTATTGGGGTACGATGTGTTGAGCATCAATTACGAAGAAATAAAGCTGATTTCTGCATTGAAAATGTTCACATTTTATTCATTTCCATCTAGCGTGCAGTCATCTGTTATTTCTCATTTTTGCAATGAAATATTATTATTATTCAGATCAGTTCCTCATTATTGTTGTTGTTCGTCAGTTGAAATTAATCTGAAAATGGTTTATTCCACTGAGGAAAGGGTCGAAATTGTATCGACGTATTTTCGAAATAACAGTTGTGCCAAAGAAACGGCAAGGATATTCGATAGGAACCATCCTGAAAGAGAAAGGGGAGTCAGTCACCAGTACGTTAAATATTTGGTTGACAAATTCCTAGCTACGGGTTCGGTGGCAAACAAAAAACATGAAGTGGCATGTCCTGTCAGAAATGAGGCAACGGAAGTGGCAGTAGTGGGTCATCTACAAATGGAGAATACTACTTCGATCAGAAAACTATCTCGTCTGACTGGTGTATCAGCTACAACTGTCCATAGAATCGTGAAACATCACAAATTTCACCCCTACAAGGTAATATTAGTGCATGAAATAAACGAAGATGATCCAGATCGTCGTTTACAGTTTTGTGAAAATCTAAGTGAAAACCTAAACGCTAATCCAAATTTTCTGAATAACATCTGTTTTTCTGATGAAAGCACCTTTATGCTCAGTGGTGAAGTGAATAGACATAATTGTCGATATTGGGACACACAGAATCCTCATTGGTTTAGAGAGGCCCACACGCAAAGGCCTCAGAAGTTGAACGTTTGGGCAGGAATTTTGGCAATCATCTAGTTGGGCCTTTCTTTATTGAGGGTAATCTGAATGGAAATGGCTACCTACAGTTGTTAGAGGAACACATACATCCTAGATTGACAGAAATTTTACAGAACGATCCAACTCTTTCTGAGGACGAAATGCGTTTTCAACAAGACGGTGCTCCTCCGCATTATGATGCTCAGGTGCGCCAATATTTAGACGAAAATTTCCCAGGAAGGTGGATTGGTAGAAGAGGACCTGTTGAGTGGCCAGCCAGGTCACCAGATTTAAATCCCTAGATTTTTTTTGTGGGGCCATCTAAAATCTAAAGTTTATGCCACAAGACCAGAAAACCTGGAGGAGCTGCGGATGAGGATTATCACAGAATGCCGACTTTTGACTCCTGAAGTTTTAGCTAATGTGAGAAGAGAGTTCGAAAATCGTCTGTATAACTGTATGGAGGTGGGCGGAGGTCATTTTGAACAATTGTTGTAATAATCAAGTTAGTTTTTGTTTTCAATTGAATACAAGTTCAATAAATCTCGTTTTCCTGTTTAGATGAGCATCCAATCAGTTTCTCCATCATCCCTCATCCTGATCCTCACGCCAGAAAACCTCGATTGCCAAACTGAAACCAATGCCTCAGTGATTCAGAAAATAGAAAAATCTTTCTGGAACTTTGCCACTCAACCTGTAATCACTTGTATGATTTTTGAGTTGGGGATGCTGAATGGAAGAGATTGATTGCAAAAATTCCATATTCACGCAAGAGAGTCTTATTCTCGAATCAAACATAAACATGTTCTCGTATTATACCGAAATGAACCAGTTTCAAAAAGTTATTTGGGTTTTCAGTGTTCCTGCTCCGGGACACCCTGTATGCTGATTCTGAATTTCGAAAATACCAAATTCGAAGAAAATTGAAATACCTTTCCAACGAGGTGCCACTTGACCTATTTTCGATCGAATGATTTTTGAGTTGGGGATGCTGGAAATAGGGGTTGATTGCACCAACTCCAAATTCACAAGTGTAGGTCGTTTTTCTAGACCGAGCATAAACCTGCGCTTGCATTATGCCAAAATAAATCGATTTCATTTAGTATTTGGGATTTGCAGGAATTCAACTTTACCCTCGGTTGGGACACCCTGTATGTTAATTTAAAATTCTAAAATGACAAATCAGAATGGAGAATTGACAGACCTTTACAGTAAGGTGCCACTCGACCCTTATTCCCATGATGAATTTCGAAATTAGGGTTGCTGGGGTAGGGGTTGATCTGACAAGTTTCGAACTATTTCGAAAATGCTCCCCTCGAAACAAAAATCGACGTGTCTTGGTGTTTTCGCTAATGTTACTCATTTCGGAGTTATAGGGGGTCAAATTTTCGTTGGAACACACTGTATATATATATATATATATATATATATATATATATATATATATATATATATATATATATATATATATATATATATATATATATATATATATATATATATATATATATATATATATATATATATATATATATATATATATATATATATATATATATATATATATATATATATATATATATATATATATATATATATATATATATATATATATATATATATATATATATATATATATATATATATATATATATATATATATATATATATATATATATATATATATATATATATATATATATATATATATATATATATATATATATATATATATATATATATATATATATATATATATATATATATATATATATATATATATATATATATATTCCTTCCATAAAAAGAAAAGTTGTTCGAAATAAATCAATTTTTCGTGATATTATATTGAAACGAAGTTTAGTAAATAAATTCAATGTGACCTTAGTATACAATATGATCTTATCGTGAATTGTTAAGAGTCCTGCACCATTATAGTATCAGTGACCGTGGTTATCGATAAATATCAAATTGAATATACACTGATAGACTAAAATGAAATGTAATGAAAGTTGAATGGAATTGTATGGGTTATTTTTTATCCACAACTAGTCTGTAACTAATCAGCATTTTTAGAAAATTTCGATCACCCTCAGTTTTTGCAATAGCAATTATTCTTCTTTTAAATAAACACGGTAAAAAAATGTTCCGAATGCAGAACAAAATAACTCATATTCTCTTTTATTCAGGATTTTAGAGAATATTTAGTGTCAGGTACATCTCTTTGGAGTGTCCAGCAGTAGTCAGCTAACGTGTTCAGACTACACTTGACTTTGTACCTTTTTTTCATGTTGGATATGTCCTGATGGAAGCGCTCATCGTGATAATAAATATAAATATAATAAGAATAACAGTTTTTAACTAATGGTATCAAACTACGACATTGATTTTTAACAGTAAGTTGACCGCAAATATAACAGAAGTTATCACTATGGTTAGTATGATGTATAATACTAATCTAAAAAAAACTGTTTTAATTTCAATATCTTCTCGTGAATTCATTCGGAAACACACGTCGTTAAGCAAAATTCGCGTAATCGAATAAGTCGAAAATTCTGAGAAAAAGTCCCGAAAAAGCGAAAATCGAAAGGTATCAGATTTTCCGCGAGTGGAGTGGATAATTTCACCGGACTTTTACGTCTATACAAATTTCTATCTATCGTGTTCGATCGTTTCGAAACCAGGACGAGGCCTCTAGTTTCGCATGTATCGCCACAATATTTTGGTCCCCGTAAAATACCGGAAAAACAGAAAAATCCAACGAAGGGCTATCGACAGACGTTCGCAAAATTTTGCTCTTTATTCCTCATGCTGAGAACCTTCGACGGCCAGAAGCTAATGACATTAACGAACGTTGAGCTATCAAAATAAGGGTTTTCCTTTTATTCATCTTACTTATACGGTGTAAGCGGGAGAAATGATTAGCGTGTCGAACGATTCCTACACGTCTCGAAATCGTGTCCGCGAAGTGAACTCGTCATACTACGACTTTGGAGACCTAGATTTTCGAGAAAAACACCGGAAACAATAGAGCGTGAATGCAAGGACCCTTCCTCTTGTATCATTGAAAGCAGCTATTTGACAGTTCTGTCTAAAACTGCTATCTAATTAATTGCAAAGGGTGTTGTCTGAGTGCACAGATCTACTTCAGATTGTGATTTTTGGGAGATTTGTCGAATAACTCTTTTTATCAATGAGCTCCTTTCCGAGATATAACAGTTCAAAGAAAACTCTTAAAAGATTGTTTACATACTCTCTTTGCTAACAAAAAAGGCAATCCGTTCTGAAATTCCTAGTTTAACACGGTTTTCCTGTCAATAATTTAACATTCATCATAGAAATGGTTGAAATCTGCAACCCTTCCTTGAATTTTTCGAGAACTTTCATGGTAAATATAAATTGTCCATGGAAGAATTAATTTCTGTTTTAATAAAAGACTTTCTTGTACCAAATATAACTGAACATCCACCAGCATACTCAGTCCGAAATTTTTTCAACTAACGCTCAGAGCTAAAAACACCAAATATTTCCCATAACTAATTTCACTTGATATCGTAATTTCCTATCAACACCGAATAAATAAATGAATATTAACAAGCCATCACTTAAAAACAACATTGACTGCTCCAAAAATATTAGAAAAGATATGTTAGTAGAAGTTTGTTCAACGTGCAGTTATTCCAACTTTAATAATAAAATTTTCAAAAATTAGATGGGGTTCCAATTTTTCAATCTTTTCAAAATATCCTAGTTTTACTTGCTTTTTGAAAAAAATCATATATCTCGACGGCGTGGGCTACTAATATAATGAAAGGTGTTTTGCAAACGGGAAACCAAGCGTGACATAACTTATATGCGACTGAAACTCAGTCAGTATACAGAGGGCTCTTTTTTCGCCTCATGTTTCGAAACGAAGAAACATCTAAAACTATGTTTTTTCAAATTGTAACCCATATTTTTCTCAATTCATTAGATTAGCTGTAAGAAACTAAATCTAACCTAACCTCACCTCATGCTTGTTTGTTTGTTTGTTTTTTCTATGGACCTACAGTTTATAGTGGACTCCGAACCACTCACCTAGACCGTGCAATGATAACTGCCACCTCACAGAATTACAAGTTATCTGGCCTTCAGAGGTTATGGACTCAACAACTATGGTTATGTGTCCAATCTCTATGTGAGTCTTTGTCAAATTCACTTTTTTTGTTCAAGGACAACATCCATGACTTGAACCCGGATTCGAACCAGGCACCTCGGCTAAGCATATTCCTACATACTTGCTCACTAACCGTGCAGCTACCGAGGCGGTCAACCTCATGCTTGGTGCCATACTAAATTGGTACAATCACATCGATAGACAAGCGTAAAGAGCGCAAAACACACTCTGGGCGTGCCGGATACTATTGGGCCCCAGATAAGGACTCAAACCAAAGATAATATATTGGCTATACACAACAGTGATAAGATCACTCCTGACCTATGCCGCCATCGTATGGTGCTGGCACTGGAAAAAAGGGTAAAACAAAACAAAATCAACGAGATCCAAAGGCAAGCATGTCTGGCAGTCACGAGAGCCTTGGGATCCACACCCACGGCCTCTATGGAGTGTCTTCTGGGCATCCCTCCACTACACATAGGGGTGGGGGTGGTGGTCATGAGGGCCTCTTTGAGACTGTGGGAGGCAGATATGTGGAGGGACAGAAATCCAATCTCTCCACATCCCTAAACAAAATCAGAGAACTCCGACCTGACCTTCTCACTAGAGGAGATCAAACGAGAGCCACCTACTACTTTGACGAACCCTACAAAGTCGTTATTCCACCAAAAGAAATTAATACCACACCCCACGCCTAACTCCCCCACAGAGCATGTCCGAAACCGGGATCGGTACAAGCATCGACATTAATGGCCCTAGGGCAAACATTATTCTTGCTCTGGGTGACAACGTCAGAACAGAACAACAACAGAAATATTTGCTAATCTCCGGTGTGTACAGGAAAACCTACATGGGAACTATAGAGACGCATAAATCTACATATGCTCTTATAGCCAAATCGCCCTTGGATATCTGGAAGATACGAAGGTTCATCCAAACTGGTTGACGAGTGCAGCACAGCACTTTGACAACTAGTGCTACAAACAGAGTCACTCTGATTTGGTGCCCAGCCTATCAGGGCATCGAAGGAAACGAGAAAGTAGACAGCCTCGCTAAAAAGGCAACAGCTATCAGGCCGATGGGACCAAAACAAATTCTGACCATACCATGGACCCATATGCTCTCTTTCTTTCAAAACTGGAACACCACCGAGGCCCAAAACTACTCAGCAGGCATCTTGGGACTGAGACATTCAAAAAGGCTCATAAAATGGCTGCAATCAAAGAAGAGGGTACATGAACTACATTCCCTCAAAAAAAGTCTGTTGGGATGGTAGTGAGCCTATTGACTGGACACCAACTCAATAAACATCTACACGTCATGAAACTTTCGGAAACCACACAATGTCGTAGTTGCCTAGGAAATGACGAAACAACTGAACACATACTCTTCGAATGTCGCGCTCATAAGGAAACCAGACTGAGCACCTTGTGCGCTGAAACACCCAGCGCCCGGATGATTCAGGATGCTGCCTACAACAGTCTTGCAAGCTTCATCAGGAAGGTTTGCAAGACAAATAACAACACAACATAACACGGCAAGCACAATGGGCCAAACGGCCTGAGTGCTACCGATATGGGAGCTGTGCAGGAAGAAAAAGAAGAACCTAACCACTTACATACCCTAAACCTGAGATTTCAAGTTTTGAAGTTATGGCGAAAAAACGAATCTTACGTACCTAACTGAAGTAGTCAAAGGAGGCATATATTTCTGCACGTGCATAGACATATCCCAGAGCACAGCCAGGCACCTTAGCATAGTTAACAAACTATTTTTGATTTAATTGTCAATCGAATTAATTCTAACAGAATGGCTAGTTACACAAATGAGCAAATGCTGAATTTATTTTTCATTCGTGGAGATGAGAGATGGAATGTGAGTAGAACTCGAAGGAGATTTAACGAATTATATCCAAATATGCCGTCTATGAGAGCTAAAAAGTTCAGTAGATACGTTACAAACTTTCTTTCGACTAAATCGGTCCAGAATAAGACATCATTTCCATTGCCTGTAGTCAAAAATGAAAACAATGAATTTGCGTTGTAGCTTATTTTGATGTTAATCCACGTGCATCATTGGCAATAGCAAAGCATGATATGAATTGACCTCATAGTAGTGTTCACAGAATTTCAAAAAGACATAAACTGCACTCTAATTAATTTTCACTGGTCCAAACTCTACAAGCTGGCGATCTACTGTTCCGACTAGAGCTGTGTGAGATCGTTCTTCTCAGAACACAAGAGAATCCCGATTTTCTCAAAAGGATTATCTGGACGGATGATGCCAAACTTACTAATGAGGGGGTTTTTAACCGGAATAACTCACACTTTTGGGCAAACCAAAATGCTCATATTACGAGGAAAAAATCCTCAAAACAAATTTAGTTTTAATGTGTTTGTACTTTTGAAGGACAAGAGATTTCTATATTTTGTGTATGATGAAAACTTAAATGGTGATCTTTATATGGAGATTTTGAGGACAGTAGTGACTTTATTGACACTTTATCAGTAGCTGAATGAAGGCATTGTTGGTACCAACTCGATGGACTGCCAGCTCATCGCACAAATGAAAATTATCTAATTTTAACTGACATGTTTTAAGATAAATGAATTGAAAAAGCCTTCAAGGTCACCTGACCTAACGCCTATGGATTTTTATCTATAGGGAACGCTGAAAGATAAAATTTATCCTGAACCTGTGACTTCAAGATATGATTTGCATAATAGAGTGCAAATGCTTTCATACAGTTGGATGTCGAGGAACTGAGACGAGTCACATCACATAGTACAGCTATGTCTAGAAGTGATTGGTCATCACTTTGAACAATTATTATAAAATTTAGGAAAATTGAGTTTAATTCGTTTTAATTTTTTTCTATTTGACTTTGGAAATTCGACAACAACTGCAGTTTCACTTTTTCTCTTAATTTATCAATTATCCAGTGATGAAACGAAAGTTATTTGTTAATGCTCTGGGAACTGTCTATGCACATGCAGGAATCTAAGCCGCCTTTGCCAACTTTAGGTAGGTGCGCAAAATTCGTTTTTTCGCCATAACTCGAAAACTTTAAATTTCAGGTACATTGTTTGAATGGGGTTAGGTTAGGTTAGATTTAGTTTTTTATTGCGAATCAAATGAATTGAAAAAATATGGGTTACTATTCAAAACAAAACGAAGTTTTCGATGTTTCTTCGTTCCGAAATGTAAGGCGAAAAAAATAGCACTCTGTATACTGACATAGATTCAGCAGAAAATCGATAGTTTTCAAGTAAAATTAGGATATTTCATGAAAGGAACAAGCTAGACTTATGTGTTAGGTGTTTTTATAATTGTGTTATCGAATCAGTCATTAATATATAGGGTATTCATCATCAAATAACAAAGTTGGTATGCACTTCCGGCATAAACGGAAGTGCCATTGAGGTGAAAATATTCTTGAAATAGTGTTTTGGACCAGTTGAATCAACTTCCAAAATTTCAGAACGATATCATTATTAGTTCTCCATAAACGTTTAATAGGCCACTCAACTTGAGAAACCCAGTATAGTTGAATAATGTTCAAATTCATGAAAAAATGAGATTTATTCCATATAGTATTTGAAAAGAAGCTAAGAGCTTATGCGAAATCAATTTCCAACCATTGAATTTGGATTTTGTTTTAGCCTGGATTTGAATGTAATGAATTTTATCTGCTGACATTTTCCGAGCTCAAAACGTGGAAATTATATAAAGAAGTTTTCCCATTAATTTTCCACATACAAAGTTTCATTTTCATTTTGCGGAGTGAAAAGCACAGAGGTATACTAAATTAGAGATTTACGAATACGATGTGATATAGCTTGGGCAGTAAAATTGAAAGGGAAGTTTTATACCGATGTGGAATTTGAAATTAACTGCAAGATGGCTGAAACCGAACAATTTTAGTAATCCGCGAGTATATACTTGAAATATAATCAGCCCAGTTTGAATTCGAATAGGTTGGATGCTATCTTCTCAATGAGATCTGAAGATCCAATTAAAATTTGGATTTCGAGATATTATTGGAAACACTTTATGAGTTCTGAGCGATTATTTTAATGACAAGAATCCCTGGATTTGATCGTTAAGGTGAAACGTAATTTCGGGAACCTTATTTTATTATACCTTATACATAAAATTGAATTTATGATCATAATTTCACGTTATATTCAATAAAATAAATAACGTATATTATCTTTGGAATTATCTTCTCAATCAGGTTAAAGAAGATTGTAAAATATCCCAACCACTATTCCAATCAGGTTATTGTCCCAAAATATTTAAACAAACCATTTTTAGCCGATTCTAAAGAAAACAAAGTAATATCAACGAATCAATACGGTTTTCAGCGGGAGAAGTCAACTGGGGATGCTGTCCTGAGGCTCGCGGACCGAATTTATGTTTTTCTAGATGAAGGATTGCTTTCGCTATGTGTATTCTTGGATCTGACATAGGCATTCGATACGGTGTGTTACCGTGTGTTGTGGAAGAATTGTCTCATTCCGGTATCAGTATGAATAGGATCAGGAATACAAGTAGGACGGTTAAGGATGGGGTACCCCAGGGCACTATTCTGGGACCGATGTTCTTTCTAGTTTATATTAACGGGCTCTTAGATTTGGATTCAGAGCGGGAAAACATTTCATTTGCAGACAACACCGCAATTATTCACGGTGCCGAAACCTTTGAACAACTCAAAACTAAGGCAGAGAGAGATCTACCAGGTGTAGCAGAGTGGTTTAATGAAAAGTTTTCGACTGTGAATTTTCAAGAAAACTAGATTTTAAATTTTCATTTCATATGAAAAAGACCTATCATTTTTGAAAGCCTTGAATTTGTCATCCAAGCCAACACGTTTCGAATCGAACGCGGTCGATTCATAAAGTATTTAGGAGTGTTCATTGATGATCACTTCAGGTGGAACGTACACGCGTACTTTGTTGTAACAAAACTTATGACTCTATTCTATAAGATTAAAGTTTAGATATTCTGGAACGTAAACAAATGTGACTCGTTTATTTCGCCCTCGTCGAATCACATTTACGATATGGAATTTTGGGATGGGGGGTATTTTGGATGTACATACCGAAAGACTTCAAATGACACAGAAAAAATTCTTAAAATCATGTCAAATAGAACAACTCGTTATTCTACTGACGCTCTTTTCGTAGTCTGCCAGATATTGGATATCCGCCAGTTATTTTTCTTTAAAATGTATGTACGAATCAAAGCGGAAAAGAGAGAACAGATAATGCACGAAATCAATACGAGAATCAAGACCAACCAACTTCTTCCCATTTCGCATGAGAATAAGACTATAGGACAAAGATCCTATACATATCTTGCTCCTAGAGTATTCAACTTAGTGCAGCGACAAATTGCATCAAGACGAGAAAAATCCTTCAAACTCAGTTGCAAACAGTTTTTACTAGAACAACCTCGCTCTTTCGCCGGTAATATAATTAATATCAATTATCTGAAATGAGTGCCATAATTGAACAATTGTTACCTACTTAGTGGCTGGCTTAGAGGTGTGCGTATATTGATAGGTTGAAATTTTTTACTTTTTGATCATGTGATAGATTTTCCTTTTATTTATACAAATTGAATATGTTACATAATTTTCAATTGAATTTGAATTGTTTTTATATTCGCTGTAGTTTTAGCTCTGGATTGTTTTTTATGATTAGTATAAATTTGTAATTTTGTACTTATATCTGAGTGCCACGCGCAACATTGATGTTTCAGTGGCTATACTCCTCAATTGTAGATTATTGTTATTACATTACATTACATTATTATCTACAATAATTATTATTAATATTGTTTTGTTCGTTACTTAACTGAGTGTAGAAAAATCATAGAAAATGATGATCAAAGTATAATAATAATAATAATAAGGCAACAGGTATAGATAATATCCACAACTACTGGTACAAGAAGTTTGATAAGCTCCATGGAACCCTAGCGAAACAACTCACGTACGTTCTTCAACATCCCAAGAAAACACCCACTTTCCTAACGCAAGGCTTAACATATATGCTACCTAAGAGCGATATAACACAGGATCCGTCTCAAAACAGGCCAATCACTTGCCTGCCAACACTCTACAAAATACTCACCTCATGCATATTCAATCGAATATACCAACACCTTGACGACAACAATATATTGGCAGAGGAGCAGAAAGGATGCAGAAAGAAACACCACGGGTGCAAGGAACAACTCATCATCGATTCTGTGATAATGAAACAGGCACACGTAGGGCATCGGAATGTTCATTCGGCTTTTCTCGATTATCTGAAGGCATTCGATAGTACCGCTCATTCTTGGCTTGTTGAAGTATTGCAGATATACAAAATTCACCCAGCCCTGGTAGAACTCTTGAAGACAACAATGACACACTGGCGCACGTCTCTGCAGGTCAACATGAACAATACATCAATAAAAACCGACGAGATACCCATACGTCGTGGAATTTTTCAAGGAAACTCTTTGAGTCCTCTATGGTTCTGTTTAGCTATGAACCCATTGTCCTCAATGCTCAATAGAACAGGATACGGATTTAGGATGAAAGCAGAAAGGAATTATCATACAATCTTCCACCTGCTGTATATGGATGACATCAAATTATATGCTTCGAATAAGAAGCAATTGGATGATTTGCTGAAAACTGTCAGTGAGTTCTCGGCAGATGTTCATATGAAATTCGGGATTGAAAAATGTAATACCCTGAACATTCAAAGAGGGAAAGTCATAGATGGTTAAACACAACTTCCAAACGGTGATATAATACAGTGCATGAGAGATGGCGAAACATACAAATATCTGGGATACCAACAAGCCAGATTGCTAGACCAAAAACAATCAAAGGAGAAAATTCGTTCAGAATACAGTCAACGTCTGAAGTCTGTGCTGAAATCGATGTTGAACTCGGGGAATCTAGTCAAAGCAATTAACACCTACGCCATTCCAGTGTTGCTTTACTCATTTGGAATAATCAGATGGACTAAGACAGAACAGGATGATATTCAAAGGCAGACCCGAACGATGCTGACAAAGTACAACAATCATCATCCAAAATCGTCTGTGATACGAACAACTTTGAAGCGGAAAGAAGGAGGACGCGGATTACTAGATGTTGTCAATTTACACACCGAACAGATAAAAAATCTCAGAGAATTCTTCTCTGCAAAAGCTCTCACTTCTGATCTCCATAGAGTGGTATCGTTGGCTGATAGGGGATATACACCACTAAATCTTGCTACCAGAGATGACCTGCTGAATCTACCGTTCCTATCAGATACTGAAAAACAAGAGCAATGGTCAAGAAAGGAATTGCATGGACGACATCACCATGAGATTAATCAACCACACATCGACAAAGAAGCCTCCAACAAATGGTTGATGAAAGGAAAATTATTCGCAGAAACAGAGGGATTCCTTATGGCCATCCAAGACCAAGTGATCGCTACAAACAAAATTTATAATGAAGGACGGAACATCACAAACAGATAAGTGCAGAAAATGCCATATAAGATCGGAGAGTATACAGCATATTACGTCCGGATGCGAACAACTGGCCAATACGGTGTTTCTCCACAGGCATAATCAAGTGTGCAACATTATCCACCAGAAACTTGCACACAAGTACGGACTTCTGAACACCTTCCAGCCATATTACAAGTATCAGCCGGCGCCCGTATTGGAAAATGACTCTATCAGATTATACAACGATAGGCTTGTTATCACTGACAGAATGGTGACGAATAATAGGCCGGACATAGTGGTGTATGATAAGAGAGCCAGAACAGCAATGCTGGTGGATGTCGCCATACCAAATAATAACAACATGCTGAACAAGTTCCAGGAGAAAAAGTCCAAATACACAGACCTTGCTATTGAGATCAAGCAGATGTGGCACCTCGATAAAATAGATATTGTTCCTGTCATCGTATCCTCGACTGGTTTAATACCCAAAACTTTGCATGATAGCCTTAAGAAATTAGAATTGCATAAGAACACCTATATAGAAATGCAAAAAGCTGTAATTCTTAATACATGTAGGATAGTTAGGAAATTTATGTCAAGTATATTGTAATCGAGCCTATTCCCTTTGATTGCTAAATCTGGGAAAGGTAAATTATATCCAGCTAACAGCTGAGATAGTGCATAAGTCCACGATAATAAATAATAATAATATGAAGGTATTGAATATCAAATTTGTATATGTATCATCATCATCATCATCATTCAGCCCTGAACTGTCCATTGCTGAACATAGGTCTGCCTAAGGCATTTCCATCTTTCTCTATTCTGTGCGGTTTCCATCCAATTGGTGTGGATTCTTTTCAGGTCATCGGACCATCTGGTTGGATGTCGGCCTCGAAATCTGCTCTTGGTCGCCATTCCAGAATTTTCCTCGTCCACCTTACGTTATTCGAGCTTGCAATATGTCCTGCCCACGTTCACTCAGCTCCACTCACTCTCTCCAAAACATCATCCATACCTGTCCTTCAAATCTCCTTGTTTCAAATTATGTCTCTTAGACTTATTCCCAGCATCGATAGTTCCATCCTGCGTTGTGTTTTTTGTAGTTTTCGTGACGATGCTTAGGTCAGGGTTAAGGTCTCTGCACCGTAGGTTAGAACGGATAGAACACACATGTTGAAAGCCTTTCTCTTCAGTTTGATCGGAATATCGCTCTTGAAGACATCACGAAGTTTGCCATATGCTGTCCATCCTGATGTTGTTCTGTGAGCAGTTCTGCAGTTCGGTTGTCTCTATAGATGCTCACTTCATGCGTCAGATATATGTAGCTATGGACCATTTGTATTTGATTGTTGTCAACACTTAATAGCTTATTGGGGACTAGATTTATCATGATCTTTGTTTTTTCGAAATGTATCCTCAGTCCAACCGCCTGTATTGCATTTTTTAGTTCTTGGATCATAATAGCGTCTTCTCTTAGATTGTCAGAGATGAGTACGATATCGACGGCGAATCTAAGATGATTCAGTCTTTTTCCATCGATACTGATGTCCTTGCTTTCCCATTCTAACCTTTTATTAAGAGAATACTCTAGGACAGTGATGAATAGCCTCTTTCTATTTTGATTTTCTTCGTCTGGAAATGAAGGTTGATCGTTGTTGTGGCATTGTTGCATATATTTTTGATGACATTTGTGTATCGATGGTCGATTCGGCATTCATTCAATGCTTTTATAATGGCCGTTAATTCTACCGTATCAAACGCTTTGTGAAAATCAACAAATTTCAGGACTAAAGGTCTGTTATATTCAATAGTCTTTTCGATCAAGGTTTTCAAGCACTGTAGGTGGTCGTTAGTGCCATTACCCGCTCGAAATCCAGCCTGCTCTCTTGGTTGGTAGAGCTCAAATTTTGATTCTAGTCTATTTGTAGGAATTCTGGTGTACAACTTGTAGAGATTATTTAGACATGCTGGAGAGATTGGAGAGTTCTAGTATCTTCTTTATCAGTATTGTTCCTCCCAGCTTTATCGCCTTCATTTCCACCTCATCCTGTCCAGAAGCCATATTATTTGTCATTTTATAAAGTGAGTGGATTAATTCATCACAGGATATATCGGGTATTTCTTCGGATCCTTGGTTTTGTATCATTTGTAGTGGTTCCTCTCTTGTCTGATCTATTTGAGACTTATATAGGGCTGTGTGCAATTCTCCTACTATGTACTAGTTTATCTCTATCCGTTACTAGATTACCGTTGTCGTCTTTAAGCTGAAATATTTCTTTCTTGCCATTTGTGATTGTTTTCCCTTCCCCATGACCTCCACACCTTTGTTCTCCTCAATAGTTCGGAGTATTTGTTTATTTATGTATTGTCTTAAGTCCTTCCTTATGTGGTTCCGTGTTAACATCGCTAGCCTTGTTTCTCCGTTTTTCCATTTTTTCTTAGTTTCTGGAGTTATTCTCTGCTCCTTTTCATTTTTCGGACAGAATTTGTTTTTTGCCTGTTTGATGGTGTTGACAATATTATCGTTTAGTTCATATATGTACATGTTCTCCATTTTATCATCGATGAATTGCCTGAATGCTGTCTCATCATGGATGAAACCATGATTTTTCACCATTTTATGTCTTTCTAGGTCGGTAGATATAACGATAGTAGCCTTAATAAATCTATGGTCACTGGATGTTATTAACCTATTCAAAACCGTCATGTCTTTGAAGATGGACAGTTTATTAGTAATGAAGTATATGTATACTATAGTGATAAGAAAAATTTTCCGAAACACATATAATGTTTTTTAAGGTACGTCTTTTAAAGTATATCTGGGGCGTTAATAATCATTTCCCTGACAGGGGTCCTTCTACCCTAAAATTGAGTAGGGCAAAGGGTTCGAGCGATAATCTCCACGGAGCCTCTTCGTAACGGAGTATGAGATTTTAATTTCGTCGAAAATTTTCCATATTTTTCGCAAGAAATCATTTTTTATCTAAATCGAGCCACCTTAAATATTCTGATTGTTTTCAAGATTTTTGGAAAAACAGAAAACAAATCAATTTTCATTTTGAAAGGGTGACTTTCGAGGGGAATTAGCACCCACGTCCATTAATCGAGAGGTTTCAGATGAAGAACTTTAGTTTTGTTGTAATGTCTATTGAAAGACCTTTTTACCAACAACAGCAATCTCAAAAATATTTCATTGTTTCATTCGATTTGCAATTTCTCCTCATTCAATAGCAAAGTTCTCCCAAACTTTATATAAATATCAGAAAAATAAATGAAAACATTTGTTTTGACTCAATTTATTGTTCTTAAAAGTAATAGACCGGGCGCTGAAGGGAAGTGAGTATGCAAAAATTGAGGAACAGAATCTGACCACGGATATGAGTTTCGGGGGTCTTAAATTACTATATTAGCGATGCTGCCAGTTGATTTAATGCCGCAATAATTTTTTTACATTTTAAGGTGCATTTTACTATGAGAAATTGTATACCAGTAGCTGCAAGGCGTTTAAATGTTAATTTTAAGGGTAATATTATAGATTGAAGGGATAATATTTGATAAAAGGAAGCGATTAAATTAAACAATAACAAAAAGAGAGAAAACTATTGTTTATTGAGACAAAAACTCCAAAATTTGATGTTTCTTCATTAAAATTATTATTGTCAATTACAACGTGAAGGAATGAGGATGGGTCAGGTTTTATATTTTTTGGAATAAGTATTTTCTTTCCATTACTCTCAGACACAATTGATGTAGTTATTCGATATCAAGAGTTTTCAGCGGTTTATAGCTTATACAATGACCAAGCTTATTTAATATTGTAATCGAATGTTTCGATCGACTGAGATGATGAACGGATTGAGCTAAAGCTTTATGTTTAGGTGTTTGTTGCTCGGTTATACTGAAGAAAATATCAGAAAATACTGCAAATGCTCTTCGACGAATATTTTCTGTTAATTTCTGGTTCTTCGCACTAAATATTGCTTGCATAAAAGTATTCCAAACAGGCCGAAATTCTGTTTGCTTCAATAGTTTTTCAAATAAAACTTCATCGCATAAGTAACCACTTGATATCACCACAGGATTCAATAACTCTTTTCTCAATTTTTTTCGCAAGCGACTGCAACATTTGTTGATTTAAGTTGACGAACACGTTCAACCACTTCAGCCAATGCTATGTTGCTCCTGAATATCATGGAAGATTTCGACCTATCTTTTGGATAAGAAAATAATACTTTTTCTCCGAATTTATCAATGAAAAGTGATTTAATAACTCGATTTTCAATTACAGCATCTTCAATTTCCGTAAGTTCTGCTAACCGTGTTGCCAATTCAAATGAACATTGAAAAAGTTGATCTTGAATTTTTCTCAATAGCTTTTCAAAACTTTTATGTAAAATTTCTTCAGGTATTTTACTGAAAGGTCGTCCTGCTTTGTTAGAAGAGGTTCTTGGTAATCTTGTGTATGAACGATAACAATCCAAGTGGTAGCTAAATTCTTGAGCAAATAGGTTAGGTTGGTAATACACATTCTATGCCACGAAAAACATTGTGTCGTGGAATCCGGTTCGTATACTTTCACAAACCTTTCGAATAATTCATCTTTTCGTCTCTCTGCAGCGTTTTGGATTTCTCACTAAACATTTGGCTGTTTTCTCTCTAAATTTATAATTTGTAATGCCATTTTTCACTTTTTATAGCAGAGAAAAGTACACTGAGCGTGCCAACATTTGCTTTTCGGTCATAGGTATAAGAATTAGTCAACAGATCTGGCTCTTCAAACACACCACAAAAATTGTCGCATCACCTGGTATTCTGAATTCCACAATCGATTAAGCAGCTCAATCGCAGTTTCTTTGTCAACATATGATTTTGGACATATGTATACATATATAGCTTAACTTATATTGATAATCCTATTGTAAAATCAAAATCATTCATCTCGCATTATAATTTCAATATAGCATAGGCCCACATATCAAAAACTGCAAATCTAAAATTGATAATGGTAATAAATCCGGTGTTTATCAACTGCCTTGCGGAGATTGTAATAAAATTTATATTGGTAGATCTTTCAGAAATTTCAAAGTTAGATTATCCGAGCACAAACGTAGTTTTAATTATCATAAATCAGATTCCCATTATTCTAATCTCTTCTTACCAAAACCTTAATGATAATTTCAAAATTTTGCACAATGAAAATAATAGACAAAAACTCAATCTATGGAAATTTCAGAGATTAACAAAGAAAAGAATTCTGGTAGGTTACTTAATAGTCAATTAGATCAAAATCCTTTTCTTTCACTCTATATTTTCAATTCATAAAGTAAGCAACTCCGATGGGTTTTTGAACATATCCCTTTTACTTGTACCTATTGTAATTTTAAGTAGGAAATAAGACTAATATATAAGAATATATGTTCATTAGTTTGTATCTATCTGATGAAGCCACAGTGTGGTGAAACCGGTCATAGTTTCGTTAATATAGTGAAAATCTAAATACCATAGTTTTATTTCATTGAAAATATAGTTCGTTCAAGATGAAAAAACATTTTTGCGAAAGGGATTCATCAAAATTACTTTTCTCATACACCTGTAAACTGACTACGAAGAGCTTTCAAATACGATAACTCGACCCATTCGATTTATTCAATTTTTGAGATTGAAGCACCCTCTCTTAAAGAATAGTAAGTTAATGCTTCAAATATCAAAAGATTTCCCCCAAACGAAAACATTTGAAGTGTTTCATCAAATTTTTCCAATCACATCGGGGGAATAATAAATGAAAGTGTTGGCTCGTTTGAGATAGAACACCCTGTATATGGTAGTAAACAGATTTGAAAAATCTAATTACTGTATAAGTTCGCATTCGAAGATTTGTTAACTAGAACTTGATCAGTTCTGCGATTGAACTAAAACTATCACAGTGTCTTTTCTGTAGCTGTGTTCTTTGTGAACTTTCCTAAGTTTTTGAACATCACCACGTTGTCCCCTCAATCGAACTTGCTTAGAACTTTGGGGCAATACAAACCGAGATTCAGCTGAGAATAGAACATTCGACCACATTCCACATGAAAAGTGAAGATTGACTTCATGCAAACTATTGCCAATAGTTCTTAATATATTCAGGTTATTCATTTGATTCAACTGATTACGCACTTCATTGCACGTTGATAAATTCTGGCGGTTTGTTGAGAGAAGCGGTCATGTTCAACTGTTGTAGCACGGTTTCTACCTACATGTTGTTTCCTTACACTCCCTGCTTCTCTATACGGACTCATGAATCACGAAATAACACTTTGACTAGGCCCATCATTTATGCAACTTCTGCCTGCGTTGTCCGCATCCTCAATCATCTCAACTGTTAGTTTCATGAACACTTTGATGATACAAGTCTATGGGGTTATTGGGATACCTCACTATAAACAATGATACAACTGCCACTAGGCTAAATCGATATTAAGTACACATGTGTCTGAGAATTCAAAGCATATGAGTTTATATAAGCTTAAATAATGTACAAATTTATAAGAAAAAGTTTGGAAATCAAAATTTCCATTTTTACTATATCTTTAGGAGCCATAATAATCACGCATGCATACTGAAACAAAAAGCTCAAATTGGCAACATACAACACACAAAAACAGCAATGAAAAGAAAATTGAAGTCATATAGTTGATAGAAAAACCAACATTAGAGGATCCGGAGGTTAATTGAGGATCTGCTATCTCGAAAATGCCATAATCCTAAGTAACTAAGAGATTTAGGTGTTATAACCATTATAGAAGCATTAATAACAATAAGTTCTTTATTTCCAAGAAATTTCTTGAGTAATACCCAATAACGACAGATAATATATAATGAGAAATAAGTGCACCACCTAGCTGATGGCGTGAACAACCAATAAAAGAAAGAATATTCATCCTTCGAGTACAATCTCGACACTGCGTTCAGGAAACTGAGCCAATGCTGGAAGACATTCTAGTTTATCATGTAGTAGATGAGCAACCGAACAAGAACTTCAGAAGGAAAATGTCCCATCTAATTTCTATAGAAATCAAACCAAACTTTGTCAAGAGAGAAACATGATCATATTCTCTCATTAGATAAATACCGTTCTCTATCCAGACAAGGTACTTTACAGGTTTCCTTCGAACATACTCTAGAAAGAATTGATGAGTTCAGGAATTTGCGAAATGCTGAACATCACGGATAATCAAATATGACATCAAAGCCTTTCTCTCCTCAAATCACTCCAGAGCCATTTCGTTTATTTTGTATTCTAAAAGTTGCATAATCTTTTTCTTTGCAAAGCTCACCTCAAAGCGCACATTTAGGTCAAGACTATTGCTTAGGCACCAACCAGACTTGGAATCAACTGCTGATGCAGACTCTCAAAGTCACATTCCGTGTTTATCACCAAATTAATTTTCAGATCCTCAGCATGCATCAACTTAGGAATATCAATTATTTATAAATCATGATGAATATTAAAGGTCCGAGATCTGAGCCCTGTGGAACAGGGAATCGACACGAGCGAAAAGTTATGATGAGGCTTTGCCTTCAGGAAAACTGATTGCAAGGAAGATGTTTTTCCCCTCCCACTTTTTTCAAATGTCTTGTATCAGGTTATATTCCAAAACTCATTAAACATAACGTTCTCAATATTATAATGCGCTTTTTTCAATTTTCAAACAGAGATTCAATGTAAATTAAATTTCCCATGGTAGAACCTGGCGTGTAAGTAAATTTCTCTATCAGTAGCAGTGATTTCATTAGTTTTAATTACTCACTTTGAATTACATGGAAATGTCGAGACTCTGGGGGATTCCTCTAATAAACTTTCAGATTGCACATGGATATAATCAACAGACTAATGAAAAAAATATATTAAATTTAACTAATGTATGGGAATGTGATAATATGGAGGAACTGCTGTGATACAAATGATGATACAAATAAAAAATGTGTATACAAGGTATCTCAGAATAAGATAGCAACATCCTGCCATATACAAATTCGCATAATTTACATTTTTCTGATAATGAAAATCCTCATGCCTTCATTCAAACTAGACACCAGCAATAATTTTAACTCAATTTTAGGGCTGGTTAATTTTTAATTATCCATTTTTGTTACTTACTCATCATTTAGGCGGAATTGCTAGAAATTTTGGAGAAGGTTCTACCAGCAATTCGGTGTAATATGTGGTTTATACACGTTGGTACTCCACCCCGATCAATGGATAACTTGGTTAAGACCTGTTTCAGGGTCCCTAGATCACCTGGTCGAACCCTCTAGATTTTTATTTCTGAAAATTCCTAAAATATCTAGTTTATGCTTGTCTCATCGAAGGGGTTGAATAGCTAGTTTTGCTGATGGCAGATTCTTTATCAATCGAACAACTTCATTTCCATCAAACAATTTTTCGGGATAACTGCACGTTTTCAATTGGTAATTGAGTTCTATCTCTCTCAATGTCATCTCGGATATTCTGGGCCGGAGTGAGTACGAACTGAGCGTATCCCAAGGTGGTGGATAGGGAAACGACCAATACGTGGATGACCGCTTGTGACACTATTGGTCAGCTAAGCTATAAAGAGGCTTGTCTCACCTAAAACTGGAACCGGTAGCCTTCGAAAACCTGACCACGGACCAACTTCTCCTTACCCTGCTGTCGTGTCGTAGCTAAGGGTCTGCACAAGGGTCTGTTCTGGCTATGCTAGTCGAAGTGGCCGTTAGTACCAGGCCTATGTCGGTGGCTGTGGTCATTTATAACGTCCGGCACGAGATGGGGTCTCGGCTTAACCGCCCCGGCCAAGATGAGTAAAACTTATCAATAATCCTCAGGTTCAGGGTGGAACTTCCTATGCCTAGGAACCTGCCCTCTTGTGGTGGTGGACCATTGGGAAAGATGGGTCGCAAATGAGCGAACTCCGGACACCAGCCTAAATCCGGTTTTAGTTTTGGCTTGCCAGGATAAGGGAGCACTGCCCTGGTGGACTGTTTATTGCTGCCGAACTAATGGTTATTTTATGGACCAAGATTTCAAAACCTGACGAGGGGGTTAACCTCGATCCTCAAACAAAGGTAGACATAGAGGTGGAACTTCCACCTACCACCCGGCGATAGACTTAGAGGAGAGGCAGTGGCTGCTAGCGGCGCCGCTGTCTCTTTCAGCACTCCAGCAGTTGCCTAAGGTGAATCAGAAATATTCACCCCAAAGCAGAAAAAGCCTGGGGGGAGCTCCATCTGGCGTCGAGCATTCGGTTGCCAGGAGTATGGCAGTCAACAAGACCAATCCTATCGGAGGGGAGCCCTCGAGGGTGAGATCAACCTCACCGTCGGATGCATCATCGACTGCAGTAAAGCACCTCAGGTCTGATGGAAGTGCTCCGGAGCAAGGCCAAAAAAGGTACTGCACGGAGATACAGGAACAGGAGACAATGTCCTACAAGAATGCCACGGGGGGAATTAGAGTTGGTGTTATACAATCTGGCTTCCCTGGGGTACGCTGACTGCAGGACAGATAAAGATCCTGCAGAATGCCATCCTTGAGGCATATAGTGTAACTGCTCCAGGGGAGGAACCGATCAGTTTTCTGGGAAGTTCTGCTCGCCCAGGGTGGTTTCAGATCACGTGCGGAGACGATCACAGTGTGGAGTGGAGTCAGAGCTGCATAGCTGATCTGAAGCCATGGGAGGGTGCTAGTTTGCGCGTTGTGAAAGGTAATGAGTTACCAAAGCAGAACATATGTGTTGCTTATAGTCCTAATCGTGCACCTGATAACAGCTGGAAGCCCGATATTGTTCTACATAACCTGTTGATGGCCAACCGAGGCCTCAATACTGGGGAGTGGAGCGTGCTCCGTCATGAGGTGAGTTGGCCAGGACAGACGTGGACCTTCGCATTAGAAACGGATTCAAAAACTGCCCTAGTAAAGTGGGTTGCCGACCGTTCTTCGTGTTCGGAAGGGTAAGCTTCCGGGTCGTGAAGGGGAATGCGCCCAAGGTGCCGCAGGGTGGCACGGCTGACGTGAGTGGTACAGAGGAGCCTCGAGCGTTGTCTCGGCAGCCTGTAGCACAACCTAGCACACGAAAACCGTGTGGCGACTTGATTACCAAAGAACTCAGACTGTGCCACAGAAGGGCGTGCGAAAAGCATCTCCTGGCAAGGCGCCAGATCGCCCGTCGACAATAAAATGATGGGGAGGGGGATCAGGTGCCTTCAGGCTAATTTAAAGCACTCTAAGGCAGGTTCCTTCCTCCTTGGTAAAACCATCTTAAATGAGAGCCTTGATCTGGCATTCATTCAGGAGCCATGGCTGCCCAACCGAGGATCAGTTTGTGGTCACGGAAATCTGCCAGGCCAGATACTCTATCACTGCCCAGGGGGCAACCCCAGGACATGTATATTCATTAATAACAGAATGCACACCAATCGATGTGGGGCAGCACGAACATCAACGCAAGAGAATGACTTTCTCATGGCAGAAGCCCTCATTCTATTGAATATGTGAGATGAACCAACCTTTGTGACGCGAAACCGCGCTTAGGTGTTGAACATTACGTTCTGCTCAAATTCCCTGAGCAATAAAATCTCGAGGTGGGGTGTATCAAGTGAACCATCGGGATCTGACCACAGACACATTTAATTTACTATTGAATCTGGAATTAGACCAGTGGTCGAATAAAGAAACCTGAAGTGCACTGATTGGGACGGTTATAGGGCCTCCCTTAGTGCTCATTTGGGAGGTATTGCCACATCTACTAACAGTCGTGACAACGTTGAGCGTATGGCTAAGGAGATATCCTGGTCGATTGAGTCAGCGTGGATGAATCGAATTCACAACCTATATCGTTTAGACCGATAAGTCTTACGTCTTTCGTTTTGAAAACCCTGGAGGAGGTGTTAAATGGATACATCAGCACCGATGTATTATCGTTGATGCCTCTGAATGAACATCAATACGCCTTTCAAATAGGTTAGTTAACCCATCTGACACTTAACAACTCAGTCGGGAGGATATTTCAGTCTCTGGACCGCAAGGAGACTGCAACTGCAGCCGTCATGAACATTGAAGGTGCGTTTAATTCAGCCCCCACTAGCTCACTGTGAGGGGCTGCGAGAGCTGGAGGAGTACCAAATATTATTACGGAATGGATTAGCAGCAAGCTAAATGACAGGGTGATTAACACTTCAGTGAAAGGGGAAGTAGTCATTTTTTTGGCTGACAGGGTCTGCCCTCAGGGAGGAGAACTATACCTTTTGTTATGGTCTCTGCTGGTTGATGACCTTTTGGCAATGATTGGCGCACTGGATGTTTATGTACAAGCATACGCTGATGATATAGTCATTCTGGCTGTCGGAGATGAAGCAGTATCTCCGTCAGACTTCAGGAGGCTATGTCAGCTATTCAGGGGTGGTGTGAGGGAGAGAAACTTAGTATAAGCCTCCACAAAACCATTATGGTACCATTCACCGGGACAAGGAGGATATTTGTTTCTCCCCCGACCCTGAGTGGGGTGTTCATTCCAGTTGTGGAGGAAGCAGAATATTTGAGGATTACCTTGGATTCGCACCTCGAAAACACAATACACAAAGCTAGAAATTCCATATGGGCATGTCTAATGACCTGTGGAAAGAAATGGGGTCTTTCCACAAAGCAACTATAGAGGCTATATGTGATGGTGATTAGACCACGTATTGCGTACGGCTGCATTGCTTGGTGGAAGTGGAGTCTTAAGAAGCTATCCCAACTCAAGCTTTCTAAATTGCAGAGAATGCCTGCATGATGATTACTGGAGCTTCCCGCTCAACAACCACTGCGGCCATAGAACTGATATTGGGCCTTGCGTCTCTTCATTTGGTGAGTGGCTTCCTACAGATTTCATATTCTTTCCCTAAATGAAGAGGCTAAATTCGGCTTTGTGCCAGGCGCCTCACAGTCTGAAATAGAAGACAACGAGTTGCTGAGTATAGGGTCTGACATAGCAACACCTGAAACCAACATCGAGCGGCTATTCTAGATCATTATTCCCGATAGAGGGGAATGAATGACCTCCAAGGACCGTCTACTTGAGGGTCCCTGTTGGTACATGGACAGCTCAAAAACTGCAAAAGGTGTTGGAGCTGGTGTCTACGGTCGAGGTGCTGCAAAGGAACAGTCGATCTGTCTTGGCGGGCATGCGACCGTCTTTCAAGCAGTGATATTCGCCATTGATCACTGAGCTAACCTCTTGCTTGCGGGGGGATTAACAAATAGATCAATGAAAATCTTCACCGATAGCCAAGCTGCACTAAAGGCATTGGCATCCGATATATGTAGGTCACTTATGGTGCAGGAATGTCGCTTGACCCTTGCCAAACTAGGAGAGCAGAGCAGGCTCCGTCTTATATGAATACTTGGTTACTCGGACATTAAGCGGAATGAGATAGCGGACTCATTGGCTGCTCGAGGAACTGGCCTGGAATTCATCGGTCCGGAACCTAGGGTCGGAATTCACCTGGAGACTGCAAAGATGGAAAATAACCGATGGTTGAACCTGAGGGTACGTGAGCACTGGATGAGTCCCTCAGGTCTCAGACACGCTCGACGTGCCATCAGTGGACCTTCCACTGTGAAAGCCTAGGCCTGGCTTGAACTCTCTAGGTTGGACCTGAAACTTTTAACCGCCATACTAACGGGGCGCTGTCGCCGCAGAAAACACCTAAATAAGTTAGGATTGATTGAGGTTATATGAAGAAGATATAGAATCAATGGAACATGTTATGTCGGAGTGCTCTGCTGGGGACATATTCAAGATGGAAGAAATTGGATCTAGCAAACTGAAGCTGACTGAGCTTATTAAGCTCTCACAAACGAAACTCGTATCCTTCACGAGAAGGATGGAGCTCGTTAATGAAATTTAGGACAGAGCGTGCCACAATAGACCATTGGTCGCTGTGGCCGGGCTGAGCCCTCACTCATATAGTATCTGTCTATCCATCATCTCGGATGTTCACAACGGCTAACACTATTTGATTTCACTCGAAGTGTGTCTAGTTGATATGCCTGACATATGACCTCTTCGAATTATGGATTAATTAATTTAAGGAGAAATAAAAAAATAAAAGTTCTGTTTTGTAAGGGATACTGCAAACGGATAGAAATGACCCCAATGAAAACTATTTTGACATTGTAGGCCCACTTCTTTGGGAGAATGTGAAGAAGTATTTAAAAATTTGTCTTTGTTAAATGGTTTTCGAATAATGATATAAACTTGTGTTTTTCAAATGTAAAACATAAATGAACGTGAATGAAATAGGCGGAGTATTTTTTCTGTTTCCAAATATATATAACATACCTGTTCCTCAAAAATGTGAAAACCGTTTGATTGAAAAGACGGACCCTTAGACAACCTTAACTATGCATGCAAACCCACATAAGCAATTGTAATAATGCTATATTCTAGAATTGGAAAGTCTCAGAAAACCTAGAGCATTTAGAGACATAATACATACTTCCAGAAAAAAAAGCCTTGTATATGAATGTTAGAGAATCAAGGATAGATGAGTTGTATCTAGAGGCTGTTCATAGCTATAGAACCTCGTTTGCGATAGTCTCCTTTGCAGTCTCGACTAGAAAAGATCCTGTACTATTGCTCATGCAGACGACATAACCGTCTTGCTTAATGGAAAAGTCGCAACAAACATGATACAAAAGCCCGTACGAATTATAGAAAATTGGTGCGAGGAACACGATCTCTCCGTAAACGACCAGACGACAAAGATGTCGCTTCACAAGAAAAAGAAAACTGAAACCTTTTAAGAGAAAAATCCTTTAAACCCAGAGCTTAGTTTTCACTTAAAAATAATTATAGAATTCGATATGTTGAAATTCTACGTTCTGATGCAGTTTCAGAAAATGATTCTCTTCGTTTTTTTGACCGGATACAATCTCGCAAGTTTATATTCTAAAGATTGAAACTGATCCAGAAACACTCGTTTCTATAAAGCAGAAATGAAAGAACAATAAACTAGATGATGAAGAAGTTACAATGGTAGCTTTTGGAGCTGTTACTGTGAATTTCCAGTTTCATGTAGTCAGCTAAGAGCAGAGAGTGCAAAACCAAAGTCTAAGGTTTCGCGAATCTTTCGGGGAAAATTCGTTGGTGAAAACAGATCCCAACTGTCTTCATTTGTGTTTGAATTATTCCGAATTTCCCGATCCTCGAGAATTTCAACATATGCCAATATCTTGGTTGCTATCAAAGTTAGGTGACATTTATTTTCATAGTCTACGGGCACATTTTTGTGTAGAATGCAAAAATGTATTCGATTTTCTTTCATTGAATGGTTTTCGCATTATAATATAAACCATTTTTCTAATGTAAACCATGGATGACTATGTATAAAATAGCAAGAGTATTTTTTTCTTTTCGAATATGTACATGCCCGACAAATTTCCTCAAAAATGTGAATTATTCGAGAAAATTAAAATTCTTTGAAAGCTCTGTGGTTTCATCCAATATGCTGGTGCAAATTTACACAAAACATGCAGAACGTTTTCAGTGCCATGCTCACAACAATAAATGTCAAAATTAATCTAATATTGAGTTTATATTGTTGATTCAAAGATAATAAGCTGAAAACCTTTTGATTTATAAGACTGCCCTTCCTAATACAACCATAACGATGCATACAATAGTCATATGAGCATTTTCCTTATGCAGAAATGCAATTTCCCAATCTATTTAATGAAAATTGAAAACCAACCTGATCCGAAAATCTCCCGCAGATCAGTAAAACTTAATGCCTTCAACCATTAGAACAGTCAATAAAATCGTGGAAATGCCCGTTGATTTAATTATAGATTGCGGCAAGTTCCTTGTGAAAAATCGCACGCTTTGTGTTCATTTTATTACTATTAATTACTATTCAGAACCGAATGGATCTTAAATAAATAGCGTCTCTTTGCATTGTAAGAGTTGAACTTTTTTTTCTATTGTTTACAAACTACAATGCTTGAAGAAAGCTAGGAATAAAGCTGGCAAATGCGTTCATTCTATTAAATCTGGCATCGAAAACAAGATATCAAACTGATATTTTCACCCAATACTATATCTCTCATTCAAAATTAATTAATGAAAAGAAATAACACATAATAGGTTCACACAATTGAAAACATATTTTTATGGCCTCAAAGTGTTACGTCGACAAATGATCAAAATTCTGATTTATTTCTCTATCCTCCAGAAATATTCTCTCGGCAAGTGAATAAGGATTTATCAGAAAACCTTAAAATATCATGTATTTTTCTCTAAAACAATATACTACTAAGCAAAATATAATATTTACTGCGAAAGACGCAAAAAACAACCGCCTTTAGCAAATAGTTCAGAGAAAGCAATAGCTTCTTCGAGTGATATTGAGACAGAAACTACTAATGATAAATAAAAGAAAATTTGATTTACACCTATATACTACATCTACAATGGGTTTCGACGGCACTGTGCATTTATCAGACAAATACAAAATTAAAATTCAATTAAGGTAAAAAAATTTATACAGTGTGTTACATAATAGTATGTCACAACTTCTGGGGGTAGATCTACGTGCAATTTTGAGAAAAAAGTTCATATAGACATAGCTCCGCAAAAGCTTCGTTACGGAGCTACAGGGTGTTGAAATTTCAGGAAAAAATTGTTTTTTCTTCAAAACTCCAGCAGTTTTTGACATGTTCAGCCCAAATTTGGAATGCAAGCTATTTTTTACAGCCTCCATCATTACACGTCCTAGGTTTCAACTGAAATTCAGAAGGTGTTTTCTTTTCTGAGGCCATGTCTCATTTTGCCCTCTCAAACTTTTTGCAGTACGCCATTGATTAGCGTACAATAAATTGTCGTCATCTTCGTTCAGTTTAGAAACTTTCTTCACACTTGTAATTTTTTCGTATCTCCAACCGTTTTCGAGTGAAAAATTACTGAATTTGAATTATTTGAATTGTATTTTATTCGCTAAATAAAAAAACTAATAGAAATACTCGATAGGTATGCCCAAAATTTGCTCTTATTAAGATCGCTCGCTTTCTGAGACTCAACTTATACTTATTCAATATCAAAATAGAAAAAGAACAATTAAAAACTAAATAAATTTCTAGAAGTGTCCTCCACCTGCAAGAATACAGGCCTCTGTCCTTCTTCGCATATTATCACCCACTCTTTGAAATATTCCTGGGGTATTTCTTATCGTGTCACGAGAAGTTATTATTCGATTTCTCAATTTTTCTAGTGTTCACTGTAGTGGTATAAACTAAACTTTTGAAATATCCCCATAAGAAAAAGGCTTAACTATTTAAGTCTGGGAATCTAGGAGGCCATGGTTCTCGCCCACCTTGACCTATCCATCGGTTTTTGAATGTATTATTCAATAATTCCTTAGCTTCTCCACTGAAATGTACTGGTGCCCCGTCATGCATGAACCACATTTTATTTCTCACCAAAAGTAGCACATCCTCGAGCAATAAAGGTAACTCCTCCTCAAGAAATTGCCGATAAGTGGGACCGTTTAGTCTGTGCAAAAAAAAATGGCCAAATCAAATAATTTCCAATTATTCCGACCCATACATTTGATGAGAATTGTTCTTGATGATGAGATTCTTCAATCAAATGGGGGTTTTCCTCAGCCCAGTAATAATTATTGTGAAAATTTGTGATAGCAGTTCTTGAAATGTTAGCCTCGTCTGTGAACATTTATTCACTATCAAAATGAGCATCTTCTCTAATTTTATCTAAAAACCATCGGCAAAAATTCAGTCTTGAAGGAAAATCTCGGGAAAGTAGAGTTTGAACGCGTTGAATATGAAATGGGTACAATAAAAAGTCGTAGGTAATCCTCCAACCTACAAGATGTGAAATATTCAACCTCACATGAGGATTCAAATCAATACAATTCAAAATTGCTCCCTCAATATCTGGAGTTCTCATAGTTTGAGTTCCACCTTTTAAATGATTATTTGCAGTAAAAGTATCTGCTTCCCTCCACCTTCTGTGGATATTTGAAAATGTTCGCCTGTCTGGTGTTACTCTATTTGAAAAGCGCACCTGATTTAATCGCCTAGCTTCTGTTGTGTTTATGTCAGCCAGACCGTACATTTAATGGATATAAGCCAATTCGGCGTTAGTAAAATTCGCCATTTTTTATTTACAGCAATAACTTAAATATCTTAAAACTTATCTTCAATTTAATTAAACAATTCGAGCAGACACTGGTTCAACTTCAGCAACAGTCGAAATGAATAAATAAATGAAAAAATCAAAGCCTACTATTAATTTTTCAATTAGAAGTGATTTTCAGCAATTGCATACAATCGTTTAATGATTTTTTGCTCGAGAACGACCGAAAATTACTAGTGTCAAAAAGTTTCTAAATTGAACGAAGATTACGAAAATTGATTGTACGCTGATCAGTGGCGTACTGCAAAAAGTTCGAAAGGGCCAAAGAAGATATGGCTCCAGAAAAGAAAACACCTTGTAGATTCTAGTTAAAATTCAGAACGTGTACTGATAGAGGCTGTAAAAAAATAGCTTGCATTCCAAATTTAAATATCTCAAAAACTGCAGGAGTTTTGAAGAAAAAACCATTTTTTTCCGGAAATTTAAACACCCTGTAACTCCGTAACGAAGCTTTTGCGGTCCTGTTTATATGAACTTCTTTCTTAAAATTTCAAGCAGATTTAACCCCTCAAGTTGTGACATACTATTATGTACACCCTGTATACTACATCTATAACGCGTTTCGACGACACTGTGCATTTATCAGACAAATACGAAATTAAAATTCAACTAAGGTAAACAATTTATATATGATCTATAATATTGGATTAAAATTGAGATAAACAACTCTGTATTATTGAACAAGTATTTCTCAATAATGGTTACAATCCAAATATTATAACTGAAATACCAGACAAGAGACGAAAATTTAAGGCAATAGAGTTTGAAATCTAAAGATCAACACAGTAGTAGCCTCACATACGTTGGGAAAGTTAGCCATAATTTAAAACATTAATCTATCCAAACACATCAAAAATAATAAAACTGAAATAAATCTGAAAAAAAATTGTTGTATACAAACTTAGCTGCGGTTAAAGTAAAATGAATATTGATAGAACCTACAAAAATTCCAATAAAATAGTCATAGTCCATTGAAATGCTACAATTTAGGTACAAAGAATTGCATTTTTTAAAGGACGCAATTTTATTGTTTGGGATGGGGGGAGTTGCAATAGAAACTCCAAGTTTGTGGGGTTGCAGCCCTTGTCCCCCCGGCCGCCAGGGATGCAAATAGATTTTCCGCGATATATCGGAAACTATACATCTCATCAAAAAAATTTTCGGACATAATTTGTAGCAAACTACTTTATCCACAAATAAGTTCAGATCACTTTTTGCCGTAAATGAAAAATTACTAAAGTTATAAGCAAAAAAGTGAAAAAATTCTCAAAAACATTTTTTGTTTGAACAATAATTTTAAATTTTTCATTTTATCGACAAATTACCCGAGACCATACTTGTAGATGGTCTTTTGAGTAACATTTTCACTTATTTTATTTTTAATTTCATTTATTTTTAACGCTGTTACAGGCCTCTAAAGTTGACCTCACGAGAATTCGGTCAAAACTAAATGAATCACTTCGTTTGATCAATTTTTTCATAATCCCTATATACTAATAACTTTTTTTACATCAATACCTACAATTCAACTTATTTATTCACAAATCTTTTCCGTTACTATACAACTTACAGAATTATTGTTTTTTAAATAATTGCGTACATGAGTGTACATTTTTGAGAATGTTTAGCAGGTAAGAAAAGGTTCGAGTGGGCGTTAAGGGACAAATGAACATTTTCCTGCTACGACTATTATTAACATTCGTAGTTCTCGAAGGTTCAGCTGTTTCTTCTACCTCATTTCATACTTTTAGTTGTGCTATATATTTTGACAAGTGTAGATGTATTGAAAATTGTGGATATTTTTTACAGTTTGACCAATTCAACGGCGAGTTTTGTGTGTTCAAATTTTCATTTATTTCGAAACATTTCCACTTTTTTGAGCGTGATTCATGAGTGACTGTTTCATATGTGAAAAACCTTTCAGGGACATTAGTATTAGAACTGTCAAAGCCAGAGGAGCAAAAGCTTTGCTTGAGCGTGAAAAATTTAAAAACGATGTGAACAATGAATTATTTCTACAAGGTGTTTGTTTCTGAAGTAACTGTTCACATTTCCTGTTATCATTATTATAGTTATAGTCGAACAGATAATGTTGTTCGTCGTTGCAGTAATAGCAGTTTAGCATCTTCAGTATCAAAAAATGTAGATACCGAGTTCAATTTCTCGAACAATTGCTTCATTTTCGGCGTGATATTCCAGAATCGGAGTCACTTGCCTCAAGGCCGTCAGAGAAAGGTATGCAATGTACGTCATCAAGGTTGAAAAAAAGTATTTTGGTTTTCAAACGTTCAGATGAAAAGGCAAAGAGTATTGCTGATCGCATAGCTAATGTTACACACTTGAATTTAAGAAAAGATTTTACATAGCAAGCAAAGCGATAAAAAGGATTAAGGAAATAATCAAAAAGTACATAACCTGCGATATTTCCCATTTCGCAGAGATGTTTTTTCGTGGCAGTGTGAGTCTCCTGAAACATAATCACTTCCTTGTTCTTGCTTGCCAATTTTGAATTATGATCTCGCAAAATCCTTCAATATTCAAACTCAACAAAACAAATTCTATCTCTGTTTGACCCAGAGAGCCCCGATGGCTGGGTTCGGTGTTCTAAGTGATGCCGATTATGATCTATAGATGTTCTAGAATCATTATGAACCCAATAATTTGGGTTGACATTTCCCATATATTATTTCTTCGTGGTTCTTGTTTAATTTAAAGAAAAATTTGCGACAAAATAGTCATATAGGCTCGACTAAACATAAGTATTATTGAAATACGCAGTTTTATCAAGCCTACAATTGACTGGTTATTCAATCAACGTTTTCCAAGTGGCAATTATCCATCGTCAAAAGGTAGCGGTTCTGGGGACAGATTGGTGCAATGGTGTCATGGTGCACCTGGTTTTGTATTCTTGTGTACCTTTCAACGGCCAAGTCACACAACATTAACTATAATAATAAAGAAATAGTAAGGAAAATTAGACTAGACAACTTTGTCTAGATTACATTACTTTTAAAAGATTAACAAGCAGCTCCATCGAGACTTGGCTATTTTTACATATTTTGGTGGGGTTTCACTTCTTTCTAGAAACGTGGGCATATTGATTTATTTTATTATATTTTATTATTTGACAATTTTCTTTTCCTTTTAAGAAAAAAAATAATACAATTTTTTTCTATTTTCCGGTTCTGATTCTTGTACATTAGCCACAGTTCTTCGTATTGCCATTAGCTATTTCTTTTTGTAAACTTGTAAATCTGGTATAAAAGCTAGTCTAGTCTTATCCAGAGTTTTCCTTTGATTTTATTTATATGCGTATTGAAAGCACAAGGGGAGGCATTCGCTCAACAGTTAATGTGGGACGCTATAGGCTAGATCAAATTAGAATATGTGTCCCACTACGCTAGATTTTTGCAATGACAGTCGAGCGGAGGGTTCTTCATCAGATACTTCAGACCTTTGATTTTTGACATCAAATGAAGCGGCCCGCCAAGTTGAATATTTTTTTGTGAAGGTGGTATGTCGATCTCTAATAGTTTGGTTGGGCTCTTGTGTTTTCTAATCAGGGTCACCTGATGCTACCATCAAACCGTAACTCTGTACCGAATTTCAGCTCTCTGAGTTTATGGAAGTACTAGTTCTATTCTGATGATCATGAGACACTTTTCTTAATATGTTCTTGAGGAGCGTTACTATCAGAATGAGAGGAGGCGAACCTCCGAATTCCACCTCAGATACAGGAGGAGGGATGCGCATAATTACAATATAACATGATTGAAATATATTACATTCTCCTCACTTAATCAAAAGATAATATTATTCATGTTCAAAAATTTGATATTTACAATTTCATTTCAATACCATATATATTTCTATTTATCTATTTAACCTATTTACAATTTATATACAATTTTCATTTTCAGTAGTTAGCTTGAAAACGTTCTGGCTGATTGACTATTCCTTTCGGTCTGGAAATAGCTATTGGAGGGCTCAAGTTAAAATCTACATGATTGAAATATAATAGACCTGCGTACTTGGCCGTATTGAAACGTACTGAGTATTCGACCAAACGAATTTAGTTTGACGTCAGGGTTTTTACAGTGATTTAATTATTATTTTTAATTATTTAACGATTGTTTTATGAAAGTGATGTGGGACTTATAATGGGAAACCCTTAAGTGAGTTTATGGGAAGTACTAGTTCTATTCTGATAATCATGAGTGAGTGAATGAGCGAGTGTCATAAACGCGAAACTTTGCTCTCTGTTAACTTCGGAATTAAATGACCTACAGACTTGAAATTTTGGATTTTAAGTAAATCGTTATAGCTAACTAAATTTCTGCGATCTGGTCTTATATAGAGGTTCTTACATAAATGCTGCGTAAAGAATGGTTCCAGTAAAGAATGGTACGGCTTGGCGCTCGTCGACTTGGCGCTTTGGCGCTCGACTTGGCGCTCGACTTGGCGCTCGACCTGGACTTGGCGCTCGACTTGGCGCTCGAGCACGGCCATGCCCCTTAATTTTAAGTATTAAATACTGCGGAGTTGTTTAAGTCTAGTTTGCTATTGACACTGGTGAATTTTGAGTTTCTACAAGAATCGTTAATTTCCAACAGATTCTCTGACATTCCTTTATTTCATTCGTGAAAAATTTTTTAATTATGAATGTAATTATATGATTTGTGAATCAAATACGTTCAAAAACTGCGGATTTGTTGTGGGAGAAGAGATGTTCTTTAAATCTAGATTCCAAGTACGTAAGCTGTTGCACATTCATTACATTCACATCTGTATAATGCAGACTGTTTGAATTAATGAAATTCTTGTTCGCCATTGAATTGAAATCCACTTATGTTAGGAGCACTGGAAAAGGAGTTGGTTAAATTGAATTTGGAAAAACAATTGCTGATGTTATTAAAGAGGGGGCCAATGTAAGTGAGAACATGGGTATTTATTTTTTGGTTTTTCTATAATGGAATATAGTAATTGAGATTTTTTTTTATTCTTTGAGTTTGATAATTTCCGTGTTTTCTGTCCTTGTTCCGAGGCTGCATCTCCGGTGCTTTGAGCAATGAATTGTTTTACCCTAGGCAGGTTGCTAACCTTTCCTAGGAACCCTCCTCCTTGATCCGGGCTTGAACCGGCATTAGCACTTGCTGGACTACTCAATCCATCTAGCTTGTACCAAAGGCGGAAATAGGAATAAACTCTACAGGAAGAAGCATCAAGTAAGAATAGCCTGCAGGAACATAAAAACTCTATTCTCCAAAGACCACGAAATAATCCCTGAAGTGAACGAACACAAAATAGATATATGTGCACTTGCCGAAACCAAAAAGAAGGGAAGAGGATTATCAAAATTAAACAATTACATCTTAGTATACTCTGGAGTAGAAAAAGACCAAAGAGCAACATGGGGAGTAGGACTACTAGTACATGAAAAATACGAAGAAAATATGGTAAACGTAGAATATGTTAGGGATAGAATCCTGAAAGTCACAATGTCGTTCGACCGTCCGCTACATATCCTATCAGTATACGCACCTGACATAAGCAAACCAGAGGAAGCGGCGGTAGATTTTTATGAAAGTCTTCAATCACAACTAGATAAAATACCAACTAAAGAAAAGATAATCATATTAGGAGACCTTAACGCTAGAGTAGGTAACGAAGTAGTAAACGGGGTGAAACAAAAATATAACGAAGACGTAATCAACAGAAACGGCGAAATGTTGACGGAATTTTGTGCACAGAACAAGTTGCGAATTAATAACACTTTTTTCCCTCACAAAGAACAGCACAAATATACTTTCTACGATAACCGAAACGACAAAATCCATAATTGATTACATTATCACTAAGCGAATGTTTCTACCCCAAAAAATCTTAGATGTAAAAGTTTTGTCATCAGCTAACATTGGAACAGACCTTAAGCTCGTTCTAGAGAAACTGAAGATGACAACTCAATTAAAAAAGAAAACACCATCTGTAAAAACTGAAAAATTTAACGTAGAATCGCTCAACAATGAGAGCACAAAACCACTTTATTCACACCGTTGCAAACTCGTAATCTAATATTGCAGCAAGATAACCCCGACATAGCATGGCTCAAACTAAAAGAAAACATATACAAGGGTGCCACAGAGGCCTTGGGAACCCGCACGGTATAACAGAACGGCAAACCTAATAATAAAACCTGGTTCACCACTGAATCAAAAACATTACAAAGGAAAAAAAACAAATATATCTAGAATATAAGAACCATCCGACACCAGAGAACCGAAATAGATACATAGAAATAAGAAATAGGGTGAATAACAGAGTTCGGGAAATTAAAGAAGAATACTGGCAGAGATTTAGTGCTGAAATGGAAGCGGATATATACGGAGCGCAAAAACGAATTTGGAAATTATTAAGGGGTATGAAAAAGGACACCAATGAAACTATACAACTGAAAACAATCACAAACGAAACATGGGAAAAATACTTCAAAAATCTTTACACCGAATCAGAATATGAAGAAGAACCCCCAGAAGAAGACTCAGAAAACGACATTATAAATGAACCGGTAACAATCACGAAAGAGCAACTAGCTATGGCAATAAGTAAACTTAAAAATAGGAAAGCTCCAAATGAAGATAAGATAACAAATGGAATGATCAAATATGGCGGAGAAGCCATGAGAGAAGAGTACACAAAACTGTTAAACATCATAATTCAACACGGAAAAATACCAGAAGAATGGAAAAGAAGTGTAACAGTGCCTATCTTTAAAAAAGGAGACAAAACAAATCCTGCCAACTATCGCGGAATAACCTTATTAAGCACCTCTTTGAAACTGCTTACAAAGATTCTTGCCGATGACATATCGTCAACAATGCCAATCAGCGAAGAGCAACAAGGCTTTCGAAAAAACCGGTCCACGGTCGATGCACTATTTATAACAAGGCAATTAGTAGAAAAGTCTCTTGAATATAACACTCCAGCATATCTTTGTTTCATAGACTTAATGAAGGCCTTCGACAGAGTCCATCTGAAGGATGTAATCAAGATACTGGAAAACAAAAGTACCCAAAAATATATAAGACTCATAAAAGATCTGAACACTAATACAACAACGCAAATACGAACAAACCACGCCCTAACGCAGCAGAACAACGTCGGGCATCCGCCAAGGTGATAGTCTTAGCCCTCTACTATTTAATACTGTTATGGACCAACTTGTAGAGACCGTTAAAAACTTGGGACTAGGATACCGCATGGGAACCTACAAAATTAACATCTTATGCTATGCCGATGACGCCGTACTCATTGCAGAATCAGAAGACGACCTACAAAGAATGTTATACGCCTTTAGCAAACGCGCAAAAAATTTCAATATGGAAATCTCAACAAGTAAAACAAAATGCATGACCATAGCTAAGGAACCTCTGCGCTGCAAGTTAACAATAGACAACGCCACTATAGACCAAGTCATGTCATTCGAATACTTAGGGTGCAAAATAACAAGCACAGGATACCTTGAAGATGAAGTGAGGAGCCAAGTGAACAAAGCAGCTGCAGTATCGGGACATCTTAAACAACCAATTTGGAGAAATAAACACCTCAGTATACCATGCAAATCCAGAATCTACAAAACATGTGTGCGACCAATTATGACATACGGGGCAGAAACAAGAGCGGAAACGTCGGTAACAAAGAGGATACTAAGAACAACAGAAATGAAAACGCTAAGAACTATAACCGGTTACACATTGAATGACAGACAAAGAAATACCGACATAAGGGAAAAATGTGAAACAGACGATATTGTAAGATGGGTAAGAAAAAGAAGAAGAGAATGGAACCAACATGTAAACAGAATGACCACAGATAGAATAGCCAAAATCGTATATAACAACATACCACACGGAAGAAGACCCGTTGGACGACCACCAAAACGATGGCGGGACAGTTGGCAATCAACTTCACAAGAACTGCTGCAGGGAAACCGGAACTGAACAGGCGCTACGCCTTCTACACGGTGAAGAAGAAGAAGAGTTTGATAATATTGTTTATGTGGAAAAGTGGCATATTATTGTTATTAGATGCAATTTTCGTAATGATAGTGATTTCCGTATTAATTCGTGTTATAAACCCGTGTGGGGTTTGCTAGTCCTCCGTCGGGCGCCTCCCCAGTTGGCGGATAGCGGAATTCTTCCCAGATATGGGAGGTACCGGAAAAATGAAATACTCGGGGCGGTCCAAATCTAGCACTGAGCAGTGGCAGCTGGCTGCCTCCGAACTGAACCCAGGCAACAACCATGAAAGTTATGATTGGCTGAGTATACAGAAAACAAGCGCGCACTGACAGTAAGAAAAACGGCTTATGTACAGCGATAGAGATGGCAACGCAGAACAACTCCAATATCTGCCTCCAGTAAGGTACCCATGACAAGTATTCACAAAATGGTTCCTAGTCCGCAGCAGGTCTTAGGTGACCAAGAGGTGCAAAGAATCCCCGCGATGAGGAACCACCCGAAAGTGGAATATGTGTCCAATCGATCCATAATTAACATAGATACATTGAATATCCAAAGCATGTTCGAAGTTTGTAACACACATAACACCATATATGAGATGAACAGATTAAAAATCAAAATCCTCGGAATTAGCGAAATGCGCTGTCCTCCTTCCGGAAAAGCGAAGGTTGGAGATACTACAGTCCACTATTCAGAAAATAACGATAGAAACCACCCAAATAGAGTAGGGATATTAATAACAAAAGAATTGAGGAAGCCGTCTTAAACTTCGTTCCTTTTTTAGATAGAATGCTACAACTCCAAATACAAGAAAACCCTGTAAAGATTATTATATTCCAAGTGTACGCCCCAACTACGTATAAAACAGAAGCAGAAATAGAATAATTCTTTACTGATCCCAAGACACTGATGGAATCAATAAAAAAATAAGAGATTAGTATATCTTCATTGATGCTTTACAAAATACATTGTTTGCATTTAAATTTAATGTAAAGTATTACTCAAAACGAACATATTATACAACAATAGTCGTATGAAATAATAAAAACAAGCATATAAATAAAAATGCAAAGGTTCAAAGTGAAAATCTAGAGAGATTTAATCCCAGAAATTTATCCATTGAGTAAATGGCACTATGAATCACGATTCTTCTTACAGTGTTTTTGAAAGACATCGTGTATTGACTTCTAAAGTGACCCAGGAGTTTGTTGAAGAAAATTTTCGAGAAGAAATTCGGCCCGTTTTATGGCTTGCTGGGCATGAAGCGATCAATTCTCATATCTAGCTTATTTCTCGTGTGGTGATCGTGAATATCAGAGTTCACCAAATTAGAGTCCCTTCGTCCGTGAGCAAAAAGCAGACATTCCAGCACAAATAGAGCAGGAATAGTGAGGATTCGGTTAGATATCTCTGAATACCGCCCTGCAACAGTCGCTATAGTGCAGTCCAGTCACCACTCTGAGGGCCCTCCGTTGGAGTCTGAATAACTGAAAGCGAGATGCGCTGTTGCCCCATGTCACGATACCATATCTCAAGTGGGACTTTCTATATTAGCAAAATAAACATTTCGAAGAACAGCCCCGACACTGAGGACGCAAGCTGTCTCAGAAGAAAAAAATTCCTTCTGATCTTGGCTGATAGATTTGTAGCTTGAAAATCCCACCTGAGTGTTGGATCTAAGTATATGCTCATAAATTTAACACTACCAGAGACGCGCATGTCAGATGCGCCCTTCAGATTGAACAACATGGTCTGTGTTTTAATGTTATTCATGCTAAGACCATTAACTGAGAACCATCTCAATGCCTGATCCAGAGCCTGCATCGTTATTCACATTCCGAGTAGATAGAGTCACATCGTCAGCAAATAACGTTGAGTCAGCTTCATCAGTAAAACAAGGAAAATCATTAATAAAGACCAAAAACAATACCGGACCCAGGATAGACCCCTGGGGGCCCCCGTTACTGATCAGCATATTTCTTGAGTATTTATCGTTAACAAAAACATGCTGACTTCTGTTGGATAGAAAAGAGTCTATAATGGCCATACTGACATCGTTGAAACCGTATTTGTGAAGCTTAAATAAAAGCTTGTCTCGTGGCATGCAGTCGAATGCTTTGGTCAGGTCCACAAAAACGGAAAGATGGTGAAGACCCAACTCAAAACACTCCAAAGTACGACTGATAAGAGAAAAAACCGTATCAGCTGTACTCCTACCCCGCCTGAATCCATACTGATCAACCGAAAACAAGAATTTACTCTCAAAGAAATCAATTATTTGTCTACAGAGAACTTTTTCGATTATCTTCGAGAAAACCGGTTCCAAAGAGATAGGGCGATAGTTTTTAACGTCCTCAACATCCCCTCTTGAACTCGATTCGTATATTCAGAAGTCGAATTATTTCTCCTTTGTCGGAAATAATCTTGCACTTATCATTAATGATATTATTATTGTCAACTTAGGCGTTGGTTAGAAATTCTACTCGCAGCTGTAGAAGGCTTACATCGTTAACAGTATGATCGAGTTGACCCATATTACTGCAACAAACGAAAACTGCATTATCACTAGGAATTGCGATTTCACGCTTCTCGCAGCAGCTTCGATGAAAAATATTATCACAAATTGAACATTCGATTGTATTCGTTAATGCATTTCTGTTGCATATCGGACATGATCTTTGTTTCGCAGCATTATTGTTCGACTTTTGTTTGGCACCATAGAACATTTTGAACGAAGATGTGTACTCAACGAGAGTCTGAACGATACTGATTAACATCATAAAGGGAGATCTCAATGCCAAAGCTGACAGAGGAGGAGTCGACAAGATTGTGGGAGACTTTGGATTGGGTGTTCGAAATAAAAGAGGTGACAGACTCATACAGTTCTGCCAGGAAGAAACTTTCATTATTTGGAACACATGGTTCTAGTTACCACTAAGAAGGCTGTACACCTGAAAATCATCCCAGAATAACGTTCGTGAGGAACCAAATTGATTATATACTAATAAACATACGATACAGAAATGGAGTGAAAAGTGCCAAAACTTTCCCAGGAGCGGGTGTCCCCAGTAATCATAATCTTCTTGCAGCTAAAATGCAGAGACGAATAAAAACGTTTAAAAAACCATCAATAAAAAAAATTAATATCACTTATCTGAAAAATTATGAAACTCGCAATGAAACCAAACAAATATTGAACACCAGAATAGGGGAACTAATATCTAACAATGAGCTACAAAAACTGGATGTTAACACATTATGGTCACAACTAAAAGACACTCTGATAACAACTCAGGACACACTAGAGAATAGCGCGCCGCTACTGCAACCAAAAAAATGATGGATGACAAACGACATACTAAGACTAATGGATGAAAGAAGAAAAGTTGGCCTCAATAAACCAAAAACACAAATAAAACTAACTGACTCAGAAAACAAATATATAGCAAATTCAGAACAAATAGTAGAAGAGTGGATTAAGTACATAAAAGAACAATTCTCGGATACTAGAATATCAATGAATAATAATTAAAAACAACAAGAATTGGGACCTGAGATATTGAAATCAGAAAGAGAACATGCATAAAACGAATGAAACAAAAAAAGCGCCTGGACCATAGAAAGTATATACGGAGAACATTACACTAATAGAAGAAGATAATCTTGACCTACTAACGATACTTTTTAATAAAATTCATAAAACAGGTGAAACTCCCGAAGAATGGTTGAAATCTACATTCCCAATTCCAGGAATCAAAAAAATGTGGGGACTACAGACTCATCAGCCTTATGTTTCAAAAGTATTTCTTAAAATCATGCATACAAGAATATTCAAGAAATGTAAACAAGAGAGGCTTTGTTTTCGTTAATTTTTTCACTTCAAAAATGTAGAGACCAACAGAAGGACATATACTTATGTTTTGAAGATTACAAAAAAGCGTTTGATCGAGTCGAACACAACAAACTTATGGAATGCTTGGAAAAATCCTCGATAAAAACGATATTAGTATAATTAAGAATCTTTATTGGAATCAAAACTCTGTAGTACGTACAGAAAATAAAACATCCGATACGGTCCAAATAGAAAGAGGCGTGAGGCACGGCTGTATCCTGTCGTCGCTCTTATTCAACTTATATTCCGAAGAGATATTATCGCAAGCTCTCGTAGTTGGCGAAGCAAGGTGTAAAAGTCAACGGAGAATTAATTAACAACATTCGTTACGTCGACGATACAGTCATAATAGCAGACAGTGAAAATGACCTGCACGCACTAATGGATAAGATAATCGCAACGGGGGATGAGTTTGGTCTTAAAATAAACGTCAGAAAATCAAAGGTCATGGTGATAACGAAAGGATGCATGGAAACACAAACAAATGTCAAAATTTATGAACGACACATTCAGCAAGTTAATAAGTTGAAATACCTAGGATGCTGGATCACAAATGATCTGGACTGAAGTGCGTTCAAGAATAGAACAAGCTAGATCAGGATTCCAAAAATTAAGAACTCTCCTTGGAATCGACATTCGATATAAGATGGAAAAATACGGAATGGAAGCATGGACTCTTAAGATAAATACACTGAGATGTCTAGAGGCTTTCAAGATGTGGATCTTTAGGCGGATGCTAAAAGTAACCTGGACCTCTAGAACCACCAACGAAGAAGTTCTGAGAAGAATGAATAGAGATCGGGAATTGCTCATCTGCATCAAGAAACAAAAAACTGCATATTTGGGGCATATATTGCATGGAAGTAAATATAAGTTACCTCAACTCATTATAAAAGGTCAAATACAGGGGAAGAGGGGCTAGGAAGATGCCAGATATCATGGATGAGGAATATTAGGGAATTGACAGGGATGAACCTACAAACCTTAATTAGAACTGCAGGAGATCGAGAATCTCATGCCTTGGTTATCGCTAACCTCAAGTGAAAGCAGATGCACCAAAAGAAGATAAATAGAGGAATTGAAAATGGTATATGAATCATTGAAATATAAATGTGTAATGTGGTTGAAATAATCTATTGGGATTGTTGATTCTGTGAATGTTTCTTTTCTGTATATGTTGTAAGTGAGATTATTATTGATTTTGATGCTGGTTATGTCAAGGAATTATGCATTTTATTCTGAAAATATGAAAACTGGTCTATTCGTCTGTTTGAACCTTGAGTACCCACAAGAATATTCTCACTTTATGTGTACCAAAAAATAATATGTTTTTGTGCTAATTTACTGTTCATTATAGATTGTTCGAAACTATAACTGCTAATAAGAGGCAATACGTCAATAAATCTATTGTTCAACAAAGAGTATTTGAAAAGAATAGTGATCCCAAATTACATCCACTTCAAATTTAGTATCAATAGTGAAACCACCTCGAAAATCGATCCAAAAATTGAGCTAATGGAGATAAAGGAAGAAATAAAATGTGTAGAATACAAGATTCAAATGCTAGTTAGCAGAACTGGTGAAAAATATAATTAACTCACAGCACTAGAAATCAAGGAACCAACACTTCCACATAGTCAACCCCCGATATCAAACAACACAAGTCAAATATCCACTCCTACCCTAGATTTATTAACTTTTCAACAGAGATTAAATCGCCCTACTGAATGAAAGATCTAAATCTAACCCCTTATTATAAGAAAGTGGGACAAAATAAGGAATCAATTGGACTTTTATCTGAACTAAACGTCTAACGACACAAAAATATTCTAAATAATTCAGTTCTTCACAAACACAAAATCAGTGAAATCATTAAAAAATCCCACATAACACTCACTGAACAGAATCACACGGACACAATAAAATCTAGCAAGGTTCTTCAATCACAAAATCATGGAAGTCACGAACCTTCATCCGCAAAACACCATTGTAAATTCTGTAGACTTGATGGCAAACCTTCGACACCCATCCAGAAAGCTTGAGTTACTCGATTCGAGTTTCAGTTTTATTTTTTCCAGAATAAATGTGTAAATCGAACATAAAATTTCTTTATTAGTAGGTATATATCGGGCGGATTTTTGAAAACTGGTCAACTAGAAAATGATTGGTCAAAATAGAAGATCAGCAGAATGCCGTCAGAGATAAAACTTGTACTTCACCGATTTATCAACATATTATTTCAACAAAGCACGATATCCACTTCGCCGCATCGAAAAAGGCTGCGAACATAGAAAATTCACAACAGCAATTAATTAGAGAGGCAACAGAATAGAAATACAGATAACAAAGGAGATGACACACTCAACTTAGCAATTTCCTGGAAAATTATTCTCGAACAGAAGAAACAAAATGAAGCGCGAAATCATTCTACTAAACCGAGATCACATCGTCTCCATAGATCGTCTGCAGGACGCGTTGCCACGAGTTGACTCTACAGACAACCCTTGCAGTCCACCATATGGTCAAACCACTGTTGTCTATCAGAATGGGGTCTCACACACCCTCATGGGTCGTACACGCCCAATGTGAATCGCCACTTGTATCCGGGATAGTGTCACGCACGAAGAGAATTTCGATGGTTCACACAAAAACACTCGTTGAAAAACGTAAATGTAAAATTAAATGAAACACATAGTTTGCTGGTAGACAACGGTGGTTTGGCCATATGGTGACTTTGAGGATTGTTTGTAGAGTCGACTCGTGGCAACGCTGCAGACGATCTACGGAGACGATGTGACCTCGGTGAGGTCAACGGAGGAAAAGAGAGCGAGTTTAAGAAATGCACGGATATTTAAGCTTTCGGGCCAAGTGGAAACAGGGCACGTTTTGTACTTAGGTTGGTCGGAGAAACCTAGAGCGATCTATGGTTAGAAAGCATAATGGAGAAGGTTACAGCTCGATCAGAAGAGACATCGAGTGATCTATGGTTAGAAAGCATATCGACCACAGTAACAGATTCGATCTTTGAAAGGGATACTTGGAAATAAGTTATTGTTATCTAAGCAAATTTGGCGGTACCAAGAAGATGTATATTTCGTATTTTATCTATTAGTTCATAGGAATAGAAATCGTTTTCTAATAGGATGTACCGACTGATGAAGTTAGATGAGAGATTTTTCTCGGTTCGGTTAGGCAACACCTGTTCCTCCATAAGAAAGATAAAAGCCAGAGCTCCCCAAGGATCACTAAAGGCGCCGTTTATGTTTAACATCTACACCTCTGACGTCGAGAAAGCCCCCAGCATGAGTTGAGCCCCCAACGCAGACGACACAGCCATAATGACCAGATCTGCACCCCCACTTGAAAACCAGAAGACTCCAAGGGGCCACAGACCGAATGGAAGAATGGATTAACAAGTAGCTGATCATGGTCAATCCAGAGAAGTGCTCGGCACTATATCTGTTCCGAAGAAGACGAAGTTCATACAAACTGACCACGATGAATGGCCAGCCTATCCCATGGGTTAACATGATGACGCCCATTTGGGGATATGCGGCACCAAAGCATATTCGAAAATTCCAAGTAGTGCATAATGAAGCGCTGACAATGTCTGTAGATGCCCCATGGTACGTCTGTATCTCCCAGTTGCATTAGAATCTGCACATTGCAAGCATAGTCGACTTCATCCGCCAAACTGCAATAGAAGCATTAAAAGCAGTCGAATGTGATCCAAATCCATTGGTGAAACCTTAGGAGACTACGAGGAAGCCCAACCGGCGAAATTCAAGAGGCACAGGATAATGTTTCGTGAAGACCAGGATTATTTAGGAATCCTTTTGTAATCTTATGTTTTAAGACTGTCGCCACTAGGACAACGAATTTTTTCATTTATATTCTTCAGATCACGGCTTAGATGTCAATATTCATACTATCATCCTTTTTTCACTGGATGTCAAGATTAAAGTTAGTAAAATAGTGCTAGAAATAAAAATTATTTCGAAGTCAAAGCCATAAAATCTATTCGAAGGCGATGGTGGTCGGTAGTAGTTGGATGAAACAAAATGAGAACAGAATCAATATCAAATACTATTTGCACGTAGAGTACTAACACAAATGAGTAAACATAATGTAGGAAAGGTGGAATGGAGAATGAATATTTATGAAATGAGTACAGAGGAAGCCTGCAAGTGTAATATTAAGCTGGGTTAATTGTGAACGAGGAGCGTCTAATGCTAGTTCATTAACTCTAATGGCACAGGCGATCCTGTGGTATTATCCACATTGTTGGAGTTGTTAAAGTTGGGTACAAAAAAAGCTGTTTCCGTGGTAAAGAGAGACGAAAAGAATTCGAACAAAAGGTTAATGTCTATACTAATCAATTTTCTATGAGTCTATTATTCCCCACCAACAAGTTGCGCTCATATTCACAAGGCAATATAACCAACCCAACAAAAAATTCTGAGATATCATTCTCCACGAAAAATTTACATTAAGCAGTAATTTTTCATCACAATGTGTTACTTTCAGTTCTAAATCCATTTTCAAATGTTTTCAATATTTGGTAGAGATCGATTCCATTTTTCGAAATAATAGGTATGTTAATGAGCTTATAAAATATCTTCCTTTGAGTATTGTGTGAATAATTTGAAGTTGATATTTCGGTAGAAAATGATGGCCATTTTCGATAAAATATGAATCGAAAGTATATTTATCGGTTCTCTGGTTATTGTTATCTGATTGATGCTCTTTGCATCTAGTTTTGAACGAAGGATCACTCTGACCTATTAAAAACGCCTTCACAATCCATACAGGACAACTTGTAAACTCTAGTATTATCAAATCTATCAGTAACTATCTTTACTATTGAAACATTCTTAGGAGAGTTTCAAGTGGGTTCTGAAAGCTACTTTTTATACACAACAAAATTATAGATATGAGCATTTATTGTGAATACAATTATTTGAATTTTTGTAAATCCTCTCTTTTCAAGAGAACATATATAAACTGTTTTAAAATGAATTTGCAATCTTTTCGCTGATAGAGCCAAAATATGTTAATGAAATGTATTAGTTGGTTCCATATGTGGGTAAATAATATTATATGCTATTCGTGCTTGTTTCTTTCTGATCATTCCGTTTATTATATTCAAGGGATAACCATTTTTCTAACATAAGAAAATCTTACATATTTACATAAGTTGTTGGGCATTCATTGCATTCATTTGTGTATATTCCAGACTGTTTGAATTTAATTTTTTTGTTTGGTATTGAAGAGTCATTCACTATTATTGAGAACACTTGAGAAGGAGGTTGTTGAATTGAATTTGAAAAGATAATTGAACATGTTAACTGTCATTGGATATACGTATTTATTTTCTGGTTTTCTGATAGAATATAATAATTGAGAATTTGATTTTGTTCTTTGAGTTTAATAATACTGTTCATTTGGGAAACCAGAATTTTTTTTGATGCAATTCTCTTAATGATATTGATTTCCGTATTGAAGTTTCATTGAATTGTAAGCGGCTTATTTATGTGTAGTGTGGTTAAAATAATCCATTCGGGTTGTTAAGTCTGTAAATGTTTCTTTTCTTTATATGTGGTAGAAGAGATTATTATGGAATTATGTCAAGGAAATTTATTGTTGCATCAATTTCAGCGGTGAAGGTTATCTCATTATGCATTTTATTTAGAAAATTTAAAAACTGATTTGTCTGTTTGAGCCTCAAAAACACACAAGAATATCATCAACGCATCTGTGCCGAACGATAATACGTTTCCATGCTAGCTAATTGTTCATTATAGATTTCTCAAGATTGTTCATGAAAATATCTGCTAATAAAGGACTAAGTGGGGATCCCATGGGAAGTCCTGACTTTTGATAGAAAAATTAGCATTCAAATTGGAAATAACTTTGTGACAAACTGGTCTCTATAAGATTAGAAAAGTCATCTATAATATGTAGTTCAATGTTATTTTCGTTGAACATATCTTTTATAAGAGGTCGGCATTCATCTGTTGGAACGTTCGGGTACATATTTTTTATATCAATGGAGACAAATTTGAACTTAAAGTATCAAAAGTTAATCTATCAGGTCGACAGTCCAAAATTGGATTGTGGTTTTAAGTTTACCTTCAAGTGTGATCATATAGGAACATCGCTTAATTTTTTCTTTTATACAGTTTGATCAAACCGTATATTGTTTTGAGCTAGAAGGTTCAAAGCACTAAGTATATTTTTGTCCTATTCTCACTGTAATAGATAAATCGATTGTTCCAGTTTTGTTTGTTTTCTCTAATGAATTTTTGTGGGTTCTCTTGAGAATTCTATTACGTCTAAAGTACTGCATTTTTCCTTGTTATGTGTTTTTTTCGAAAAACACTATACAATTTCCTTCATCAGCTTTCATGAAAAATAGATCTTCATTCTGTAATATGGTTGAACCACAAAAACATACTATTTTTGGTACATATATATTGATCATATTCTTGTGGGTTTGAAGGCTCAATACGAACAAGTATATCAGTTTTTACATTTTATGAATGAAATGCTTGATAAAATCACTGTTGAAATTCAATTATTGTTCTTGACATAACCATCACGGAACTCCGTAGTAATCTCACGTACCACATACATGGAAGGGAAAAATATACAGACCCAACAATCACAATGGGATCTAATAACCACATTATATACAAATTAGCCCCCATAATAAAACGATTCACGAAATCGTTTTAATTTCCCGATGAATAACTGATCTTTATACGTAAGTCAATATCATCAAGAATACTTCATTAAATAATAATATTGCAGTCTCACATAAACAGTATTATCAAACGCAAAGAATAAAAACAAAATTTTCAATCACTATATTATATTATAGCGTAACGTTTCTTAGTTCTTGAAATTATTTGTGTAATCGAATCAAACACTTCAACGTTACAAAAATCTAACTAATTTATTTACACGTAGACTGAAAAATTATAACACTAAATAAATAACTAATTTATATCTCTAACACTTTGTCCACTTATTCGCGCTCTGTTTTCAAACGTAATTATCTGCGAGTCGCGCTCCCTTCTTATATACAAGTACGAATTGTTCTAGAACATTTGCGTAACTACGGCTCTGTTCCAGATCTTCGTTCGAGAGCCTTCCGGAAACGGCAACACTGATTTCTTCGTAATACGGCGCGCTGAAACCTTTGAATCTTTCTCGAGTTCTCCCGAAAGTGCCCCGCAGCTCTTCACTCCGCCAAGCCGTGACATGGTCGGCTTCAGGGACGATTGGATATCGTTACGATAGAAAAACCAGAAGAGAAATATGCATATATAACTTTCCAAATTCAACCTCCTTCTCCAGTGTTCCCAACATAAGCAAATTACTATTCAATGTACAACAAAAAACTATTAAATTCCAACAGCTTACGTAAAACAAATAGGTCGAAATTTTTGAGCAAAATTAAAAAACAATATCTGTACTCTGGTAACAAATCATCACTTTTTGGACATATTAAATCTACAGATCACATAATTACAATAAATAATTTAAAAATTCTCCATAAATGCAATAAAGAGATGACAATGAATCTGTTGAAATATTGCGCAAACCAAAAATTCACCACTCTCAATAATCGATTAGAATTAAATCACTCCCCCACAATTCAACATTTAAAATAGGTATAGTAAGGATATTCTTTCTCACGACTATTCTAGACACTTAAAAATGACGTCACTGTCAAATCCCGGTCTTGTGTATCAAAAATAAACATTGTTGAAATCAGACGTAGGTGTTTCATTTTATTTATACCTAGCCTCATAATTACCGATGATAAACGAGAATTCGAAAACATGACAACAGTGTTCCTTCTTTTCTATACTGTGGCCCCTCCTCATCTATTCTATTCAGAAACTCTGATTTAAAATGACAAAATACAAGAGAATTCAATATTTCTTCTGCCTTCTTATTGGTATCACAGAATGATGAATATTCTAAATGAAAGCATGAAATTGAAAAGTGAGTGGATTTCATTCTCTTAAAGAAGGATATTAGGGATAAAGCTAACGTATTTCTTTCTTGAACCAGACTACGCATACTGACTTCCTATTTCTTATTCTCTACGACGGAGCACAACACGTAGGGGTAATACCGGAGAGCAATCTAATGCGAATTCAATCTTCGCGACATTTGGTGTTACATCCAGAAAGTGAGTATCCGGTTCCATGTTGCCAACGCTTTTCATTGTGTAGCGTGTCTCTATCTTATAACGATGTTGATTAAATTGTCTCTTGAATGAGCAAGGATATAGGTTACAAATGAACAATCAATAAAGGGAAACCCTAACCAATAAACAGATATTTATTAGTCCAGATGAATTAGGGGTTGAAGTGATTATTCGGCTTTTCAAGTTAGAAAAAGAGAAGAACAGAAACATCAAACAAATCAACGAATCCCATAATTATGATTTCTTTCGAAACAAAATTGAGACTTCAAATAAGATTAGGCAAATTATACCATTTGTGAAACGATAATAACGAAAAGTTGTTACTGTTATTCGTTGATGTACAGTATGTTCGATTTTAGAGATGCCATTTGAAGCATCAGATTTATCTCAGAACAAAAAGTTACTAAATGCGAAATTTCGCAATGGGTAGACACATCGAAGAAAATTATTATTCAAGGAACAATATTCAACCTTCCGTAGATCAGAAAACTAGCTCCTTCAAGGGAGGATATTTCACATTCTACGGAAGGTTGAATATTGTTCCTTGAATAATAATTTTCTTCGATGCATCAGCTTTATTGTTGTTCATTGGTAGGTTATAAATAAAACAGAAAATGAAGAAGAAATTAATCAGATTTCGAAAACTATTGCAAATGTCTCGAGAAAAGACTCCAAGATTCAATGAAATGCTCAGTCATAAGTGTTGCGCGAAATGGAGATAAATGTCCAGAATTTTTTCGATCAGTTGGTACATCTGTGAGCCATGTTCAACGAATGGAAACCATAGCCTCCAACTAGAAGTGACACATTTGCTGAAACCAAAAAATATAAGCTCCTCTGTTTGACGTAAGCCAGAGCAAGATATACTGGGTGATTCACCAGTGGCGCGGTGCTCTGTAGTTCGTACACTCTTGATTTTTTGTTCGAATGGTATTATATTTAGAAAGTAAAAATCTACTTCAGCAATTCATTTTGAAGTAAACAGGGTGTCCCAATTTTCTATAAATAAATCTTGGGAGGTTTCTTCAGATTGGAAGACCATTTTTTTATTGAAGATTCAATAGGGGCCTAAACTCGGCTATAATGTCTTTAAGTGATAAGTTTTTTTGGTGAGTAGTTTCGTCACAATATTTTTTTTTCCGTAAAAATTCATGAAAATTGGCTTTACATCATCGCATGTTCCATCGGCCAGAGAGGATGAATACTTTTTTGCTTTCGTTTTCTTATGGCTCAAGGATAGTTTTATTGATGAATTGAAATAGATTATCTGAAATATATTATCCTCATTCTATACAGGAGTGACTCAAAAAATTATTGAATATTGTAATTTTAAAAATATCATATATATTATTGATATATATATATATATATATATATATATATATATATATATATATATATATATATATATATATATATATATATATATATATATATATATATATATATATATATATATATATATATATGATGTGCTATAAGTAACCTATTCTTTATCTTCGATCATTTTCGAAATATTCGATTATTTGTAAAAATTTTTATGACAATTCTACAAACCGTATTTAACTCATCAACATGCATCATTATTCGCACAGCAGTTTTTTTCTGTAATCATTCAAGTAGTGAAAATTAAACCTAAACAAGATAATTCTCTTGACGAATGATAAAATCAAGATGATTAAAACGTAAATCGAGGTATGTGTTGACTTTTTTTTATTTTTGCCTTCTGTCAGGTGTCCGGACATATCATATTCTGCATTTTGCATGGTGAACTTATCAGTGTTTCGTTATTAAACATTGTTTAAGTGAGGTTCGAACCCAATTTGCTCAATTGACTGCCATGAAGTTCTCCAAAGAAGAAATGTTTGATATTAGTTTTATTCTGGGTGAGTGTGATAGAAATTCTTTGTTGGCAAGTAGAGTTTATGCACAAAGGTTTCCTGATAAAAGGCATCCTGATGCAAGATGCTTTGAGAAACTTCTAATTAGATTTATCGAAACGAGTAATATCGCTTATAAAAACATGAAAAACCAAAACTGCTGCAGCTGAAGACAACCAGTTATCAGTTTTGTTGACAGTGACAAAAGACCCATATAAAAGCCAAAGAGAGATTTATCAGTTAACAGACATAAGTCAAACTTCCATCCAGAGCATCTTGAAAGTGAATAAATTTAATGCATATCATGTACAGCTGCACCGGAAACTGAACAATCAAGACTGAAGATCAAATCAATTTTTGCAATTGGGCAAGTGACAAAGTAACGGAAAATTCAAATATATTTAGCAGAGTTTTTTTCTCAAAAATGTGCATGTTAACAGGCACAACTTTCATTATTACGCCACGGAAAATCCAAACCTCATGAGACAAATAGATCAGCAGCATCGTTGGACCTTGAATGTATGGGCCGCTATAGTCGAGGCTATAGTAGATGGATATCTAATTGGGCCGGACTTTATCGACGGGACCTCAATAGTAAAATGTATTTAGATTGGCTGCAAAATCATCTACCAATGTTAAATGTTACTAGCCGATATACTAGAGCATATAAGACAAGATTTGTGGTTTCAATAGGATGGAACACCGGCACATTACTCACATCAGGTTAGGGAGCATTTGAATCATGTATTTCCAAAGAAATGGATAGAACGTGGTGGTCCTGTTAGATGGCCAACTAGGTCTCTGGACCTTACGAGTCTAAATTCTTTCTTGTGGGGTTATATTAAGGGCATCGTTTACCAGATTCCGTCTTCAACACAACTGGATATGAGACAGAGAATAGTCGACGCTTTTCAGTCAGTTAAACCGCAAATGTTGTCGAGAGTTCAACGGTCTTTCCTCAGAAGGATTGAGTTGTGTCTACAAAGAAACGGGCAACATTTCGAACACTTATTTAAATAGTTCAATACCTTGTAAGTCATCCCACCAAAAACCAATCAATTACGTATTTCATACACGACTACCTTAAAAAATCTCTATTTCTCTGATCAAGTATAATGATATGTACTAATAAACTCTTCTTTCGCAACCTCTGGTTTTATTATTTTTTTTATGACATTTGTCATATTTTTCGAACGACTATCAAAATTTTTTCGCAAGTTTTTCTTCAAATTAAACAAGTTCCACGAAGAAATAATATATGGGCGATGTTATCCCAGATTGTTGGGTCCATAATGATTCTAAAACATCTGTAGATCATAATCGGCATCACTTGGAAGACTGAACCTGGCCATCGGGACTCTCTCGGTCAAACAGAAAGAGAATTTGAGGAAATATCGCAGGTTATGTATTTTTTTAATATCTCCTTAGTCATTTTCATTACCTTGCTTGCTATTTAAAATCTTTTCTTAGATTTGTTTAGACGTATACGAAGTATGATTGTTGAAATATTTTCCTGCTGGTTTTCTTTTTTCATTGTTACAGATTCATGTCCCAAACCCCCTTCCTTTCACCCTTGTATTCGTTTGGAAATCATGGAATGCAAGATAGAATGAAGCGGCTAAGCAGAAAAATCTTTGGTACTCTTTATGTACACACGACACTAACACAACATAAACAGACAAGCTATTGCTAGTGCAATAGCGACAGGGAAACGAGTTTTTTCCTCAGGTTTTTTCACTCGTTTATTGAATCATATACAAGAAAGTATGTTTCCCCTGTTACATTTCCTGAGCTCACACTTGTGTTTTTTCTGACACACACCAAAATTATAGATATAATCAATTATTGTAAATACCATTATTCAAAAACGATAGCACAATGTTTTATGCGTTGACATGAATAATAAAATACAGGATGTTCCATTTGAAAATTTTGAGTCACTCTTGTATAAAATGAGGATAATCTATTTCAATTCATGAATAAAGCTATCCTTGGTCAATAAGAAACCGACAGGAAAAAGTATTTATCCTCTATAGCCGAAGGAGCATGCGATGATGTGAGAGCCTATTTTATTGAATTTTTACAGAAAAAAAAAATATTGTGACGAAACTACTCATCAAAAAAACTTATTACTTAAAGACATATAGCAGAGTTTAAGCCGCTCCTGAATCTTGAACAAAAAAAGTGGTCTTCCAATCTGAAAAAACTTCCAAGATTCTTTTATAGAAAATTGGGACACCCTGTTTACTGCAAAATAAATTGCTGGTGAGGTTAGGTTAGGTTTGCTTTTCCAGAAATGAAAATTCATTGAACATTGTATAGTTTCATCTAGTATGCAGGTCGGAATTTGCACAAAGCAATTGATTTCTATTCTATACTCACAACAATAACTGACAAAATGAATCCATTATTCAATTCACATTTTTGATTCACAAATAATTAACTGAAAGCTCTTTGAATGAAAAATGTTCAAATGTTCGTGAATTTCAAAATGATTCGACCTGTTAGAATGTTTCGTATGATTCTGATGCAGCTTCAGAAAATCTTTCTGTTCATTTTTCTGATAGGAGGCAACCTCCAAGTCTCTATTTTAAATATTGATATAGAATCTCATAAACATTATTTCTTTCAAAGCGCTTAGAGAAACCAGATACAACCTACAAGACAATGAAGAAGTTACAATGGAAGTTTTGGCGTACGTCATTTTTCACAAAAATCTTCTTGAGAAATTTCAGTATATTTCGAGCATGACGATGCACCCTCTATCCAAACAAGAAGTGTCTCAAAATGTAAAACCAGTCTTTCGGTGATAGCTGGATGCGAGTTAGGGAACCAGTGATGGCCACCTCGTTCATGACATTTAACCCCGTTAGTTTTTCTTCTGTGGGATCATGTCAAAACCTTATTATATATAGAATCATAATCCCATTGCAGCCGTCAAACCAGGTACATCTTTACAAATTACAAAATCATCTTCTTCATTAAAAATATTTTAGGACATTTTATTTCCTGGTGCGGTAATAAGAGATTTTAGTTTTTCTTTTGGCTTAAAAGCCAGGCTTTCTGTAGCAAACTTTGATAGACCCAGATCTCTGATTAGATCGTTTAAATCATCTTCATTGAATAATTTCGGTGATATCAGGTAACATCTATTCACAGTTTTCATCTCAAGTCAATTAATTTCAGCTGTAAGAAACATTTCCTTGAAGTAGAGGAGAAGGTTTTGGGCTCATAATGCGTCTATGTGCCGATTGGATGGCAGGATATTTCCATTTGGCTCAATTTTCGGTTAATGCCAGTTATGTTAACTAAAAAAAAATAGCGGTCATCATGGTTCATTCCACTTCCCTGCAGTTTCGTCCCAGAAAGTTTTTCTTCACTTATTTGCCCATAAACATAGAAACTCAAAACACGATTTACAAACCTTTTGAGGAACCAAAAGCTTATCACGTATTCCCAGCGGATGCTCACAGTAATTTTGTAAGCTTCTCTTACGAACGCTGTCGTATTACAACAGTATTCTTTGAATATTTACTACATTCATACAATGTCTTTTCATCTAATTATAGTAACTCAAATCAATATTTTTTTTAATTAACGGCAAATTATTACGGTAATTGAGTGTTTCTTCAATAAAAGCTATAGCTCATAAACAAGAGCTGTTAGAAAACAAATGAGGGTATATTTAGAATCAGAAACATCAAATTAGTAAACATCAAGTGACATAAGTCATTCATCAGACGAAAGTGCAATTTTGTTGTCTAGTGTAATCAATCCATATAGTGAAATTCATCAATTAAGTCGATTCACCATCATTACACCTAAATATCTAATTTCTTACAAAATATTGCAATTAGCTTTTTGAATATAAGAATGTCAGAGGAAAATAGTAAACATGTCTTCTCGATGTATCATTTAATGCAAACCTAGCAATACATACCATGTTATTTTAGGCCTTTCAACACAAAATTGCAGCGTGTAGTAGCCTTATTCATAGAATAATTAATATATCATTATCCGAAATTGCCGTAAGGAATTGAATATAATTAAACAATAGCTTTCAATAATTACAACAAACCGTTGTTAAAATATATGTATGCATAGCATATGTACAATTTTGTATTTATCAATACTAGTTATATGGTCAATTCTGTGACATAATGTTATATTTTCTATGTTTATAAGTTGACATTCGTACTACAGTCTAAAAATGTCATTCCATCGCACGTTTTACTATAAAATAAATTAAAAAAGTTAATTTAAAAATGTTTTTAATTCAAAAACTAAAACTTAAAAAACAATAAAACAAACAAATCACTCAGGTTATGGGCCCAGGAACCAAAAGTGCGAAAAGATCATAAGAGTAGAACCTAGAACATAAAAATTAAAGCATAACGTGAGAACCAAGAATCGTTAAGAAAACTGAACAATGTCTTCCGAAGAATTAGCCTCGATCGAAAAATTAAATGATAGTGACTCCTACCAAATTTGGAAGTTCCAGGTGTCGGTTATATTCAAATCTCAAGGAATTTGCGATATTGTCAATGGGAACTCCCTATTAGGTGACATGGCCGATGCAGCGAAAAAGGCTGATTGGATTAAAAACGACGCGAAAGCTCAGAAAACAATAATAACCACTATCAACAAGAAAATCTTAATGCATATCATAAACTGTGAAACGTCACATGATATGTTTGAAAAACTGTGCAATGTGCTTCAAAAGGATACAGAAGCACAGAAGTGTAATCTGTTGAAAGAATTTTTCAATTTTTCCTACCAAAAAGGAACTGATATGTCTCTTCACATAAGTAAGATTGAAAATTTAGCTCATCGTTTGAAAAATCTAAGCCAAGATATCGATGATGAAATGATAATGTCAAAAATCTTGTCAACCCTGCCAGAATAATATAATAAATTCAATACTGCATGGAATTTCCACACCAAAACAGAGAAAACATTAAAAAAGTTGATCGCAAGACTCATTATGGAGGAATCCAGAGGTAAAGATAGTGAAGCAGAAGGAGTAATGGCATTTAAGGCAAGCGAAGAAGGAAAGAAAGATCAAAGTATCAAAATCAAAAAGTAAAAGGTAAAGATCATGTAAAATGTTTTGCTAGTTCTTGCAAAGAAAACCAACAAAAACAGTGCTCGATATTTAAGAGAACAAACCACTCCGAGGAAGTATGTTTCTTTCGAAACAGAAGAAATGATGAACCAAAAGTGACAATTCTGGTCGAAATCAACTCAGAAGCTGATAAAGAAGAAAGTAACTTTGTTGTTGACTCAGGAGCATCTGCTCACATGTCTAATAAAATAAAAATCTTTGAAAATTTGCTGAAAAGGGTAAAAATATGAAAAGTAAAGGAATTGGCCTCATTCGGCTGCAATTGTGTTTTGTCAGACGGTCTCTATATTCCCGATCTCAGCAGAAACCTAATTTTAGTCAACGCAATCACTGACAAGGAAGGAAAAATAATTTTCGAAAAAGATAAAGTATCAATATACAAAGACAACACTAAAATACTACAAGGTGAAAAGAAACCTAACGGGTTATACAGGGTGCTTCAACGAAAACTAAACAGAGGCTATTTCTACCAAGATATTCATTTCTGATCAAAACGCAAAAACAAGTCAATTTTTGTTTCAAGAGGGACATCTTTTGGGGTACAATACTTGCCTGAAATATCAACCCCCTAAACGGGTGTTGCAATCCTTGAACATTTTGAATAGGTAAGATGGGTCGAGTGATGACTCAATAGAAAGGTGGTATCTTTGTCTACATTGCCTTGAACGAATTTCCATTTTTGATTGAAAACTGTAAAAGATACAGGGTGAGCAACTGAAAGATAGGGAAGACTATTTCCCTGAGACTATTCAAATTTCAGTGGAGTAAAATGGAACAGATCCATGCTGATCAATGGCAGTCATCATCATGTTCCATCCTCATCTCGAATTTCAACCCCTGGAGTAGGGGTGACAACCCTTGAAAATTTGAAAGAGGGTAGATGGGTCGACTGATAACTCGAAAGAAATGTATTATCTTTGTCTGCATTCTCGTGAAAGAATTTTCATTTTTGATTGAAAACTGTATAAGATACAGAGCGAGCCACTGAAAAATATAGAAAACTATCGCCCCAAGACTATTGGAGTATTAGTGCGAAAAACTGTTTTTTTTTATCATTTTAGATCAAAAGCTGTCATCTTCCGAAATCACCCTCATCTCGAATTTCAACCCCTAGATCAGGGGTAATATTTCGATCCAGTGATACCTTTCAAGTAAAGGATTTCGATCGCCTTCATGACTGCTTGCAATAATTCTATTCTCATTGAGTTCCATAGGAGCTAGAGGATGCAAAACGGAAAAGTGACTGAAGATGCAATGCATGGTATACCATCAATCTTCGACCAGTATCAAACAGGGGTTGATTTTTCATTGAATAAACACATTTTGAAAGACAGTTACGCGTTTGAGATATCCGGTTTCAAATGAAATAGATAAAGAAACTAATACAATGGCTGAAAATAAAGAGAGGAATAAACGAAAGGAGAAAATTAACGAGTAGAAGTTGTACTTTATTACCCGATAAAATTAACGGAACTGAAGTCACTAAAACTCAACGTAAATGTTCGAATTGTTGGCCACCAACCTCCATGCACATAAACAAATTTTGGGTGAAACGTACACGGACATTTTGTAAAATTTCAGGTGTGGTTTGGTTACACTCATTGACGAAGCGCTGTTCAGTTTTATAGATTATACTTTTGAGGTGGCCCCATAGGAAAAAGTCTAATGGATTGAGATGCGGAGATCGTGGGAGCCATTCCGTTGGGCCTCTCCTTCCAATCCAACGACCAGAAAAACGATCATCCAAAAATGCTCGAACATTATTGCTGGGTCGATGAATTTTCCCAATAGTTGATAATACAACTCTCCGGTAAGATTTCCACGGATGAAAATGATACAATGAGGTGATCGCTATAAATACCAACACAAACATTTAGTTTTTGAGGCTGCTGAGTGTGAATTTCGTGGAATACTTGCGGCTTAGAATCTACCCAATAACGGCAATTATGGCGGTTTACGGTTCCATTCAGAAAAAATGTACATTAGTCCGAAAAACACAAGTGAAATAAATAATGAGGATTGTTCATGACTCTCTTACTTATTATCTCGCAGAATGAAAGTCTTCGATCGAAATCATCTTCGTTCAGTTCTTGAACTAATTTGATTTTATATGGATGAAACTTATGCCCCTTCAGAATGCGGAAAATACTCGTTTGGTTAACTCCACTTACATCTGCCAATTTCCGCAGGCTTAGGGTAGGATCAACCACCGCTCGACCAAGCAACGACACTTCCACAGTTTCATTTCTTACTGGCCGCTCAATTACGCGCTTCTTATTTTGCACTGATCCAGTTTCTCGAAATTTAGCAACCAATTCTAGTACCTACTTCGAAGTCACTTCAGCCCCTTCCTGGCATTGTTTGAAGATATTGGCTGTTCTGTTCGCGCAACTATCAGAACTGAAAAATAGTTCAATCATTTCAACCCTCTCAGCTATCGAGTAACCCATGACGATTTTATGAAAACTAAATTTCGAATAGAAGAGAAACTATTGTGATGAATACAACAGAATTTTCGCAACTAATGTAAAATAAAATTGGGACGATGAAATTGAATACAAAAAGTACGAAAACATTGAGAATCAATTTTTTTGTTGAATAAATCTGATCATTGTAACATCTGCGTTCCTGATTCGTAGTGTTGATTCGTATCGTCAAATAAGAGTCATTTCACGTGAGGACGATGATCATACAGTATCACCTGTGAAAACAAAAAAGTTTCCTTTCAGTTAACTGATAAAAACTCATGTACATGTGAACCCAACTCTGGATGCATTGCTCGCATATCGTACAACGAATGTTCAAAGATCAGTGGAGTTACTTTGACTGATAGGTCTATCGTTTTCTTTCAAGATTCATAATCCTTCATAATCATTCCAATGTTTCAGCTGCTCACCCAGTAATTTTGATGGAGAACGAAAACTTGCACACCATTGTGGAGACAAACAAAAATCCTTTCTCAGAAGGTTATAACTGGACCTACCTTCTGTTTTAAAAATAACACAGGTTGGTCACCCCTGCTCTAGGGGTTGAAATTTGAGATGTGAATGGTGTTTCAAAAGATGTCAGCCTTTGATCTGGAATGAATCTGTTCCATTTTTTGCACTAATACTTGACTAGCTCAGGGCGATAGATAGTCTCCTCTATTTTTCAGTAGCTCAATCTGTATCTTCTACAGTTTTCAATCAAAAATGAAAATTCGTTCACGGGGATGCAGATAAAGATAAAAGCTTCCTTTCGAGGTATCACTTAACCCATCTACCCTCTTCCAAATTTTCAAGGGTGGTTAACATTTGCTCTAGGGGTTGAAATTCGAGATGAGGATGGTTAGATTAGATCTGTTCTATTTTAACTCACTGAAACTTTAATAGTCTCAGGGAAATAGTCTTCCCTATCTTTCAGTTGCTCACCCTGTATCTTTTACAGTTTCCAATTAAAAATGGAAAAAGACAAAGATACCACCTATCTTTTGAGTCATCACTCGACCCATCTTCCCTATTCAAAATCTTCAAAGATTGCAACCCCCGCTCAGAGGGTTGATATTTCTGGCAAGTTTTGTACCCCAAAAGGAGTTCTCCTTGAAACAAAAATTGACCTATTTTCGCGTTTTGATCAGAAATGAATATCTTGGTAGATATAGCCTCTGTTTAGTTTTCGTTGAAGCACCCTGTAAGTGATACAGCTAGATGCTAAAATTGAGAGCTTTTTAACAGAGAAAAAAGTAGAAAATGTAGAAATTTGGCACAGAAAATCAGGCCATCTTGGTATAAAGAACATTAAAAAACTGCTTGACATCTCAACTGGCATCAACATTAAAAAACTGATTATGATGAACTTGAAAAAAACTATGTAAAACTTGTCTGGAGGCAAAGCAAACAATACTTTCATTCAATGAAATCAGGACAAAGGGATCTAGACCTCTTCAGATAGTACATACAGACTTATGTGGACCGATTGATCCAGTTACGTGGGATGGAAAGAAATATGTTTTAACCTTTTTGGGTGATTATATCCACTTCACAATGGTTCATTTGCTACGAAACAATTTTGAGGTTTAAGAATATATGAAACAAATATGTCCAAGAAGTCGAAAATTATCATAATATAAAAGGATAACGGAGGTGAATACATCAATGCAGTTCTGAAAACACTGGTATAAAAAGAAAGGAATTATTATGGATACTACAATACCTCATTCTCCTCAGCTCAATGGTTAAGCCGAGAGATTAAACAGAACTCTGATGGAAAAATCAAGAGCATTGGTATTCGAACCTTGCCTTGATAAAGTATTTTGGGGAGAAGCAATTAGATGAGCTGCGTATCTGCAATTTACATATTTTTGGATATAAAGCTCATGCCAAAGTACCTGACTACTTGAAGAAACTTGATACAAGAAGTAAAGAGTATATATTTCTAGGATACTCTTTAAGGCTACCAATTGTGGGACAGTGATACACACAAAATCATTGTTCATAGAGATGTGGTTCTTGACGATGAAATTAAAACTGATATAGGAGTGACACAAAACAAAGTGGAGAAGAAAATTTAAATGAGCAACCAGAACTACAAGTACCTGAAATCAATGAACCACCATATGTTCCAGATGTGGCCTGGAAATTGACCTACAGTGTAAGAAATTTAGAGAATACATGGTGAATCTTGAAATGAAGCCTTATTGACCTACAGTGAAGCTATTAATGGGACAGAAATCTATGGAAAAATACAATCAGGGACGAGAAACAATCTCTGAAGAAAAATTAAACATGGACATACGTAGGAAAGGAACAAGTAAAGGGTAAGCGAATCTTAACAAGTAAATGGGTATTTCGAATAAAAGATGATGGAACTTATAAAGCCAGATTGGTGATTAGGGGTTGTCAGCAAAGGAACGGTATAGATTATACTGAAACATTTAGCCCTGTCGTAGGAAAATCTTTGTATGGGCTTAAACAAGCTCCTCTAAAATGGAATGAAAGATTCAGCATATTCTTAAAATCAAATGGCTTGATATCATTAACAAGTGATCAGTGTATATATACCAATAAAGAAAGAACCTTATATTTAGCCATTTATGTTGACGATGGAATGGTTATAAGTAAATCAGGAGAAGTAATATCAAAATTATTGAAAAACTTGCAAGATGAATTCGAAATGGTAATTCGTGAAAATCCAGATTCATTTTTAGGAATTCAATTTACAAAGGCTGATAAAATTTGCCTAAAACAAGAAAATTATGCTGAAACTATTCTGATAAATTTTAATATGCATGAGGCGAAACCTGTTTCCACTCCAATGGTGACTTGTGATATTATTGATGAAACTAAAACTCCAAATATGGGCTTTCCTTTCAGAGAAGCTATAGGACGTTTTCTTTACTTAACTAATAAGACGAGATCAGATATCTCATTCTCCGTAAATTACTTGAGTAGAAAAATGGAAAATACAAGTAAGCAAAATATTATAAATATAAAATGAGTGTTTCATTATCTTGTAACTGCAAAAAGTGAAGGAATAAGCTACAAAATGAACACTTCTGAAAAATTAATTGCTTACTTACGGGAGATACAGACACACTTAGAAGCACTACAGGCTACATCATATTCTTTTGTGGCGGACCAGTTTCCTGGTGTGCTAGAAGGCAACCGATAGTTTTCCTCTTTAGCACAGAATCACAATATACAGGGATATCCACCGGGAACGTCCGTTAAAAACATTTTAGGTTCTAATTAAGATATCAAGCTGAATTTTTATACGCGGCCATAACTAGCGATTTCCAATTGGAGTGAAATATTTTCGAGGTGATACCATTTCCGGTTATACCGGAAATGGGTCATTACTTTGTTATTTCAAATGACAATCTACCTTTTTTATTATACATCTAGAACCGACATTTGAGCTAGGCATAAAATACCCAAGTTGTTGGCACTCATCTGTCAAAACTTTTGACAAATTTGATTATTTTTGTTATAAACTCGATTTTTGAGGAACATTTGAAAAAATGGTAGCTCGTAGATCTTTTGCACTACAGACACAATTTTTGCTTAGGTGGATAGAAGAAGGATCAAGGAATTCTTAAGCAATCGACACGTGTCAAATTTGTATCGTTTTTTCAAATTGCACGTGCCAGTTTTAAATCGCCATCAGATGAAGCGTCAAATTTCAGATGGAATTGTATCAGCATGTACTATACCCATCTCTTATAGTTCCTAAATAATTTGGGAATATATTGAATGTTGATGATTTTGCAAAAACTAACAGAGAATGCTTTGAAATATTCGAATCAAGGAGCTGAACTGGCTACGCTCACCTGACAGGTGCCTAAAATTAATGTACTTGTCACTTCGTTCATTCGAATTTGATATTTCAACAAGAATTGTCGTTATTTCAGATTGTAAATATCCAAAAAATACAACATATTTGGAATAAAACCACTGGTTATTCAAACGAAAATATATTTAATCTTTTTTTAATTCATTTTAGATTGTCAAAAAGTAGTGGGTAGAAATTGCAGGCGATTCAATAACCAATTTCCAAATTTACCGTCTATGAGTAAAATGAAATTTCGAAGCATTAGAAGCAATTATCTACAATTCGGATGAATAAAAGTTGTAGGAACTAAGCGAAAACCAATAATCGCAGATAATTACATTAATACGAATAACTGATAGCAAACATCATAGGAGAAAACTAATTTACGATCTGAATAAATGTTCAATACACTTGACAGCTCTTATACGAACATGATGAGTTGCCCTCCTAGTTTCCTCAGGATCAATATCACGAAAAGCATTATGAATGCGCTCTAGTACTCTTCTTTAATTCTTACAGGAATAAGATACACTTCACTCTTGATTTTGCCCCATGAGTAAAATTCAAGCGGCGTCAGGTCCGGAGAACGCGAAGGCCATAAATTTGGTCCTTGATTACCCCACCATCTATCCGTGAATATTTCTCCCAGCTGCCGATCTACAGCTCGAGTTTTATGTGCTGGTGCACCATCCATTTGGTAATAGCAATCCCTCAGAATGTTAAGGGGTAATTCATCTTAAAAATTTGCTAATGTTCCTCTCAAAATTTCCAGGTATCTTTGTCCATTAAGATTTTCCTCATGAATGTGATATGCCAACAAATCATTCATTAAAATTGCAAAAACGTTCACGCTGAATTTATTTTGGAAATCACTAACCTCAATGAAATGTGGATTTTCTGTGGCCCAAAAATGTCGATTTCTTCTGTTGGTTATTCCACTTTCATTGAACTTGGCTTCATCAGATCATATAATTTTTTGCAGAATTGTCTCATCTTCTTGAAGCCGAATTAATAAATTTTCAGCGAAATTCAGCCGCTTGGGAAGGTCAGTTGGTTTCAATTTTTGTAGTCCGATAAAAGAATACGGGTGCATGTTATGTTTCTTAAGGATCCTTTGAATGTAAGTATAACTCAATCCAATATCCATTGATGCTGACTTAATGGACGCATGTGGATTGGCACGAAAATACGCTAGCGTATTAATTTCATTGTCGTCGTTCTCGAGGTGGTTTTTTTCTAGTTTCTATGAATTTTGTTCCTCCAAATTGCAGAAATTGATTTTAATCCTTCGAAATTTTGTTCTACTCATAGGCGCATAATTTGAAAATTGGTTATTGAATTGCCTGCAAGTTCTATCCACCACTTTTTGAGATTCGCCATGAATTAAAAAGAGATTAAACATATCCTCGTTTGAATTATCAGCCATTTTATTATCAATCTACTGTTTTTCATAAATTTCCACTTCAAATTACCAACAATTCTTGTTGAAATATCAAATTCGAATGAACGAAGTGACAAGTACATTAATTTTAGGCACCTGTCAGGTGAGCGTAGCCAGTTCAGCTACTTGATTCAAATATTTCCATACAAAACAACGCAATAAACATTTGACATGTGTAGACTGCTTAAAATTCCTTGATCCTTCTTCTATCCACCCAAGCAAAAATTGTGTCTATAGTGCAGAAGATCTACGAGCTACAATTTTTTTGAATGTTCCTCAAAAATCGAGTTTATAACAAAAATAATTAAATCTGTCAAAAGTTTTGACAGATAAGTGTCAACAACTTGGATATTTTATGCCTTTCTCAAATGTCGGTTCTAGATGTATAATAAAAAAGGTAGATTGCCATTTGAAATAACGAGGTATAACCGGAAATGGTATCACTTCGAAAATATTTCACTTCAATTGGAAATCGCTAGTTATGTCCGCGTATAAAATTTCAGCTTGATATTGTATTTGGAACTCAAAAAGTTTTCAACGGACGGTCCCGGTGGATATCCCTGTATAGCAGCTGCTGAGTGCCTGAAAGAACTGATTTATCTCAAATCATTGATCGATGAACTTACAGGTGGTGACATTAAAGTAGACTTATTTGTGGATAATTCAAGTGCAATAACTTTAATTAAAAATGTACAGTCCAAATGTAGGAGTAAACACATAGATGTGCGGTACAACTTAATGTTGTACCGTGTACAGGTATTGTGAATATAAAATACTGTCCAACCGTGGACCAAGTTGCTGACATATTAACCAAACCTCTTGGGAATATAAAATTTCAATTTCTCACAGAGCAATTCACGAGTGAAATGTAATATTTTAGTTTCTTTAGTTCCTCTTTGTCTAGTTTAGGTCTTCTTGTTTTATTTATTTGAATACAAAATTGGGAGGTGTTAAAATATGTATGGATAGCATATGTACAACTATGGTTAATTCTGGGACATAATGTTATATTTTCTATGTTAATAAGTTGATATTTGTACTACAGTCTAAAAATGATATTCCAACTCACTCACGTTTTACTATAAAATAGATTACAAAAAGTTAATTTAAAAATTGTTGTTGATTCAAAAACTGAAACTAAAATAACTATAAAATAATCAAATCGTTCAATGCTGCAATAGTAAATAATAGCTACCTTGAATTAAATGAATCCTTCCTCAAAATGAAAAGAAATATTCAATATTTATCCCACATCAGTTATCCACTGAGAAACTTTCCCGAATAAAAATGATTTGAATTCAACTTTTCGAACTAATAATAATACATCGAAATACAATAAAATAATAAAACTAAATCCAGAAGAAGGCAGATTTTAACAATACTGAATACAACTATAATAAATTTTCGTAGGGCCCATAGAGCTTTAAATATTAGAATTACTGAGCACAGAGTTTTATAATTCAGAAATTGAATTCAAATTACGCAAATCATCTCTTGGAATATAATCACTCTTATGAACTGAAATTCGACATATAACAAACAAACAAGACAAAGAAAAATAGTTCTTTGGGAAATTTTAGATATTAATATACTCAAGCACTCTGGTAATTTCATTGAACTAATCGACTTGATTTATAATTCAGAAATTGAGTTCAAATTACGCAAATCATCTTTTGAAATATAATCACCCTTTTGAAGCGGAATTCGACATGTAAAAAACAAACAAGACATAGGAAAGTAGATCTTTGGGAAATTGATATTAATATACTCAAGCATTCTGGTAATTTAACCGAACTAATCGACTTAAATTCCGTATCCCAATTGAATCTCATCGGAAAGCACAATGAACTTCATGGATTTATCTTAGGATAATTTAACTCTAGAATTACTATTTTTAATTCTTGTTCACCTATAAATAGTTACCATTGTTATTGTGTATTCAATTGTCTGAAGAAATTACGGGCGGAGAAACGTTCACGGTAGTGAAGAATAAAATTTTTTCAACTCATTAATTGTTTTATTTAGAAGTGTTAAGTTTTTATTCAATCGAAATTGAGTTTATAAGTTTTCATTTCAATGAGAAACTAAAAGAGTGTTGATTATTGCATAATCTCAGATGAATATTTGAGAAAACGACGAAAACATTTGCCTCCCTTGCAAAGCCGAAAAAATTGAAAAACTTTTATTCCAAACATATTAAAATACAACATTTAATCATGCATATCCATTCCACTTGAATTCAACTAACCTTCCACCATTTTCCAAATTTATTCAAAAAATCGTGTACTGATCGTTTAACGCATCTCACTCCTGCGAGAGGACTCGGAAAACTGAACAGACTGGATTTTCCAACGACCGAAACAGTAGGAGGCTGGAAACTGCGATCTGAAGGAAATACGCCCACTCGCACTCGGCATTTTCCGTCTCCGAGGAAAACCGACTATTTGGCGGCTTCTTCCACCTTCGGTTTTCTCCATTTCCTGGGGAAGTTCCAGGTCGTTATTTGAAGATAATTAGGAATTTCCTGTGACGTTGATCGAGTTTTTCCAGAAGGATGTGCATCGTTTTTTGGAGTCGTCCAGGATAGTTCAGGCTTTTGACAATTGATATTTATTTTCCTCCTTTCTAGTCAGACGTTTTATCTGCGTCGGTCCATGAAGTTTTGCGAGACTCAAGACAGATTTCCAGTTCGAACAAAGGGTGGTTTTATCATATTTTTTCTTTGAATTCGATTATTTTTGTACTTGACGTGAAAAATTGAAGTTTTTGTTGTTTCTGAAGTCTGCTTAGAAGCTTTAGGCATCTGTATACCATAAGAAAAAATAACACCGATAAACAATGAATTTATTAAACGAAATTAAGTCATAGTTTCAAACACTACTACCCAGGCCCGCCGTAAGCTGGCGTGCAAGGCGTGCAATGCACGCGGGCGGCGCATTCAGGGGGGCGGCAAATCAGACAATCATCGACTAAAATTCAGACATTGTCACCTCACAATACTAAAAAGATTATCCTTAAAAAATAATATGATGAACGGCGCCCAAATATTTCTTTTATATCGTAGCATTACATAGCGCCATCTATTGAAATTCATGAGAACAAAGTTAATCCGTATCGTGCTCTATGCGAAATAGGAAATCCCACAGATATCAGGGGAAATCCCCTTAAAACTATATACTCATTTCTTTGTTTTTATTTATTTAACACAAATGGGAAAGTGATGTGAGTGAACAACAAACTTCAATTATTTGGTTATAGCCCTAATGTGAGATCCGGAAACGGTCCAGGGTACTTAAAATTAATAATATTCTGTATATTTTTGTGCGAAGTGTGACTATAAAAATAATTTAGAAAATTATTTATATTATCCGTCGGCGCAAAAATCATAATTATGGTAAGTGTCTTTGTTCAATTAATCAGCATATGGGCGCATTCATATAAACAGCAGGTATTCATGTGAAATTTGAAGGTTATTTTACTGAAAAACTTAAAGTAAAGATTTATTTAAAAAATGTATTAAAATTAATACAGAGTGTAACAAAAGTAACTTAAGTAACGAAAGGGGACATTCCATCTAATCAATACGAACAACTTTTACTATGGGGTCAACTCTGAAGTCGCGAAAAAAATTAGTTATTCCATTACATTTGTGTGCAGTAGGTATGAACATTTTTTTTCGCAGTAGTATTGTGATTATTATTGTGATTGAAAGGGTATTTTTCCTGTTATACAACTTAAGAGTGAAGATTTATAAAAAAATATTAAAATTATACCTATACAGGGTGTAACAAAAGTAACTTAAATCCTGAAAGGGAGTCATTCTACACATAAATACGAACAACTTTTACCATAGGGTCAACGGTGAAATCGCGAAAAAAATAACTATTCCATACAAAATGTATGGAAAAGCTGATTTTTTTTCGCGATTTCAGTGTTGACACCTAGTAAAGGTTGTTCGCAATAATGGTGGAATGATCGACCCCTTTGGGATTTAAGTTACTTTGTACAACCGTATACTAAACTTTTTCAAAAAAATTCCAGGAACCGCAAAAAAGGAAAAAAATTTCAGGAGCTCAATTTCGACGGCAAAAACGAGAAAAAGATACAGAGGAAAAAAACTAGCGGGATCTCTTGAGAAATTTTTTAGCAAACCAGAAAATAGGGACTCTGAATGTCAAGAGAATGTTGACGTAGATGTAGCTTCAACAAGCGCAGCTTTAAATCTAGAAGTTATGGAGGTATCTGAAGAGAAAAATGTTAGTCCTTCAGAAGGAGACTCCAGTGAAACTAAAAAAAGAGAAAGTAGTGCTAAAGAACCTGTAAGCAATTTATCGTCATCAAGTAGCTGTTTAGATTGTGGTGATGATCCCGGTTCGTGGCCCGCCAGTATGACTAATGATATTGTTAATATTCTGGTTAGCCGTGGTCCCGTGTAGCTGTTTAACCACAATTTTCCTGCTAATATCGATGGAAGAAAATTTGCAAGCAGTTATTACTCTAGAAATCTTCCTAATGGAGAAAAAATTAACAGAGAATGGCTTGTTTACTCTACGTCAAAAGATTCAGTCTATTGTTTTTGTTGTAAAATATTCAGTAAAACTGTAAGTAGTCTGTCAGCTCCAAGCGGTTTTTCCGATGGGCAACATCTGTCATCTACCTTAAAACGACACGAAACAAGCATTTCCCATGGCGAAAATTTAAAATGTTGGGTCCAACTAAATCATTTGTTAAAAAATAAAACTACTGTAAATCAAATGCAACTGAGACTATTAGAATCTGAAAAAAAAACAATGGTGTGATGTATTGGAAAGGATCATAGCTGTTATAAAATTTTTATCTCATCAATGTCTGGCGTTTAGGGGCTCGTCCAAAATATTATATGAGCATGATAATGGTAATTTTCTCAAAGCAATAGAAATGATAGCATCCTTTGATTCAGTTATGCGGGAACATATTCACAGAATTCAAGCCTCGAAATTCGATTCAACTCGCATGACTCACTATTTAGGAGATCAGATTCAAAATGAAATCATTGATTTACTCGGCACGACCATAAAAAATTATATCCTGAACAAAGTCAGAGAATCAAAATATTTCTCTATCATATTAGATTGCACACCAGATGTAAGTCACACAGAACAAATTACAGTTATACTAAAGTATGTTGTTTTAAATAGTGAAACTAAAAATGTTACAATATGCGAAAGTTTTATTGGCATCTGCCCGATAACCAGCTCCACAGGTGAAGGACTATTAAATTTTGTTTTAGATTTATTTTCGCAATTAAACCTTGATATTAAAAACTTACGTGGCCAAGGTTATGACAATGGTTCTAATATGCGTGGAAAACACAATTGATTACAAAAAAAAATATTGGAAATGAATAATCGTGCATTTTACGTTCCATGCTCGGCGCATAGTCTCAATTTGGTCGTTAACGATGAGGCAAATATAATGCACGACACGGTCAACTTTTTCAACTTAATTCAAGAAATTTACGTTCTCTTTTCGTCTTCTACCAAAAGGTGGTCCATAATTTGCAAGCATTTACCTGATTTAAAACTAAAGGCATTAAGTGCCACGCGATGGTCTAGCAGAATCGATGCAGTCAAACCTTTACGGTATCACCTCGAAAAAATATTTGACGCTTTACTTGAAATATCAGATAACAATTCGTCGAAATGGGATTGTACAACAACTCACAAAGCATATTCGCTTGCTTTGAATATTCAAAATTATAGATTTATTTGCTTAGTTGTAATTTGGTTTGATATTTTAAACGAAATTAATGCTATTAGCAAAATGATGCAAAACCCCACAATAAATACTCAAATCTGCATAAATTTGTTATATAAATTGATTCATAAATTCACCGAATATCGCACAGATGAGCATTTCGAAAGGGTGTTAGAAGAAGCTACCACTGTGGCTCGGGAACTTAATGTAGATGCATATTTTCCGCCTAGAGATACCGTTCGTCCACGAAGAAAACCAACTCAATTTCAGTATGAACAGAGTGATGAAGTCTTACTAGACCCTAAAACAAAATACAAGGTAGATGTTTTTTTTAGGATCCTGGACCAAACCTTAACTTCTTTAAAACGTAAATTCGATGAGTTGGAAACTTTTACCGACGTTTTTGGCTTTTTCACCAATAATAACTTGTTTAGTTACTCCAAAGATGATTTAATGAAACATTGAAAAGATTTGAATGTGAAGCTAAAAGATAGTTCAAGTAGTGACGCAGATATTGACGGTATAGATATGTTTAATGAAATCAATGCTTTAAAGTTGCATTTAACTGAAAACCAGTCTAATGATCCACAAACCCTATTACAATACATTTTTGCTAATGAATTAATGTCAACATTTCCGAATACAGCAATAGCGCTAAGGATACTACTTACATTGACGGTTTCAGTTGCATCTGGTGAAAGGTCATTTTCAAAGTTAAAAATAATGAAAAACTATTTGAGATCAACTATGCACCAGCAAAGACTAAGTAATTTAGCAATAATTTCAATTGAACATGAGATTCTAAATAGACTAGACACCAAAAAAATTATAGCTGATTTTGCCAACATGAAGGCAAGAAAGGTGCAGTTTCTGTAAAATAACTTAATACCTATACCTACCTACATAATGTATGTATGTATGTATAAACTGCACCTTTCTTGCCTTCATTTTTTCATTTAATGTCGTATTAGTGTATCTATCTTGTATAAAATAACCTAATATAACATAGTTTTTCACTGTACAGCATTTTTTTTCACATTTTTATAAACACCTAGGTTTTGTAGTTAGATAGGGGCGGCATGATAGGAATTGCACACCGGCGTTCAAACCGCTAGCGGCGGGCCTGATCATGACCCCCGAGTTACTCCACCTTACTGCTTCACGAAACAATAAAATATCATAGATTTATTATTGTTCCACAAATAAGTACTAAAATATGCCATATATTGAAACAGAATAAAATCAACACAATATGTACAAGTAACGAAAATCTATGTTCACTATTGGTCAATAACAAAGGTCGACTGAATATAGGTGAAAAAAGCGGTGTATATAAATTATATTTTGATGATAATCCTGGTTTTATATAGCTCGAACTTGTCGTTTCATTGATATTAGAGTAGAGTATAAAAACATAATAATTCATGATAAATTAGGAACTGGTTTTTAGAACATTGTATAGATGCAAATCATTTCATAGATTTCACAAAACCCAAATTTTACATTCAAACAAACAAGCGATTACACTTATTATAATTCTCAGAAAGTTTCATGAATTCACAAACATAATCTACCAATTACAAACGTATGGCGTGATTCCTCTTTATCCTCATTTCTCTCATCTGTTTCTCAAGAATAAACGGTAATGTAATATTTTAATTATTTATAGTTTTTGAAAACGACATAAAAACTTAAGCATTATGACAATCATATGTTTATTCATGATATTTTGTAGAACTTAAGTGTTTCTTCAATTTTTCAATATTCAGGAAAAGTGTGGTTAGCGAAACTTCTAGATCTATTATCAAATAATCTCATTGGAGGTATTCCGTGGCATTCTAATGAAGGGAGAAAAGGTGAAATGGCCAGAGAAAAAAGTTTATCTCTTAGACTTTTACAACAGTTCGGTATATCGGATCGTGTTGGACGAAATAGTGACCTACGTTTCGAATTTGAAGCCTTTGGAAAGTAGCAAAAATATATCTTTATCTCCAAAACGAAGCGAATGCAGATCTATTTTCAGGAGTAATCGTTTTAAAACAAATCTTTACATCTGTTAAAGTCCAACATAAAAGGCAACCATTCTGTAGACAAAATTTCTCTTTGAAACGATGCATAATATCAAAACACTTCCTCATTAATATAACAAAGGAATAATATTTTATAATTTTCAAATCGATAACCTCGTTTCCTAGTGATTACTACTACCTTTTCTACTATTCGCCCGCAAGAGCATTTAAATATTCATTAGTATATATCCACTTTTGTTCAAACTTGTAATTCACGCTTTCCTTTCTCGTTAAAATTCAATGACGTAAAGGAAAAGGCAGAAGCTATCGATTTCCCATGTGAAATATTAAACAGAAATGAACGATATTTGGTTACATCAATTATTGATGATCGATGTCGCAAGATGATTAATCAGGGCAGAAAATAATGATGAGGTACATTTATGAGCCTATTTCCATCGAAAATCAATATCCAATGATACGCCTGACTCGGACTCAATAATTAGTTCTAATGAGTACTAGCGCAAATTGTATTTATCATTATTTTATCTGGTATCACATAGAAATCCATTCTAAGGTAGCATGTGGAAACATTCGATATACACCGCGGATCTAAGGTGGTTCCAACTTAGAATTTTTTTTATAACACTTTTCCAACAATATTTTTTGTTCTAAAAAAACTGCAGATTGGTTCATGTCTAATTTGCGGTTTCCAGGGACACTCCCTATAGCTTCATAGGTGATATTGGCCACCAGCTCCGTTGTAACGATCACAATTAGCACCATTACCATATTCATGTTCCTTGTACTTCTACTTGTGAGTCTTTATATCGGATGTTCCTGAAAAACGCATCATACTGTAGCTCCATCAATTGAAGTTAACAACCTGAAACATTTTCACTGGTCTGTCACTTTCAGAAATACCGGATATTGACCTTCACGCTACTTTTCAATCAAATTTTTCTGTTCTAGAAAGTATTAAGGTCATTATTTCAGTTCGGCTAGCTCACGTGATTTCGTATTTTCTGTAAAAAAATAATCACAGAATATTTCAATGAATCGTGAACTTAGTCGGAATTCCACGGAAAACTCTCAATAGGAAGATTAACGGAGAAATGGAATTCAATGTCTTGTTGAGTATAGAAGACAACTCAAAAACATCCATTCAACTAATTTCTGTAGAAATCGAGACGTTAGCAATAACCGTTCAATCTATTTAACAAATACATAAATATAAGCCTTATGTTTTTCGAAGTAAAGATTCATGATATAGTAAATAGATTCATTTCGTGGAAATTCATTTTAATATAATTGAAATGAAACACTTCTGTCTGATTTCTACAATGTTCATTTTATAAAGACAAAAACAAAACATTTTTAATGAAATCAAACAGAAATTGTAATAATCGACAAGAAGGAACTTATTCCAACGAACTCTCCTCAAGTTTCCAAAGTATATATGGTCTTATCAAACTTCACAAAGGAGAAAACCCCCAACAGGCCCATTGTATCCTACACAAATACACTTGCACCTAAGTAAGCAAGCTTCTTAAATCACAAATTCATGAAACTCACCAAGTTTCATCCTCAATACACCATTTTAAATTCTGTAGATCTGATCTATAATCCTCGACATTTAACAATTTTGATTTCAAATTTGTCTATTTTGATATAAAAATATGTACCCAAACATTCCAACAGATGAATGGCCGTTTCTCATAAAGTAAACAAAATCTTTAAATAAAATAATAATTCACCACACATTAAAGATGAATTTAGTAATCTTCTAGAGACACGTTTGTCACATAGTTACTTCCAACTTGTTGATAGTATTGATGATTTATTTATTTTATGGAAATTCATTTTTTTAAAATAAACGAAGTGAGACACTTCTTTCACTTTTCCACAATTTATTCAATAACCACGACCGGTTTCGACCCTACGGTCATTTTCAAGTGAATAACAATATAATACATGAGTAGGCAAGTGCAAGTACAGATTTATCCTAAATATTGAGTAGTAGGGATCCATTATGCTCTAGTTGGCTGTTTACGGAAATAAATTGTAGGTTTTTACATAGTTGGTTAATCGCCAAACTTTCCAACAAATTCATCTTTTTCCCTTTGTTACATTTATGAAGGATTTTAAGATTGTTCAATGATATCGAGTGGTTAGTTGATATTATGTGTTCAAATATTGGCGAATTTTTATTTGAGGAAATATGTTCCTTGAATCTAGCTTCAAAACTTCTCTCTGTTTGTCCGACATAGCTACTTCATTCTCAAGCGGCCCCTACTTAAGCAGATTATTATTCAATGCCAAACAAAAGAACGATAAATTCAAGCAATCAGCAATTTATCAAATCAAATTGAATGAATGTCAGGTAGCCTATGTCGGACAAACAGAGAGAAGTTTTGAAGCTAGATTCAAGGAACATATTTCCTCAGATAAAAATTCGCCAATATTTGAACACATAATATCAACTAACCGCTCGATATCATAAAACAATCTTAAAATCCTTCATAAATGTAACAAAGGTAGAGAAATTAATTTGTTGGAAAGTTTGGGAATTGACAAACTATGTAAAAACCCACAATTTATTTCCGTCAACAGCCAACTAGATCATAATGGATCCTCACTACTCAATATTTAGGATAAATTTAATTCTGTATTTATACTTGCCTACTCACATATTATATTTTTATTCACTTGAAAATGACCGTAGAGTCGAAATCAGTAGTGATTATTGAATAAATTGTGGAAAAGTGACAAAAGTGTCTCATTTCGTTTACTTCACTTCCAACTTGAATGGAATTTTTTCAAACAAAAATCAGGATTCCTCAAGGGATCCCCACCCAGCCCCTTATTAGCAGATATTTTCATTAACAATCTCAAAAAATCTATAATGAATACTAAGTTAGCATAAAAACATTTTTGTTTGAAGAAGAGATACGTTTATGCACTCTTGTGAGTTTCGAAGGCTCTAACAGACAAACAGACGTAACTGTCGAAACCGATCGTGTGTATTAAAAACAAACATCGTGGAAATTAGATAATAGTGTTTAATTTCATTTTCATTAGCATTCAGACTATTCCTTTTCCACAACCATTATTTGGTCTGGTGACTGTTCTTTTCACAACAATCTTCATTTCAATAGAAATAATTTTAGATATTGGAGCCTGCAGCATCCGCATAACATAATGAACTAAACTTTCAGTGTAGATTTAGTATGAACGTCTGGTGCACCATTTTACAAATCGCTAGGTAGGACCAGTTTTTATTGAAGGAACAAATATAATGAAATTCTCTTTCGAACATTACAATATTTCCTCAATGATTTTCCTCAGGAAGAACGAAGAGAAAATATTCCAATAAGATGGTACTGCTCCTCACAACGCAGCTCTGAAGGTGAACTAGTTCACATTCAACCCGGTGGAAACCCAGTTTTTTCAATTTGTATGTTTATGATTCATTAAGACAGATGTTTCTACTTTCTAAAATTCTTTTTCTTTTGATTTTAGTGAGCTTGCAGCACTCTGGTTGCATCATGTCTGTAGTCACCTGATTTTCGTATTACATAGTTATTAATTCTCCGAGAAAAAGACTCAAAACGAAACAATTACTAGTTAATACTTGCGAATGACATCCATTATGATTTTATCAAGATTGCTCTATGATTTTCAATAGTATTCCGCCTCTGAGCTTACTTCACGATTCATTAAAAGCTTCTGTTACGTTAATAGTCATTTCTTAACCAAGATATAAAATGTTGTGAGTTATCCGAAATGAAATGAAAACAAAAATACATGTCTGATTTCTACAATATTCATTTCTCATAAAAACAAAAACAAAACAATTTTAATGAAATCAAATAGGAATTGAGATAATCGACAAGAAGGAACTCATTCCAACGAACCCTCCCCAAGCTTGAAGTATATATGGTCTAATCAAACTACACAAAACCCCAACAGGCCCGTTGTTTCCTACACAAACACACTTGCACGTAAGTTAGCAAGCTTCTTAAATCACAAATTCATGAAACTCGGCAAGTTTCATCCGCAATACACCATTTTTAATTCTGTAGATCTGATGGATAATCTCTCAATATTTAACAATTTTGATTTCAAATTTGTCTATTTCGATATAAAATATATATATACCCAAACATTCCAACAGATGAATGACCATCTCTCATAAAATAAACAAAATCTTTAAATAAAATAATGCTTTACCACACATTAAAGATGAATTTAGTAATCTTCTAGAGACATATTTGTCACAAAATGACTTCCAACTTGAATGGAATTTTTCAAACAAAAATCACGATTCCCTATGGGATCCCACTCAACCCCTTATTAGCAGATATTTCATTAACAATCTTAAAAATCTATAATGAATACTAAGTTAGCATAAAATCGTTTCATTTTGAAGAAGAGATACGTTGATACCGATCGTGTGTATTAAAACAAACATCGTGGAATTCATTTCATTTTAGTATTCAGATTATTCCATTTGGTCTGATGACTGTACTTTTCATAGCAATCTTCATTTCAATAGAAATAATATAAGATATTAGAGCCTGCAGAATCCGCATAACATAATGAACAAAACTTTCAGTGTAGATTCAGTGTGAACGTCTGAGCACCATTTATTCAAATCGCTTGAATCAGATCTTAAAATATCTATAATGAATACCAAGTTAGCATAAAAACATTTTATTTTGAAGAGGAGATACGTTGATACCGATCGTGTGTATTAAAACAAACATCGTGGAATTCATTTCATTTTCATTAGTATTCAGATTATTCCTTTTGGTCTGATGACTGTACGTTTCATAGCAATCTTCATTTCAATAGAAATAATATAAGATACTTAAGCCCGCAGAATCCGATTAACATAATGAACAAAACTTTCAGTGTAGATTCAGTGTGAACGTCTGGGTACCATTTATTCAAATCGCTTGATAGGACCAGTTTCCATTGAAGGAAACTCAAATCAGAACAAATATAATGGAATTCTCTTTCAAACATTACAATATTTCCTCAATGATTTTCCTCAGGAAGAACGAAGAGAAAATCTTCCAACAAGATGGTACTGCTCCTCACAACGCAGCTCTGAAGGTGAACTATTTCACATTCAACCCGGTGGCAACCCAGTTTTTTCGATTTGTATGTTTATGATTCATTAAGACAGATGTTTCTGCTTACTAAAGTTCTTTTTCTTTTGATTTTAGTAAGCTTGCAGCACTCAAGTTGCATCATGTCCGTAGTCACCTGATTTTCGTATTACATAGTTATTAATTCTCCGAGAAAAAGACTCGAAACGAAACAATTACTAGTTAATAATTGCGAACGACATCCATTATGAATTTATCAAGATTGCTCCATGATTTTTAATAGTCTTCGCCACTGAGCTTACTTCTTCTGTTACGTTATTAGTCTTTTCTTGCCCAAAATACGAAATGGTGTGAGTTATCCAACATGGAATAATAACAAGAATACTTTCTAGGGCAGAAAAATTTTATAACAAACTCAAACATTCTCCCATTCTATAAAGTACTTCTTCGAATCGAAAATGTTAGTTTTCTCCTAAAATTTTTCGATAATTTCTTTTTTCTCGGAAAATACAGTGTTTTAAATGATACTTTTTCAAATTGAATGAGTAATCGAAAAAAAGAGGAAATATGAAGTTCCATTCAAAAGTTCACGTGAAGGTCAACTTTAATTATTTCCGAAAGTGAAATGAAAATGTTTCAGGCTCTTAGAATTACATTCAAGATGCAATTCGCGTTTTCTTCATTAAAACCGATCAACAATTGTAGCAGCCATAGGTTGGTGCGGTTTCAATGGAGTATCCAAAATTTAAGCATTTTTCCGTTTTCTTCTTAACAAAATTACGATCAGATGATATGGCCACATCTATAAGTAAACTGTTATAATTTTGTTTTGACTATTATATGTGGTGTATTCGTAGAGATGGCTTTATCAGTATGGACTATATAATGGAGACTTCAGAGGCGCCAACATCTTAGGTCAATGCCTATTTTCATAATCCTAGCCCTTATTATAGATGCTATAGCTTGTTCTTGGTGTTTATGAAGTCTTTTTCAACTTTTTTTACTATTCGTCCGTGCGATTCTTTCTCTCGACGTTTTCTCATTTATAATTTCAATATTTCTTCATTATTTTTACTCGCCTTGTTTTGGAATTTGGTTTAGTGGCTCGGCTGCCGTACTTCTCATTTTTCATTTCTATCTATACACAATATCAATATAGTTATCATCTCTTTTCAAATTAAGGTGTTGTTGTCCTCTAATGGCAATGGTAAAGTAGTTTTTTATATTCAACAACCCTCTCTCTCCTTTATTTCTAGGTTCATATAGACAATCTATGTCAGCTCATGCATCTTCAGTAGCTTTCTATTTTTGCTTTATGCGCGCTTCCCAGAAATAGGCGAAGCTGTTGCACCACATGAGTGGGCGCCTGGGAAGAATTGAGGTGTCTGTTTACTCGCTTCTTGAAGAGGGCCAAATAATAGGATCTCAACAGCCCAGTAAACAAAGGAATTCATATAGAGAGAGGTTCTAGGGGTCGTAAAATGAACCGCCATAAGATGAGAACTCCTTTCCAGCATAGTGTTGCGGCAAAACATGAGTTTTCCCGGAACAAGGTCTTCCAGCTCCTTGTAGAATCTTCTGTGGAAGTATCTGTGAAACAGGGAAATTCATAAAGTTGTCATCTAAGAGCAAGCGGTTGGAGATCGCGAGTGCTCTCCGGGTGATCGATGAGACGCACACTATCCAACATCCGTAACGAATGATTGGGCGCAGATCCCCATTCATGGGAACAATATTCCAAAGCAGGGCGAATCTGTGCCTTATATAGAAGCAACAGCTGAGATGACGTAAAGTATCGCTTGGCTCTGAAAAGAAATCTAATTTTAGCTAATGCGGACTTAACTATTGCTAATAAATGTTCATGCCAGTAAAACCCGGAGTTGACCGTTATTCCGAGAAGGTGCACCGAATCTTTGGATGCAATTTGTTGGCCTTGCATCATTAGAGGAGGTTCTTCAGCAGGGACCTTTCTAGAAAGCGTAGTTGCTTTTGTCTTACACGCCTTGAAGCTCACCAGGTATAACGGACCCCACTCAGATTTCCTATGTAAGTCAGAGTTTAAGTTATTAATATGTTGACATCTCTGACGCTGAGATTCCACAGCTGTAATCGGCCGCAGACTACTGAAAGACTAAACTAGGTTACAATCGTCTGCAAGACCAAAGATCTTGTTCTCTGTAGATGACAGAAGATCATATAACTGCAACAGAAACAAGGTTGGCGCAGAATCGCAATTTTTCGAGAAGCCCATATATAGCAAGTTTATTCAACGAGACTGCATGCCAATTCTTATCGAAGGCTTTAGAGATGTCGAGCGCTATCACTCTAGATTCCCCATCGATGATGTACAAACTTGGGTGACGTAGGCGAGCAGATCTCCTATCGATCTTTGCCTGCGGAAACCGTACTGACGGTCGTTATTAATTCCCTACAACTCAAAATATTTGATGAGTTCATCATTTATGACTCTCTCCATCACTTTGGACATAATGGAAAGTGCAACAGGGCGGTAGTTTTGCGGTAACGACTTCTTTCCTTTTTTTGGGATCGGTTGAATTATAGCTATTTTTCAGCTGCTCGGAAAAGTCTGGCTTTCAGAAATCTGAAACAGACGGTTAAGAATGGGTACCAGCTCGGGAGCACACTTTCTCAGGACGATTGGCGGTATTTCGTTCAGACCAACTGCCTTCTTGCCGTTCAGCTGCTCGAAAGCCCGTCTCACAGTGTGGACTCTGAACTTGATGGAATGGAAGAATTTTTAGATGGTATTGCGTTAGATCAATCTAGCACAGAATTCTTCTAGAACAAGAGAGCGAAGAGATCGGCTTTCTCTTTCGAAGATGATGCTATAGTTTGTCGATCGAGTTTTCAGATTTCTACTTATGAGCGTCTGATTATATCAAAACTGTACTAGATGACTAGAGCAGCTACATTTCGTTTTTGGCGTTGAGAATTGCTCTCACTCTTCTGTAATGTTCGGCTTATAGTTTTCTTTTCATTGTTTTCTGTTGAATCCACTACTTTTCATTAATGTCATTTTGATCTTTAGATTTGATGATTGATTCTGGACTATTTTCTTCAGCTTGTAATTTCCCCTTGATCAAACTCAGTATAGCACACTTCTAAACCCCAAATTACATATGAACTGAACATTTAATTCCTCATTCTAAGCAACCATTTTAAGATCGCCTATATACATTAGGTGGTTCGTTTTCTGGTCTGGTGGTAATAAGGGATAAGGAATGAGTCTTTCTGAAAGATTCCAGTTTTTATTTTTATGCCTTCAACTATCAACGATGTTGTACCATTGGATAGATGTAAGTCAGTCCTCCATGCACTCATCGTTCTTTATATAAATGACGGTAGAATTGGGGATGTTTTGTATAAATTGATGGTTTTCATAAGCCAGGTTTTAGCTATACTATCATAGGCATTTCGAACACCTAACCATGCAATAGAGAGGTTTTTTCTATTATTTTTGATATCTTTTTCATTAAATTACTTCTGAGGTAATTATTATAATTATTTTCTCTGGTATCACATAGAAATTCATACTGTGGCATCTTGTGGAAACTCAAGATACATACCTTGCACCTAATTAATCAAAATTCCAGTCTGCTATATCTCTTTCTCTGGCAATTTTCGGAGATGAAAGAACAAGAATGAAATATTTTCCACGACGACCAGGCAAATATCAGTTTATTAGCTTGAATAAGAACCATGCCCATTTTTTCCATTTTTGAACAATTGCGGTAATTGACAATCGAAGGATGCCGACTGAATTTGGCACCTCTAAATAAGCTCAAAATATAAACAGCAGTAAAATTTTAATTTGATGAACTCATGAAGAAGAACGATTAATGAGGGCTCGAGTATCGAGAATTAGACGATACACGAAATATCAATTGTAGATTCCTGTGAGTCGAGAGAACGAAAATCGAGACATACCAAAACGAGAAAAGATATTAACATATTATTGCGCTTGTAGAACGGAAATGAGGGCAGTTGGGTTGTGCGCACATGTCTCTGCGATCTCATGGTTATTGAGATTTACAGGGCACAAAAAACATAAAATATCCCTGTACATCACCCTTCGAGTATGTCTCAGACAGGATTGATGTATTTTATTCATAGATCCTTCATATGAATACAGATAATATGATGAATTTTTAAATGGGAAGAGTATCTTCATCCATATAGAACAATAATAAACTATGTACCCCAAAATACTAAACAGATATCACTCTGTATATATACAGTCATGTTGTGTGTACTATGAAACCACTGACAGTGGCAATTTTCATTATATTACACCGCTATGCATGCAAATTTATAAATAGTTTTTTATGATAAATGCATATGTAAGAAGTGGGAATCAATTTTGTTATCTTGATTAGAAAGTACTGAACTACTCTTTTGAGGGCGCTTGATGAACTTTGACAGGAGGCAATTATCAGTGTGTTGTGTGCGGAGGCTTTTACTGAACTTTATTGTTTTAACTTCCCTGACAATTTTTCCCACTGTACTTGACTTCACAAACATTGAGCATTGAAATGTACTCAAATATTTTATATTATTATTATTATTATTATACAAAAATAAGGACAGAGTACAAGGTCCTATAAAAGACCCAAACAAAACAATATATACATAAATTAAATACGATACAAAATAGTCTGTTTAGCTCTGCCGACACAAACGTAAAGATAGGATAAGTATGTAGTGATAGAATGAGAAAAATTATGCGAAAAGAGTTTGGTCAAGTCCATCCTTAAATAAGTTCAACGACTAGGCGTCCACAACCTCTACACCTAAGCTGTTCCAAGAGTAAAATATCCTGTTTGAAAAGAAGTGTTGGCGAAGCGTTTTCCTGAACACCCCCTTTCGTAACTTCAGCCCATGACCTCGCAATGGTGCATCAGTGTTAAGCGTGAATATGCTTGCCAGATTGGCATAATCGAACTTTAAGATTCGATAGGCGAATAGAAGATCTCCACGAAGCATATGCTGACAGAAAGGCAAAACGTTGGAGTCGCGCAGACGATCATTATAACTTGGCCTAACGCTGCCGAAGAACATTCGTGTAGCACTGCGTTGTACTTTTTCTGAAAGGTCCTTGTCGCGCGCAAAAACCGTACACCAGGCTGGACCGGCGTACTCCAGCAACGGACGCACATAAGTTTTATAAATTTTTATTAGGTAGATCAGAGAATTTGCACGTTTGCACACAGAACTGATGTGAGCAGACCAGGACACGTCACTGCTGACAGTTACTCCTAGGTCGACGCAGCAGGAGACTGGTCTTAACAGGTCGTAAGTTGCAGAGGGATTATTTTTCTCCAAATGCAGAACGACACATTCCGCGGGGTTAAGTGGAAGGAGCCATTCATTGCACCAGCAACCGATAGAGTTTATATCAGACTAGAGGCCTTTCTGATGGGTCAGAGGATCCGAGTAAATTTTAGTGTCATCTGCATAGAATGCTTTTTTACTCTGTATATGAAACGGCAGATCACTAACGAACACGTTGAATAAAGGAGGACCAAGCACAGAGCCCTGTGGCACACCGCTGGTAACAGGACGGACTGAGGAGAACGAGCCACCAACTCTCACCACGACCCTTCTGTCACTCAAATAGCTCTCCATCGATATCAGCAATTTTCCCCTTATACCATAGTGCTCCATTTTATAAAGTAGACGCCGCGGAGGAGTGCGATCGAAAGCTCGCGCGAAGTCAAAATAGATTACGTCATTGGGTATTTTTGAATCAAGCGCTTTAGACCAGTCATTAATACACGACAGTAAATTGGTAGCGGTGGATTTTCTCTTGAAGAATCCATGTTGTTCTTCTGGCATAACTTAATGCAGGTCTAGAAAAGTGGTGATTTCATCCGATATGATCGACTCCATTATTTTCTAAGGTAATGACAAAAGACTTATCGGTCGGTAATTAAAGGGGTCCGACTTATCTCCCTTATTAAACACAGGCGTAATCGACGTAGTCTTCCAAGAGGATTGTAATTGTCCCTTTTAAAAGATAACGGATTGCTAAATATATCTGTTTTTTTGAGTAATGCCAAGGTGATTCCATCTAATCCAGGGGATTAATAGCTCTTCAGATTTTGAAGGTGCTTTTTTACTTTCTCTGGGTTGAATGAGATGTATGTGAGGCTGTCCTCAACATAGGGCGAAAGTAGCGGCGATAGGGAACATCAGTCGGTTCAACTGTATAAATCTCAGCAAATGCTGCGGCTAGCGTTTCTGCAGACAGAGGAGTTGTAACTTTGCTTTTGAGACTAGTTCTGATGTGTTTGAGCAAGCGTTTGGTGTTGTCTGAGTCGGCAATTCTGGTCTCGTAATTTCGCCTGGTGGAACGAATCGAACACCTGAGGAAATTTGAAAAAACACGATGACTGTCGAAGTCCTCCGCAGTACCCGATCTCTTATACCGTCGCCACAGATTTCGCTTATGGTGCAGTAGCTCGATAAGTTCGTTAGTTACCCAGGGTTTAGCGGTTTTCTTCGACAGGAAATTGTGCGAGAATGTTTCGTTACGCAGGAAATAATGGTGGAAAGAAAATTCGACCACATTTGATTTGTATTATCTGAAAAGCCAAGAACCGCTTGCCAGTTCGTCCCAGAGAGCTCATTGCTCACTTCGTTGAAGTCCGTGAAGTTGATCGTGAAGCTTACAGCATAGTTTGAGGGTGAGTGAAAAATCTGAACTTAAGAAGCTATTACAACGTGGTGACAAGTTTCCCATCGTTGGTAAAAATGAGGTTGAGAATTGAGGGCTCGCTATAGATACGGAAACGAATGGGGCTCGAAATGAGTTGAAATAAGTTTGAATCGAAGAAAAAACGCTACTACTGGTATTGGAATCAGAATCAGACACTCTCGAAATGGGCCAAGTGATTGCAGGGAGATTGAAATCTCCCACAACAATAAGATTTTCTCTAGAAGACATCATACCGAGATATTGAATCAGTTGGGAGTCAGCTTCACCAGTCACATCAGGATTCATAAAAAGTTCAAGCAAAGTGAACCCATGGAAAGCTCAACGAACTCGATTTCCATCCCTTGATTCTTTATCTCTTCACTAGAGATTGCGAAATTTTCAGTGATGTTGTCACTTAGATAAACACAGACGCCCGCTCCTCTACGATTTTTTTATCGCTCCTAAAAATTTTATAGCCCATATTAACTAATGAGTCTGGAATTTCGCTGTGAAGCAAGGTTTCAGAAATGAGTATCATGTGGGGATTTAAATTTTGAACAGAACATATCAGCTCATCAAATTTAAACATTAGAGAGTTGAGGTTGGTGTACATAAATGACAGACTAACAGGGGGACGTGAAGCAGTATTAGAATTACTATCCACGAAAGTTATTGACAATTTTTGGAACAGACTGAAGTAGAATATTCAATCAAAAATATTTCATCAAGTACAACTGTCTACAATATTGAGCAACAGAAAATTCATCCCTATAAAATTAGATCGCACCATAAACTAAATAAAGATCACCCTAAAATTTTACGAAAGTTTGAGTGAAACTATGAAAAAAATCCCTACCATCCTTGAATTATCTGTTTATTTGACATTCACGTCCAATGTAAAAATGAGCGGACACCCAGAATCCTCACCTGTACAGTGAAATACATACAGAAGCGCCAAAAAAAAATTGAATATCAGTGCAGGGTTAAACGGGAACCATCTTGTAAGACTTTGACTTGGACTTCCCGAAAAGTTGCCAGGCTGAGTTAGTAGCCTTCTCTTCAATAGATCGATTCAGAAGGTGGTTGATGGTGTAGCGAGTAAATTTGTTCAGATTAATACAGAAGTACCCCAGGGCTCTATACTCTTGCCATCTCTTTTTCTCTTGCAGATTTATGATTTGCTCCACTCCTCCGAAAACATATTGTTGGGGTTTCGGGGCGACTGTACCCTGTTGTGCTCATTCTCTAGTGAATGTCCTATAACTACTGAAGAAACACGCCGGAAAAGATATTAACAGAGAATACCACTGGATTCAGACTTGGAATCAGGGTGGAACCGGTTGAACTTGGTCAATTTTAATGCGAAGAAGGCGCAATCAACAACATTCTCTAGGTCACTGCTGGAGAACCTCATCTAATCATGCATAGACAACGAATTTCCTCCGGAACGAACATGTATCTACTCGGCAACACAGTCAACACCAGAGTTTCCTGGTATGACTATGTAACAGCCATTGCCAAATCTGCTTCTGCTAAACTCTTTCTGTTGTTTTTCAGGGTAGTACTTCACGCCATCACAGCTGATGCTTCTGTACAAGACACAGGTGATGATAAGATGAGATGGGACATATTTATTAGCAAAATTTGCTACAAAGTTAACAATTAAGTGCAAAAGTACATAGTACAAAAATCAACGACTATACTTCTCCTTTACATGATGTAGTGTAAGCGTTTGGAATTCTCTAACTCAATACAAGATCTTATAAACAAAGGAACTGAATTTTACATTACCAAGCCCCTGTAAAAAAGCGATTTCTCAGTTTTAGCTTTTTTTGCTGTTTAGATCTAGAGATCATTACTGAACTCTATTGGCACCAAACAGCAACAGTCCAAATCGAAGGGTCCACATCAGAGGAGATAGTAATAAGAAGAGGCGTTAGACAAGGATGTGTACTATCCCCACTAGTATTTAATCTCTATTCCGAGACAATATTCATCGAAGCTCTCGGAAATTCAACTGCAAGCATAAAGATCAATGGAATCAATATAAGTAACCCGCGATACGCAGATAATACTGTCGTGATAGCCAGCAGTAAAACAGAACTTCAATCCCTTATGGACCTTATTGTTGAGCATAACGAGAAGTTTGGGCTTTATATAAATACATCCAACACTAAACTGCTGGTATTCTCAAAATCACCAAGACCCGTTACTCTAGTGATCAACGGAGAGAACATTGCACAAGTGCCATCTATGAAATACTTGGGTATACTCGTTAACCAGCAATGCGACCCAAATGTGGAAATCAGATCAAGAATTGCTCAAGCACGGACAACTCTGAATAACATGAGGACACTTCTGGCAAACTGAAACCTCAGGCTAGAACTCTGGATCAGATTACTTCGCTGCTACATCTTCCCTGTTCTTCTATATGGATGTTAGAGCTGGACTATTGATGCGACCACAGAAAAGAGAATCGATGCGTTCGAAATGTACGCCTACAGGCGAATGCTGCGAATATCTTAGACGGCACATAAAACAAACATAGAGGTTATGTAGCAAATGGGTAAACATAAAGAACTCCTCACGACAATCAAGGAGGAAACCTGCAGTACCTAGGACATATCATGAGAGGCGAACGATATGAGATTCTCCGCCTGATAATAGAAGGAAGATCGAAGGAAAACGGTCAGTCGGACGTAGACAAAATTCATGGCTCAGACTCTTACGCAGATGGTTCGGACAGACATCTATGGAGATTTTCAGAGCTGCGGTTTCCCGCACAACAATAGCCATTTGGATCGCCAACGTTCGTAGGGAGACGGCGTCCTAAGAAGAAGAAGACAAAGATATTCGACTTGGATCTTGTATTATAATAATGTATATCACAAACAAATCTTATTCAACTTGCTTAATAATCAGGTAACATCTTAAAGACTACCTTATATATGAAGATCAAGTTCAAAAACACAAGCCTGCTCCACACTAAGGAACTGTAATTTACCCAACATACTACTGACGCCGGTGATTTTTGGAGTATCTAAAATGATTCTCATGGCCTTGTTTTGTGATTTTCGGAGCCTATCTTCTTCTGTTTGATTGAAATACAATAAGATTGTTGGACAATATTCGAAATGTGGTGCTATTATGGTTTTGTATAATGGAGTTATTGTTTCAGCTGACAAAAATCGACTGACCCTTCTGCATAAACCTATTTTTCTACTCAATTCCTCAACTAAATTATTACTGTGACTTTTGAAATTAAGATTTTCATCTAAAACACACCCAAGTATTTAGATTCACAATCGACTTCTAGGTTATGCCCCAACAATTTCAGACAACATTGCACTTTTTGATTACAACCGAAACACATCACTTTAGTCTTTTTCACATTGACGAACATACCATTATCCTGCAACCACTGGAACACTCCATCAAGCTTCTTCTGCAACTTTCCTGCTACCTCGTGGACCTAAGCACCACAATCGTATAGTAAGCAGTCATCAGCAAACAAGTTTATTTGAGTTGTTCCTGCTCCAACACAATTACCTATATCATTGAGATATATCATGAACAACAGAGGGCCCAGTATGGACCCCTGCGGGACCCCATATTTCCTTATTTTCTTTCCGATGTGATATCATTCAGCCTTATACACTGGACCCTCTCACTCAAATAGCTCTCAAACCACTTCATAGCCCCCAGTCATCCCCATAGCTCCCAATTTACAGGTAAGTATCTTTCTACAGATGGTCTCGAATGCCCGCTTAAAATCTAAGATATGTAATAACATATATATATATATATATATATATATATATATATATATATATATATATATATATATATATATATATATATATATATATATATATAATATAATTTCTGTACATTCATTCGTATGAAGAAGCTACGGTGTAGTGAAACGCGTTACGAATCACAATTGTTAAGTAAATAAGTCATATGATTACATTGTTTTGTAGTTGGAACACTCTGTGCCGAAAATTCAACTAAAAGAATTGATCGATCCATATAGATAATCGAAAGACCTTTCTAACAATGTGCCCCTGGACCCTTTTTTACTCGATCATTTTTTGGGGAAGGTGATGGTGGGGGTGGACGGTTAATCTGACATGCTCAAATTTGGCACATATCATTTTAGAAGGAAGCTAATTCGCAATAAAAACTGGGCTTCATTCCATATGATTATTGAAAATCAGAAGAAGTTTTATAATATCCATACTCTTTAAGCAGGTGTACATGTTGAAATATCATTAAACTGATTTCACAGATAAAAGCAACAGCCATCCACAAAACTCACATCACCTTCTGCATAATCCAACGACACCAGGAAAATTATGCGACTGTAGTTTTCCTCATTTCGAATGCCAATTTATCCGAAAACTTTCCACCTTCGAGAACAATAACTCGATTGAAAGGGATGATACGAATACTTAAATCTATGTACTGAGACAACTAGACAGGAAGCTCATCAGCAATTAATATATCCTCAGTTTTAGTTGAGTTAAAGTCAAATCAAGTTCTTGAAAGAAAATTGATTATGTATTCTTGACATATACACACAAACAGAACCGAGTTCTAGATGAGGAAGTTTGAAACAAGCTATTAATTCTCTGGGAATAAAATGATACGCGTCGAAACGTTGTCCCAACTTAATTTGTTTTTCATACCTACTCGAATGTAGGTTTGTGTAGAACTTTGTAACAACATTGAAAGCATGGGTGAAACAATATGAAGTGAGTTTGGGATTGAACATTTAGTGTGTGTTGAGCTAGGAATAATGAAGCTCATTCGAGAATATATGTAAAGAAGAATGTTTGCACTGCAATAAGCAAACAACTCTGAAAAGCCAAGGGAACATCTACAAATATCAATCAATTCTAGTAAAATTAACGATATTGATGATCTTTTCATTTTATGGAAATCCTTTTTCAAACGAATGCAATAAAAATATATTTTGTACTTTGTATAGTATTACTCTTTCGAATGTCAGGTCATTTGCAAGTGATTAATCTATAGTTTTGAAAATACTTAAACAGATATTATTTATCTAAATAAATGTGGAATAAGAGGGTTGCATTGATGTCTAACTGGCTATTAAGGGTGGGATTGTTTGGGGTTTTATAAAGTTTATTGATTTCCAGACATTCCAAAAGATTCATTTTCTTTTTTTGTGGCCGTTATAAAGAATTTTAAAATTCTTTTTTTTATGCGCGCTTCCCAGGAATAGCCGAACCTGTTACACTACATGGGTGGGCGCCTGGAAAGAATTGAAGTGTCTGTTTACTCACTTCTTGAAGCGAGCCAAACTGTAGGATGTTGGGAACGAGAAGCGAGTTCCACAGCTGACCGGCCCTGTAAACGAAGAAATTCTTATTGTGGTTCAAGGGTCATTAAATGTACCGCCATATGATGAGAACTTGCCAGCCTAGTGTTGTGGCAAAACATGAGTTTTCCTGGAACAAGGTCCTTCAGCTCCTTGAAGCATCTTCCGTGGAAGTATTTGTAAAACAGAGAAAGGTCAGCAACTTGTCAACTCAGCGGTTGGAGATCGTGGGTGATCACCGAGTGGTCGATGAGGCACACAGCCCGTTTTTGCACACTATCCAACATGCGCAACGAATGTTTGGGGGCAGATCCCCATACATGGGAATAATATTCCAAAGCAGGTCGAATCTGTGCCTTATATAGAAGCAACAGCTGAGATGATGTGAAGTATCGCTTGGCTCTGAAAAGAAAACTAAGTTTAGCTGTTGCCGACTTAGCTATTGCTGATATATGTTCATGCCAGAAAAATCCGGAGTTGACCGTTATCCCGAGAAGGTGCATCGAATCTTTGGATGCAATTTGTTGGTCTTCCATGATTAGAGAAGGTTCTCCTGCGTTGACCTTTCTAGAAAACGTTATTGCTTGCATCTTGCTGGCGTTGGAGCTCACCAGGTTCAACTGACCCTACTCAGATATCCTCTGTAAGTCATAGTTTAAGTTGTTAATTTGTTGACATCTCTGACAGTGAAATTCTGCTGCTGTAATCGGCCGCAGACTACTGAAAGACAAAACCAGTGTACAAAACCGACGAACTTGTTTTCTGTAGATGACAGAAGATCGTTCTTCTGCAACAGAAACAAGGTTGGCGAAAGAATGGATCCCTATGGTACTCCTGCTTGCAACCGGAAACAATCAGAGGGTATACCTTCGACCACAATTTGTATTGACCTATTTGAAAGAAAGCTACTTATCCTACCCCGAAATTTTGCAGGAAGCCCATATGATGCAAGTTTATTCAACAAGGTTGCATGCCAAACCCTATCGAAAGCTTTAGAGATGTCGAGGACTATTGCTCTAGATTCCCCATGCTCTCCCATCGCCGATGTGAAAACATGAGTGACGTAGGCGAGCAGATCTCATGTCGATCTTTGCCTGCTAAAACCATACTGACGGTTGTTAATAATTCCCTGCAAACTTAAGATATTTGATGATTTCATCATTTATGACTCTCTTCATCACTTTGGACATAATGGCAAGAAGTGCAACAGGGTAGTTTTGGGGTCAGGACTTCTTTCCTTTCTTTAGGATCGGTTGAATTCTCGCTATTTTCCAGGTGCTTGGAAAGGTCTGACTTTCATAAGAGATCTGAAACAGACGATTAAGAATGGGTGCCAGTTCGGGAGCACACTTTCTCGTGAAGACTGGCGATATTTCGTCTAGACCAACTGCCTTCTTGCAGTTCAGCTGCTCGAGAGCCCATCTCACAGTGCGGACTCTGAACTTGATTTCTTCCATGAAAGAATTTGTAGATGAAATGTTCAGTGGTATTGCGTTAGATGAATCTAGCACAGAATTCTCTGTGAACAAGAGAGCAGAGAGATCGGCTTTCCTTTTCGGAGATGATGCTATACTTCCGTCTTCTCTAACAAGACTCAGAAACGCAGATTTGCAGAAATTGGCACTGACAATCTTCGCCATAGAGCAGATTTGTCTAGTCCCGCTTGCCTGTTCAAGGAATTTATTCGTTATCCCTTCGTTGAAGTAGACCTTTGCTCTTGCAATTATCAGGTTGCGTACGTTTTGTATTCGTACGAAGGTTGTTCTTGTATCCTCTATTGGATTCATCTTCCATGACTGGTAAGCTCTGCTCTTGGCTGGAGAGGCTCTTTCGCAGTCTTTGTTGAACCATGGCTTCCGTGCTGTTGTTCTTTCGATGGAATGAGGGATGAAGAGATCCATTCCTGCATGAACGATTTCTGTAACAAACATCATTGAATGGGAAGCACGAAAATAATTCACGCAGCTCATCCCAATTAGCACGATTATAGTATCAAATGCGTCTGTGTGGTTTAGGTAATTGGTTTAGCGGCAGCCCAATGGTTCCAGTAGCAGATATAAGGTTGTGGTCTGAGTTGCCTAGCGGTGCTGAGACCTCCACTCCAAAATCATCTGGATCTGAAATCAAAAAGAGATCCAAGGTATTCGGGAAGTCGGTTGGGTGATCAGGTATTCTTGCCGGTTCCTCGACTAGCTGCGTTAGGTTATGGCTGATTGCAAAAGTTTCATCATGTCGTCCTGCTCAATCTGTTCTATTGGAGTGGCGGAGCCAGTTGGTGTTGTGAACGTTGAAGTCACCCAGTACAATGACCTTACCTGTCGGATGATGTGTCTGAATCCAATACACCTTATCACCTAGATACTGAAACAGTCTAGGGAAGTGAATATCGTTTGTCGAGCGATATAGACTGCATAAGACCAGTGTTTTAATCTGTAAACAGATTTTCAACCACGCAATGTCAAGAACGTCATCCTCCATTGTATCCTTTCTCTGGCATGCAACATCCGATCTGGCGAAAACACAAAAGCCCCCTTTAAACCTAAACCTCGTATGTAACTCATACCCATTAAAATGTAAATACGTTATTTGGGTTTCGGTTAGGTCCAGCACACGAGGTTGTGCGTTTTGCAGATGCTGGTGGACTGCATCGAAATTCACGTTGTTGTTTCCTAGTCCTCTGATATTGCAGAACTCGGCAATATTTGCTTTCTTTTCTAGAACATGAATGAATTAGTGAATTCGCCTGAGGAATGTTCGACTTACCCGCATCATGAAGCTCCCGAGGCAGTCCCCCCCGGAGATCTGAATGGGAGACTATTTTAACTCCGGATGATTTTGTCCCAGAAGAGCTCATCATGCTTCGTTGCCAATCCTTCCCACCCTGGAAACCAAATCATCCGCCAGATCTCGAAACTTAGTCACACAGATGACCAATTCACGGGACCTATAGCTGGATGTGGTGGTATCACAATGGGCGACAGGGGTGAGGCCGCCTGCCACTTATGGTAGGCGTTATTGTACGTTTTGGGATTTAATATGTTCCCATATTGGCAAATAATTGTCAGCAGGAATACTAAATTTGCGAATAAAGTAATGACACTGAAAACACCACTCCAGATCCGGTAAAGCGTGATACGAGAGGCTTTGATCAGCATCAGGTGCATATGTGATACGTCGTCAGTGTGAGTTTGAACTCGCTACGTTTGTTTGTCTCTAGCGATAGTTTTCCTGGCACAGTTTTTTCTTGGTTGTTCCAAAAATGAGTAGCATCAAGTTTTAGCAAAGGTGTTCTATCAAGATTTTGCTTCAAAGTTGGTCACAATGCAACATCAATATTTGAAAAACTTCAGCCCAGGTTTTGGGTCAGATTTTTAGAAGGAAGATAGTCGATTGAAGATGAACCACGAAGTGAAAGTCTTTCAAATATAAACGCCGATAATATCAACAGAGTCTGGGATCTTGAGCGTTCAGATCGATGGTTGAAAGTCAAAATGATCACGCAACAGTTGACTTTGAATCACACCTTCGTTCATCCGATTTCAAAACACCAGAGCATGGAGTGGCACACTGCAACCTCTCGAAAACACAAAATATCACTAATGAGCAAGTCAAGGGTCAATGATGCTGATTTGTTATGATAGCCACGGAATCGTCCACCAAGAGTTTGTGCCTCAAGGTCAAACGGTTAATCGACACTTTTACTGAGTCCTTGAAAGACCTCGCAAAACATAACATGTTGACATAACATACATAATAGATTGTGAATTCGCCATACAGAAACATCAATATGAGGAGTAACCTCTATTGAGAGAAGTAAAGTAATAAATATTCTCACCAATTTTGTTTACTCGGTTCAATACAGAAAATTGATCGATAAAACTCTGACTTCTAATATTAGAGAAACCAAACGATTTCTCTGTTTACACAAAGACGATTTAATAGTAGTTAAAGCAGACAAAGGTATTACAACTGACCTAATGGATCGTGGTGCTTATAACGATAAAGCGTTGTTGTTGCTTGCTTATGAGGACACTTACGTGGTTGCTGATCCTACCAAAGAAATACAAAACAAAAATAATTGATTAGTGAGAGTGCTTCGGTCAGAAGGTGTCATTTCGGAGGGGTTTTCGAAGTCTTCAAAATGTGAAAACGGGGTGACTCCCAGCATGTACTTTTTACCGAAGATTGACAAAGAAAATATACCTTTAAGGCCCATTTTGAGTTCTGTATATTTTATGAGTAAATTTTAGCAGAAGTACTCAAACCGTCATTTATCAAAGACGATAGGTACGTTCGTGATTCTTTTGAGCTTTTTCAGGATCTTAACGGTTTTTATTTGCCAAATGGTTATGTGTTGGTATCACTTGATGTAATTTCTCTATACACAAATACTCCAACTGATCTTGCCTTAAGAATCATTCAAAGTAGGTGGGATCAGAATCATGAATGTGAATTGAATTTTAATACCTTCATAATTTTATACAATGCCTTAATAGATAGTAACTATTTTATGTTCAATGGACAATTTTACAAGCAAAAGTTTGGTTTCGGCATGAGTGATTACATGTCACCTATGTGCGCAGATCTTGTCATGTCGTATTTAAAGGACCATCGGTGTAATTGTTTCCCTTTGATATTCCGTTTTACAAGAGATACGTCGATGACATTGTCTAGCAATACCGGAGGGCACCGAAAAATGTATACTTGATACGTTTAATGACACTTTAGATCCTGAAATTAATAGAACAGTAGCATTCTTAGATCTGAAAATTATGAGTAGCCCTGATAACATAATCTTTTCCGGTAGATACATCAATTCTGCATCGCATCACCCCTTACGTCAGAAAATTAATATCGTAAGGGACCTTAAATATCGAGTCACTCACTTGATAAACGTTTTAGGAATAGTAATTTCAACCGTATTCGATCAGTTATGATTTCTAATAACTACCGCATATCCATCATCAATAGAATACTTGATTCAAGGAGTGAAACTGATACTACTTCTGCTGAAAAGAAGGCTCCGGATAAAGTGTACTCAAGCTCAACATACGTGGCAGGACTTTCTGAACGTCTTTCCTCAATTATTTCAACTGATTAGGTACAAATCGCTTTTCGTAACACCAACACCACAAAAAAACAATTTTTCAGTAAGATTGAAAACACCATTCCTGTTATAATGTAGTCAGATGTGTACAAAGTTTCATATATAAACTGTAAGCAGGTTTATATCGGTCAAACTGGTAGATACTTAAGTACAAGAATTAATGAAAATATTGGCTCTTCTAAACGACATATCACAAATCCCAAGACAGCATTAGCTGTCCATGCATCCTCTGATAATGAGTTCGATTTTGAAAACCCTTCCTTTCTAAAGAAAGAAGAATGTCTTAGAAGGAGGACCTTGTTTGAAATGTTGAATATTAAGCCCACAGTTCTGTCAATTACAGGACATACATCAAAAATTTGAGCAACAGTTATTTAGGAATATTGACCAGCAAAGTAGAGATGCACTCTTGTTACCTTCCAGCATCCTACTATCAGCGCGAGATTTTAGTTGTTTACGTTCATTCGAAGTCAACACGGTTAGTTTCCCATGTTCTGTGCAATGAGATTGAACACATTCGAATCTCATTTTCTGAAATAGGTTTTGATAAAAATTGAACGATGACATTGTCGAAAAGTTTGTTGACTCGAGAGGAACTGATTTGAGAGGTGAGTTTTTTGATTTTAATAAAAAAGAAATAGTTCGATAGTTGGGAAAGCTTTGTTTTTCATATGTTTTTGCCATATTACAAAATTTTAAATGCCCTTTGTTTGTCTGTTGGAAGTCACGCAGCCCTTAATTATTTCCTTATGTTGTGATTTTATTTTGTGTCATTTTAAAGTTTAAACCTTTTTTCAAATGTTTCAAAAAAATTTTTTATTATACTTTTTCATAACATAGTGTAATTAACTATCCGTTATATAATGAATTCCATATAAATAGCCTCGAGTGTTTTCAAAAAATTTTTCATGTTTTGAAATTTTCATCATAGTTTTTCTTGTATTTTCCTTTCATTATGGAGCCCTGAAGATGGAAAAATAATTTTCCAAAACGTCGGCAATTTCAAGGATTGTTTCATTAAACACCGCCGGTTCCACTTCCTACCATTCCTAATCGAGCAATTAAAGTGAACCACTAAACTCTTTATCAACAATAATTTTTTAGTTTTTAGTCAGTATGAAAATTCTTGGGGCTCCTCAGGCTCCTTCTTCCCCTAACTTGAGTCCTTGTGACTTTATCTTCTTCCGGAGAGTTAAAAATCATCTTATTTTTTTCATTTTGCGACGCTTGAAAACATCCAAATAGCTGTAACCGACCAGCTGAAAGATATTCCAGTTTCCGAATTTCAACAATGCGATGATGATTGAAAGGAATATCTCAGTGTGATGCTTCACAAGGGAACCATTTTGAAAGAGACTGAAAAAACAGTCTCATTACTTTATTTACACATCTCATATATTTTTTGAATCTGGTTCCAAAGCTCCTACCTTTTTGTTCAACATAAGCTACCGCGCACTCGGTTCACACGATTTTATAAAACCCCTATATTTGGTTATTGTATATCTTTTTTTAGCGCTAAACTATAGTTTGCTCAGATTGAGGCTGCTAAAAATGCGGTGGTTATGTTGAATTTTGAAAAGTAGTTGCTTATGGTGTTGGAGATAATAAGTGTTTAAGTACCTTAGCTAAGATAATCAAAAGGCCCTCACTTAAACAGATGTTATTTATCCAGCCCAACTAATTGCTGAGTAGGAGAGGTGTATTGATGTCTAACTGGCTCTTAAGAGTAGTATTATTTAGGTTTATATAAATTTTATTGATTTCCAAACATTCCAACAGATTCTAAGATTGTCCAACGTTTTGTGGATTTAATATGTTTACATATTGACGCATTGTTATCAGATACATGAACTTTGTAAATATAGTGATGAGACTGGCAACGTCGCTTTCGATCCGGCATCGCGTGATACGAGAGGCTTTGACCAGCGACAGGTGCACATGTAATACGCCTCCAGTATGAGTTCGAACTAGCTACAGGCATTTGTTCGTCCGTAGCGTTGGTTTTCATGCAATAGTTTTTTCTTGTTCGTTCTAAAATGGGTTGGATCGATTTTGAGCAACAGTGTGCTGTCAAGTTTTGCTTCAAACTCGAACATAATGCAACCGAAACATTTGGACAACTTCGGCAGGCCGATGGTGAGAGTGTTTTGTCAGGAGCCCAGGTGTTTCTTTAGTTAGTTGACCTTCGTGCAGTCGATTTCTCACAGTTTAGTCGGAAATTTGTACATTATAAACTCGTGATAGCTCTTGAGCTAATTGAGATGCTGTGGAAGTACGAACTCTTCTGGCTTGTAAAACCAAAAATCGGTCTTGGGCGACTGTAGTATTCCTGAAACTACCTGAATGGCGTTCTTCTACGGGACCTGTTTCATTGAAACGCGACCATAAACGGTTTATGACACTTGGGCTACTTCCCAGAACCCCTGATACTTCCCGTTTCGAGCTCCCAGCTTGGAGCATGCCAACGGCTCGTAACATATCTTCTCTAGGCAAATGTCGTCTTTCCATGGTCGAATCACAAAACTTGAATCTTTTATTTGTGCTTACAACAGAATCAAAGTGCCAACTAACTGAATTCAAACACTGAATACATGAAATGATTATAAAGCAGCGTCGCATCTGCTGCATTTTTAGTTTTTTATAAAAAAAACTGAAATCTGTTGCGGCACTCTACATAATTTGGTGAGAAATTGATGCAAGTGTTCTTAAAAAAAAATCATCCATATTGATCGTTCTGGATACGATATATCGATATTCAGAAGTGTTCCCTAGACTTTTTTGAGGTGTTTATATGCAGACATGAGAGAGTTTCAGATATCATCACACTTGGCGAAACTTATAGAGCTTAACATGGGCAGGGTAAAGTGCAGTCAGGGTAGGTTACGAGCTTTCAGAAACATTTGTGACGTATAATGGCCTCAGGCAGGGTGACTCTCTTTCCTTCATGCTATTCAATATTGAACTTGAGAAGGTCGTCAGATTGTCAGGTATAAACACAATTGAAACAATATACAACCAATCGGAACAAATACTCGCATATGCCGATGACATTGATATTATAAGCAGGACGGCGAGAGGAGTTAGGGAAAGATAGAGCCCTGAAAATGCTGCCTTAACAATGTCTGCAAATAAATACTGAAAAAAACAAATACATTGTTGCAGCTCCTACCCCTAGACCTCGTTGGTTACAACTTATAAATATAAATATAGATGTGGACACAATTCAAAGCGTAGAGGAATTCACTTATCTTGGTTCCGTTGTCACAAGCGATAACAACACGTCGGCTGAAATAAAACGTAGAATTCTATAAACCTCTAGATGCTACTTCTCTCTTATGCCACAACTAAGATCTCGAAACATTTCAAGGCCGACCAAATGCAAGCTATATAAAACACTCATTAGGCCTGCATTAACTTACGGGTCAGAGACGTGGACTCTCACCAAAAAAAGATCAGCAAGCATTGTGAATCTTTGAGAGAAAAGTTCTAAGGTGAATCTATGGAGCAGTGGAAGACAACGGCGTGTGGCGACGAAGAGTCAACCACGAAATCTACGAAATATACCAGGACCCAGACATCGTGAAGGTGATTAAAATCGGTAGGTTGAAATGGACGGGTCACGTGCTGAGAATGGTTGAACCCGATCCAACCAAAGCGGCACTATTGAGCAGACCTGTTGGGAAACGTAAACGGGGATGACCTAAGATCTAGTTTCTGGACAACGTCGAAGGGGATGCTAAGGAGTTGGGGGTGAGAGATTGGCGGCGCAGGGCGTTCGATAGGGACGACTGGAGATGCGTACTGAGGACGGCTTTGGCCCACCAGGGGCTGTAATGCCAGAAAAGAAGTTGATGAATTCATTTTATGGAAATTAATTTTAATATAAATAAAATGAAACACTTTCGTCTGATTTAAACAATGTTTATGGCCCCCTTCAAAATCACATCAGCAATTTTCGTTCCAAATTCAATTCAACAACCTCCTCTTCCAGTGGCCCCAACACAAGCAAATCACTAAGCAATGCTAAACAAACTACTAATTAATTCAATCAGTCTGGAATATACAGAATTGAATGCAATAAATGCCCCACAGCTCACGTAAGACAAACAGGTCCGAATTCTGAATCTGAGTCTGAGGCGAAATGTTCAAAGAACATTTCGCCTCAGACAACGAATCTGCAGTTTCTGAATATATTAAATGCACAAGTCACCTAATTTCATTAGATAATTCAAAAATTCTCCATAAACTCAATAAAGGTATGACAATAAATCTATTGAAAACTTCGGAAATTAACAAACTTTGTAAAAACCCAAAATTCACCACTCTAAATAGTCAACTAGAATTGAATCACTTCCCACTACTCAGCATTTAGAATAGGTATACATAACGCACATAGGGGTCTATTCTGCAACTGATTTTAAATTCACGAGACCACTATCGATTTAGAAGGCCTTTAAAAATTCTTCATTTCAAAGGTCTTTTGAAATAATTGCAGAATAGCAAACGGACATTAAATTTTTAAAGGGCCTTTAATCATATCACGTCTAGTAGCCTCTAAATTTCAAAAGAAAGGTTATAGAATAGACGCCTCTCTCCCTGTTTGCTCTAGATACTTGAAAATGTCGTAACTGTCGAAACCGGTGGCATGTGTTGAAATTAAACATTGTTGAAATCAGACAAAAGTGTTTCATTTCATTTATATTATTTCAATATTAACCTATGTGATCAATTACAATTTGAAACAATTAATTAAACACACGGTTTCACGAATGTCAGCAGATATTTGATGACAGACGTATGGGCGCTTTTGTACAGTAGGTATACGGGAAATCTTTGAGGTATCGAATTTCATTGGAAAATTTCATGTTCGACACCGATTATTCAATAATAACAATCGGATATCACTCGCACTTGGAGGAATTTTTTCGGTATAAATTTCTGAAAACAGATCGATTCAGACCGTCATAACACAGTTATCAAAGTTACAAACTCTCAGATTCCCTGTACTCGTATTTCTAGAAATAATCACAATTTTCAGTTCCCGGTAATACACCATGTAAAAGTAATTATTATTCAAAACGCATCTTCCTTGCAAATGCTCTACTTATCCGATGAATCCACAGTGTGGTCACTTCATGTAGATTTTCGGAGTAAGGATTTGTTTTATGTGTAAAATGGTTCTCACGGACTCGAACTTATCTGTTTACTATCAAAATTGTCGAGGGCTCTGTACTAAAGCAGCGGAGTTCTATAAATTAACTTTGAATTGTAACTTTGACATTATTTGTGTAACTGAAACGTGGTTGAAACCTACTATAAGAGATTGTGAACTGATGTGCGACAAGGAGTACTCGATTTTTCGGAAAGATAGATGTGACGCAAATAGTGCTAAAGGGGAGGGTGGAGGTATTCTAGTAGGAATATCCAAAAAGCTTGATTCTAAGTTCCTTACAGGAGGCCGAATTCCTCATGTGTTGAGGATGTGTGGTTGAGGGTTCGAATATCGGGTAACAGGAATGTCGAAAAAATGAGCTAATTCCACCTATAATGAATCTTAAAGACAATTTTTATGATGACAGTGTTGCTATTTCAAATGCTTTTGGCGATATTTTTGGTGGAGTCTTCGAAGATCCACAGGAGCCTGTTATTTATAAAAAGAAATATCACAATTGTTCGAAAGTGATTTAGATCTCTTTTCTTTGTTCTGTAAGTCCCGATATTTTGAACTAAATGTCGATAAATGTCAGTACATAACCTTTACAAAAAACATCAACATACATACCTCCTTTTCTCTCAATAATCAGGATGTAACTAGGTTTGAAAAGGTTGAGAACTTGGGTATTGTCTTAGATGTCAAAATTTCATATGCACTTCATGCGGATTGCATAGTATCGAGTAAAATGCTTGGTTTTATACTTAGAATTACTAAGAACTTTAAGAATATTCAGTCATTGAAAACACTATACTTTGCCTTAGTCAGGTCAAATGAGGAGTATGCTACACCTATCTGTGGTCACCCTTTCACCACGTTCATATTGAGAGTATTTAGAGAGTACAGAGAAAGTTTTTAAAAATTTAAATTACAGATTTAATCGCAATTTGCTGCAAAGTGATTGTAAAGTCAGCTTGTGCCGATATAGTGTCTTAAGCTTGGAGGGTAGACGTGCTCTATTTGATGGTGTTTTTGTACCGAATTTCGAATAATTATTACAACTACCCTCTGATTAATTTCCTCACTTTTAATGTTCCTCAATATCATAATCGTCATAACACCTTATTTTACGTACCTAAAGCCCGAACTGCTTTATACTGCAACTCTGTCGTTTTAAGATTGATGCGTTTCGTTAATTCCCACTTGAAAATTTTCGATTTGTTCAATATGAGCTTGGTTTATTTCAATAAAAAATTGATTTTATATCTAACAAACCATTATAATTCATGAAATGAAGCTACAATCGACAACTTTGTCTCTATATGAATTGGATTTTTTTCTTACATCATTTGAATTGAAAATGTTGTCTTCTGTTTCTCAATAGGTAATCAATATTAATATAATATCTGTCGAACTTTATTTACAATTATCTTAAATTGTTTTTGTAGAGAACCCTGTAATTGGAATTTTTCTGTTGGGGTTCCTGATTCAGTAAATAAATAAATAAATATTTACCCCTATAAGATAAACCTTTTTATCTTCGAATCAAATCATTTTTGATTTCTTTCTATGTGTGGGTGCATATTTCAGTTTAATTGATAGTTTGTAGTAATCTCATGAGATCTTCTGGCCATGCCATTAAATTCTCACCATATCCCACCATTTCTGCGCATTATTCGTTATAATGGAGAAAAATTTTATATCCCTTTCATCTTTTCGAGCTGTTCCAATATTTTACCTGCAGTGAAACTTTCCCTAACCGACTTGGGGGAATTGGCTGATTGTCAATTGGGATCTGAGAGGGTTTTCCTTGAATAATTTAACCCACTGGTAGGCTCCGAAGTATTGGAAATAGGGAATGAAACTCCTTCTTGAATATCAATTGGTTTCTTTCAACAATGAACTCCCAGATGGCTGTGAAATATCACGATAATTGTGTATGAAATATACAGAGTGGAAACAGTATGGACTTACCCTAGCAATAAGTATTCTTCATTTTCATACAAATTCATTTGCATTTTTGTCACTTGTCAATGAAATTTTCTTGATATAAATCAAGTTTGACATTATGGCATAATCCATGTAGATCTATAGTTTAGTAATAATAAAAACAAGTAATGAGTTTATCAGAATTTTACTTAATAATTGTGATGCGTAATGCGTTTCACTACACTGTAGCTTCTTCAGACGAATGAATGTACAGAAAATAAGAATCAGAATATAAGTATAAATGTTCTTAAGTAATTAAAAGCTTATTAGGTTGATTCTTCTCAAGTGGTTATTTATGATAGGTATATCCAATAGAATTAAGGAATAGATTGCTCCCCGAAGAGATTCAATAGAGGTGAGGGGCTTAAATCGACTTGTTCATTGATGAGTCTACCTGAGTGTTTGTATTTGTTGATTTCTAAAGTTTCCCAAAGATCTTCCCTCCAATGTTTATTATCTGTATGCAAAATTTCAAACTGTGGGTCGAAAGAGTGATCATTTTCTAAGAGATGATTCGCGTATTTGAATCTGATTTTTATTTGAAAAACTGCGTTTATGTTCCGATATTCTAATATTAAAATTTCTATGTGTTCTACCAATGTAGAAATTATCACAGTCATTGCAATTCAATCTATAAAACCCGATTTATTGTTTTTACCTGATTTGGTTTTATTATTTTTATATATTTTCCTAAATATTATTAGTTTCGAAAGCTGTGTTGAAATTATTGCTACTCAAGAATGATTTCAGTTTCTCACTTGTAATGCCAAAGTAAGTTAAGGTGTTGAATTTTTGTTTCAATTTATCGACAGGGTAAACTTCATATTCATATATATTAGAATATCGGAAAAAGTATGGCGCCATCATCATTTTTTATAATGCATTATGGCATGTAATACATAATTATCAATTACTCATTGAAATCAAAGTGTTCTTCTCTGTTTACCCTCCTCAGAAGGAGTCGTTATTTAAATCTGACCAATGTTATCTTCAATTATGTTGCATGCGTCATTGCTTGTTATTTCCACCTCATGGATTTATATAATATTTCTAAGAAAATTCAGATCTTAATTACATTCCTTATCGAATTATCTACTAAAATCTGCAATTATAATCACCGAGAATCATGTGATGATTTGTCGTTATTTTTTATACAGGGCGTTCTAACGAAAATTTCCCTCCCTCTCTAACTCATAGGAAGGCAGTGTCAGTGGAAAACGCTGAAATAGGTCCATTTTTGTTTCGAGTGGGATCTTTGTTTATAACAAAAACTTTCCTACAAAATCATCAATGAGAATATGGGTTAGGTTAGATTTGGTACATCGTTAAAAAGGTGTTTCGATTATCTATATGAATCGATCATCTTGGCGAGTTAAATTTTCGATATAGGGTATCTTAAATACTTAAAAGATATCGTATAATAATCATTGGTCGACAAGATTTTTGTAGCACAAAGCAGATCTCTGTTTTTTTAATGGAAATGTCTTTTCAATAATAGGAAAAATATTCCTGAAGCCCTAACCACTTTTCCATAACTCAATAACATCTTTTTACATTTAGAGGTAGTAAATGTAATGAGGGGATGGTTATCTGTAATCAATTTAATACCTTAACCGTGTTGTTTTCAATAGAATACATCAAAATAAAATTATAAATTAGTCTTCTGTTGAGTTTCGAAGTGAGAGGTTTTTGTGTTTACAGAAGTCTGACAAGTCTTGTTATATATTTGTGGAGAATTTATGGTGAAATCACAAGCCAAGCCATTTTCTGAAAATGTCAAAAAAGTCAACTTCCCATATTTTTGTGATTAAATTGGAGATCAAGACAAGCAGTTGGCTCCCCATGTGTGCTGTATTAGTTGTAGCGTAGATAAATGTGCTGTAGATAAATAGGCAGAAACAAAAGCATGTTTTTTGCCGTCCCTATGATATAACGAGAACCCACTTATCATTCAGACGATTGCTATTTTTGCCTGACAAAGACTAAAAGCTATTCCTAAAAGACAAAGCGCAAGATGAACTATCCAATTGCGTTCTGTCATGCGACCTGTTCCTCATAATGCAGATTTACGAGTGGCGATCAGCAAAATGTTGTTTTGAAAGATACAGGGGACAAAGCATCATCAGGCAGCTCCAAAAAATAGTGCACCGATCTCACTTGTACTCCAGGTCCTAGTTCCAGAGAGCCACATTTAATTGTTCAAAGCGACTTGAATGATTCAATACGTGGCCTCACCCCCGTCGCCCGGTGTGATACCCCCGAATCCAGCTATATGTCCCATGAATTGGTCACCTGTGTGACTAAGTTTCAGGATCTAGCGGATGGTCCGATTTCCAGGATGGAAAGGATTGTCAACAAAGCATGATGAGCTCTTCTGGGAAAGAATCATTCGAAGTTAAAATAGTCTTCTGTTCGGATGTCCGGTGGGGGACTGCCTTGAGGGGTTCATGATAGGGGTAGGTCGAGCACTCCTCCGGCGAATTCACTAATTCATTCACAACAACGTGAATGTCGATGCAGTCCACCAGCATCTGCAAAACGCACAACCCCAAGTGCTGGCCCTAACCGAAACCCAAATAAGTCAATCAATCAACACAGTATTTACGTTTTAATAGGTATGAGTTACATAACAGATTTAGGTTAAGGACTCTTTGTTTTCGCCAGATCAGATATAGCATGCCAGAGGGAGGACACAATGGAGGACAATGCTCTCCACCTTGCCTAGTTTGAAATCTGTTTTCAGGATAAAACACGTTCTTAGGCTGTCTATATCGCTCACCAAACAGTATTCACTTCCCTAGACTGTTTCAGTATCTAGGTGATTATGTGTATTGGATGCAGCCACATTATCCGGCAGCTAAAGTCATTGTAGTGGGTGACTTCAACGTTCACATTTCCAACTGGCTCCGCCACTCCAATAAAACAGATGAAGCGGGAAGACAGGCTGAAACTTTCGCAATCAGACATAATATTACTCAGCTAGTAGTTATTTTGTGCTGGATTCATCTAACGCAATACCACCGAACATTCCACCTACAAATTCTTCCATGGCAGAAATCAAGTTCAGAGTTTACACTGTGAGACGGGCTCTCGAGCAGCTGAACTGCAAGAAAGTAATTGGTCTAGACGGAATACCGCCAATCGACCTGGGAAAGTGTGCTCCCGAACTGCCAACCATTCTCAACAATCTGTTTCAGATTTCTTATGGAAGCCAGACTTTTCCGAGCAGCTGGAAAATAGCAATAATTCAACCAATCCCAAAGAAGAGAAAGAAGTCCTCACCCAAAAACTGGCGCCCTGTTGCACTTCTTCCTATTATGCCCAAAATGATGGAGAGAGTTATAAACGATGAACTCATCAAATATCTTGAGTTGAAGGAAATTATTACCGAACGTCAGTATGGTTTTCGCAGGTGAAGATCGACAGAAGATCTGCTCGCCTACGTCACTCATGTTTGTACATCAACGCTGGAAAAGCATGGGGAATCTAGAGCAATAGTCCTCGTCATCTCTGAAGCCTTCGGTAGGGTTTGGCATGCAGCCTTGTTGAATAAACTTGCTGCATAGGGGCTTCCGAAAAATTGCGGGGTTGGATGAGTAGCTTTCTTCCAAATAGATCAATACAGGTTGTGGTCGACGGTATAACATCTGATTGTTTCCAGTTGCAAGCAGGAGTACCTCAGGGATCCATTCTTTCGCCAATCTTGTTTCTGTTGCAAATAAACGATCTTCTGTCATCTACAGAGAACAAGATCTTCGGTTTTGCATACGATTGTACCTTGGTTTCATCTATCAGTAGTCTGCGGTCGATTACAGCTGCGGAATCTCAGCGTCAGAGATGCCAACAAATTAATAACTCAAACTCTGACTTACAGAGGATATCTGAGTGTGGTCAGTTGTACCTGGTGAGCTTCAACGCGAGCAAGACGCAAGCAACTACGTCTTCTAGAAAGGTCACCGCTGGAGAACCTCCTCTAATGATGTAAGGCCAACAAATTTCATCCAAAGATTCAATGCACCTTCTCAGAATAACGGTCAACTCCGGATTTTGCTAGCACGAACATGTATCAGCAATAGCTAAGTCTGCAACAGCTAAACTTAATTTTCTTTTCAGAGCCAAGCGATACTTAACGTCATCTCGACTGTTGCTTCTATATAAAGCGTAGATTCGACCTGCTTTGGAATATTATTCCCATGTATGGGGATCGGCGCCAAAACATTCGTTGCAGATGTTGGATAGTGTGCAAAACGGGCTGTGCGCCCCAGCGACTACCCGGATCTCCAACCCCTGGCTCTTAGAAGACAAGTTGCTGACCTTCCTCTGTATTGCAGATACTTCCACGGAAGATGCTCCAAAGAGCTGAAAGACTTAGTTCCGGGAAAACTCATGCTTCACCGCAACACTAGGCTGGCAAGGAATTCTCATCATATGGCGGTACATTTAGCGACCCCTCTTCGAACCTCTCTCCAGAAGAATTGCTTTGTTTCTGGGGCCTGTGAGCTGTGGAACTTCTGTCCAACATCTTTCCAACATCCTTCAATTTGGTCCTCTTCTAGGAGCGAGTAAACAGATGCCTCTATTCTTCCCAGGCGCCCACTCACCGTTAGCCTCTTGTAACATTTTCAGCGATTCGGCATACGAAATTCCATTTGCAATACAAAATTTGAGAAAAAATTTTTGATATTTTTATCCTTTGTGAATATCGCAAGGCACACTTGTGCGAACTGAAAAAATCGAGCACTGTAAACAAACTGAATGATAGATAGCATTCAAACTTTGCGTCAGTATAGAAAATAGTGCCAACTTAGCAACAATAAAACTTTTGACAATCGTTCTAAGATTTTTTTAATAATCAATTCCCTGTACTTTTTTGGCAGAATGTATTAGATCTACAAATTACATAATTACATAGATAATCCAAAACATTTCCACAGATGCAATAGAGAGATGACAATGAATCTATTAGAAAGTTTACAAACTTTGTGAACACCGAAAATTCACCATTCTCAATAGTCAACTAGAATTAAATCACAATAAACATTGCAAATCAGACAAGCGTGTTCCATTTTATTTATTAAAATGAATTTCCATAAAATAAAGCCATCAACAATATCATTGTTTTTATTTGGTAAATTTTTATTAAAAAGATCATTCTGCATACAAGCTCCTGGATGATGTTTTCATCAGGTTGATACAATGGATGTCAACCAGTTCGATTAAACGAAAATCACCAAAAAGTCACCACAAACCAGATAACAATAGTTATAGTTGTCAACACTTCTGATGACCTACTTGAATGTGCGGCATCAAGTCGAACTTCAGATCATAGATTCTAGCTATGTCAACATGAGAAGGATGCGTTGATGCGTTATCGTGATGAAACAAAGTTTTTCTCTTTGCCAAATGGGGTCGTTTAATTTGCACCTCGTGGCTAAAACGTTGCAATAAATCTGCATAGTATTGACCAGTGATAGTTTCACCCTTTTCAAGGTAATCAATGTATGTAATACCTCTTGCATCCCAAAAATGAAATGATGAAGTAATTGAAGCTATAAATGGGTATGTTGAGGAACTTGACGAATCAGTCTATAGAGATGGCATTAATAGACTAGAACACCGCTATGAGAAATGTATCAGCCCTAAAGGAGATTATGTTGAGAAATAAAAAAGAAAATTCTCAAAAACGTTTTTTTTCTTGGTCAGGCCGGAAACTTATCAATCCATCCTCGTATAGAAGGCCAATAGATTTACTTCGCTCAATTCCCTGAAAATTGTGTGACTGTCTTTATTGATCGATTTACCCTCGGCCATTCTGTCCAATTCAATAATATGTGATTTATGGTTTCACTGCAGCGTAAACAAAATAAAAGATTACGGATTTGTCCCATTTTACTCTGCTCCGAATATCGGTAACTACACACACGACACGAAGCATGGATTTTCACGTTGGTATTCCTTGATTCATTATTATTTAACTATTAAAAATTAGATTGAATGGAGTGAATGGGGTGAAGTGTGCTGTAAATTTTACTGTAAATGATAAAGCAACGTTTTTGAATCAGCAACCATAAATAACAAAAACCTTATATCCTCTGTTCCGAATTAAAATTAATTCAAATTTCATCAATTTGTCTTGTGAAAATATAGAAATTGAATTCCCAATGAAACTCATTAAATGAATTCTGAGGTGACCTAAGTAAAAAAATTAATTTTTTCGTGAATTTATCACCGCCCTACACCACATAGGCATTCTCAAAATTAAGTTATTGGGAGATTATTCATGATTGGTGCATGCAGGTTCAAGAAATCCGTCTGAGCAGCACAAGTGTTAGGGGGGACAAAAATCATGGATCAAAAGAAAGTATTTCCCAATTGCTGCAACATAGGATAGATATTCGAGGGCGATTGAAAACGAATTTCAGCTATCTTTTTCAGTTTTCGAGTTATTCTGGAATTCTGGATTTTTCAGGATTTCGACATGTGACGATATGTCGAATCCTAATGTAGTTGGGTAAAAAATATTCTCACATTCTACCGGCTTTTTGGAGTAGAATGCACAGACGTAATCGAAAAATTTCTTTGGTAATACGTTTCGGAGTTATGAAGCAAAATACGAAATAAAGTTGATTGGAATAAAGGTGATAGGTATAGAGAAGATTATTTTCTTCCTTCTAAATATATATACATACATATACACATATATATATATATATATATATATATATATATATATATATATATATATATATATATATATATATGTGTTGTGCAATATGGGTTGTATGATGCCCTCTGAGCATTGATGGGAATGTCCAACCCCAGTTTCTTGGTGTTCTCTGCGAGATGGATTGCGACCAGGCCGTTGACAGATATTATAAGTGGCATAACTATGACAGATTGCAATCCGTATATTTCCTTTATCTCGCAGGCCAAGTCACGGTACTTTTCGACTTTTTCGGTGTATGCTCTACTCATATTGTCGTCCGCTGGGGTTGTCACGTCGAGAAGGATGGCTTTCTTTTCTGTTTTGAACAAAACAGCAATATCTGGCCTATTATGTGGCACTGGACGATCAGTGATAATAGGGTTGTCCCAGTACAATTTATAATGTTGATCTTTCATTATCGTTTCCGGCATGTACAAGTGGTTTTCCATCTTCACCTTTCCGAGTCCGAGGTTCAATGCGATATGTTGGTGATAGATCTTAGCCATCGCGTTATGTCGGTTGAGATACTCATTGGGCGCAAGAATCGGGCAAGATAAAGTGACATGCTGTATTGACTCAGGATGACGTGAGCAACGACGACAGAAATCCGAGGGAACAGCAAGGCACGACTTGATCTTGAATGGTTAGTAGTCTTCCTTCAGTCTCCGCGTGTAAGTATCCCGCAGTCAGGTAAGTAAGTGATTTCTTGTTATATACATTGTCACCTTTCAGACTTTTCGGATATCGTCTATGTGCCTCTGACATACATTCCTCTTGTAGTTCACCTGAGGTACGGCTTGTGAATTTGATTTATATATATATATATATATATATATATATATATATATATATATATATATATATATATATATTATATTAATTTCTTCTTTCATTAAAATATCGAAAATTTATTTCTATTCATTCGGAATATCGCTGATATTGACAATTCTATGGTAGAAGAAATGTGTCTTTGTGAGTCAAAGGTATTAGTGTGAACTTAGCCACACTTTTTCATCCACAGATTTTGGTGATCATGGTGAATGTTCAATGTGGGATAGAGTGAATAATGTTCGCTACTTTGCCAAATATAAAATATTTCTCCTCTTCTTCAGGGATGATTTTAGAATACTTAGTTACTTAGAATAGTATCGTTACTTATTCGGACAAGGGTGGCATGTACAAATAATTTTCGAAGTAACTAGTTTAGTACATACCAAATGATTTGATTGGTCGAATAAATAACGATGGACAAAGTTCTCTATATCATTCAGATAACAGCGTGAGTTTTGAGAAAGAACTAGAACATAAACCTTACAGGACCGTACATGAGCTGCAAACTGTCAAAACATTCATAGCACAAAACGCACTATTCCATTCAAACAACGGCAAGTACCACCATGAGCTTAGAACTAAGAATAGAACATATACCGATAGTTCTAATCATAAACATAGAAAATACAAAGTTACTTCCAATCAATATTTCAAAACGAGTTGACAAATCGTACAGGACCGTACAAGAGCGGAAAACTATCTAGGCATACATATTAGAAAATACTCTATTTCTTATGAGCTTAGGACTGATAATAGAACATATACCGAGGGTTACAATCAACATTTCAAAAAGAATTGACAAAGTGTACAGGACCGTACAAGAGCGGCAAAATATCAGAGCATTCATAGAACAAAATGTATCAATTAATTCAAACTACAGCGGGTAGCTTAAGCCTAAAAATAGAAAATGTCAAATATTTCAAAAAGAGTCGATAAGTCGTAGAGGACCATACAAGAGCGGAAAACTATCTGGACATTCATAGAACAAAATGCTTTAGTTCATTCAACCTACGGCGGGTACCACTATGAGCTTAGGATTCAAAATAGAAAATATACAGAGACACCCAATCAATATTCCAAAAAACGTTGACAAACCGCACTGGACCGTACAATAGCGGCAAATCGTCAGAACATTTATAGAACAAAATTAACTATTTCATTCAAACTACGGCGAGCACCACCATACGCTTAGGCCTACAAATAAAAATATACAGGGATTTCAAATCAATATTTCAAAAAGAATTTACAAACCGTACAGGACCGTACAAGAGCGGAAAACTATCTGGACATTCATAGAACAGAATTCTGTATTTCATTCATACTACGGCGAGCACAACCTAGCTTAGGCCTAAAAATAGAAAATACACAAGGACTTCCAATCAATATTTCAAAAATCGTTGACAAACTGTATGAGACCGTACAAGAGCGGAAAACCGTCTGAACATTCGTTAAACTATTCAATTCAAACTACAGTGAGTACCACCAAGAGCTTAGGCCTTGAGATAGAACAGAATTAAACAACGTTGTTGACACCAAAAAGCTCAATATGTGTATCATCAAGGGAATTAAAGAGGCTGAACGAAAATACTCTAATAAAAGATCTGCGAGGGAGAAGAAATTGAGCGACAACACGAAACAAAAGATAGAGGAGAGAAGAAATTTAACAAATAAATATGGTGGAAATTATGAATGAGACTGAGGCTGCTGAACAAGATCATTTCCAAAGTAGTCAAAAAGAATGTTAGAGCGTGCAACTCAAACATGATCACTAAGGTGATTGAAGATAATAAAAGTCTAAAGGTTCTCAGAAGAAAAATGGCAAATGGTAAAAAAAATATCTGTACAACAAAGGAATATTTCTATGAAGAATTGTTCAGGCGTCACCCACAGCTCAGAAATAATAATGAAATCCAACAAGTCGTAAACCAAGGCTCAGATGACATCCCCCAAATTATCATTCCTGAAATACGAAATGCACTCACAGAAATGAAAAATTATAAGTCACCAGCGGAGGATGAGATAGCGATTGAAGCAGTTAAATCAGGTGGAGAGAAACTACTAGATGCATTGAAAACACTTTTTAACGAATGCTTCCACGCGGGAACTACGCCAGAACAGTGGAATAATGCCATTATTGTACTCATACACAAGAAAGGTAACATAACAAAACTAGAAAACTATCGACCAATAAGCTTATTGTCTCATATTTATAAGCTGTTCACCAGAATTCTCACCAACAGACTGAACGCAAAGCTTGAGTTATACCAACCAATTTCAGATCAGGATTCGGCACAAATGATCATCTCCTAGTTGTTAAAAATCTTATTGAGAAATCAGTTGAAAACAATAAACCACTAGTTCTTATATTCGTTGACTATGAAAAAGCGTTTGATACGATTAATCAACACAAGATGCTTGAGGGCCTAGCAGACTGTAGAATAGACTATCGGTACACCACAATCATAAAATATATTTATGAAAATGCAACTGCAAGTGTCAAACTTCATGAAAATACAGTAACGATTCCAGTTGAAAGAGGTGTACGCCAAGGCGATACTACCTCTCCGAAATTGTTTACCGCGCTTCAAACAAATAGATTGGAAAGACTTTGGTATAAATACTAACGGCGAGATACTGACTCATCTCAGGTTTGTAGACGATGTGGTTTTATTTGCAGATTGCATTGAAAAGGCTAAGAAAATTCTCCAAATACTAAACGAGGCTTCCCAACAAGTAGGGCTAAAGATAAATGTTTTGAAAACTGAACTAATGACAAATCTTGTTCTAAGCGAAAATATGAATATTAATGGCATCCCAATGTAAATGACAACATCTTATAAATACTTAGGTCATGAATTACGGTTAGGTAAAGATAATTAGACATGTGAACTTCATAGGAGACTGGGGTTGACATGGGCAGCCTTCGGAAACCTAATACATATTTTCAAATCTCACATCATATGCCTAAAGAGAAAGGTTAACAACCAATGTGTTCTCCCCGTTCTCACATATGGTGCAGAGACATTAACTTTGACCAAGAAATCTGTAAATAAAATAGGAACTACACAGCGTGCAATAGAAAAATCGATGCTAGATTTATCACTTAGGGATAGAATTTCCAATATAGAAGTCCGCAGAAGAACTGGAGTGATAGATGCCTTTGAGAGGATCGCAACTTTGAAGTGGGATTGGGCAGACCCCCATCCAGATAGGCTGACGACCTGCGACGGATTCATACTAATTGGATTCAGAGTAAGCAGAAAAGACAGTTTTGGATGCATTCACGGGAGGCCTACCTCCAGCAGTGGACAAACTTAAAGGCTAATGATGATGATGATGATGATTTCAGAAAAACAAACTGCACAGGACCGTGCAAGAGCGGCGGCCCGTCGGAACATTCATAGAAGAGAATACTCTGTTTCATTCCAACTCTTTTTGAAATATCCATTGGAATTCTCGGTATATGTTTTATTTTCAATCCTAAGCTCATGGTAGTACTCGCTGTAGTTTGAATGAAATAGTCGATTTTGTTCTATAAATGTTTTGAGGATTTGCCTCTCTTGTACGGTCCTGTATGGTTTGTGAACTATTTCTGAAATGTTGATTGAAAGTAACTGTATATCTTCTATTTTCAGGCCTAAGCTCATGGTGGCACTCTCCGTAGTTTGAATGGAATAGAGAATTTTGATCTATGAATGTCCAGATGGTTTTCCGCTCTTGCAAGGTCTTGTACGGTTTGTTTACTCTTTTTGAAATATTGATTGGAAGTCCCTGTATATTTTCTACTTTTCAGACCTAAGCTCATGGTGGTATTCGCCATAGTTTGAATGGAATAGTTCATTTTGTTCTATGAATGTTCTGACGAGTTGCCGCTCTTGTACAGTTTGTCAACTCTTTTTGAAATATCGATTGGATCTCTTGGTATATGTTCTATTCTTAGCCCTAATCTCATGGTGGTATTCGCCGTTATTTGAATAGAATAAAGTCTTTTGTTCTATGAATATTCTGACAGTTGCAGCTCAAGTACGGTCCTGTAAAGTTTCTGTTCTATTTCTTTGCCAAAACTCACGCCGTTATATGCATGATATAGAGAAATTGGTCTATCGTTACTTCATCAACCAATTAAATCATTTGGTGTGTACTGAACTAGTTACTTCGAAAATTATTCATACATCCACCCTTGCCCGAACGACTAACGATCCTTATTTAATAGTCTAGTCGTCGCTAAGTATTCTAAAATCATCCCTGAAAAAGGAGAAATATTTTAGATTTGGCAACGTAGCGCACAGTATTAACTCCATCTCACATTCAACATCCACCATGTCAGAATCTGTGGATGGAAAAGTTTGGATAAGTTTACACTATTGTCAAAGATCATATTCATCCATTCTGTGTTAGAAACACTGGAGTTTACCCTTTAAAGCATAAATTTTCCTTTCATGACACTATTTCAACTATTCAATCTTAATGATGTGGATTCATTCGATTTTGTGTTTGAAACAATTGCCATATTCAATTAGAAGCATTGATTCTGTGAAAACAATTATTCATGCCATAAGTCATTCTTCTCTATCTGCTTCGAAAATTTCTACTTATAATCGTTATGGCTCTTAAATTCTCAAATTACGAAGAGTATGAGTTGTTGAAATGTTATAAACAGAATGAGTATGATACTAATGTAGCGAAAGAATCTTATTTCAAAAGATTCAAAAGAGAGAACAGCCGCATTTAGAAATGACTGAAAGACAATTTATGCTAGAGGTTCCATCAAAGCAAAACATGAGGAATTGAAATGAGATAAGATGCTATGGTCGACGTTTTAGGAGCAGTTGCAGTTCAACCTGAAATTTCAAGCCGTCGAATGGCAATTGAAACAGGCATTAGGAAGTCAAGGGCTCTCAAGATCCTCCAGGAGAATAAATTCAGACCCTACAGGATGAGAAAATCGCAATTCAACAACCTACGACGACTTAATTTAATGGTACTTTCAGAAAACAGAACAAAACTCAGAATTTTATCGAGGCGATATATGGACCGATGAAATTCGCATTTTTCGGATGTCAATCCCCATCGACAGTTGAATATTCAACACCAAGGGCGATACGGTTTCAATGTTTGGTGCGCTTTGTTAGATAATCATGTATTGGCATACACTATTTTTGACCGCTACAATCAGTCTTTCTTGACATAGAGGGGGTGAAAAATGTTCTTCAGAATATAAACTATCATTTTGTTTGGATTTTCTATGTGATTTAATGTTCATGAAGATACTATTTTTGAATAGAAAATGAAAAGACCTTACCAGAGTTATGTTACTCGGCCCACTGTGCCTATTATGAATTTTAACTTAAGTGCTGCTGAGGGTAGGGAGTTGATTTTACATTATCCGACCAACTGATAATTAGGTCCCCTTCAATCAATAATTGACGTGTCTCAGCCTTTTTCACCAAAATCAGTCAATCTTGAGATAGGGTAGAGTGGCAAATTCTCGTTGGAACACACTGTATAATCACACGTACATTGCACATTATATTCAATTTCAGTTAGGCCTTTAAGTGTTTCTTCATAAGGAACAGGGTTGTCTCTAATGCATATCCAGAGAGACGTAGAGGTAAATGTAGATACTGTTTTAGAGAGGATTTCCAGACATGATATTGAGTCGGCCGGCCGTTACTAAGTAATATTTGATCATTGTTCAATAAAGAGTAAAATTATTGATTATTTAAGTACAGCCCTGTATATCATCTCACGAATTTCTTAATAGTCGCATCCCTGATTTATTGCCATTCTGATAACTCCATTTCTTAATTTAGTAACCCATCTGTTCAATAATTTCTCTGAATTCGAATCTTGAGTGACGTACGAAATACATGCTTTATGAGTGTGTCAGCTTCAATATGGAATGAACTTTGTATTGAAAAGAAATCTGTCTTTCATTTGAATTTATCTGGGTTATTATGTTACATCGCACAAAATGTGAAATAGAGCCCTTTATAATGTATTCGTAGTTTATTTCTTGGAATTGTCCTAAATTAAATTAGGCGGAAAACCAGAATTTTCGAAAATTAAACAATTCTCTACAATTTTGCCGACCAATGAGATGTTTTCTTTACCCCCATTTTTGAGTAATTTTGCATTCAAAAATGTCTTCCCACTCTTTGGGAAATCACTGTTTTTGTTTAAAACCATTAACCAAGTTTTTGTATAATCAGTATTTCGTATAATTTAAATAAACTAAGATATGTTAAAGTGTTCAACAATCTTTTCAAGTCTTACAATCTAGTGTACGCAAAAAAATAGTCGCATACTCCGCGAGGCTCATACATCTACGTCTCTCGCGTCCTAATTTTACTGACCTTATTATGTTTTTCCCTCACGAAGTATACCAATAGTGTTAACGAAACAGAAACACTTTCGATTCCTTAATTGTCTTAGTTTGATTGCATGAACAGATATATATATATATATATATATATATATATATATATATATATATATATATATATATATATATATATATATATATATATATATATATATAAGATAACAGTCATCAAATCTTGTATTATTCTTCGTAGGTTTCTTTTCCGAAAAAATAATAAGGTAGAGTCATAGGTTTTTCTTTAGTTTATACTGCTCAGAATCTCATTTCATATTTTATTTATTTGCTTATATAAATGTAATATAATTAACTGACAATTTTGTCATATTTATATTCAGAGCAGTATTCTATTCGATCGTTCACCACTTTACACAAAGGAAACTATTAATGAGTAACATTCAGTGTTACTTGACTAAGGTCCGTACACTGGATTTTTCCGGGGAGAAAGCCTCTGACACTACTCGTTGGTACATTGATATCATTGTCTGATGATGCTTTAGTATGTATATATTCTGGTAGATTGATATATTCTCATAACATTTAACATTATCCTAATATATAATTATTCCAGGATATGTTTTGAATATAATCATTGCCTGGCAATGGTATTAATTACCGGGTGGTGGATCTATATTTTTTCATGAAATCAGTTTGATTATATGAACAGATATATGGGCAGCTCTTCGGGGTAAAACCCCCCATATAAACACCTCAAGTCTAGGGAACACTTACCAATATCTTTAAAATATGAATTTGATGATTCGAATTTATAGAAATCTTTCGGTTTTTGTTAGGATGTATTGTATATAGCTGTATATAAAAATAAGTCCAGACGCGATAGATCAGGTGACCGCGGTCGCCACTCGATAGGACCTCTTCTACCGATTCATCTTTCTGGAAAACTTCATCCAGATAATTTCGAACCGATACCGCAAAGTGTGGCGGAGTTCCATCTTGTTGGAAACATATAATATCAGGTGGGGTTAACGGATTATTTAAATTAGGAGATAAAGCTGTTATGGCTGGCACAATTTCATTTCTTAATAATACCAAATATTGCTCTCTATTTAAATTCCCTTCTATAAAAAATGGGCCAATTATGTGGTCACTGATAATATCGGCCCAAACATTCAATTTTTGTGGATGTTGTGTATGAACCTCTCTAATCCAATGTGGGTTGTCTTGCGACCAAATACGGCCATTATGCCTATTTACTGTACCGTTGAGGCAGAACGTAGCTTCATTCGAGAATACTATTCTATTCAAAAAATTTGGATTCGCCATAATCATTTCCATGATGGTCTCTGAAAATTGTACTCTACGGTCAGGATCGTCTTCAGTAAACTCATGGACGAAATAGATTTTATATGGTTTAATTTCTTCTGTTTTTAGTATCCTACAAACTGACCTCTAAGTTATATCATGGTTCAAGGCTAGTCTATTTGTAGAAACCTGAGGTTTTTCCTCAATTATCAGTAAAATGTCCAACTTTGTTTCTTCGTCATTGGCAGACTTAGGGCGTCCTGCTCTGGAAATATGTTTCACTTGCCGACTTGCTTCATATCGCTGAATAGTTCTGCATACTGTAGGTTTACTAATTTGACGATCTGTGTGAACAGTATTGAACAGACTGCGAACTTCTTGGTAGGATCGTTGTCACCATATCCCACATCATCAAAACCTTGATCCGTTCTGCTTCACTGAGGTTTAATACCATTATTAGGAATTGAAGTGCAAAAATCTAAACTTCAACAAATACTTGACATTATTTGTCAACCTGTTCCGTTGATTATTAATGCAAAAGTAATTTGATATAGGTGATATATTTTTTTATTATTTTAATTTTTCATGAACTCGACATTGAGAGGAAATGTTTTTTGTAGATTGTTTCTAAGAAAGTTTTTCCTCTGAATCTCAAAATAAATGAACATATAGGGTGTTACATTTGAAATTCACATTTTTTGGTCATTTCCGGCTACACCGGAAACACTAGCGAGCACAAAATATCAACACTGAATTCTTTATGTTTAGCAATGTAGGAATGCCAATTTTCAAAGAAATCGCTCTGTAAATAACTGAGATAATTAACCATTCCGGTACTTTTGCCTAACCCTGTATAGAAAAGAGTTATTTCATTAAAATAATTTAATATCGCGGTATTAGGACAATGTATATTTCATATTTCATCCATTAATCAATACAATATCGTTTAATTAAAGCAATTAACAAATAGGAAATCATAACCGCAAGAGCAGAAATGTAAGAAACAATAGGTCTAATAGGGTATCCTGGATTATGAAGTTTATTATGGAAAATCCATTCAATCCGCTATTAGCAGCATTTTTTATATATAACTTAGGAACTGCTGTAAGCTGAACAGTTTGTTTATTTGAGAATGATATCATTGTATGTTTCACTGGTACTGGCCGTGAGCTGAATAAATTCAAAAGTTTTAAAACATAAATTCATCTAAAAATGAAATTCCCTACAAAGATTGAACAAAACGCCTTTCGATTCTGTTCAACAGAAAATGGCAGCTTTCCAGAGCATGAGCCACAGTTTATTGAATATTATTTCATCTTGAGCTGATGTCGATAAATAACTTTGTATTATTCAACAGATATCTCTCAATAATGATCACAATTTAGATATTACAACTGAATTACTTTACGAAAACACAAAGCAACAGAATTGGTGTATTCGAAATTTGATAACCAACACAGATTTTAAAAGACTCACATACGTTGGAAAAGTTAACCAAAATTTGATACATTGACATATTACCTTCCTTTCTATCCAAAAACTATTAAAAATGATGAAAGTAAATCAGATGAAGGAAAGAAATTCGGTATATATAATTGAACCTGCAATAGTCGTAGTGGGAGTTATATTGGTAGAACCTACAAATATTTAAACATTATAGTCAGTAACCAGTATCGAATTTCATCAATAAAGAAACTAGTTACAATTACGCGAACCACTTAATTGAAGAAAATTATAATTTCCACCAAAAAGTCTACTCCTCAGGGGCTCAGGAACATTGTTTCTGAGTACGGGCTTAGCGAACCCGAGGTACCCAAGCTGAACCTGGCAGTAGGTATAAAATGCAACTTATCCAATGATGTACAATCTAAGTAATAAACGGGTGAATCGACATTGTACCACCATAACCTCTTGTCGCGTTCAAGATTTAGGAAGAGGGTCTTGTTCGGAAAGTGAGTCACAGTCTCCCTCGGTTAGCGACGGAAGCAGCGTGATATCGAGTAGGGATACTGCAACACAAAACCAAGTGGGAAATAACATCAACACCTCCCAACCGACTCTTGATGTTTCAACGGCGGTGCAAGCCATTATGCCTACGACCACGAGAGCCGGACTCCCTAGGAAACGCATGAAGTGGACTCCAGAAATGAATACCTTCATTATGCGTTCCTATTACAAGATTACAAACTTGGAATCGGAAATGGCAGCATACAGATACGCGTTACATCTTGCGTTCATAGAAAAATATCCTGAATTACAGCACATATCCGAGCAGAGAATTTCGGATCAACAAAGAACAATCGTTAAAAACAGGCTACTTTCTTCAGAAACGCTGCAAAGCTTACGAGAAGAGGTCATAATGGAACTCAGAAGCGAAAATGATACTCATAACGGTATACCTGCTGGAGTCAATGAAAAGGTCGAAGCCACGGAAACGAATATTAACATGGAACGCCTTCTTGAGCCGAATCAGCAGAACGAATATACGTATTTAGCAAGATCAGAACTCAACAGAGCAATAACTGAATTCAGTGGTAGTAACCCAACTAAAAGACCTAAACTGCCCAAACTCAAGACAAACAAGAACACCAATATCATCCTAGCAAGCGTAAACGCAATGTTTGAAGAATATACCGACCAGAACACCTTGTAGAAGATTCACACTTTGATTTACTGTGGAGCAGAAGCGGTTCTTCGACTTCACAAACAACAAATCTCCACAACTCTGATTCAAGCTGAGCCAGAAAGCGTCAGAAAACCACCATGGCAAAAACGACTGGAGAAGGATATTGATAATATTAGAGCAGAAATCGGTCGCCTCACAGAATTCCTGAGAAACAGAGAACCCTCAAGGGCTTGAAATCACATATATGCAAAATTTATAGGAAAATTGGTACGAACACAAAACACCCTGATCACAAACAACACATCGACGTGTATATGGACACTTTGAAACAGAAACTCCAAGCAAAAGCAAAGAGGCTTTCAAGATACGTCAAGTGTACTGAAAGGAAACATCAAAACCAAAGGTTCCTCCAAAACGCTGCCAATTTTCATAAGGGAAATAACAAAACTGCGACCAACAATAACAGAGAAGTACCTGACGCACAATGCTTGACCGACTATTGGTCATCACTATGGTCGAACCCCAAAGAACACAATAGAGATGCGGAATGGATCACGAATGAAAAAGAACGCCTCGATATCAGACATATGGACTTCGATGAAATAACGGAGGAAGAAATCACAACAGTAATTAGAGCGACCACAGGTATAGATAATATCCACAACTACTGGTACAAGAAGTTTGATAAGCTCCATGGAGCCCTAGCGAAACAGCTCACGTATGTTCTTCAACATCCCAAGAAAACACCCACTTTCCTAACGCAAGGCTTAACATATATGCTACCTAAGAGCGATAGAACACAGGATCCGTCTCAATATAGGCCAATCACTTGCCTGCCAACACTCTACAAAATACTCACCTCATGCATAGCCAATCGAATATACCAACACCTTGACGACAACAATATATTAGCAGAGGAGCAGAAAGGATGCAGAAGGAAACACCACGGGTGCAAGGAACAACTCATCATCGATTCTGTGATAATGAAACAGGCACACGTAGGGCATCGCAATGTTCATTCAGCTTTTCTTGATTATCTGAAGGCATTCGATAGTACCACCCATTCTTGGCTTGTTGAAGTATTGCAGATATACAAAATTCACCCAGCCCTGGTAGAGTTCTTAAAGACAACAATGACATACTGGCGCACGTCTCTGCAGGTCAACATGAACAATAAATCAATTAAAACCGACGAGATACCCATACGTCGTGGAATTTTTCAAGGAGACTCTTTGAGTCCACTATGGTTCTGTTTAGCAATGAACCCATTGTCCTCAATGCTCAATAGAACTGGATACGGATTTAGGATAAAAGCAGAAAGGAATTATCATACAATCTCCCATCTGCTGTATATGGATGACATCAAATTATATGCGTCGAACAAGAAGCAATTGGATGATTTGCTGAAAACTGTCAGTGAGTTCTCGGCAGATGTTCATATGAAATTCGGGATTGAAAAATGTAAGACCCTGAACATTCAAAGAGGGAAAGTCATAGATGGTGAAACACAACTTCCAAACGGTGATATTATACAGAGTGCATGAGAGATGGCGAAACATACAAATATCTGGGATACCAACAAGCCAGATTGTTAGACCAAAAACAATCAAAGGAGAAGATTCGTTCAGAATACAGTCAGCGTCTGAAGTCTGTGCTGAAATCGCTGTTGAACTCGGGGAATCTAGTCAAGGCAATTAACACCTACGCCATTCCTGTGTTGCTTTACTCATTTGGAATAATCAGATGGACTAAGACGGAGCTGGATGATATTCAAAGGCAGACCCGAACGATGCTGACAAAGTACAACAATCATCATCCAAAATCGTCTGTGATACGAACAACTTTGAAGCGGAAAGAAGGAGGACGCGGATTAATAGATGTTGTCAATTTACACACCGAACAGATAAGAAATCTCAGAGAATTCTTCTCAGCAAAAGCTCTCACTTCTGACCTCCATAGAGTAGTATCGTTGGCTGATAAGGGGTATACACCTCTTAATCTTGCTACCAGAGATGACCTGCTGAATCTACCGTTCCTATCAGATACTGAAAAACAAGAGCAATGGTCAAGAAAGGAATTGCATGGACATCACCATGAGATTAATCAACCACACATCGACAAAAAAGCCTCCAACAAATGGTTGATGAAAAGAGAATTATTCGCAGAAACAGAGGGATTCCTTATGGCCATCCAAGACCAAGTGATCGCTACAAACAATTACAAAAAATTTATAATGAAGGACGGAACATTACAAACAGATAAGTGCAGAAAATGCCATATAAGATCGGAGACTCTACAGCATATTACGTCCGGATGCGAACAACTGACCAACACGGAGTATCTTCACAGGCATAATCAAGTGTGCAACATTATCCACCAGAAACTTGCACACAAGTACGGACTTCTGAACACCTTCCAGCCATATTACAAGTATCAACCGGCGCCCGTATTGGAAAATGACTCTATCAGATTATACTACGATAGGCCTGTTATCACTGACACAATGGTGACGAATAATAGGCCGGACATAGTGGTGTATGATAAGAGAGCCAGAACAGCAATGCTGGTGGATGTCGCCATACCGAATAATAACAACGTGCTGAAAAAGTTCCAGGAGAAAAAGTCCAAATACACAGACCCTGCTATTGAGATCAAGCAGATGTGGCACCTCGATAAATAGATATTGTTCCTGTCATCGTATCCTCGACTGGTTTAATACCCAAAACTTTGCATGATAGCCTCAAGAAATCAGAATTGCATAAGAATACCTATATAGAAATGCAATAAGCTGTAATTCTTAACACATGTAGGATAGTTAGGAAATTTATGTCAAGTATATTGTAATCGAGCCTATTCCCTTTGATTGCTAAATCTGGGAAAGGTAAATTATATCCAGCTACTAGCTGAGATAGTGCATAAGTCCACGATAATAATAACTTATTTAATTTTTTTTCGAAGTTTTCGATTTTTGTACTGCTGAACACATTGAATTTCATTTTTGCTTGATCCGATTTAGCAACCTAGAAAACATCATTTTGTCAACAAGCATAATAAATTGACAATCTGCCAACTACAGAAACAAATCCAAAGCCAACATGGTCAATATGTGATATTTTTGACTTGCTAGGTGGTTGAAGAAATGAAATCATGAAATTGAAAAACTGTTTTTTGTGATTGAACCGCTCATCATAGAAAAATTTCTCAAGAGACAAAAAAACAGTTTTGCTCAAAGGCAGACAGTTGAAAAATTATGCATGCTTAAAAACACGTTTGAGTTTTAGGGACACTTGTAAAACGTCAAGGTCATTGAGTGGATCACTAAAAACGTGAATAATGCACCCGATTACGCATACCGAATATGGTTTCTATCGATCGAGTTGTTCTCGGATTATTTGAAAAATGGAAAAAATCTTTGGATTTGGCGACCTCTAGCGGCCAAACGAAGAAAGTTTTCATATACGTAAGTTGGCCTAAATTGACTTATTTCGAGCTGAATAATCTGTGGCAAAACGTTGTACACGCAATTCACGGACACCTGTATTATTGAATGAACCTCTTTACTCAATTCGATTCCGGCTGTGTGATTTAGATATCAGTTCTGTAAATTTGCCTAAGGCAGTTCTACTCACTTTTAATTCAATATTGTAGATTATATATGAATTGTTGTACCTTATTTTTATTTTAATTTGATATTATCTAAAGATAATTTTATATTTTTCTGGTGAAGGCGCTACATCATCAAAATGCGTTACACATACAGTAAATAAGCCTAAATCAAGTTTTCTTCTAAATTCTGATTAAGATATCAGTTCTGTAAATTTGTCTTAGGAAGTTCTACTCACTTTCAATTCAATATTGTAGATCATATATGAATTGTTGTACCTTATTTTATTTTTATTTCATATTTTCTAAAGATAATTTTATATTTGTCTGATGAAGGCGCTACATCGTCAGAATGCCTTACAAATATAGTAAATAAGCCGAATCAAATTTTCTTTTATTTATCATTTGAAATAAAAAATAAATCGATAGATCTTTTCGATAATTTCAACCTTATAATTTTTCTCTACGCTCTTTAGTTTTGATTTTTTGCGAAAAACTGTTTTTCAATTTAACGAATAGAACAAAAATCCACTAGAAAAATACGCTTCTCAGAATTTTTGCTTCTTTGAACATATGTTTCATTAATTTTGATTGAGGAGGTCGTTACTTGATGAAAATCGATATACATATTTTCAATTAAATAACACTAAAGTATTTGAATTTTCACTATATTAACAAAACCATGACCGGTTTCACCGGTTTCATCTATCTGATGAAGCCACAGTGTGGTGAAACCGGTCATAGTTTTGTTAATAAAGTGAAAATCTAAATACTTTAGTTTTATTTCATTGAAAAAATATGTTTTGTTATCTTTTTATGATTTTAAAACCTGGCAAGAGAAACGAAACATCAATTCTGTACAACTAAGCTAAATATTATCCCCAGCGACTGTTATACAAATTCAGAACTAACCCAAGTAACTAATGATAAGTACACAAAATTAAATATTTAAAGATAATGGAAAACTCAGTTTGTTTTCATTACGACAGCTATTTAATCTTGAACCAGTATTTACGTAACGTAATGATTCAAAGAATTAAACCAAGAAATATATCCGAAAATGAATGTTAGCTCAAAAAATACTCACCTCTATGATTTCCAGGGCCTATAAAAAATTAAGAATTACTATCTCTGAATTCAAACAAATTCTACTCTGATGCAATATTTCTTTCTACGATGACGTTGTTGTGAATAGAGATGAGATGTGCATTCTCTTCCATTTGTCTTCAGTTGTAGGAAGATTTTAATGAAGAATTACACGGACAGTGTAATTGTTGAAGATCATGAGCAAGCAGGAAATTCCTAGCCTACCAAAAAGCTACTAGATTAAAAGAAGCGAGAAGTGAATATGATGATATTAATATTTTCTATTGTAGTTCACAATGCATCACTTAGTTGTGATGCACTGCACTGCACTATCACATACATGGTGTCCCACCGTGAGTTTCGAATAGAAATATCACGGAAGGGATCAAATAACTTTATGAAAATTTGTGAACGGGAGTTTTCGAGGATATTCTTGCGTAGTAAAATGTTATTTTTCTAACCCTTCCAGTTCTACATGATATAGCCCTAAATCTCTCATTACAATGGTTAACTCCCATTTTTAATTTTACATTATGATCCCCATTCAATTTTAAGTGAACAACTCATTCTACTAATTTTACAATTTTCAAGTATTTTAGAAATTACACAAACAAATAGAAAGAATAGGTACCATTAAAAAGCTCCAAACGATATTGATTTTTAATATTAACATACAGTGCTTTCCGAAGAGAACGAACCACCCTGAATAACTCGGCTGGTTTGATTTTTCTGTGAATTCCCTGAAACAAAATTTTCACTATGAAAATGGACTTTGGTGACATCTCATTAGAAATGTTATCTGGTCCTCAATATCAGTCTGCTTTTTCATTGAGTTTCCAGTCGCAAATGTTCGGAGTGGCTCTCACATACTTCCATGCATTGGTGCAATCAAGATTCGAACAATTGTTCAACATCTTACATTATTTGTGGTAATATCGACTTACATGCTTGAACAATAGCTTTAAATAGACTTCAGACTCGAGGAAGAGCTACAAGAAGAAATCGAGAGGCATCACATCGGGTGCTCTAGCCGGCCATTCTATAGCGCCTCTCCTTCCTTCCCGACACGAAAATCTATTGTCCAGATAAACCCACCCAGCGGCAAAATATTGGATGCGTTGTCCATATGTTGATACATAAAGTTATGTTCAGATAAATTTGGATCTCCTTCTATGATAACTTTTATGAAAGGACCAATAAAATTCTCAAATATGTTCAGATAGGTTTATCCGTCCAATTTTTCCTTTATAAGTAAGGTCAGGTCCTACAATATAGTCTCCCAAAATTCCAAGTTTTTGATTTCTTTGAGTATAATTCTCCCTTTTAATGGGGATTAGTGTCACTCTCGATGCAATAATTATGGTGTCCAAAAAAATTTTCGATACGTCTGAGAAACAAACGTTTTGAAGAAAATTCAGATCGCAATGGATCCTCTCACTGAAATATTCGGCTCGTGTTCGAGTTGAATTTTATATGAATGGAATTTGTACTGGTGAAACCTCCTAATAATACTTGACCCGCATGCTACATATACTTGCAACAATCTCACATTTTGTGTATTCTCCATCATGGCAACATTATCCAAAACGGCCACACCAATTCCTTCATCATTCACAACTCTGGTGCGATTCTATTTTCATTGATAATGCTTCCAGTTTCCATGAATTTGGTCGTTAACTCAAGAACGTATTTGTGCTTCAAATTTCTGCCTGGGATATTTTCTTTGAAAATGTTCCTAGTTGCTTATATATAGTTAATATTTTTGGAAAATAAACTTACAATTTCAATACGTTACTGCACTGTGTACACCATCTTCACGAAAATCACCGTTATTTCATGTTATCAAAAGAATGGAAAATACTACCAATGCAAGTCACCTGTGTTTTACGTAAAAACCAAAAGTAACTGAATCTAACAGACCTGTAGAAAAGTTTTTCAATATGGGAAGATTGATAACAAATTGTAACACGCCATCAATATTAAACATCGATTTAATTTCTTGTTTCAATCGGAAGAAATCTTACTTTTTCTTAGGAGAAAGTTATCGCACGTTCCGTTTCCCATTCCAGATCAGCAGAATTATTCTTCTTCTTCTTGGTGCCTTATCCGGTAAGGCCGTTGGCGATTAACATAGCTATTCGTATCTTGTTAGCTGCACTTCTGAAGAGCATCTACCAGGGCCTCTCTTGCTGTCCGTTTTACCCTGCATGATAAGCTGGAGAAGGCGATATTTTTGGTGACGCATTATGTGTCCAAAGTACTCCATTTTACGTTTTTTCAAGGTAAATAAGATTTCTCTCTGTTTATCAAGCCTACGGAGAACCTCCTCGTTGGTAATGTGGTCCGTCCATGATATGCGTAGAATGCGGCGGTAGACCCACAGCTCAAATGCCTCCAGTTTTTTCATTAGTCTTTCCGTCATCGTCCACGCTTCCACCCCATACAATAGAATTGAGAATATGTAGCATTTTGCCAGTCTGTATTTTAAATTGATAGATAGATCTCTACTGGTGAATAATGCTTTCATGTTGTTGAATGCTGTTCTTGCTTTCTCAAATCTTGTTTTTATCTCCATGGACTGATCCCAATTTGAACTTACGAAAGATCCGAGATAGGATTACTTGTTGAGCTGTTCCACTGGTTTCATGCCTATTATCAGTTGTTCCCATTGTTGTGGTCGTTTACTAACACGCATCCACGCTGGGAAGTATAACTGTATCATCAGCGTATCTGATGTTGTTGATCAGTTCTCCATTCATCTTTATACCTGCCTCTACCTCGTACAGCGCTTCCTTGAAGATTTCTTCCGTGTATCTGTTGAAGAGAAGAGGGGATAAAATGCAACCCTGACGTACGCCTTTCTTTATTTCGATATCATCCGTGTAGCTATTGTCTACCTTGACACGACAGGTCTGCCCCAGTAGAGATTAGTTATTACTCTTACGTCTGTATTGTCAAGCCTGCTTTTTGTAGGATGGATACGAGTCGTTCATGGTTGACGCTATCGAATGCCTTAGCAAAGTCGGCAAAGCAGATATATACATCTTTATTTGTGTCTCTGCAACGCTGGATTAAAACCTGCAGAGCAAAAATAGCATCTCTTGTGCCCAGAGCATAACGGTAACCAAATTGCGATTCACTGACCCCTAGATCGCACTTTGTGTAGATTCTCTTCTGGATCACTTTTGATAAATGTCTTAGTCAAGTGGTCAATTAGACTTATTAGGCGGTATTGGTCGCAGGATTTTGCATTTGGTTTCTTTGGAATGGGAATAAATGTCGAGTGCATCCAATTTTCCGGTATTACTCCAGTATCATAGATATTGTTAAATAATTTTACTAAAATATCAAGGAATCTTGGGTCGGATTCACTCATAACTTTAAGGATCTCGATATGTACACCATCGGGGCCTAGGGATTTATTATCTTTCATGCCAAAGACCGCTTTCTCTATCTCACATTTCAGTATCGGTAGCCCGTCTGTAACATCGGTTAAATTGTATCTCTCGGGGCGTGTATCGTCAAACAATTCCTCTACGTATTCTTTCCATATGCCCATGATCTCAGAGGCTTCTGTTTTTAGCATTCCGTCTTTATTCAGTAGGCTAGTTGTTCGGTGAGCATTACTTTTCTTCGAAGTGAACTCTTTAATTTTCTTTTACATGTTATATAAATCGTATTTTTTCGCAGAATTATTAACTCTTCGAAACAAATTTTTCCTGACAATCGTCGATGAATTTTAAAAAAATGCAGTAGATTTAACAACCTTTCTAAAACGTTTCACTCAACACTTTTTTCATTTTGAAAATTTCGGGGAGTTAGTAAACAGGGGGAGAGGGATTCAAAGAAAACAATTACGATCAAGTGTTTTCCTCAGACGGAAGTCGAACAGATTTTCCAAACAATTATCGATTTCAATTCATCACATCTTATTTTTGATAATTGAATAATTACGTGGTCGTATAAAGAATGTAATAGAAAGATATCACACACTCCTTTTCAAAAATTTGAAGTGGAAGCTACCAGAGGTAAGGGGGGTTGATTAGGGGAAAACGAAATATGTAACAAAAAATTCCCCCTTCAATCAAAAATCAAACTTTCTCAGGAAATTCACAGAAAAGTCAAACCAGCCTAGTTATTCAGGGTAGTTCTTTTCTACGGAACGCGGAACATATATCAAAAGTTCTAAATTTATTTCCGAATTGCCTATCATAAATATTGAAGTTAACTGTGTGAAAAACTGTTGAAATTGCAAGATGAATTATACGTATGAAGGCTTGTTGAGTCTTCAATTATAATTGAAAAACGAAGTCTTATATAGAGTGAACCTCGAAAAACCGGAATCCCTTTCTTAACCTATTACTTCCACAGTTATTAAGTTAGAGCTTTTATTTCAGATTCACTGGAATGCCAAAGGATGATGGAATACAAAAATTGTCAGCAAACTTCATTTTCGGTACAATTCAAAATGGCCGACAGCCTGAAAGTTACACTACATTTTCAATTAGCTGGAAAATGGAATTTCCTTCGCTTCACAGTTTGATCAATTCTTTATGAATTTTCATGTGTAATCCCACATATTACTCAAAAAGAATTGATTCTTCGATTTCATGTATCAGATTCGATATTCTATGAAAAAAAGATTCCAGCGAATTGAAAATGAAGTGTACCTTTGAGCCTCTCGGCCATTTTGAATTGTACTGAAAATGAAAAGGGTATCCTGGGTTAGGATAGTCGAAATCCCCTAGTTCCTCAAGAATTATTTTATCTTGATTAACAGTTTTGGGGGTTCGAAAAAATATACCACGTAAGGAAAATGATCCCCCTCACCCCCTCACCCCTCATAGTCCACAAAAATCAAGTTTTTTACATTTTATATTTTTTGAATCATTTGAGTCGACCGAAAAATCTGAAAAAACAATAATCGGACGGGTATTTAAAATATCTGTATTTTTCGTAGCTATATGTCTACAATATACAGGGTGCTTCAACGAAAACTAAACAGAGACTATATCTATATATTTCCCTGAGACTATTCAAGTTTCAGTGAAGTAAAATGGAACAGATCCATGCTGATCAATGGCAGTCATCATCGAGTACCATCCTCATCTCCAATTTCAAACCCTAGAGCAGGGGTGACCACCCTTGAAGATTTGGAAGAGGGTAGATGGGTTGAGTGATACCTCGAAAGAAAGGTATTATCTTTGTCTGCATCCCCGTGAACGAATTTTCATTTTTGATTGAAAACTGTAGAAGACACAGAGTGAGCTAATGAAAAATAGAGGAGACTATCTATCGCCCTGAGCTATTCAACTATTAGTGCAAAAAAATGGAACAGATTCATTCCAGATCAAAGGCTGTCATCTTTGATCCAAATGAATCTATTCCAGTTTTTCGCACTAATACTCCAATAATCTTGGGGCGATAGTCTTCTCTATTTTTCATTGGCTCACTCTGTATCTTCTTCAGTTTTCAATGAGAAATAAAAATTTTTTCACGGGAATGTAGACAAAGATAATACCTTTCTTTAGAGTTATCACTCGACCCATCTACCCTCTTCCAAATTTTCAAGGGTTGTCACCCCGGCTCCAGGGGTTAAAATTTGAGATGAGGATGGTACTTGATGATGACTGCCATTGATCAGCATGGATCTCTTCCATTTTACTTCACTGAAACTTGAATAGTCTCAGGTAAATAGTATTCCCTATCTTTCAGTTGCTCACCCTGTATCTTTTACAGTTTTCAATTAAAAATGGAAATTCGTTCAAGGCAATGTAGACAAAGATACCACCTTTCTTTGGAGTCATCACTCGAGCCATCTTCCTTATTCAAAATGTTCAAGGATTGCAACCCCCCCTTAGGGGGTTGATATTTCAGGCAAGTACTGTACCCCAAAAGATGTCTCCCTTGAAACAAAAATTGACCTATTTTTGCGTTTTGATCAGAAATGAATATATTGGTAGATATAGCCTCTGTTTAGTTTTCATTGAAGCACCCTGTATATAGTAGTATTATTTTCCCATCAGATAATTATTACCCAGCTGCTCTCTGCTGGATGAGCCTACACATGAAACATCCTCATACAATTAATCTGGAGTTACGGTAATTTCGGCAATGTTATTATAAGTTCCAACATCGATGATTTAGATTTTATTCTTTAATAGAATGTTCTAAAAGTTCCACCATTTCCTGAAAATACGAAAAGCCCTTTTTTATCTTCTTTGATTGTTGAATTTGTTATGTATATTGAAGAAACAATTGGAAACAAAATGATAGGAGTTCAGATCAAAATGTATGTATATTTATGCATTTGAAATAGAGCTCGCAAAGCGCTTCAATGGTACTGGGAAGTATAAAATAACAATATATATAAATTGATATTTAATATAGAATATATTTTTGAATACAATATTGTGTATTCGAAAGTTATTCAGTCTTCATCACTATCTTCATCTTTTACAGTAACTACTTCTTCTTCAAAATCAAAAATATTTGTCAAATGCTCTGCAGGTTTTATTATTTTCGATAAATACCTTCCGTGGCATAAATAATATATGAGAGCTGCAACGTGAGAGTAGCAACCGACGGTTCTGTTGCCGTTGACACAATTACAACAGTATCGTTTAATTCCACTGATGCTGATTGAATGTGACTGATACCGAATATAACATTTATAAGTTTTGCTGTTAATGTGCCTCGATTTTACTTCAACCTAAGAATATTAGATTGTTCTTTTGCATAGCTTAACTGCAAAGAATTATCTTCTTGCAGCATTTCTCCTAGATATAAAATGGCTTGTCCTAGTTGGTACAAGCAAGTGAAGAATATTTTCATGTCCTCGATGGTTAATTCTGGAAAATCTGATACTCCATTTGATGAAAAATTCTGAAATGGTAAAGTTTTTTGATTCCAGTTTTGTTCTTGTACATAATCGGCGAGGGAGAGAATTCAAAATTCTATTTGATCCTCTCCATGATAAAATCCAAATTATTCTTATGAGAATCCTGACGCATTCCAAAAAGATTGTATAGAAAGCAAGCATTTTGACAGTGTTCCTGTGCATTATGTAAAATACGATTACGCAGCTGATTATAAAGAAGTTTCCATTTTTGGCCAATTCTGCCACGTACCGATTCAACTACCCATCGCAGTTTCGTAACAAATCGTGATGCGTTTGACTCTTCTGTAGTTAGTTGGTTCCTTTTACCTTTTAATGCTGGCATTAACACTATAAATCCTTTGGAATCTAAGAGGGGAACAACGTCTCGAAAACCTCTATCAACAATAAAGATATCACCTTCTTTTACAAGATAACTAAGACCTTTTGGTTTTTAAGATCTCTTCAAGAATATCAGCATCACTTTTTGTGGCATTAAATGGTCCTTCAACATTAACAACGAAAGCATTTCTTGTAGCAATAGTAAAAGGTTTGGCTAGGTGACTTTTTTTGGACCCGAACACGATTTACGCTGATAAGCATTATTATTACTTTTTTGATGACGCTAATAAGTTCCGTCAAAAATCAAAGCTATATGATCCTTCAAATCATGGAGTTTACTCGCAGCGGAAGAAACTTGAGTAAATAAATATTCTCTAGAGTAAGCTTCATATCCAAAACGTGTTACTAAAATACTTTTAAACGAAAATGAGATAAAAAACACAAGGTTTAACTTTAATCTACACTTTATTTGAAAAAATTCGACGAAGTTTCGCTGACACAGCAGCTTTATCAAGAATGACAAACAGAATGAAGAGTATGGTATTATAAACAAATCGTAGAACAAGTTGGATGAATAACAGGAAAATCCACACCGAGCCATTGCACAGTTAGTATGAAAGGTAATAAAAACTAATTAAACGAGTTAAGTAGGGGTGAATAATTCACATCTACCTGCTCATTCAAAAGCTTGTCCGAATGTTTGTATCTATTTATTTCTAATGCTTCTAGGAGATCTTATTTCAAACTTTTTGATTTTATATGTAATATGTCAAAGTTTTTATTGAATGAATGGTTTTCTTTTATTAAGTGGTTTGAATAATTTGAATCAGATTTATTTTTATCGAAGCTACGTTTATGTTCAGATGTTCTTATGCCAAAACTCCTATAGGTCCTACCGCTATAAATTTTATCACAAGAACCGCAATTGAGTTTATAGATTCCTGATTTACTTGATTTTTCAACACGAGATTTATTATTTTTAATATGTTTACCTAAGTTATTAGAAGTTTTGAAAGTTATATTGAGATTTTGTTTGACGAGAAAGGATTTAATATTTGTACTTGCAGAACCGCAGAATGTTAAACTGTTGAATATTTTATAGTCTTTATGATTAGGATATACTTCATTTATTGCTTTCTGATACAGTTTTTACGAATGATTAGATCTATCATATCCGGATTATATGAATTATTAATGGCTATCTGTTTGATGATGTTTAACTCTTTATTATAATCTTCTACTGATAAGGGTAAATTGAGTAACCGATGTACCATACTGTTTAAAGCTGCAACTTTGTGTTGAATTGGATGTAATGAGTAGTTATGTATAATTGTATCAGTATGTGTTGGTTTACGAAAGACCGAAAAACATGATTATTATTTCGTTTAGTGATTTTCAAGTCCAAAAATTAATGGAATCGTTCTGTTCAATTTCTATCGTGAATTTAATGTTCAAATGGATGGAATTAATGAAATTAAGAAATAAGTCTAATTGACGAGTAGTTCCAATGAAACATACTAAGATGTCGTCACAACTGATGAAACAAATCTCTTGGAGAAAGGTTTCAAACACAATATTAAATCAAACAACACAAAATCTGATTTAGAGGAACTTGACATAGAGACTGAAATTTCTCTGAAAAATATTCCTAATAACACTCACCTTAAATATTTAGCATCTAACATTATAAAAAATGAATCATTAGCTGACTTTATACCGAGTAAAGAACAAAATATTTTAAAGGCCATCAAACAGAAATCACAACTAAATGAAGTTATTTTTACAAAAGCAGATAAGGGTGATACTGTTATTGCGTTAAATAAAAATGACTACCTATTTAGAACTCTAAATTTCATTTCGTCCGGAAACTATACAATTTTGAACAAAGATCCACCTATTACATTCCAGAAAAATATTAAAATTGCAATAAATGACGCAAAATCTTTAATTAAAGCAATAGATAAATACAAATTAATTTTACCAAACCCTCAACCACCTCAATTGTATTCACTCATTAAATTGCATAAAGTAAATAACCCCGTTAGACCAGTCGTATATGCATAAATATACATACAGCTTTTGAATGAGCAGGTAGATGTGAATTATTCACCCCTACTTAACTTGTTTGATTAGTTTTTATTACCTTTCATACTAATTGTACAATGGCTCGGTGTGGATTTTCCTGTTATTCATCCAACTTGTTCTACGATTTGTTTATAATGCCATACTCTTCATTCTGTTTTTCATTCTTGATAAAGCTGCTGTGTCAGCGAAACGTCGTCGAATTTTTTCAAATAAAGTGTAGATTAAAGTTAAACCTTGTGTTTTTTATCTCATTTATATCATGGATCGACATCAAGTAACGGCCTCCACAATTCAAAAAAAACTTTTGAACGATTTCAAGACTGATTCAATGCTCGCTTGAACTTGAGTCTCTTCTATTTCAAGAATTGCTCCGAAGAATTTATTAGAATTGCCTGTTCCTAATTTAATGAGAAGTGTGATATAACTTGTTATTTCTTCACTATATCTTCCTCATTTCTCCCTTATATTCCGTTTTTATATCTCATCCCCTTATATCTTTTCAACTATGGAGGCCTTAACGCTGTTATAGCTGTTAATAACTAAATAGGGGAGGGCAAAAGCGGTGGAAGGAAAAAGCCATTGGTTCTTCTTAATTTTTTTCTCCATGATGTTAATGTCAATAAAAAATAAACCAAGTTACTGCAGCTGCGCTACGCTCTCTATAGGAAACCTATTAGCCCCATTCAACTAAAAATCTTTTAGATGTTTCATTTAGTGCTCGCTTCAGTACTTTTTATAAAAATTACGTTTTTAAATATTAAAAAAAAAGTTGAAATAATTGAAATACACTCGGAGGTAAAATTAGCGGAACACTCGAAAATTTAACCAAATTCGAAGTCCGATATTTTTCCTAATTCTCAACCGATTTAGATGATTTTTTCGGCTAGTCATAGATCAACTCTTCTGCTTTGTAGAAATTATAAGAGAAAACAAAAAAAATTTGAAAAAAATTTTATACGGGGGCAAAACTAAAAGTGTTTTTTTTGTCAAAAATTCGTAACGCCCTGTGGAATTTCGTGGTCCGAGTTGAAACATACAATATCATGGTCTGTCAAGACACATCTTCCTACAGTAACGCCCTTCTTGTTTTATGCATTTATCTCTATTTTTACAAGAGATGTCCAATTTGAAGCGAAAAGTCACAAATTTCAAGAATCAATTTTTAATCTTGCGTAAGTGCATAACATCGGAGGTTAGCCAAAAAATAAAATCAAAATTAGAGAAGCGGAAATCTAACGAAATGAAAATTTTTGAAATTCACTGGCCAATTTCACGCTCCGGGAGAACTCGAAGTACACTGGAAAAATCATTGATTTTGCACATTTATTTTTGAATTTTTTTGTGTGACACTCTATAATAATTATCATTCCTGTCCAAAATTGAGAGCAGGTGTGTATCCTGGTGATACACTCGTGAAATGAAACGAACATGTTGAGAAAAATGTTCATGATGACCCAAAAAAAAACTTTTGATTTTAGTAGCGAGTATGACCCCCCCGAGCTCATACGATTTCGCATACTCCCAATGATGTTGTCTATCATCTGTTGAGGTATGTTGTCCCACTCTTCCACCAGAGCCAATGTCAGCTCTTCAACGTTGCCTGGTTTCCGTTGTCGAACCCTTCTTCCAAGAATGTCCCAAACGTGTTCGATCGGGTTTAAATCCGGTGACCGCGACGGCCAGTCCATTCGTGTGATCCCAACTTCATTGAGATACTCTATCACTAAGCGCGCAGTATGAGGGCGCGCGTTATCGTGCATAAAAAAGAAAATTTTCCCTATGTAAGGAGCAAAAGGCACAACATGGGGCTCCAAGATTTCTGTTATATACCGATGGGCATTAAGTGATCCATTGCCAATAATCTCCAGTTCTGTTCGTACTCCCAAGCATATGCCACCCCATATCATAACTGACCCTCCACCGTATTGCTCAGTTCCTGCGAAGTTCGCTTGATTGTACCGTTCCCCTCGATGCCTCCATATTCTATCTCTACCATCCACGAAATTCACACAATATCGGCTCTCATCACTAAATAAAACTCGTCTCCACTGATTGACTTTCCATGCTACATGCTCCCTAGCAAACGCCAATCTTGCTACTCGATGGGCTCTATCGAGTCTTGGTGCTCTTGCTTGCGCGTATGATCTCAGACCAACTTCATTTAATCGTCTTCTGACTGTCCACACACTGACGTTAACGTTATCCACTGCTTGTAAAAGGTTACGTGCCTGAACAGCAGTAAGACGAGAATTTCTTATGGTTTGATTGACGATGAAACGATCATGTATAGCGCGGGTTGCCCAATTTCTTCCTTGTCCTCGCTTCCTCACGTACAATCCAGTTTCCCTGTAACGTCGGTAGATTCGATGGATAACCGACGTCGAGACACCCAACATGGTGCCGACTGAGCGGTAGGTGCGCCCTTCATCGATCAATGTAACTGCCCTTGCTACTGAGGTTGGTGGTAAATCTCTCATTTTGAATGAAAGATACCGTTTCGAATCGTAAACAGTAAAAGAATCACAAAACACCGCAACCCATCGAAATTGTATCAAATCAAAGAATGGAAAACTTTCATTCTTTAAACAAGTGCAAATGTGGTCATATACAAAAAAACGTGTGTTGTATTTCATATTTGATAAAAAAAGGTGTGCACATGTGTGAATGAAAAGTTTTATCAATGGTCCCAGAATTCGGTTGTGTATTTTAATACCTACCGACTGTTATCTCCTATGAATTCCTAATTTTCACCAAATTAACCAAATTGTCATCAATAACTAATGCAATTCGAACATAAAAATCGCAGACGACAATTTCGACACGCCTGAGTGATAATAAGAAAATTCCAAATCGATAGACGAATTTTAATGACAATTTCTTGATTCAATGGAATTTCTCCAAAATGTTGATTTTCCACTTGAAATTAAATATATTTTGCAAAAATAGAAATAAACGTATGAAACAAGAAGGGCGTTACTGTAGGAAGATGTGTCTTGACAGACCATGATATTGTACGTTTCAACTCGGACCACGAAATTCCACAGGGCGTTACGAATTTTTGACAAAAAAAACACTTTTAGTTTTGCCCCCCTATAAAATTGTTTTCAGATTTTTTTTGTTTTCTCTTATAATTTCTACAAAGCAGAAGAGTTGATCTATAACTTGCCGAACAAATCATCTAAATCGGTTGAGAATTAGGAAAAATATCAAACTTCGAATTTGGTTAAATTTTCGAGTGTTCCGCTAATTTTGCCTCCGAGTGTAATTAACTACTGATTACATAAAAAAACATGTCGAATAAAATCTAAATCAGTGATCTAATAATATTATACATATTATTATTATTATATTATATTATACATTATATACTTTTATTATACAAGGTCGATTATTCAATAAACAGTATTAAAAATAATTTAACATTACCGAAACTACCGCAGCTCAAGGTTAATTGTATAAGCGCTCTTGCGATGATCGAAAATATTTAAAAATATCTAAAAAATTGTGAAAATAATTAAAAAACGGGGTTTTTCTCATTTTATAAAATGGTGGATCATTCAGCAAGTTCGAAAAAACTCTCAAAGGGTTCCTTACACTTAGTGATACTATTTGAAATAAAAGTTTGGCTAGTTTTTGCCTTTGGACCTCTTCGGATGACCGAAAAACCGCTAAAAATGGTCAAAAATTGGGTTTTTCGAGTTTTTGGAGGTGGCGCACCTCTCAGCAAAATCTGTAAAAATTCACAGAGATACTCTGCAATATAATACATCATTCTGCACCAAAATTGGACCTACAACGGCTTATTTCGATATTCGGAAAAATGATACAAATTTTTAATGATGTTTTAGGTTACGTAGAATGCTCTAATAACTGTAAAAAAATAATGTGTATTTGTCATCCAAAGATACAACTCTCTGAATTTTTTCAGATTTTTCTGTCGACTTAAATGATTTAAAAAAAATTAAATGTGAAAAACTTGATTTTTGTGGATTATGAGGGGGGGAGGTGGGTAGGGTCAATATCCTGAAGTGGGTTATTTTTGGAACCCCCAAAACTGTTAATCAAGACAAAAACATTTTTTAAGAATTAGGGGATTCCGACCAGGATAACCCAGGATACCCTTTGATGACAATTCTTGTATTCCATCATCCTTTGGCATTCCAACGAATCTGAAATGAGAGCTCTAACTTCATAACTGTGGAAGTTATAAGTTAGAAAAACAATTCCGATTTTCGTGGACCACTCTTATCATTTTGTTAAATCAACAAACAGGTAGAAAAAAATTCATTCGCTAAAACTAACGAGATTTTTCATTGTTAATTTCAAATTGTAAGAATAGGTTATTTGGAAATCAGAAATCGAGTTCTCCCTGAAGTAATAAAGTTTTTTATGGAATAATGTTATTATAATAAATTCCCAGAAATATTTTTGTTTTTCTCAAGACATTTATGAATTCTTCTTAGGAGCCTCCCATGGATTGCCTCAAAAATTGATTTCGAGGAAAGTGATTACAATGGAACTCTCGGATTTTCGTATCCATTGTTGTGAATAGATTGTAAGTAATCCATAGGTGTCAAGTCTGACGAATAAAGAGGCCAAAGAGTGGATTCCGCTTTAGCAAACTACATTATTACCACATCATTATCATTAATCTCTTGAAATCCATAGAAATCGACTTTCCTACATATTATTGAATGAACAGGTAGATTTTGACAATATTACCCATTTTTTTGGCTAAGTGATAAAAGAATAGTTCTGTAAATTTGCCTAAGGTCGTTTCACTCATTTTTAATCCAATGTTGTTGATCATATATGAATCTAACCTTAGTTTCTTGAACCATTTTCACAATTACTTTGAACAATCAAAAGTTCAACAATCCTCATAATTCTGAAATATCATCAAATTTTTTGGCATTTGCTAATATAAAATTTAAAGATCTGAGATTTTCGATGGACATTTCTAATGATTTTTTTCACCTTTTGAAGTTCCTAAAATGGCTAATTGCTCGAGAATTGTGAAATTAAGATACATTAGAATTGAATGAAAAATCATAATCTGGATCAAAAATGGAGGTTGGCCATTGAAATGAGTAACTTAGAGCTACTTTGAATGGAGCCGAAAGTGGTAGAATGTAGATAATATTCTAGATCGCAAGAACATCCCCGAAAACCCTTGCGGACTAATTTTCATTATGGGTGGTACACATTTTGTAGGTGAACTTCAGCAGCCGATAATAACCGCTATTTCAGGACGGTTTCCCATTGTTAGCATAGGTCCACATCCGCTTTTGTTTTCAACGTACAGAGCGTTCAAGTTAGAAAAAATCGTTTTTTATTAATAACTTTTGCAATTTTCAAGATTTTGGTCTGGATTTGACACGTTGGTCATTCTACACGTTACAGTTCTACAGGACTCAGTAGTGCACTGTAGTGTACTGGAAGGATGTTTTTGGAACATTTCCTATCCTCTCTCCCAGAACTTTTTTGCTCCAATAACATTCATTAATTTCCAATTCTATTTAAAAACATTTATTTGTGTTTCTTGAATTTAGTCATAACTATTCTCAATGAAGTGATGAAGGTATCATTGTTTTCAGTACTTTGTCTCTTTACATGTATAGAAGAAGTTCTTGAGTATTTGGCGGAGGCGACGGGGTACCGACGTATTGCCTCGAGTCTCGTATACAAGATTCATGAAGGGACGGGGCGGGGAGTGTAATTTCATTCTTCCATAGGAATGAGACGAGGCGAGGTTTAAGCATATAATCCTTGCTCGAACGAAACGATGAGCTTCTTTTGCACCAAACTTTTATTTTCATTTTATTTTATTTCGAGCACTTGTGTTCCTAGCATTTTTTTATATCGGTAACCGATTTCATGAAAACGATTGAAATCTATAATTGTTCATAACGAGCGAGAAAAAATTATGTACCTACTCGATATGAAAAATTCAGATTACTTTCTTCCTTGTTTTGAACAATAATGGTAATTGAATCGTTCCTCGAAGAAAGTAGCTAATACGAAAAAATGGCACCATAGAAAAAGATTTCAGATAAAAAATTAATCAATTGCGTTTAGAGTAATAGATCATTAATGAATTTACCTACAAAATTCCAACTTCCAATGTCTTCGAAACGAGGCGTCTGCATACTTCTGTCTACAACAAGGGTGCTCAAACGGTCGATCGCGAGTGATTTTTGGGTAGATCTCGACAAGAATAAACTTTTTAATAAGTAGGTAACTAAACTACAAAAATTTATTACGTAATAAAATAACACTCGGATAGCGGCTTTATCAAAGGAACGCGCGGTACTTGTCAAGGAAAAGCCGCGTTTTTTATTCTTGCCGCTTTTCTAGAAATTTCGGGCGTTTGACGTGAACATTCGTGACTTTCTTTCACGCCGATATAAATGTTGCGCCTGCAGGAATTGGAGTTTTTCTGAATTGTAACTTGAAAGCAATACTACGTTGATATAAAGTTTATTATTAAATAGTACAAAATGAGTGCAGCAGAAAAATCTAAAACGTATCATTTCAATAACGATTGGGAGAAAGAATTTTTCTTTTGTATGGTGAAGGATAAGTGCATTTGTCTTATTTGTCGTGCGTCAGTTGCAATACCTAAGCGTGGTAACTTAGAGAGGCATGATAAAACGGTTCATACAAACTATGAAAAGGATTTTGCGCCATAGAGTGAATTACGAAAACGAAAAGTACGTGATTTCCAAACAATCAAAAGCTGCTACGATCGCGTCATCTAAAATATCTCATAAATTGGGAAACACAAGAAACCATTCAAACATGGATCGGTTGTGAAGGTGTAATAAATTTAACTTTAATACTCTGGTTAATCCCAGAGAAAAATTATAAATGAGACTCTAATTCAATATTCGTCACTGAAATCTTGGAAGAAAAGTCAAGAAAGTTTTACTTAGATATTTAATCAATTACATGAATTATGATAATGATACGTAGTGTCACAAATACTTCTTTATGTGTTAAAACAGGCAATAAGACTTATCTTGATGGTTCGAAAATGGATCGGTTGTGAAGGAAGCATTTATTGAAGCGGGTGAGACTTTATATGGAGATTTTAAAAATAAAACAGAAATCATGTCTGCTATTAAAGAACTTCAGTTATCTCGTGCGACTGTCACAAGGCGTGTATTGAAATCATGAGTCAAGACATGGCAGATAAACTGAAACATGATATCATGAAATGTACATACTTTTCTTTACAGTTCGACGAATCCACCGGTATGACAGACACTGCCCAGGTGTGTATTTTTATTCGGATGGTATTCAATGACATGTTGGCTAAGGAAGAATTTTTGACAATCATTCCTCTGAAGGCGAAGACCCGTGGCGAAGATATATATGACGTTTTCTTCAATTTTGTAAAGAACTACAAGCTACCTATATATTAATTAGTGTGCATTACAACCGATGGAGCACCAGCAATGACTGGTTTTGTGGCATTGTGTCGAGCTAATGAAGATTTCCCTTCATTTTTTACATCCCATTGCATTATACATCAACAAGTCTTGTGTTCAAAAGTTTTGAACACGGAAGAAATTATGGGCATTTCAACAAATATTGTGAATTCCATCCGTGCACGCTTGCAACGGCGGCATTTTAGTATGCAGTTGGAAGATGGAGTCAGCTGAACACACAGATTTAGTTCTTCACACTGACGTCAGGTGGTTGAGTCACGGAAAACTCCTAGAAAGGTTTCAAGAGTTATTGCCCGAAATAACAGCTTTTCTAGACGAAAGAGGTCATGACACTCAGATGTTGAAAAACGAAAAATGGCTGACTGATTTGGCATTTTTGACTGACATCACAATACACTTAAACACCATCAACAAGAGCTTCAAGGTAAAAGAAAAACTATTATTGAGATGATTAGCGCAGTAAACGCATTCAAAACTAAATTGCAACTTATGATAGATCAACTGAAAAAAAAAGATCGAAACATTTTCCGTCTTTGAAAGCACGGATTCCTCAGTTGAATTATAATACGTAAGAAGCTGAATTATCAAATATTTTGAGACAATTCGAAATGCGTTTTTATGATTGCAGTAAATTGGCAAATATAGCATCATTTATGAGTTATCCTTTTTCATATCAGAAAATATTGAGGAATTAGCTACAGCAATAGCAAGTCAATTTATATATGAACTCATGTTCTGTTGAAAATGAGTTGGTGCAGATTATATCAGATATACATCTCAAAGCTACAGCATCTGATACAAATTTCTGGTATTTTATATCTGAAGATAAATATCCGAATCTGAAGCAAATCGCCCTTCAACTGATGTTTGGGTCAATTTACTTGTGCGCGAGTCTGCATTTTCTGAAATGAGGATAATCAAGTCAAAATATCGCAATCGACTAACTGACGATCATATGTCATCATGCTTGCGATTAGCACTCAGTGGTTTCGTACCATCTTATGAAAAGTATGCTGAGGACATGCAGTGCCTCGCTTCAATATTCGATGTCACTCCTTATTTGAGTTTAACACCATATGTAACTCTTTTGTTCTGTAACAACCAATAAACTCGCAATTTTGAATAACTATGAGTTTTTTCATTGATATTATAAACCTAACCCAAACCTTGACTAAAATAATGTATATTATGCGGTAAGCTAATATCTATATATGCTACAGTACACCCTACCTAGGTAGATAGGTAGGTAGGGTGTATCGTGTATGTACGACAACCCTGCATCACATATACTTGCAGCCTCTCAAAGTCGATCGTAAGTAATCTTAAAATATGAAGGTAGATCTCCAGCAGTTCATGTTTGAGCACCCCTGGTCGATAAGAACTACTTTTTCAACGCCATATTAAGCTAACCAATAATTGTACCAACAGAAAAATAGAGACAGCAAAGTAAATATTTAGACGGGATAAGACACTTTCAATTTCGTGTTATTCTTTTGTATTCAGTAAACTAAGTTATGAATCAACAATATGGAACCCTCGATATAGCTGTTGCATATAAAGACTAGAAAGTGTAGGTACAAAACAGTCTAGTAAAATAGCATTTAAGAATGGTATACGCATAATCACTCATGATTATAAACACACCCGTAATATTTTCGGGTTGTGTTATCTGAAAAGTAACGGAAAAATTACGGATGTTACTATTTTGTACAAAATTAAAAATAGTTTCTTGTCGGTGCATAGCACCTCATGAACATTTTCACATATTTTCTTTCAATTTCATTTATTTTTAGCGCTGTTACAGCTCTCCAAAGTTGTCCCGTTTCGTCAATTCTCACTTCCTTTAATCATTTCTTTTTATAATTCCTATATACTAATAACTTTCTTACATCAATACCTACAACTCAACTTATTTATTTATAACTCTCTTCCACGCCCCTATGAGGTAGAACAAACAAACAATACCTACAACTCAACTTATTTATTTATAACTCTCTTCCGAGTCTATGAGGTAGAGAATCTTGAAAACAGGATATACCATTTAGAATTTTCCAACTAGAGTGAAGACCAGTGATTGCAATATTGTAATCGGTGATTATGCTAGATCTCTTGGGATCCATTTAGACAAAAACCTTAAATCGACAAGTCGATGTGCCTAATTCTAAATTAAATTCTGCAATATACAGTCTGCATGTTCTCAAGCACCAAATAGATGTTGATATCCTCAGAACTGTGTACTTCTCGAACTTCCAGTCTTCAATGCAATATGGAATTCACAAATACAAGTATACACACATAATATTCATAACTGAAACATGGCTGGGTAGAAAGGATCCTGATAACCTAGTTAATATCAATGGATACAGTATCTATAGACGTCATAGGGAGAATCGTGTTGGTGGAGGTGTATGTGTCTACTTAAGCGATGAGATAACTCATAATTTTGCGATCTATCCAAAAGCAGTCGAAATTTCTGGAATTGAGGCGTTACATGTTCGATTATCTAGAAATAATACTGACATTAATTTGGTGTGTGTGTATCGACCTGGTGACATCTCCCGTGAAGCAAATAACCAGCTCATCGAATATATGGACTTAATTTCATCATTTACTAATCTAATTATTGTTAGCGATTCCAATTATCGCGATATTGTCTGGCCAATAGCGAACGTTCCTGAGGCGTCCAACCCTGCTGCCGACTTTGTGAGATTTGTTGCTGACTCGAATCTTATCCAGTTGGTGAATGAGCCAACTAGATTCAGAAGAAACAATGAGCCTTCAACACTTGACGTCATTTTAACCAACGAAGAACAACTCATTACACACCCTGAATACCATCCACCGATTGGCATTTCCGATCATGCAGCTATCACTTCAACCCTCCAGCTTAATATTACTATACCTAAAAGAGTCTAACACACGTAGAGTTTGATTCTTGCACAGTAAAAAAGCACCTACTCAAGCTAAAAAATCATTCGTCTCCAGGACTTGATGGTATCAGTCCTTTTTTCTTGAAGAAGTTTGCCGACGTCCTTTCTCATCCTTTGGCCTTGATTATGAGAACAGCATCCGAGACGTCGGAGAAATTGTTTTTAGGCAGAACAGGAATAAATTTTAATGTTAGAATCTCTTAACATAAACGCAGTTTCATCAATGGAAAAAACCTATTCAACTTATTCAAATCATCTTAGGGAAAATGGTCACTCTTTCAATTCAGAATTTAAAATCCTACGTTCTGAGAATAGAGGCATAAAACTTAACCTTCTGGAAGTACTTGAAATTAACAGATTTAGGTATTCACATTAGATTCTTAATGATCAGGTAGACATAAATCACTCACCCTTATTAAATTTATTTCCTAAACATTAGTTGAAGTACGGATAGGACTGAGTGGATTGCCTCTTTATATATATATAAAAATTTGATAAAGATATTGTGTATAGAAACGCGTCAAGCATTTAATTATATATTTTAGTAGAAATCATCGTTTACTTGTATTTGTGAAAATGGATTTCTATCACGTAAAAGCCTCGTCAATCGAACAATATGGAATTATTTTCTGGGGTAATTCTAGATTAGCAGTCAGAGTTTTTCTAACACAGAAGAGGACAATAAGAACAATTTTCAATCTCAAATACAGAGTATCTTGTAGGGGTATCTTCAAATCAAATGGATACTGACTATGCCTGGTCTGTATATCTACAGATGTATAATGTTCATTTTCAGTAACACTAGACAAATTAATAAATGCAATTTACCGCTCTGTTCTTTGACTTTGACTCAGAAGAGTGCCCAATATTGTTACATGAAGCTCTATAATTCACTCTCGGCCAAAATTGTAAACTTGAATGTTAGTGAGCGTTTTCAGAAAGAAACCAAAAAATATATCTTAAATTGTGAACCTTATTCTCTCGATGAATTCTTGGAATATAGGGGTGCGGTTTAAATCATATTTTGTTGACGTTTATACCTTTTATATGTTGTTATGTGATATATATATATATATATATATATATATATATATATATACATTAGTTGTGTTTAATAAATATACTATTCTAAAAATTCATAAAGGAAAAAAATCAAATGTTTAAAAGCTCTCTTGAGAAAGTTGTTATGAAATTCAAATAGGTAGAATTTCTAGAAATTTCAGTATGAGGTTATTAGACTACAAACACAATTTTGACAAACAAAAATCATATGCGAACTGCGAATCATGTACTGAAAAAAAACCATAATTTGATTAATCATTTTGATATTTTACATAATGAAAACAATTGATTTAAACTGAACCTATGGAAAGCATTGTAAATCAATAAACAAAAACTTGATAGTCGATTAGCCCTAAATTCGTCGTAATTTTCCCTTTTCCGTTCTTAATGCAATCCTGTTCGGATTATCCTTCTAGTGAATTGAGTACTGATTTGACCAATGTGATATATAGGGCACATCTTGATTTTGAATGTTCTGCTTATATGATGAAGACAGTGCAGTGAAAATTTGAAATTAAAAAATTAAGTATATTTCAAATTTGCGCCAAATATTTCGAAAATTGCGAAAGTTATTAGCATAAAACGAACGAAAAACGTATCATATTATTCATTCAATTTCCTAAATATCTATTTATTTTGCCTTGAATCAAATCTAGAGGTCAATTTCGTCGAGTTATGTTTCTTCAGCTAGTATCCTAGATAAAATGCTGTGACCATAATATTTTAAGCAGAATATTATGTCTGGTGAACACATAACTCGGTAAAGTATGTACTAAATTTTTATACGATGTTACAGATGAACCCTAACACACTTTACGACCTTGTGTTATTGATTCAGCGTGTGGTGTAATTGAACTCTGACTTGGCTGACAACCAATACTTTTATTAAACATAGAATAACACCGAGGTTTCATGAAGGTTTCGTTGTACAGGCTGAGAAATTTCGTTTGAAAGGTATTTAAACTGCATGAAGAGTGCGGATTAGAAATGGAATGCATTCAGTGAAACGTCAGGCAATATATTCGATTTAATTTCACAAGACATAAATTTTTGCTTGAAGTCAGTTATGTTTTCCATGTAATTTCATTTTTCTCTGGAGTTTTTTCTTTCGAAATGGTATAATATGTTACGTTCGTCAGAAAGATTACTTTGAGACTAATGCTGTAAACTAGTTATTTCTTTACATATATTACAACTTGTAATTCCCCCTAATTCCAAATAAATATATATTTAAATCAAATGAAAACGAACTCCGCCTGGGTTGTCGACAATGGGTGGATTGAGTAGCCCAAAGTCGACTTCACTGCCGGTCCCAAGCCCGGATAAAGGAGGAGGGTTGAAGGGCAAGGTTAGCACCCTACCATTCTATAAAAAACTAAAATTGCTCCAAGAACTGTTACAACAGCCTCTGATGACGGACGGATTAACGATAACAACATGGCAAGAAAACGGTATACACGATTATCAAAAAAGAAAAACGTCATGCGACTAGCATGCTGGAACACTACATCGTGGAACACAAAAGACCAGGAAGTAATATTGGAAATAGAGAAACACAAAATAGACGTATGTACAATTGCAGAGACAAAGAAAAAGGGCAAAGGCAGCATGAGATACCAAAACTACACACTATTCTACAGTGGAGTAGACAAGGACCTAAGAGCCGAAGCGGGTGTTGGTATACTAATGCATAGGAAATTTGAAAACGCAGTCAAAGAGGTAAACTACATCAATCAAAATATACTTCACCTATCCATGAAGCTAGCGGAAAAAATCAGCATTTACACGCCAGATATAAGTAAACCAAAGAATGAAAGGGAAGAATTTTTCGAAACACTTCAAGACACACTAGACAGAATACCACAAATAGAAAAAATATTTATAATGGGAGATTTTAACTCGAGAAAAGGTAATACTCCCCTCCCGGGAATTATGCAGAAGTTTAATGAAGCGGCGACAAACGAAAATGGAGACATAGTTCTCGAGATATGTGCACATAATGAACTCCGAATAAATAACACGTACTTTGGCCACAAAGAACAACACAAATACACATTCACCAACACAAGAGGACAAAAATCTATGATTGACTTTGTGATCACCAATAGGGAAATTCACCCACGAGAAATACTTGACGTACGGACACTGACATCAGCGAATGTTGGAACACAGCACGGAATGGTTATCTGCAAGTACCGCCTATAGAATAAAGAAAAAAACGCTTAACTACATCACTAAACTCAACATTGAATCTTTACAAAACGAAAGTACTAAGAATCTATACCAAACACGACTCGAGGAAAAGATCAACCTTAACCCTATAGTAGACACAGACAACATAAACGCCGCATGGAATAAAGTGAAAAACAACATAATTAACAGCGCCAAAGAAGCCATTGGGGAACGAAGAACCAATATAAACAGCCATAGAAAAGATAAACCATGGTTCACACAGGAAATCAAAGATTTAGCAAAAGAAAAGAAGACCGCATATTTATGATATGTCAATCACAGAACACCAGAAGAGTACTCTAAAGATATAAAACAGAAAGAAATAGAACAACGAACAAAATTAAAGAATTAAAAAAAATATATTGGGACAGATTTACAAATGACATGGAACACGACTTACGAGGAGCACAGAAAAAGGTATGGAACATGTTGAGAAACAGGAAAAAACCAATCCGAAGAACTGCAGATCAATGTAATAAGGCCAGAAGAGTGGGTGAAATATTTCCAGAACGAATACCTGGGAGATAATGATATCGGTAACAATGAGGAACGAGAAATCGAACAACAAAACACACTCTACGAAGAAACAGAAAATGACATTATCAGCCTAGAAGAACTACAACAAGTAATCCATAAATTAAAAAATAGAAAATCACCCGGTCCGGACAACATAAATAACGAACTAATTAAATATGGGGGAGCAGAAATAACAAAAGAAATAACAAAACTATTCCAAAAAATTGAAAACAACAAGGAGATACCAGAAGAATGGAGAGAAAGCATAACAATACCCATATACAAAAAAGGTGTGAAGATAAACCCAGCAAATTATAATTATTAAACCTTAACTCTGCATCGAAACTACTCACTAAAATTCTATTGCAAAAGATATATGACAAAGTAGGTGTGTCTGAAGAGCAACAGGGATTCCGACCAAATAGATCTACAACGGATGCAATTTTTATATTGCGGCAACTGATGGAGAAGCCCATAGAGTTTGACAAACCGATGTTTATATGTTTTATAGATTTGGAAAAGGCATTCGACAGAATTCGAATGAACGATGTGATCACTATCCTTAGAAATAAAAACTTAAGCAATAAATACATAAACATAATCAAAGAACTAAATAACTCTAATAAGACGAAAGTAAAAACTACACAGGGACTTACAAGCGAGATCAAAATTAACGCAGGCATTAGACAAGGTGACAGCCTCAGCCCATGTCTATTTAATTTAATCATGGATGAAATAAAAGCAGGTGTTAACCAAATGAACCAAGGCTATAGGATGGGTAACAAAACTATGAGAATACTATGGTACGCAGATGATGCTTTACTAATAGCCGAGAATGAGGACGACCTACAACGCCTACTACAAAAGTTCAAAGTAACAGCAGAAAAATATAACATGGTAATATCACCACAGAAAACCCAATCGATGGTAATAGCGAAAGATCCAATTAGATGCAAACTAGTAGTGAACGACCATATAATAGAGCAAGTTTCACACTTTAAATACCTAGGAGTAGAAGTATCGAGCTATAGGCAACTATTACAAGAAGCAAAACAGCAGACAATGAAAGCATCGAGAATATCTGGCTTCCTGAGAGATGTAATCTGGCGGAATAAGTACATAAGCACAGAAAGCAAAGTCCGAATCTATAAAACCTGTGTGAGACCCGTGATGACATATGCGGTTGAGACAAGAGCTGAGATAACAAAAACAAAACAACTAATGAGGACAACAGAGATGAGAACACTAAGAGCTATAAGAGGTATTACACGCAGAGATAGAATAAGGAATGAGGATACGCTAAGGGAGCTAGGTGTCCAGGATGTGGTGAGGTGGACAAGAGCACGTCGACGCCTATGGAGAGATCACGTAGACAGAATGGGCCCCGAACGTATGGCGAAGTGGGCAAAAACACAAAAACCCAACACTAGAAGACCCATAGGCAGGCCGAAAAAGCGATGGCGTGAGTGCTGAAGCTCCGGTTCGCAGCAGGGGCTGTAACAGAAAAATAGGACATCGTCCTATTTGAAGAAGAAGAAGAAGAAGAAAACGAACGTGAAGAAGGTACAAAATATTCACTTCTAGGCAATATCCTAATCGATGATAAGTGCGATTTCTCATATTTCGTGATATTTTCAGTGATATCTGCCCAATGAAATGAGTTCGACGTTCCTTTGGAACCTCAATGGAATTTGAGATATTCTATACTCTTATCAATTCTCTTTCTGTTACAAATTAATGACTTGCTCTACTCCACCAAAACGGAATATTTGGGGTTGAGCATAATTGTACCCTAATACCCTCAGTTTTTAGTCAACGTCTTATAACTGCCAACGAGACACACCGACAAATATACTATCGGAGCATATCACTGATTTCAACCTTGGAGAAGATATCAGAGTGGAGCCGGTTGAACTTGATCAATTTCAACGCGAACAAGATGTAATCAACAACGTTCTCTAGAAAAGTCAGTGCTGGAGATCCTCCTTTAATAATGCAAGGTCATCGAATTTCCTCAGAAACGTACAAGGGCGTACCCAGCGAGGGGCAGAGTGGGGCAGCTGGCCCCCCTGGACTACCCTGGTACAATAAAGAGGTTTTGCGAAGAAATCGGAATGAACGGTTCAAAGTAAACTTCACACCATAAGTTGAGACAATAAAATCGAAAGTCAGCCTTCCACGAAAATTTACTAAACTTGTGTTATCATCATGAGTTTCTTCAACATCTGGTACATACTCATAAATTCGTCGAATTCAGACAGGTTCTCATTTCAAAAAAGGTGAAGAATGAGCTTAACTTCATTTTGTAAAAATATCGGTTTTTAAATGTTTCATACTTATGGAAATATAAGTGAAATATCTCTTTTTCTCGAATGGGAGTTGAATGTAGAAAGCCCAAATTGAATTTCATCGGCAGCACAGTTTTTATAATGTATAAGGCTTTCACTTGAACTAGTTATATGCATATTTTTGTTTGTCTTCATCAGTTTTTTTTTTGAGTAATTACTGGGCTGCTGAAAAAATGAGAGTAGTTTTTATTAGAAAAAAGTTTTTTGAAAAAAATCGTTGCAATTATTTCAACTTTATAATAAATATCCAAATCAAATCCTTTATTGCAATTTGACATGGAACAGAAATCAATGAATTTTCTGGTATTTTCTGATCTCGGATCCAAATAATAAAGGAATCACATATACAGGTGTCCCAGAAAAAGGTATCAATCTCTCGGAATTTGATAAATCTCTTCAAAATCATGCTACAACTTTATACAAATTATTTTCCTAAAATGTACTCCTGCTGAGATATTTGCCTCGAAATTCAACAAAATAAATTGTTTTTTACGATAAAATTATTGTCTTTGAACGGAATTCAAGACATTGTTACAAAAAATTGTATTTCATAAGATGTTGTTTTGTTTTTTTTATTTCCCTCCATATGCGCTACCACTAACACTTCTCAACCCTCTAAACTTTTAGGGGACAAGTGTTTCACGAACCTGATAAAATTTTTAGATTTTTCAGAGTTTTTTACGTAATAGAGCTACAACTGTTATTTCTCGAAAAATGGACCAACTAGGAAAATGGCTCGAAAGGCCATTGTGAAAATATTTTTGTGTATTTAATTTATAATATAATTTAATTAGGGGAGGAGGGGAAGACAGGGTGGCGGGAAAGACGGGATACCCGTCTTAAACTCAATTTTCCTTTCGATAGTGAATCCTTTGAAACGAAAGAGAAATGGAAATGATAAAGATAATGACCCAAATCGATCAAATTGTACTCACGAATTCATCACAGGCGGATGATCAGAATTCATCACGACTAAAGATACAAGAAAACTTTTTTGAGAGTGACATTGGCTTCTATGTTGAGAGAGCTTCAGAGCAACGACAGAAATGAGAAAAAAGTTGTTGGAAAACTCTTGGATTCCACCAAAAAATTATGATTTAGCTAGTGATGGTTAGTTTATTTATGTCGCCTGAAGGGTGCTCTCTGCAAACACTGTGTGTTGTTTCCTCCATTTAGGGGAACTGTAAAGGGAGTCTTGGGATCCTTCATAGTAAAACTGCATTTGAAGTTCAAAGATATTCATGAAGACTGTCGAAAACTTTCAAATTTCAACCGCTTCAGCAAAGGCTTTCCTTGAAAACTTTCCTGTTGATATTCAAATACAAAATTCCTGCCAAAAATCAGTTGAAGAAAATAGAAAAATTTTTTCGCCAATTATTTATTGCATATTATTTTGCGGTACCCATGATTCACCTCTTAGAGGCAAAGAAAGAGATGAAGGACTTTTCTTCGATATTCTATATTTAAGAATTGATAGTGGTGAAGGAACATTGGAACATCATTTAGAGAAATGTCGTAAAAATGCCTCCTATATATCACCCAAAATCCAAAACGAATTGATAATCTTATGTGAAGTAATGAAAGATTGTATTTTTACAGACGAGCCAGAGCTTTCGCTATCATGGCTGTCGAAACAGCAGATATAGCTGGAAAAGAGCAGCTTTCTATCGGTTTACGATTTCATGATAACATCCAAAAGATAATCTGTGAAGAATTTATTGGTTTCGTAGAACTGAAAGGTCAAAATGCCTCATCGATAACAGAAGCAATTGATAACTCATCGTCAACCAAACTCTTCCGAAGGAAAATTGTGTCGGATTTGGTTTCGATGGCTGGCAAGGAGAGCAGAGTGCAGACAATTCTCAGGAGAAAGTATTCCCGATCATCGTTTATCCACTGCTCAAGCCACAGATTGAATCTCATAGTGAATGATACCAACAAAATACCGGAGATTAGAAACACAATAGCAACAGTCAGGGATACTATAAGATTCTTCAGGGAATCGCCAGCTCACAAAGGCTCGGCCCCTAATCTATCGAGAATGTGTGAGACAAGATGGTCTGAGAAATATAAGAGCATAAGAAAATTCTCTCAACATTTCCGAGAAGTTTTTAAATCTTTGGAAAACTTATCTGTAGTTGGAAACTGAAGGACAAGAAAATCTGCTTACCAACTTCGTGCGGCTTTAACAAACTCGTCACGTGTTGTAGCATTTGTGATAATTGCGAAATATTCTGCCCTTCTGAAACCTGTAGCTAATGCTCTTCAAGCGAAATCTATTGACCTCATCATGGTAAGAAACCATATAAAACAAATCTTCAAATCTTGGCTGTCATTCAAAAGGATCGCGAAAATGTTGAAAGGATATCTAAAGAATTACTTGAAAATGCTCAAACCATTGCTGAGGCGGTATTTATTGAAATTTCTGTACCGCGCCAGGCACAATTACAACAACACAGAAGTAACCCCCCCATCGCAGACAGACAACGAGTACTGGAGGCGGTCATTCATCATACCTTACATTGACTCAATAACAACTTCACTCAATATACGATTTTCTGAAGACAACATCCCTTTTTGCACTAACAAAACTCCATCCATATCATATGCTAAAAATGAGCATCACGGAAGTTCAACAGATGGCGAAATCTTTCATAAAGTTCTACCATTTATCAAATATCGTCGCAGAATTGGATCTGTAGTTTAATTTGTGAAGTGACAAGACTATGAATGAGAACAACTTGAAGAAGCTTGAAGTAATTGACCTTTTGACGGAAACTGATATTTTCTATCCATCAATCAGGCACGCCTTATAAATGTTGATAGCTTTGCCGTCAACTACTGCTTCTATAGAACGGTCTTTTGGTACACTAAGGGGAGTTAAGACATGGCTAAGAAGCACTATAAGTGTGGAAAGACTGATTGCTGCACTATGAGCGTACACCAAAAATTCGTCAAAGCTAATAGGAAAAGTATTGAACAGAAAGTGTTAGTGAAAATTAATAGCTAACACGATAAAAAGTTATTCATCCTTATTAGACTCAATTCATAATAACTGAATAATTATAAATGTGTCTTCATCCATCTTAGACTAAACATATTATATATACTTAATATGTGTCCCCGCCCCCCAAACCCCCCGCAGTTTTCTGCGCTTAATTTTCGACTAATTTTCATTACAATCATGTGCCTGCCTTTTGCTGAATTTCTGGGTAAGCCCTTGGAAACGTACATGCTCTGTTACTGATAGATAATATTTTGGTTAACTAAGTAGATCATAAAAATTTTTATCTTTCGTAGATAGAGGTCAGTTTCTAAACTAAAAATATATTAGCTGGCGTATAGATGCGGTAGCCTAGGGGTAGCTTTAGTAATTGCTCTATATATTCGGTTTTTTATAAAATAGGGTTTCGTCTGCTGAAAATTATATTTTTTTTTCAATGAAAATTATTGGCGCGTTTTGAAAATATTAGCCAGCAGGTTATTATGTATTTATAGGGATATATAGGAGGGATTCTCTATGGTATTTGTACCTAGCCTGATCCCATTAGGACAATTTAGAAGAATTCAAGAGGAAAGACGTGGATACATACCCTAAGTGGCTTGTCAAAGCGATTTTTATTCTTCATACACAAACAAGTAGAGCCGCGGAAAGGTAGTTAACACATAAGGAAAAAAAAACATAGGGAAATACGACAGCTATAAAAGAAATTGTATGGTTCATAGAGATTAAGGATATATATAAGGTTTGAATTGTGGAGGCCGTTACTTGATGTAGATCCATGATATAAATGAGATAAAAAACACCAGGTTTAACTTTAAATCTACACTTTATTTGAAAAAATTCGACGACGTTTCGCTGACACAGCAGCTTTATCAAGAATGACAAACAGAATGAAGAGTATGGTATTATAAACAAATCGTAGAACAAGTTGGATGAATAACAGGAAAAACCCACACCGAGCCATTGTACAGTTAATATGAAAGGTAATTAAAAACTAATTAAACAAGTTAAGTAGGGGTGAATAATTCACATCTACCTGCTAATTCAAAAGCTTGTCCGAATGTTTGTATCTATTTATTTCTAATGCTTCTAGGAGATCTAATTGTAAACTTTTGATTTTATATGTAATATGTCAAAGTTTTATTGAATGAATGGTTTTCTTTTATTAAGTGGTTTGAATAATTTGAATCAGATTTATTTTTATCGAAGCTACGTTTATGTTCAGATGTTCTTATGCCAAAACTCCTATAGGTCCTACCGATATAAATTTTATCACAAGAACCGCAATTGAGTTTATAGATTCCTGATTTACTTAATTTTTCAACACGAGATTTATTATTTTTAATATGTTTACCTAAGTTATTAGAAGTTTTGAAAGTTATATTAAGATATTTGTACTTGCAGAACCGCAGAATGTTAAACTGTTGAATATTTTATAGTCTTTATGAATAGGATATACTTCATTTATTGCTTTCTGATACAGTTTTTATGAATGATTAGATCTATCATATCCGGATTATATGAATTAATAATGGCTATCTGTTTGATGATGTTTAACTCTTTATTATAATCTTCTACTGATAAAGGTAAATTGAGTAACCGATGTACCATGCTGTTTAACGCTGCAACTTTGTGTTGAATTGAATGTAATGAGTAGTTATGTATAATTGTATCAGTATGTGTATGTCCTCCAATTCAACACAAAGTTGCAGCTTTAAACAGCATGGTACATCGGTTACTCAATTTACCTTTATCAGTAGAAGATTATAATAAAGAGTTAAACATAATCAAACAGATAGCCATTAATAATTCATATAATCCGGATATGATAGATCTAATCATTCGTAAAAACTGTATCAGAAAGCAATAAATGAAGTATATCCTATTCATAAAGACTATAAAATATTCAACAGTTTAACATTCTGCGGTTCTGCAAGTACAAATATTGAATCCTTTCTCGTCAAACAAAATCTTAATATAACTTTCAAAACTTCTAATAACCTAGGTAAACATTAGGAGTTTTGGCATAAGAACATCTGAACATAAACGTAGCTTCGATAAAAATAAATCAAATTATTCAAACCACTTAATAAAAGAAAACCATTCAATCAATAAAAACTTTGACATATTACATATAAAATCAAAAGTTTAAAATTAGATCTCCTAGAAGCATTAGAAATAAATAGATACAAACATTCGGACAAGCTTTTGAATGAGCAGGTAGATGTGAATTATTCACCCCTACTTAACTTATTTAATTAGTTTTTGATTACCTTTCATACAAACTGTACAATGGCTCGGTGTGGGTTTTTCCTGTTATTCATCCAACTTGTTCTACGATTTGTTTATAATACCATACTCTTCATTCTTTTTGCCATTCTTGATAAAGCTGATGTGTCAGCGAAACGTCGTCGAATTTTTTCAAATAAAGTGTAGATTAAAGTTAAACCTGTTGTTTTTATCATTTATATATATATATATATATATATATATATATATATATATATATATATATATATATATATATATATTATTTATAATTATTGTTTTAATTAGAGGGTAATTCGCAGTTTTTTAATAAATTTGTATATTTCTAGATAAGTAATGTAGTTTTGAATTTTCAAAATGATATTCAGGTTGATTGGGGACATAATATCTGTGTTCTTTGGATAATCGAAACTAGGGAATTGATTTCTAAATGGTAACGTTCACATTGAAGGATAACAGGGTCTAACGATCCAATTTCTCCACACTCGCATAGAGGAGTGTCTTTCTTTTTGATCATATGGGATACTTTGGGCACAGAGCGTGACCGCTCCTTAGCCAAACTTCAATAATGAACTCTGAGTGAATGGATTTGTAAAAACAAGCCTTCGAACTATTTCGAAAATCGTTTATTCATTTAGCCCTTATATTTTTTCGTTACCAGGTATACCGAAGTGAGCCCTTGTCCACAAGAAGGGGAATAATGTCAGAATATATGCAGGAAAAAGAGTCTATTTCGTCTATTTCTAAGGCTTCTTTCACCAGTTAATCGACTTTTTCGTTACCAGGTATACCGAAGTGAGCCCTTGTCCACATGAAAGAGACTTTAAGTCCCAAGTTTCTTAAATATTCGAGTGATTCGAGGATACTACAGTGAATGAAATTCAGCTTCGTTTCTAATTTGAGGTGACTAATGCTCAGGAGACTGATTTGACTGTCAGAGAGTATCAAAATATTTTTAGATTTAAATCGCTCGAACGAAGATGAAACAAAGTGTAAAGCCTTCCAAATCGCGAAAAGCTCTCTTGCGAAGAAAGTGAAGTTGCCATTTAGGCGGTATTTCACAGCAGATTCTAGATGTGGGTCATAAATAGCGCAGGATGTTTTATCAAGTTTAAAGTAAAACGAAATGAGACACTTTTGTCACTTTTCCACAATTTATTCAATAATCACGACCGGTTTCGACCCTTCGGTCATTTTCAAGTCCTTGAAGACTTTTTTTTTTGATGGATATTATACTCACAATTTAGAATTGATAGAACTGGCGCGAGAAAATCACGTCATTATTATCAGTCTTACACCTCATACGACTTATAAGCTACAGCCGTTAGATAAGACTTTTATGGACGTGCTTAAGAGTCACTACAGTGAAGAGATTCGTAAATTTCTTCTGCATTCTGAAAGAACGCTGAAGCCTTATGATATTGCTGAGCTATTTGGTCAGGCATATCTCAAGAGCACCACATGGGAAATTGCTGTAAATGGTTCTCGTGCGTTGGGCATTTACCCATTCAATCTGCCAGTTTTTACGGAAGTCGATTTTCTGATGAAAACATCAAATATTAAACAACAATCTTGCCCCCAACAAAACCCAGTTAAAAGCCATGCAAGTCCTGTAGCTGCTCAAGATGCGTCAGGTGTGAATGCTGCAGCACAAGAGTCACAAGCTCGTTTGGTTCTGCCGAAAGACATTCAGCCCATCCCCGGAGATAAGATTCGAACTTCTAATCGTGGAAGAAAGTCTACCACAGTAAAACAATCACATCCCCTCCATACAAGAATGAATTGAGTGAATCTTTGCGCTCAACAGAAACTCGTGGCCGAAGTCGTGGACATGGGCGTGGGCGCGGTACCGGATGTAGTCAAGCTGTAACAAGCAGTGGCAGCAAAGCCCGTCAGCGCCAGAGTCATTCAGTAGTAACTCTGAAAGTTATGTAGTCGTAGAAACAGATTCGGAGAATGATGACAGTCAATATCCAGAAAGGACCCCGGAAAGCGCAGAAACGACCTGCATGTTTTGTGAAAATAGTTACTCTAACGACAGACGTGGGGAAGAGTGGGTACAGTGCCAGAGCTGCAATTTATGGGCTCATACAGCCTGTGCAGGTCCTGAAGGCGAATATTATATCTGCGATTTTTGCCGTTAGGTTGGGATTACGCTCATATATTTAGTAGGGCCCCGAGGGTGCCATATAACCCCCACCTGACCTCAAACTGCCACATTTGATCATTTTCATAATACATATGTTTTTTATTTTTCTGTTTTAATTTCGTTTATTTTATTGAAAGAGATGTATATGTATAAGTGCTTCCTATACTTCTTAGTTTGTATTTTTTACCTGAGACCTAAAATCAAAGTATGGGGCCACATTACCATCTTCTCTTCTATATTGTTATGATAGACCATTGACACCCAGATGTTTGATTTCATATAATTTGTGTTATACTACTTGGTTCTTAAGGCTTATTTGTGCATATAATTCTACACCCTTCTGCCCTTAGGTTTCATCAAGTCAAGCAGCTTGAAATTTCTTCGGAATAACCGAATGGTTATGTCGCCATAAGGAATCATGTTCAAGCTTTTTGATTTTTTTATGCTATTCGGTTAGATGCATTATTTAAAAACAGTTAATTGCTAAACTACATAGTTAATGCAGTCAATTTGAAAAACAAGTGAGATATACGATCACCTTAGACGATTCTACACTAACAAATCATTCGCCTGTAATAAAAAAAATTTTCACGCAACGATAAAAAAAATTTCTTCAGATTTAATGTTTTTTGCCATAGAAGTTTATATGATTATTCCCGACTAATCACAAGTTTTCTCAAAACGACTAATGGGTTGATTTTCATTTATTTTTAAAATTTACGTTTTTTGGAATTATGAGCTGAATTTGTTAGATAATATTTAAAAAATAGTCCAACACTTAACTTCTCCACGAGCTGTAACATGACATATTATGCTATTCGAAAACCAGTTCTTACCTGTACTACCTAAGAAAAATTAAATTTCATGGTATACATTTCTGACTAAAAATAAAAAACAAGTCTTGTGAAATTTCATAAATAATATTGCCAGACGTTTTACGGCACTGTATATACTATTTAATGCTCATTGTAAACTGAAAAAATAATTTCATCTATGAATTGAAGTTCGAAGTTTTCCTCCATTCAAGTATTTACGATTTATACGCCAGCCACAATTATTTAATCCCCAATCTCAAATTTTAGCTGAGTTGGAAGAGATCTATGAACAATGAATGATGTAGATGCGAATACCTCTAAGGCTGAATTAGTGAAAGAATATACAAGTAAATATTGTGATGTTAGATTTTCGAAGCAATCATCAAGGCGAACATGCTTTCTTCCTTAAAGATTACTGAACCATTTTGTGAATTCAATACCAAACCTATAGGAAATACTTCATAAATTTTCCTATCCCAGTCGGATAATCTTTATTTCTGTAAAAGATATTTAATGAAACTGTTCTACAAGGTCTATGACAAAAAGGTTGGTATTCATGAATTCGGATCGTTTTGCTACACAGACAATAATGCTTTATAACTTATGGCTTTGATCATAAATCAGTTCGAACAAGAACATTACACAGTATTTTCGAAAACTCAACGTCAAGCGGCCAATGCAAAAAAGTCCCCTTCCACAATGAAAATGATAGAATTTTTGCATAAAAACCCTTCGTTCTCGAATTGTATTGAAAATTGAGAAAATCACTACCTTGCTCCAATATCCCATATTCTTCTACATGAATTTTCCGGAATTTCTGAGTAAACGAGTATTTTCCACTTATTCGACATTCCTACACAGTTACGTGTTTTCTATTGGCTGATTTGATTTCTTCATACTATAAAAGTTTTAAACTACGGCCACTTGACTAGTTAACCTAAAATTTGGCACAATCATTCAAAATTTGAATAGATAACATTAGCACTCATTTTTCTATAAAAATTATTTCAGTTGTTTTCTTAAAAGAAACCTTTACCCTTTGAAAAGATATATTTCTCTATTCAAAATATTCCATTCATATTCAGTGGTTGTAATATTAGTCAATCATTGAATTCAGTGTTCGAAACCACATAAATATCTAAAATAACAGTCAAATGAACACATGAAATTTTCATTAAGCGACTGAATACCTGTTTTTTCTCTCGATTAATTTATATTAAATAGTATTTATTCGAGAACCCTTCAAATCCTTCCTGAAATTGTGTAGGTTAGGTTAGGTTAGATTTCATATTAATTCTAGAACTCTTTATCAAGAATGAAAAACAGAATGAAGAGTATGGTATTATAAACAAATCGTAGAACAAGTTGGATGAATAATAGGAAAATCCACACCGAGCCATTGTACAGTTAGTATGAAAGGTAATAAAACTAATTAAACAAGTTAAATAGGGTGAATAATTCACATCTACCTGTTCATTCAAAAGCTTGTCCGAATGTTTGTATCTATTTATTTCTAATGCTTCTAGGAGATCTAATTTTAAACTTTTGATTTTATTTGTAATATGTCAAAGTTTTTATTGAATGAATGGTTTTCTTTTATTGAGTGGTTTGAATAATTTGAATCAGATTTATTTTATCGAAGCTACGTTTATGTTCAGATGTTCTTATGCCAAAACTCCTATAGGTCCTACCGATATAAATTTTATCACAAGAACCGCAATTGAGTTTATAGATTCCTGATTTACTTGATTTTTCAACACGAGATTTATTATTTTTAATATATTTACCTAAGTTATTAGAAGTTTTGAAAGTTATATTAAGATTTTGTTTGACGAGATAGGATTTAATATTTGTACTTGCAGGACCGCAGAATGTTAAACTGTTGAATATTTTATAGTCTTTATGAATAGGATATACTTCATTTATTGCTTTCTGATACAGTCTTTTAGGAATGATTAGATCTATCATATCCGGATTATATGAATTAATAATGGCTATCTGTTTGATGATGTTTAACTCTTTATTATAATCTTCTACTGATAAAAGTAAATTGAGTAACCGATGTACCATGCTGTTTAAAGTTGCAACTTTGTGTTGAATTGGATGTAATGAGTAGTTATGTATAATTGTATCAGTATGTGTTGGTTTACGAAAGACCGAAAAACATGATTATTATTTTGTTTAGTGATTTTAAGTCCAAAAATTAATGGAATCGTTCTGTTCAATTTCTATCGTGAATTTAATGTTCAAATGGATGGAATTAATGAAATTAAGAAATAAGTCTAATTGACGAGTAGTTCAATGAAACATACTAAGATGTCGTCAACATATCTATACCAATAAAGAAATTTGGAAATGGGTGGATGTGTATGAATTTTCTGTTCAATATTATTCATGAAAATCTCTGCTAAAAGTGGACTCAAAGGATTTCCCAGCTTTAAACAGCATGGTACATCGGTTACTCAATTTACCTTTATCAGTAGAAGATTATAATAAAGAGTTAAACATCATAAAACAGATAGCCATTAATAATTCATATAATCCGGATATGATAGATCTAATCATTCGTAAAAGACTGTATCAGAAAGCAATAAATGAGGTATATCCTATTCATAAAGACTATAAAATATTCAACAGTTTAACATTCTGCGGTTCTGCAAGTACAATTATTAAATCCTTTCTCGTCAAACAAAATCTTAATATAACTTTCAAAACTTCTAATAACTTAGGTAAACATATTAAAATAATAAATCTCGTGTTGAAAAATCAAGTAAATCAGGAATCTATAAACTCAATTGCGGTTCTTGTGATAAAATTTATATCGGTAGGACCTATAGGAGTTTTGGCATAAGAACATCTGAACATAAACGTAGCTTCGATAAAATAAATCTGATTCAAATTATTCAAACCACCTAATAAAAGAAAACCATTTATTCAATAAAACTTTGACATATTACATATAAAATCAAAAGTTCAAAATTAGATCTCCTAGAAGCATTAGAAATAAATAGATACAAACATTCGGACAAGCTTTTGAATGAACAGGTAGATGTGAATTATTCACCCTACTTAACTCGTTTAATTAGTTTTATTACCTTTCATACTAACTGTACAATGGCTCGGTGTGGATTTTCCTGTTATTCATCCAACTTGTTCTACGATTTGTTTATAATACCATACTCTTCATTCTGTTTTTCATTCTTGATAAAACTGCTGTGTCAGCGAAACGTCGTCGAATATTTTCAAATATTCGACGACGTGTGGATTAAAGTTAAACCTTGTGTTTTTCATCTCATTTATTTCGATAACTCTTTGAATACTTTCTGAAATTGTGTAGGTTACCGCATTTGTACAGATATCGACGTTTTAGTACTGCAGCTAATTGAAATATTCTGAATGGAGTAAAATGACACCCCGTTCTCCATGTTTTTTTTGCGTGAGTAACTCATTACTGCAAACAGATCCAAGGTAACTTTTTCCGTTTCCGAGTTATTCGGTTGGAACTTTCGAAAATTTTCGAAATCAGTCAAATGCCAATATCTCGATTATTTAAGTCATGTAAAAATGGTTTAGACAACTCAGAGGCACTTTCTTGCGTACAATCGAACAACGTTTTTTTTTTGGTCCAACGGATTTCGAGTTATAATGCAAACTTTCGTTTTTTTAAATGTGAACCATGGGCAACATTGATTTTGTTGAACTGATTTTTTTCCCATCAAAAATAATAAACATGTGTACTCAATTCTTACATCTAGGGCGTGTTTCAATGAAAAAACCGCAATATTTTCCCCAAATTTTAACTAGTAATTCTATATCCAATCACAGAATTCATACGGAATTATTACAATTGCTCGAAAGTTCTATGAATTAATTATGATAATTCGAAAATAAATTCTTATAATGAGAATTCAGATAAATTATTTAATATACTTTCATCAAATTTCAACTACTGTTTGAATGTAGTATCGTTTGTAATAACTAAGCAACCACACAGTACGTCAATTTTAAGACGTTTGATAAGATTGAATGCTAATACAAAACATTGTTGAGGCTGATGCTGCAGAAGCAACTTATTTATGTGGTTTTCCTGAGAGTCGATAACCTCATAAAAGTATATTCACAAGAAACACATATTTTCCTAATATTCAAATTTTGAGTAGTTGTGAATTATCTTAGTCTACGGTAGGAGACTAAGATTGATAAAATTGTAGAAAATCTTTATCTGCGATGAAAGACTAAGAAGATTCAGTAATAATTTAGGCAGAGTGACGACTTGAATGAAATATAGATATTTTGTGATCGTTCATTGTACAATTTGAGTTTACTTATATACTGATTATTGCATGACGTAATAGATTGATGTCGCTGCTCCGAGTTCCGCGCGTGGTTTGTTCACACGGGAAATCCATCAGACGCTAGCTTGCAGAATTTCATTCCATATTTCCTATCACGGGTCGTCGAATTGTTGATTAGGCGACTTGTGGAGTATTTTCACCTTATGTTGGCTTAAGTGGATGAACTTTTAAGGGTGAAACCAACGATGGTACATTTAATGTTTCAAGGAAATAAGAAAATGAAGTACTTGATGGAAAAGATGCAATCCTTGATGAAATGGGTAGAGTAACTTACAGCCCATCCATTTCGAGCAGTCAAACTGGAATGGAAATAGAGGCATCTAATAGTCGAACGCTCAGAATTCTGAAGAAGAATAGATATGAACTTCATAAAAAAAAACCTAGGAAGTTTCCAACGTCGCCTCGGTTTTTATTATTAGTTTCTGTCAATTCGTAATTAAGTGTGCAGTTTCTCGGAGAAATACTTTAGACTGATGAAGTTCACATCAGTACTGACGGAATATTCACAGGTGGTCGGATATAAACCCACATGGCCCTATTGATATTCAATTTTAAGTCCGATATGGGTCCACAGTTTTCATACGGCATGGTCGTTTCGATATTATATTCAAACAATTGATGATTAAATAATTAATCGGAATTATCATTGCAAGAATTAATTTTCCAACTGTCATAATGAGAGCACAGAGAATTCTTAAACAACTTCAACAATTCCATGTAATTTCTATGAATGGACGGACATACATAGATAGATACAAATAAAGAGTGTGGTCTGCTTCATAACCCGGCCACTACGACCCAGTGGTCTATTGTGGCACATTCTGTTTCAAATTTCAGCCACAAGCTCCATCCTTCTTATAAAGGATAGAAGCTTTGTGGGGTGAGCTTGATAATTTCAGTCAGCTCCAGTTTGTTAGATCTAAGTTACTCCAGCGTGACTCTGTTTCCAGCTGTGCAATCGCACAGAACATGCCCCATTGATTATATTTCCTCTTTACATAGTCTACATAAATTGTCCTCTACCAATCCTAACCTATTTCGGTGATTTCTGAGGAGACAGTATTATATGGCAGTTACAACTCTTAGGTCTAAATTGGAGAATTTAAGCTAAGCCTTGGCGCTCGTAGTGGAAGTTGGCAAGTCGAGAATATCTGAGACCTGTCAGGCTCAGCCAGTGCTTTTATACCTTCAGGTCCAGCCACTGGTTATTTCCAATCCTTGAAGTCTCCAGGGAAATTATGAGCCTAGGATCCGGTCCTGTGAAAGCTAAGCCTGTTCCTCGAGGCGCCAATGAGTCCGCCATCTCATTTCACTCAATGCTCAAATAGACCCACATCAGACGTGAATTATTTCTTTCTCCCAGTTTGGCAAGAGTGGAGTGACAGTCCTATAAATAAGTGACGAGCATGTTTCGGATGACAATGCCTTCACTGCAGTTTGGCCATCGGTTATGATTTTCACTGACCTTCTTGTTAACCCCTTCGCAAGCAAGAGGTTAGCACATCAGTAAATGGTGAATATTTCTGTTGTAGAACAGTCGCAAGCCCGCCAAAATAGATCGACTTTTCCTTTGCAACACATCAATCGTAAGCACCAGCTCCAACACCTCTTATTCTGGAGCCGTCTGTGAATCAACAGAGTCCTCAAGTAGACAGCCCTTGGAGATGGTCCATTAGTGCCTGCCAGGAATGATGATCTGGAATGGCAGCTCCATGTTGATTTTGGGTTTTGCTTTGTAACACTTCATACTCAGCATCTCGTTGTCCTCGATTTCAGACTGTAGAACGCCGAACGCGAAGCTGAACATGCTTCTTCCATATGGGAAAGATGATGGAATATGTAGGTAGCCATTTCAGCTGTTCCTCTTATCACCAGATGAAGAGAAGTAAGGCCCAGTATTAGTTCCATGGCCGCAGTAGATGTTGAGTGAAAAGCTCCAGTAATCATCATGCACGTCGTTCTCTACAATTTAGAGAGATCGAGTTGGTATTGCTTTTCACGGCTGCATTTCCACTGAGCAATACAGCCGTATTTATTACTTGGTCTCACCACCATCACATATAGCCACTGAGGTTGCTTTGGGACAAGACCCCATTTCTTTTCACAGGTCATTGGATAGGCCCATAAGGCATGTGTCTATATGTCACATATTTTGCTTCCTCCGCAAGTTTCTCACCCTCACACCATCCCTAGATAGCTTAAATAGCCTCCTGAAGTCTGCGGAGATGTCATCTTCATCTTCGCCAGGAGAATGACTATATCATCAGCGTACGCTTGTACATAAACATCCAGTGCGCAGATTATTGCCGAGAAGGTCATCAACCAGCAGAGGGGATAATACTTCTCCCTAAGGGTAGCCCCTGTCAGCCACAAAACTGACTACTCCCCCTTTCAGGGAAGTGCTGACGACTCTGGCATTTGGCATGTGGCTAATGCATTTTGGAATATTATTTGGCACTCATCTGGCTCTCTCAGCCGTGCATAGTGATGGCCGCATTAATTAACCCTATATGTCAATGAAGGCTACAGCTGCAGATTCCTTGTGGTTTAAAGACTGAGTGATCCTCCCGACTAGGTTATTAAATGCCATATCAGTTGATTTACCTTTCTACAAGGCGTATTCACTCAGTTCACACAGAGGTTTCAATAATAACTCGCTAAATTCATCTAACACCTCCTTCAGGGTTTCATAACGGAAGACATAAGATTAATCTCTCCGAATTATTTAGGTTGTGACTTCGATTTACCATCCTTAGGGATGTATACAACTCTATCCTTCCGCCAGTTGGTCGGGACAACATTCCAAGCTATACTCGACCGAAAGAGCCTAATGAGGTATGGAAGGCGCACGTCCACCCCTTTCTGTAGCAAGGCAGACATGATGTCATCCTCCACAAGAACCTCAAATTTCTGAAATGAGCGAATAGCCCACCTAACTGCTGCGGGCTTGCTGATCGTTCTTGCGTTCTTCTAATCGTCATTCTTTGGCCTTTTAGCAAGACCTTTCAGGGCGACGGTGTCACAGCTATCACTGATATCAAGAAATGCATCTCTTCCAGAGTCAGTATAATGTCCATCCGGGCCCTTTACAGATCCAATGGGTAGTCCTGATCCTCTTTCGAGAACCCTGTGTAGCCTTGCATTAACGGTGGTACTTTTCAGCACACCATAGAGTTAGTAGATAAAATTACGGAAAAGTTATACAATTTTCGGTTTTTCATAAAAACACGTCCTGGATGAAAAAAATTGGGTGTTATATATTATTGAAAATTACTATTTGAAAAATTCATGTTTTCATTATAACTTAAAACCGTTGGGAAGAGAACGTTCTTCGATTCTACGTGAAAAAACTGACTGTTGAATATCAAAACCATTCTTAAATAACTTCAAAAACAGTCGGAATATTGGAACTTTAATGATTCCGAAAATTTTTAAAATCTACGAATAACTCAAAAACCAAAAAGGTAAGCTTGAATTTGTTTGCGGCAATGATTTCTTCACGCAAAAAGAACTCGGGTAAGGGGGGTCCTTTTCTTTCATTCACAATAGCAGTGCTAAAACGTCGAAATATGTCCCCCCTGTATATCATAAATATGTTGCCACAACACCAAGTGAAGTGCCACCCACTATAAAAACAAATTCAAAAATGTATTCACATGCAAAAATTGTCATTTTCATCAATGCGAATTATTTTAAAGTGAACAATATCAATTTATATGAGTTACTTTCTACTGAAGCAATAAGTAATTTCCTGGCAGATTCATGAAGTTTGGGTTCAGTAATCTTTAGTGTATTTTTTTGAACTCACCTCCTCCAAAAACTGTTTTAGCATAGTCTTCCTGACTATGTCCGTTTGTTACAACTGTAGTCATGACCAAATTGGGGCTTCTTCCTTATCTGAAAAGGATACAATTCACTGTGAAATGTATAATTATACTAAAATTAGCAATCGTTTCGAATACGAAGGAAATATAATGGCTCGTCATCAATTTTAAAACCGCAAGAATGCCATGGTGATATGATAAAAATTCAAAAATATTTCATGCACTCGTTCATTTATCCATGCTATACAGTATCAGCGAAATGTAATAAATTCGATGATAAAAAATGGCAACGTGTTCGAAAATAAAATTATTCCTTTAATCCTTGCAACGCCAAGTATTCAGTTAACAGTTGAAGTTTTTGAGCTCTTTTTGGAGGAAATGGAACAAGTGAACAGGCATCCTGTTCAGATTTTTCTTTCGAGCAATCAATAAAAATGAAGATTGTAACTTTCCAGATATGTTGAAATCTTCGGTTTTATCGGAACTTCAGTTTTGAAACGAAGACATTCACACCTTGTTGGGTTCCATATCATAAGAGGAAGAAAGGATCCCTAATCAGATCACTTATCTGTTCGTCTGTCCGTTTGTCAAAATTTAGCGAGAAGCAATGGCCATTTCTAGTTACATCATGATAATTTTTTTCCTGTAATGAAGGCATTCTCCTTCTTTTGAGAAATGCGTTGAGGTATCAGGTTGAAATTCGTACCACAAACTAGGATCCATAATCTCTTTGATCTGAGAATAAATCGAAGTTTCTAGTTAACGTCACCGGAAGATACCGTCGTTTATATCACATTCAGGTGCTTACTAATAATAATGGGAATTTCTTTCTACAAGAACTAAATAGTAAAAACTTATAGTAGAATTTTACTTCGAAAATTCAAACAGGTGAACACCTGGTATGCTGTTCCGCTTGCCAGTGTTCCAACCTTGCCTTAACATTGTAGGCTGAGATGCCGACCGCGAGTCCTATAAGGATATTATTAGCCCCTAGACAGGCCAGCCTATGCGCAATCTCATTTACTTTAATCCCTGTATGATCAGGAACCCAAAGGGAATAAATATGGTGGTTAACCGACATTTGTTTCAGTGCCTAAACTCATTCTCAGATCACTTTAGAAGTAATCCTGTGTGCGCCTAGAACTGTCACAGTAGCTCAACTGTGGGAACAGATGATGGTCCACTCATTCGAGCCATCAGTGCACCATATGTACCCTCCATCTAGCAAGAAATCCTTCCTCCCACTCTTGTGTGGATAAAATTTTCACTTCGATGACAGAAGTGTTACATCGTCGTAGTTCTATTAAAGTTCATCTGAAAAAGTGGTCGCTATTATTAGCTTCAGGAAACAGAGTATGTCTTCCACCGAACATTAGCGTGCCCCCCGTCCTAAGAAATCAAAACTGCATTGCTAATAATTGAGGGGTAAAGTGATTAGACTCCTAACTGTGCACCTAACACCGCAAAAGGGGGGTGCTCTTATCACCCACCACACTTCTCACTATCAGAGCTTTGAGCCACTCTAGACCCAGCTTCACCGTCTACTTTTCCACCCTCGTTCACCAAACCAGTGAGGATTGGGTTAGTCTAAGTGGCAGAACTGTTTTGAAGAACCACATCAGCATGTATGGCTTCAAGCCCTAAGTATTGGTAAAGATCTCCCACATGTTATGAAGGCAGCAGAAAACCTACCAGTCTGTAGCTTAATATACTGAGCCCAGATAAGTTCATATCCAGTACTTAACTGATTCTTTCATGTCGTGTCTTGATCCAAAGAAAATGTGCCTCGAACATGATGGAATCGTATGCTTCCTCGTGAAAACAACCAGTTTCGTCTTCTCTGGGTTAACCCTCAGACCGAGGACGATACTATCGTTCAACGATTTTCAAAGTAATCCGCAGTGTATTCATATATTCCTGTAGAACCCTTCATTTGCTAAGAATGACGCTTAAGCATTAAAAATGGACTTCCCCCATCCAACGCCCGTAACAGATCATTCGCCACCATTCACCAGACAGTCAGTGACACCACGCCGCCTCGCGGACAGCCTCATATTACTATTCTCGTGACGGTGTGATTTCCGATCGTCGAGATGAATTTCCGACCCCCAAAAGCTCCATGAGTCATTCCGTAAGAGGAGTTAGGACATTAACCCCCTCCGCCTCCCTCCAAACCTGGTTCAATAGGGTGTAACTAAAAGCCTCCCTCGACATCTTTAACGGTCGCCACCCAAAATTCTCCCCTCTCCAACTGCTGCACAATAATTCGAACAGCCGAGTGCAATATTGTATCTCGTATCGTACAGCAGTCTACGCCTGTTAATTAGAGTACAAAATATTAATGCTAAATAACTTATTCTGAAGAAACCTATCAACCAGTCTCTCAGAAACGAAAGAAGTTAAGTTAATATGCAACAAATTCCTTACCGAAGTATAGCTTGGTCTTCCCGTTTTGGGTATTAACACAACCCATGCCGTTTCCCAGCACACGGAAATATATCTCAGAGCAATACCTGTTCTGTATAACTTCACTAGAACGGAAAGCTACACATCCAAATCCCGGTCAAGAAGGGCCGGTTACCTACTGCTCAAAATATTTCAGCACGAATATAAGGAAGAATCGGAAAACAGCAAATTTTCTATCGTATCATGAATTTTTTTGTTTTGATGAGGGTATACTTCAGATATATGACTAGATATGCTAAAAATGCCTTCGTCATTCCTCGATCGCAGAAAATGGCAGATCAGAGGTGTTTCTTATACTTAGCACCACGAACTATCAATATATTGCCACAAGATATCAGAAGCTTGACCGCCCTGAAACTGTTCAAAAAAAGCATCGAGAATTGAATCCTCTCGAACACCTGATCCTATATAACTAACTTAATGGATTTGAAAAACGCAATTTAACTTACATATGTGTACAGAGTCGTTCTGGTTGAACTACTTGTATACGTTTGTTGCTTCACTTTTCAGTAAGACTATGTCTTTTGATTTTTTGTCAAAATCTATGTTACTGTTATCTTTTCTTCTTTTTATATTAGGGATATAGGCTCATCAAGTATTGTTGTTGTTGTTAGAATCAGGCACAAGGATTATCCTTTTCTGATTCACAATTCATTAGTAGCAGATAATTCTATTAGTTGTATTTGATAATTAAATCTTAATATATTGATGTTCTTACCTACTTTAGTTCATGATAGCACTTATACTATAGAATAACAATTCTCCACTAGTAAGAAAATTTCAGTTGGTAAATGGAAATGAAATAAAGTTTAATATATAATATATATATATATATATATATATATATATATATATATATATATATATATATATATATATATAATACATGATTTCTAAAAACGCGCATAGATAAAGAATTCAAATCGATGCCTTCTTAGCCCTCAAACAGAAACAGACAATGTAACCGGAAACCCAAAGGGAATGAATCAGGTTGTTTATCACCAGTTGTTTCAGTGCCTAAACGCAATCCCAGGTCACCGTAGAAGTAATCATGTGGACGCCTAGGACTTCCACAATAGCTCGACTGTGGAAGCAAATGGTGATCCACTCATTAGTTCTACCCAGTTCTACTAGCCCTTTGGCTATGTGTCGCCATGATTTGGAAAAGTGTTGTATGTCCAGTAGATCGAAATACAACCCATTTCTCTGGCAGTAAACTCCGATGACCGATGTGGACCATCGTCGTGGTTTCATCAAAGTTCATCAGGGAGGTGGTCGTTATAAGTAGCTGCAGGGAACTGGGTATGTCTTCCACCGACCATTAGCGTGCACCCCTGTCCTAAGGGCTGCAGTCAAAATTGCCTTGTCAATAATTCCGAGGTGCAGTAATTCGACCCCTAACAATGCAACTAACGCCGCTCTAAGCCTCTCTAGAACCAGCTTCGCCATCTAATTTTCCATCCTGGTCCACCAGACCAGCGTGGCGTAGATGAGTCTTGGTGGCCGAATAGTTTTGAAGAACCACATCACCACGTGTGACCTTAAACCCTACGTGCCGTTGAATGTCCTGCTATATGTCATGAGAGCAGCAGAAAACCTGCCAGCCTGTAGTTCAAGATATTGTACCCAGCTAAGCTTCCTATCCTATTATGCCATAATCAATGCCATTCATTCAATGTGAAAAGGAAAATGCGAGAACTAGAGATTTGTTGTTGCATCACAAACAATTTCTTTAATGAACTCATTCTAATTTTCTCTGGAAAACGTAGGCGAATAAAGTTGAAATTAATTGATTATTTGTGTTCTCGCAAAATCATAAAATTCTGCAAGAAGCAATCTCTTAAAGCACAAGTAGAAGAAAATTTTCGAAAACCGTTAATTTATAATTACATAACATACATCCTGTATATGAAATACACATAGGGCAAAAACGTAAGGATATTTAGTAATTTGGTTTGTTATTTAACTACTGGTATTGTGTCGAGAATTACTGAGAACGTTAAATCAAAGTATAAAATCGATAAATCTGGAACAGTAACGAAAACAAGTCCAGAGAAGAAGATTTATTCAAATATCCAAGTTTTTTTCGATTTTTCTTGAATTGAAATTACAGCAAAAAAATCCTTTCAATGAATGCTTAGGTCACCTTAGTAAATAATGTTGCCAACTGGTGAATTGATTACATCTCTACACGTTCTAGAGATCCACATAATTAAATCATTGACAGATTCTAGAAAGATAGTGTACCGAGGCAATTGGAGAGCATCAACCAACTGCTACCAGTCATATGGTTCACCGAGGGTTGAAGAAGCTGTTAAACGTAGAAGTTTGTATTCTGAGAGAGATTAATAAAAAAACAATTTTACCATTGAAGGATAATCTAACCCAAACCATTACAGAACCTTCTCTAAGTTTTTCGTTACCAGGTTGTCTTCACAATCGCAATCGTTTAGAAGTGAGTGCAGTCCAAATGATGATGCATCTGAGAACCTACTGCCAACACTTCTTCTTGAAATATTTAAGATATTAGTTTGATTCAGCAGACTACATAATTCATTGCACCGTATAGTGTGACTCAGGCGAGCGTTTCGTTGAAGAAATGTGTTCTACCTCCTTGTCGATCTCTTACACCCTTTGTTTTTCTATATCAAGTAATCTATCCCGAAATAAGGCATGGACTAGTACACATCATTATCTGAGTTGCCTATCCCTTAAACATCCCAACTGCTCCTTTCATTTAATCAACACTTAAATGATGCCTCTCCATAGTTTTATTGAAGTAACTGTACTCGAATTTTAAGAAATCACGAATTTCTGTTTTGACTCTAAAAAAACTCAAAGAAACTGAGTTTTTAACTTGTGTCAACGAACTGCCTCTGAGCTTAACCGATAACAAAAATTCACGAACTTATGACACGTTTCACCAAAATGTATCATCATCAGAGAAACAATACATTTAAAAGGATGGTATGGCTCATGTATTTACATTGGTGAAAACTGATACCTAACCCTACAGGAGGAAAATATATTTCTATTTGTAAACAGAAAATTTTCTGAAATTTACTCAATAGTCAATGAGACATAGATTCGTCACCATTTTCCTTCTACTGAGCTGAGTACCTGCTTTAGCTTAGTACTCTGCACTAAAAAATTAAGACACAATTTCAATATTTTTTTATCATGTCCACAAAATTCGATGTTTTTTCTTCACGCACATGTTTCTACCAAAAGAAATGAAATTGAAGAAATAAAGTGCGGTTTTTCAACAAACCACCACAAACTGATAACTACAGTTGTTGATCAATTTTCACGAATAACGTTTGTTCTTTTTGAAAATTTTTATTTTCAGTAATAAAGGAACGCGTTTTTCGAAGAGAATAGTAGTCATGAAAGGAGATCTGGGAAGGACGACCTCGAGCAACAAGGCGATCTATGATCGTTATTTAGGAATTTCTTCATTGCGACAACGGTAAACTACTGCTAGGCACATTCGAATGCACCTTCGACAGAATAGTGAAATGCAAATAAGCACTAAAACGATACGACAACACTGTATTTGTTCTATTCGAATCTGTAGATCGCCACCTTGTAGGGTTTGGACAAATGGAATTCTATAAGGGTACAGTTTATGTTTTTTTTTTAGAATTCTGTGAATACTAATATGGGGTGAATTCAGATCATACTCTGCTATTACCAATGATGCCCGTCGATTTACATCAAAATAAGCTAGAACGGCAATTTCAACATCTCCATTGTTGACTACAGGAGATGAAAATGATATAATATTCTGGACCGTTCCAGTCGAAAGAAAATTTGTAACGTATCTCCTAAATTTTTTAGCTGTCATAGACAGTATATTTAGATATAATTCGTTAAATCTCATACAAGTTCTACACACATTCCATCTCTCATCTGCATGAATGAAAAATAAATTAAGTATTTGCTCATTTGTGTAGCTAGCCATTTTGTTCGAATTAATTCGATTGACATTTAAAACAATAATAGTTTGTTACCTATGCTCTAGGATATGTCAATGCACGTGCAAGAATCTAAGCTACGTTTAGGTAAGTACGTTAAATTCGTATCATCCCTCAGGTAAAGGGGTGTAGGGAGAATTTCATTTAGTTTTTTACGGCAAATCCGATGAATTGAAAAACAAATATGGGTTACGATTTTAAAGAACGTATTTTTCAATGTTTCTCTGTTTCGAAATGTGAGGCGAAAAAAAGAGCACTCTGTATGGTGACTGAGATTCAGTCGGATATGAGTTACGTCCCGCATAGTTTCTTGTTTGCAAAACTCCTTTCATTATTTTTTAGCTCCCGTCGTTCTCGAGATATATCAATTTTTTCAAAATGCAATTTGATAAATTTCAAGTGAAGAAAAACTATGATATTTTATGAACGAAACGGAGTAGACTTATGTGTTAGGTATTTTTGTAATTGGAATAACAGGTGTTATCGAACCAGTCATCGATATACAGAGTGTTCTATAGTAAATAAAGTTGGTATGCACTTCCGGTATAACCAATAATGCCATTGTAGTGAAAACATTTTAGAAATAGAGTTTCGGACCAGCTGAATCAACTAGCAAAATTTCAGAACGATGGCATTATCAGTTCCCCATAAACGTCTAATTGGCTACTCAACATGGGATACCCTGTATACTAAGCATTTTCTTAGATAACATTTTATCAGTTAAAAATTCTTTATTAGCTATTTAAAATTCTCGAATTTTGGAATATCTCTGAAAAAGCAGGAATTTATCTCCCCTTACCTAGCCTACCCAAGCTCGTTGTATTGTTATAAAAACTATTTTAAAATGTAAACAATATTTCATAACTAAAAACGCCATGTACAGTGGGACAAGAAATTAACACACAATTTCAATATCTCAAATTCAATTAGGAAAACTAATCATGTACACACGTTTTTTTACGGATATTTCTGGACATATACCAACAATTTCGATGATTTTTCCTGGCGCACATATTCATTTCATGAGAAATAAATTGAGAAAAGAAACCACCACATATAGATAATAGCAGTTGTAATAATACAACTCGAATCACGAAATTTCACCACGGCAGAATAAGCTGAAGCAGTGGATGTAGATGTCTGCTATGCATTCAAGTTGAAGACGGCCATTTCGAGGAACTTTTGTAATGATTAATATGTTTTTATTGATTTATTTCATTGATTATTTTCTTCGATAAATTTTCACATCTCAAAAACATAATATGGATTCAAAATTATTTTTCCAACTTTTTGATATAAATAATTATAATTGATATGTATTTCATCATCACAAAATCGCTCTTCAGTGGTATACTCTAGCAGCTTGTGCGTTTTCATCGCAAAAACCATTAACATATGTCACATCTCATTCTCTTCATTAATGCATTTTCAATTCGAAAAATTTGAGAGAGTCTAAAGGGTCTAAGTGCCAATTCTTGAAATATTTTCATTTCTAAGCCAAAAGGATCTAAGTGCCTAATAACTCAATAATAATATATAACTCGACTCAATCGGCCATTATGAGTTTCGTCAATTTCCTCCTTGAATGCTTGAATAAGAATAAAAAATGTATAGCGTTCTTTATGGACCTCACTTAAGCTTCGACTTGGTAGTGCACGCTATATTGCTGAATAAAATGTATCCTCTAGGATTTAGAGGAGCAATACATGACATCATACTCAACCAACCTCTGCAGCTTGTTGAGATTCATGGAGTTAAATCTCTTTACTCGACATAAAGGGTGAAATCCCGCAGGGTTCCGTTTTATGGCCTCTGTTATTTCTTTTATTTGTCAACGATATGCCTGATATTGTTGGTGACCCTGGTAATTTGTTTATGTTCGCTGGCGACACTACATTGATCGGTGAGGATCTTGATCTAGCTAGCACACTCAAAAGCGTTCAAAACTTACTCAATAAATTTTCTATCTGGTTTGAGGCCAACAAGTTACTACTGGACATACCAAAAACTGTTTTTATTAACTTTTCACTTAAAAGTTTTGGTTCAAACTATGCCTGTACTCATCTATTGAGAGTAAACTGGCACGAACAGCTGTGTAGTGTATTGTCTCCACTTTGTTTTACATTGTACAGATTTAGGCTAACGACCAACAGAGAAATATCTCTATCATGCATATTTTCGTTCTAGACTTAGTTACGGTATTATGTTTTGGGGTGCTTCTGGTTATTGCGACAGGGTTTTTAAATCACAGAAGAGAGCCATTAGGAATATTGTGGGTATATCTAGGACTACTTCATATCACAATTTCTTTTCGTGAATTACATATCTTGCTTCTCGCTAGTATGTATATACTTGAGATTGTAACTTACGTAAAAATTAACTTAACTAGCTTTCTACCCAAGAATTTTCATCACAATTACCTAACAAGGGGATCAAATCTATTAGTTACACCATCTCATACTCTATCAGGATATGAAAGAGGTGCTAGATACATGGGAATTAAGATCTTTAATGCACTTCCCAAAAATGTTTGGTCAAGCAGTGATGTCAGGATGTTTAGTGGAGCCGTTAGTAGATTTTTGCACATTAGATGCTTCTACTCACTAGATGATTTCTTTTCCAATTGTTAGTTTTTCTTGTAATATGTGGACATGTCTTATACCTCTAATTACTTACTCAAGTATTGAGATGGTCAAAGGACAATAAATATTATTTATTATCGTGGACTTATGCACTTTCTCAGCAGATTTAGCAATCAAAGGGAATAAGCTCGATTACAATATACTTGACATAAATTTCCTAACTATCCTACATGTATTAAGAATTACAGCTTTTTGCATTTCTATATAGGTATTCTTATGCAATTTTAATTTCTTAAGGCTATCATGCAAAGTTTTGGGTATTAAACCAGTCGGGGATACGATGACAGGAACAATATCTATTTTATCGAGGTGCCACATCTGCTTGATCTCATTAGCAAGGTCTGTGTATTTGGACTTTTTCTCCTGGAACTTGTTCAGCACGTTGTTATTAATCGGTATGGCGACATCCACCAGCATTGCTGTTCTGGCTCTCTTATCATACACCACTATGTCCGGCCTATTATTCGTCACCATTCTGTCAGTGATAACAGGCCTATCGTAGTATATTCTGATAGAGTCATTCTCCAATACGGGCGCCGGCTGATACTTGTAATATGGCTGGAAGGTGTTCAGAAGTCCGTACTTGTGTGCAAGTTTCTGGTGGATAATGTTGCACACTTGATTATGCCTGTGAAGATTCTCCGTATTGGCCAGTTGTTCGCATCCGGACGTAATATGCTGTATAGTCTCCGATCTTATATGGCATTTTCTGCACTTATCTGTTTGTAATGTTCCGTCTTTCATTATAAATTTTTCGTAATTGTTTGTAGCGATCACTTGGTCTTGAATGGCCATAAGGAATCCCTCTGTTTCTGCGAATAATTCTCCTTTCATCAACCATTTGTTGGAGGCTTCTTTGTCGATGTGTGGTTGATTAATCTCATGATGATGTCGTCCATGCAATTCCTTTCTTGACCATTGCTCTTGTTTTTCAGTATCTGATAGGAACGGTAGATTCAGCAGGTCATCTCTGGTAGCAAGATTTAGTGGTGTATATCCCCTATCAGCTAACGATACCACTCTATGGAGGTCAGAAGTGAGAGCTTTTGCAGAGAAGAATTCTCTGAGATTTTTTATCTGTTCGGTGAGTAAATTGACAATATCTATTAATCCGCGTCCTCCTTCTTTCCGCTTCAAAGTTGTTCGTAGCACAGACGATTTTGGATGATGATTGTTGTACTTTGTCAACATCGTTCGGGTCTGTTTTGAATATCATCCAGTTCTGTCTTAAACCATCTGATTATTCCAAATGAGTAAAGCAATACTGGAATGGCGTAGGTGTTAATTGCTTTGACTAGATTCCCCGAGTTCAACATCGATTTCAGCACAGACTTCAGACGTTGACTGTATTCTGAACGAATCTTCTCCTTTGATTGTTTTCGGTGTAGCAATCTGGCTTGTTGGTATCCCCGATATTTGTATGTTTCGCCATCTCTCATGCACTGTATAATATCACCGTTTGGAAGTTGTGTTTCACCATCTATGACTTTCCCTCTTTGAATGTTCAGGGTCTTACATTTTTCAATCTCGAATTTCACATCAACATCTGCCGAGAACTCACTGACAGTTTTCAGCAAATCATCCAATTGCTTCTTGTTCGAAGCATATAATTTGATGTCATCCATATACAGCAGGTGGGAGGTTGTATGATAATTCCTTTCTGCTTTTATCGTAAATCCGTATTCTGTTCTATTGATCATTGAGGACAATGGGTTCATAGCTAAACAGAACCATAGTGGACTCAAAGAGTCTCCTTGAAAAATTCCACGACGTATGGGTATCTCGTCGGTTTTAATTGATGTATTTTTCATGTTGACCTGCAGAGACGTGCGCCAGTGTGTCATTGTTGTCTTCAAGAACTCTACTAGGGCTGGGTGAATTTTGTATATCTGCAATACTTCAACAAGCCAAGAGTGGGCGGTACTATCGAATGCCTTCAGATAATCGAGAAAAGCTGAATGAACATTCCGATGCCCTACGTGTGCCTGTTTCATTATCACAGAATCGATGATGAGTTGTTCCTAGCACCCGTGGTGTTTCTTCCTGCATCATTTCTGCTCCTCTGCCAATATATTGTTGTCGTCAAAGTGTTGATATATTCGATTGGATATGCATGAGATGAGTATTTTGTAGAGATATTATTATTATTATTATTATTATTAACACATTAAAGGCAGCTAAATGACATTCTTCCGCTAATGTATATAAGACATTTCCTCATAGATGGCCCTAGCTGTATGTGCCAAGATTCTTTTAAATCTAAAGGATATATGTAACAAATAAAGTAAAAATTCAGTAAGTGTTTAGTAAGCAGTACCAGTATGTTGCAATGTTCCATTATGAATTTACCTGTTTCTGACGGTAGTAAAAGAAGGAAGATCAGAAAGTGTTATTAATGAAAGAAAAAGGCTAAGAACTAGTGTTTTGCCGTACAAAACGTTTTCGGGAACAACCATTTCTGCAAAAGAACAACCAAAAGAGTTGTAAGTTTTTAGGGCAATATTTTATTAGTGTGTTGACAATTTTTTCTTATTGCAGTCTGATTGTCGATGCTAATTTCAATGTAGCAATAGACAGTTAAAACAGAAAAGATCTCTGTTTGTGACTTTTACAAAATCAAATACCCAATAAAGCAAAAAACCTTCCTATTTGGTTTGGTACAAATTGGTATGATGAATCGACCGCGGTATAGTCAGTATGATCGTTCTGCACAAAGTCGTCGCCAAATTAGTGTTCATTATTCTGGTCTGTTCCAAATAGTAAGGGAGATCATCTACCTGTATGTCGCCAGAGTTTTTCTTATATATTTGGCTAAAGTAACAAGAACATTCAAGGTCTTGTTGAAAAAAGGCAGGTATCACTATATATCAAGACAAATGGGAGCAAGCAAATAAACCTAGGAAATTCACAAGTGATATCAATGAACCGGTAATGGAACATATAAACAGCTTTCCAAGAGAGGAAAATTATTACAGCAGGAATTAAACCCACAAAGCTTTTCTATGCCCTGATCCATCCACCGCCTATTTCTTGCATTTTATAAGAAGTTTCCTTCAACTATAGTTAACTACAGATTCTTCTCTGACACATTTTACAAACATTTTCCTCATCTTCGATTTCGAAAACCGCGATCTGACACATGTTCAACTTGCCACTTAGTAAACTGTAAAATTGAAGCATCTGCTGATGGTGTAGAACAGCAGTCATACGAATAGAAGTTGGAACTCCATCAAAGGAAATCAAAAAACAAGGTAACAGCTGAATTTTGACACAGTGAATTCACAGCAGCCAGGTAGTGAGACCTTTTATAGTCGTCAGCTGTCAAATTATAATCTTGGACTACATATTGCAGATACAAACACAGCGATTATGTGTTTGTGGAGCGAATCAATGAGCGGAACAAGGAGAAAATTAAATCGAGTCCATATTACTGAAAGCACCTCTTCTTCAAGATAGGTTTGCAATAAAATAAATGATCATATGGAGCAACAACTGCATAGGACAAAATAAAAATTTCAACAAATTGACCAGAACTTTTTCATCAGTTGACACTTATATATTTCATGCGACAGGAATTTCGCCCAAATCGAGAAACGTAAACGACTGTGAAAGTGGAAAATATAGAGAAGATAAGCACAGATGCGCGCCATAACAATCCATTTATATTATTGCACTTGACTAAGGACGATTTCAAGGATCTTCAAAAGTTAACCGATGAATTTATCACAACAACGAAACTATTACATGCCTCCTGGAAGCTGATTTTAAAAAAAAACAGGGATTAGTGAAGCTGAAGAAGGCCTTTAGTGAATAAGAAAATTGGCAGACCACTAGAGTTTTGAAGAAAAGCAAAATTAAAGATAAAAAATTAGGATATTCGCAGCTACGGATTCTATGACAGTTCGAAATACATCAGAGCAAATAGAATAAAGTTGAAATTACAATAAAAATTAAAAATGACATATACTGTTATCCTTTTGAATATTACTTTCAATGGCACTTAAATCTGGTTACTAAATTCCACACTGTTATTTTGTTTTAGAGTTTAGATTTATGTTTTTAGTCGTGTTTACCTCATTTTATATGTTGCCTTGGTTGAACTATAAATATTAAACTACAATAAAATGTGGTTGATTCTTTATTTATATTGTTATAATTGGTTATTTCGTTTTGCATTTTCGATACTTAGACCTTTTAGATTTTATACTCTTCAGTTGTCTATGGAAAATATATTCCGACATTCATCCATCAAAATTAAGTAAACATTCTTGCTGATCATTTTAGTATGGTTACGAATGTCGCCCTTCAATAATGTGCAAATTCATAAAGAAACTGTTCTTCATTCTGTTAAATGTTTCGACACTTAAGACAATTTTTATAATATCCTCAGATTTTCGCGTGTGAAAGTGTGAAACATTCAACGAGAAATCAAGCAAGGCCAGATAGGTTAGTCTTTGTCAGAGAAATAGAATTGCTCAAAGAACGAATGACAAAAACTACTTTGAATGCAAATTATAATTTGAAATACTTTTACTCATCTCTAAACATTTCATTTTACATTATTTTGTTATATAGTTGCTTATGATTTTTTCTCGAAAAAACAACAATTCACATTTACTGTTGACCTTTAGATTCTTTTGAATATGTAATATTCATACTAGCATTTTCATTCCAGGTCTATCATAGTTTCAGAATGCCGAACACATGTTGCTCTTTTCAATTTCGCGCATGAAATTGGCCAATTCAAATTTAATTTCCATCGGTGCGGAATAGCTTTGGTATTAAAAATAAGCTTTAAAGAAATTCTCGTATTGTTTTTATTTCAAACGTTTGCAATGATTCAAGCAGAAGCGAATATGTGAGAAACGAATAACTTACAGATATTTTTCAATTCTCAGTCGATCGCAATAGTTTCAATCGAGTTTTTAGTGTATGAACGATTTTTTTCCGTTTCAATCATAAAAATTTTACATTTAAATAAACCGTACAATTTACGCCAATCAACTGATATGACTGTCGCTTCAAAATACAAATATAGCCACGTCGAAGTAAAGATAGAGCGCATACTCGTGTGAAATAATTGGACATTCGGACGTTCGGGTAAGTTTCTAACATGGAAACACACTATCCAACTAGAAAAAGATACGAAAAAGATTATGACTGGATTTGTATTGGAAGGGTGAAATCGATATCTGACTTGCGGAAAATGTTTATTAAGTCTGGGGGGTGAAGAGCTAATAAAATACTTTTTTCTTGTGGATACTTGACAATAATAATTTATTTGTCAACAATCTTCCATATCGAACAAGATATTTGCGACAGCCGAAAACATTGCACTTTTCGTATACTCATCACGGTGTAACCAGGACTTCTATCATGTTACACCATGCCCCCCATGAGGGAAAAACGGTAGGAATATGGGCCACTTAAGGAAAGTTTCATATTTTATTCGCAATGTCGAATTTTTTCATTTAATTCTTTCTATAATGATCTAAGATGAAATTTTGTGTTCTCTTACGCGTGTAATACCTCAGAAAGGGGTGCTCAAACGGTCAATGTTTTTTAGTTGTTCTCGAGAAGAAAAAAATGTTTGATAAGTAAGTAACTAAACTACAAAAATTTATAACGTATTGAAATAACACTCTTCTAGCGGCAAAAGGCGCCTTTATCAAAGGAACGAGCGTTCCTTGTCAAAGAAAAGCCGCGTTTTTTATTCTTGCCGCTTATCTAGAAATATCGGGCGGCGCGTTTGTCGGGAACATTTGACACTTTCGTTCACGCTGATATAACTGTTGTTCCTGCAGGATTTTAAGTCATTCTGAATTGTAACTTGAAGGCAGTACTACGTCGATACAAAGTTTATTATTAAATAGTACAAAATGATTGCAGCGAAGAAATCTAAAACGTATCATTTTAATAACGATTGGGGAAAGAATTTTTCTTTTGTATGGTGAAGGATAAGTGCATTTGTCTTATTTGTCGTGCGTCAGTTCCAATACCTAAGCGTGGTAACTTAGAGAGGCATCATAAAACGGTTCATAAAACTATGAACACGATTTTCCGCCACAGAGTGAATTAAGAAAACGAAAAGTACTTGATTTTATATCTGTATGAAAAAAGAACAAATCATGTTCACAAGACCAGCCAAACAATCAAAAACTGCTACGATCACTCATTTGAAATATCTCATATATTGGCGAAACACAAGAAACTATTCGAAGATAGATCGGTTGTGAGGGAAGCTTTTATTGAAGCGGGTGAGACTTTATTTGGAGATTTCAAAAATAAAACAGAAATCATGTCTGCTATTAGAGCAAGCATCCGACTGTCACAAGGAGTATTGAAGTCATGAGTCAGGACATGGCAGATAAACTAAAACATGATATCATGAAATGTACATACAGTTCGACGAATCCACCGATATGACAGACACTGCCCAGCTGCGTATTTTTTATTCCGATGGTATTCAATGACAAGTTGGCTAAGGAAGAATTTTTGACAATCATTCCTTTGAAGGAGAAGAGTGAAGATATATATGACGTTTTCTTCAATTATATAAAAAACTACAAGCTACCAATATATAAATTTGTGTGCATTACAATCGATGGAGCACCAGCAATGACTGGAAACAAAAACGGTTTTGTGGCATTGTGTCGAGCTAATGGAGATTTCCCTTCATTTTTTTAATTCCATTGAATTACACATCAACCAGTTTTGTGTTCAATAGTTTTAAACACAACCTACGTGCACATCCGTGCACGTAGCTTGCAACGGCGGCTCCTTAAGTTTCAGTTGGAAGACAGGGAGTTAGCTGAACACACTGATTCGGAAAATTCCTAGAAAGGTTTTAAGAATTATTGCCCGAAATAACAGATCTTCTAGACAAAAGAGGTTATGACACTCAGATGTTGAAAAACTAAAAATGGCTGACTGATTGGGCATTTTTGACTGACATCACAATGCACTTAAACACCATTAACATAGAGCTTCAAGGTGAACGAAAAACTATTATTTAGATGATTAGCGCAGTAAACGCATTCAAAACTAAATTGCAACTTAAGAAAGATCAACTGAAAAGAAAGGATCTGAAACATTTTCAGTCTTTGAAAGCAAGGATTCAACAGTTGAATTATGAAACGTATGAGGCTGAATTATCAAATATTTTGGGACAATTCGAAATGCGTTTTTATGATTGTAGTAAATTAGCCAATATAGCATCATTCATTAGTTATTCTTTTTCATGTGAAAACATTGAGGAATTAGCTACTGAAAGTCAGTTGAATATGAACTCATATTCTGTTGAAAATGAGTTGGTGCAGATTATATCAGCTAAACATCTCAAAGCTACAGCATCTAATACAAATTTCTGGTGTTTTATATCTGAAGATAAATATCCGTATTTAAGGCAAATCGCCGACAATGTTTGGGTCAACTTACTTGTGCGAGTCTGCATTTTCTGAAATAAAGATAATTGAGTCAAAATATCGGAATCGACTAACTAACGATCATATGTCATCATGCTTGCGATTATCACTCAGTGATTACGTAGCATCTCATGAAAAGTATGCTGAGGACATGCAGTGCCACGCTTTAACATCCGAAGTCACTCCTTAGTTAAGCTAATATCTATATATGCTATGGTACACCCTACCTAGGTAGGTAGGTAGGGTGTATCGTGTATGTACGACAACCTTGCATCACACATACTTGCAGCCTCTCAGAGTCGATCTTAAGTAGTCTAAAAATATTGAGGTAGATCGCCAGCAAGTTTGCACCCCTGCCTCAGAATATTACTATATCTCTTTGGTAAATGTGAATTTATTTTCTGAGTCACAAAATTTTTTTAGGCCCCAGGTTTGCTACAAATTGAACCCACGTCTCTCATAGCACACGGCGAAGTCACGCAAGAGGGCTTCGAAGAAAAACTTTTCAGACCCAGTCCAGGGCTATCCAACTCAGTTGCGTATCCCGCTTGGTCAAGTTTGTGCTTGTCACACAGTTATCGTGGGCCTAGGCCTAATTTTATGTTCATAACTCAATCATCACCGCGTAATACCCGAAGAACAGCATGGGTTTGTCGAAGGTAAATCCGCCTCAACTAATCTAATTTCATGTGTTAATAATTGATCGAAGACTCTCGACTCGGAAGCACCCAACGACGTAATTTATCTAGACTTCTTCACAAAATTGACCATTGTGGCGTCTGAGCTAAGCTTCTGTTCTGGATTAAGGATTATATTACCGACAGACGATTCGTTGTGAGGGTTGGAAGTACATTTTCTGAAGAGAGAAAGATAATCAGTGGCGTGCCGCATGGCTCAGTGCTTGGAGCCCTCCTTTTTGTTTTATATGTAAGCGATCTGACATACCATATAAAGAGTAAAAAAGCATTTCATACCGATGACACAAAGCTTCACGCCAACCCGTTGAATCAACATGCCGTTCTCCAATCAGGCTTGAACTACATCTGTCGCTGGTGTGATGAATGGCAGCTTCCATTAAACACTTCGAAATGTGATTTTTTGCGTATGGGTAGAAACAACCCTGAGCTTGTTTATAAGTTATATGACACGCCTCTGCGAACGATATTTTCACACGTTGATCTGGGAGAGAGAAAACGATAATCGTCACTGCTAAGACAGCTTTTATCAAATACAAAACACTCATCTACGATAAATATTTAAATATTGAAAAAAGAGTCAGATTTCTGAAGTGCTATGTGTGATCCACCCTTTTATAAGGCGTAGAAGGTGAACACCATGAATCGATTAGAGGTTTTTGAAATGTGGTATGCTTCGAATATCTTGGACAAGCAGAAAAACTGTTGAAGAGGTTCTGCAGCTGATGAAAATAGCCACCAACTCCTACAGATAATTGAGAAAAGGTAAATTGAATATATCAGGCATATTGTTCTCGAAGGAAAATACTTTCTTCTTCGAGTAACAATTGAAGGAAAATTGAAAGAAAACGAAATATCGGAAGAATGAAAATGAACTGGTACCGCATCATCAAGCCATGGACAAGACTTTCATTCGAACAACTCTATCATTTTGCCAAAAATCGAGAAGAATTCCGGCAAATGATTGTTAACATCTGATCTCACAGATGGCATCTGAAGAAGAATATTTGTTTTAACGGTTGTTGGGGTAATATAAGTCTATTGCCACCCAGCTCATATTATCCCATAGGAGTTTTTTCATTCCTTCAAATTTTCTAAAATATATAATATAAAAATTTCAGGAAACTGAAAAAAAATACAAATATTGGTACTTATGTCTCCGATTTATTTTTGCTAAATATTACAAGGGAACAACTTATAACTATAACATAACTCGGTAGCTGCACGACATATTGGAACTGCTTAGCCGAGGTGCCTGGTTCGAATACGAGTTCAAGTTATGGATGTTGTCCTTGAACAAAAAAGTGATACTTGAAAGAGTCACCTCAAATGGGCATATACTTCTAAAGACCAGATAACTTGTAATCCTTATGGTGGCAGTTGTCATTGCACGGTTTAGGAGAGTGATTGAGAATTCACTATAAGCTGTAGGTCCACCTGTGTAGATGGCTAAAGTTCCCGGGCACATATAAAAGAGTAAACAAACAAACAATTACCATAACATATCCGCTTAGATTACTGGTGAAATATGGGAGGGTGCTACGATTCTATGTGAATCTCTACTCTACTCAACCGTTCTTACCCCTCCCCCTTGTATACATTATATTATTATAAGTTACTTAATGCTATATTATAATTACACCAATTCTTTACTTTTACTTAACCTATTTACATTCTATCAGCTTATGTTCTGAATTATTTAAAAACTGAAACTAATTGTTAGTTTTCATACTCTCGACCAAAGCCCTCTAAAAACCATTTCCTGACAATGATCAAAGATCAACATTGAGATTCACGACTTCGTCACATTGTAAATAAAAGACCGTTCGAATGCTGTCATTCTATGCTTAGGTAGTGATATCATGCTTCTATTTCTGGTTTGTCTACTATGAGGATCATTCTGCAATATAATTTTTTAAATGAGTAATTAGTTTCTTTACTTTTAATGACCCTGTTGTGAAAACAATGTAATTCTCTTGTCTGTTGTGTCGTTATCCAGTTCAAACCTTTTGGAACATTCTTACACAGCTATTTTGCATCTTCTGGATTCTATAACTGTCAAGTTACGTTATGCAATAGTAATAGAAAGTATCCATATAATTGAACTGGCATAAGATAAGACTTTTACACAAAATTATTAATATTGTTTTAGTTTGTAATAAATAAATAAATCGTTTTTAGATTCAGAAGGACATTCTTCATCAACCGCGTGTTTTTTTGCACTTCAACGATTGATTTTAGATCTATTTTTCATTATTCCCAATACTTGAGAGGGGGCTATGGCTATGATACCACAGCTGTAGCCGCCCAAGATGATTTGATGTATGTGTCCTCTGCTTTCTCATAAGATAAGACTTTTACACAAAATTATTAATATTGATTTATTTTTTAGTTTGTAGGTTATATGGTTCTAATATGCGGAAAACACAATGGATTACAAAAAAATATTGGAAATGAAAATCGTGCATTTTAGATTCAGAGGGCCAAATTGTAAATTATTGCCCAAGATGATTTGATATGTTCAAATGGAATGTTCGAGTCCCATAGCTAACTAGCCCTATAAACAAAACAATCTATATAGTGAGAAGTGCTTGGCTTTGCTAGTTGGTCCATTTTTTTATTTATGCGCGCTTCCCAAGAATAGGCGAATCTATTACACCTCATGAGTGGGCGCCTTGGAAGAATTGAGGTGTCAATGTGTAGGATGTTGAGAAGATGTTGGAGGGAAGCGAATTCCAGAGTTCACCGGCTCTGTAAACAAAAGAAATCTCATAGAGAGAGGTTCGAGGGGTCGTTAAATATACCGCCATATGATGAGATCTCCTTGCCAGCCTAGTGTTGCGGCAAAACATGAGTTTTCCCGGAACAAGCTCTTTCAGCTCATTGGAGCATCTTCTGTGGAAGTATCTGTGAAACAGAGAAATATCAGCAACTTGTCTTCTGAGAGCCAGCAGTTGGAGATCGCGGGTGATCTCCGGGTGGTCAAAGAGGCGCACAGCCCATTTTTGCACTCTATCTAACAACTGCAACGAATGTTTGGGCGCAGATCCTCATACATCGAAACAATATTCCAAAGCAAGTCGAAACTGCGTATTATATGGAAGCAACAGCTGAGAGGACGTGAAGTATCGCTTGGCTCTATAAGGAAACTAAGTTTAGCTGAAGCAGACTTAGCTATTTCTGATACTTGTTCATGTCAGCAAAACTCGAAATTGACCGTTATTCCGAGAAGGTACATCGAATCTTTGGATGCAATTTGTTGGCCTTGTATCGTCAAAGGAGGTTCTCCAGCGGGGACCTTTCTAGAAAACGTAGTTACTCGCGTCTTGCTTGCGTTGAAGCTCACCAGGTTCAACTGGTTCCACTCCGATATCTTCTGTTCGGTCGCATACTACTGAAAGACGAAACCAGGGTACAATCGTCTGCAAAATCGAAGATCTTGTTCTCCGTAGATGACAAAAGATGGTTTTTCTGCAACAGAAACAAGGTTGGTGAAAGAATGGATCCCTGAGATAGTCCTGCTTGCAACTGGAAACAATCAGATATTATATCGTCGACCACAACTGGTAGAAGAATTTTTTGCAAGCCTTTGAGTTCTTCAGAGCATTTACCATGGAAGTTTTTGTAGAAACAAGAAAGATCAGTTACCTGCCGCCTTCGAGCGAGTTTTTGAAGATCACGCATGTTCTCCAGGTGGTCGATGAGGCGTAGTGCTCTCTTCTGGACACTATTCAATAAATGTATTGTATGTTTGAGTGCGGAGCCCCAAACATTGGAACTGAAGTCTAGACCAGGTCGCACCTTTGTGAAAAATCATCAGCTACGATGGCATGAAGTACTGCTTAGCCCTGAATAGAAAACTGAGTGTAGCAGAAGCAGATTTGGTAATGGCTGACATATAATCGTGCCAGCGAACTGTGATGCCGAGAAGGTGCATGTTCACTTTTGAGGAAATTCGATGTCTTTGCATGATTCGAAGTGGTTCTTCAACAGTGACTTTTCCGCAGAACATTCTAAATTGCGTTCAAGTTCAATCGGTCTACTCTGATATCTTCTACAAGACTTAATTCAGTGACATGCTCAGTTGGTATCTTTGTCGGTGTGACTCCTCAGCATTTAATAGAAATGACAGTCGTCCTGAAACCTAAATATTCTGTTTTTGGTGGATCGGAGCAGTTTATCGAGGTGAAACAGAAAAAGTGTTGGTGGGGTAGGAGCCCTAGGGAACTCCTGAATTTTATTATTATTTTTATTATCCATTCCGTTCACCATCAACTACTACCTCAATCGATCTACTGAAGAGAAAGCTACCTATCCAACTTTGCAATTTTTCGTGAATTCCATATGCGATTAGTTCATCGATCAAGGCTGTGTGAAAAACCCGGTCAAAGGCCTTTGAGATATCAAGCATATTGTCGATCTCTGATAAAACCCTGTAACTCAAGATATTTTATGAGCTCCGCATTTATCACTCTTTTCATGACTTTCGATATAACAGGCAATATTGCGATTGGACGGTAATTTCAGAGTAAGCATTTCTTCCCCTTCGTTGGAATCGGTTGTACTCTCGCAACTTTAAAACACTCTGGAAATGTCTAGCTGTCATACGAAGCCTGAAACAGATGATTGAAAACAGGTGCTAACTCTGGAGCACATTTCTTCAAACAGTTGGTTTTTCATTAAGACCCACTGCTTTCTAACAATTCAGTTAATGAAAATCGCGTCTCACCATATGCACTCTGAGCTTGACTTCACACATATTCGATTGAACATGTGATATATTTGGTGGCAGTGCATTTGACGTATCTGAAACAGAATTTTGTGAAAAAATTTTTGCGAAGAGATCCGCCTTTTCACCAGACATTGATGCGATACAACTATCATTTCTAATCAAAGGTTTTCGATTCATCAATTGTTGTGTTACATATGTTCCTGAAACGATTAAGAAATATCGAGCTTTAGTTTCATGTGCTGGATTCCTCTTCTAATTCTAACAAGCTCTGTTTTCAACTGTGGCAACTTCTCGACAGTTTTTGGTGAACGAGGGTTTTGTTAGGAGGTTTTTTCGTGGAGTGTAGAATATGAAGATCCATGGCTGCAAGAATAACTTGTGACGGACTCAGTTCAGATATTGATATCAGGATCTGAAAAACTGACATTATTAAAGGGAAGAAACGAGAAAAGTTCATACAACTCCTCCCAGCTCCTCTTCCTGGAAGGCGTTAGATCTTTATTACGTGGCTGTACGAAATTACCAGTGACAGAAACAAGGTTGTGGTCGAAGTTACCTGAGGGTTCTGACATCTGTAAGCAGAATTCATCTCAATTTGAAACAAGAAAGAGATCGCGATTATTGGGAATACCGGTTATATACTATTTGAGTGTTGGATCCAATTAGTTGATATTGTAGACGTTCAAATCTTCCATGATGATCACCTTAGCTGACAGATGCTTCATTTGGAACGTGTTTACCCTGTCGCCTAGATACTGAATTATTAGGAGATCGATACAGACAATATAAGAGCATGGTTTCGTTATATAAATAGATTTTGAACCATGCCAGGTTGAAAGCGTTGTCTTTCAGCGTATCCTCTATTTGGAATGCGACGTCCAATCTGGTAAAAACACAAAGACTCTAATCCGAGGCTTGGTGGTGCAGTTCATAGCCATTGAAGCAGACATAGGTACTATCTGTTATTGGTATTATTTGAGTTTACGTCAGAGCTAGGACATGACGTTGCGTGTCTTGTATTTCCGGATGTACTGCTCTCACATTCATGTTAGTCTAGCCTTGTCCTCTTATGTTGCACCACTCAATAACGAATTGGCTTCTCTCGTCGGATTTTGGGGGCTCCGTGCGTCCGACAGAGGACCGTTTATAGTCGAATTGCCATCAAATCCAACTGGGAAACCTTACTTTTCTTAACGAAAGCTCTAAAAAAGTGAAAGAACTAATCTTTTACCGATCAATTGAGCCAATAACTGAATTATTAATGCTCATTGATACGGCACTCTTCCATAAATTTGCTATATTGAGCAGATAAAATACCTGATCGTATAAAACGATAGTCAGTTTAGCTTCAAATGTGCCCAAATGATAACAAGAATATAGGAATTTTTTGTAAGCAATGTATAATAAAAAAAAACAAGTACTGTGTTTTAAGGAATTTTACTTAATAATTGCGATTCGTAACGCGTTTCACTACACCGTAGCTTCTTCAGACGAATATTCGTCTGAAGAAGCTACGGTCGCAATTATTACCTAAGTAAAATTCCTTAAAACACAGTACTTTTTTTTTTATTATTGATAATGGAATTTTACCAAGTAAAAGCCTCCCAAGTTCAAATGTAAGCAATGTAATCATAAAATTTTCACAACTATTCAGTCTATACATAGAAATTTGTTGGCTTATCAAATCATTTTATAGAAATGTAAATGAACGTGAATGAGAAGTGGGTAATTCGTTAATAAGAAAAAATACCCAATTGAATAATCACCTCATTTACGCTGTGATATCCACATTTTCTAATTAAAAATTATAATAATCATACTAGGTTAATCGAATTAGTTATGTGATATTTGAAAGCAAGGTTGTGACACGTTGATTTCAAGACCTCTTACCCTTCAGGAAAAGAAACACTCAGCCTTCTAACACTATTAGATTACTCATGTCAACATTCAAAGCTGAGTGATGTTTTTCAATTATAAAAGATAAAAAGCATCCAGAGTAACAAAGAAAGAAGAGCGACTGAGTGCTTTGCGGATGACTTTCAGTAAAATGAACAGTTTGAGTGATAGAATGATATTCTTATTCGCAAACGCGAATGCACTCAAAGTATTGTTCACTTTAGAAAAATGTGAACGTGTATTCGATAAAAATATTTTATTCCTGCAAGAAACCCCAATAATTGGAATCCAAATGAGCTTGAGCTCATTAATTTCTTCAACAATGTCTATACAATTTTTGAATTAACATTGAATTTGAACGAAAATCTACTGTGCCACATCCACCATATCTTCCTTTAACTGAAGTAACGACTAATTATTGAAATTCTTTTATTCCTGAAGCCAACCTCAAAATTAATAATTTTCAAATGTTTCCGCCCAGATAGTTTTCGAGATAAACTACTAGGTGTTGTTAAATAATATATATGAAAGGGTTCTTATAGATTTTCAATAAACAATTCATCTGAACAAAATTTCTTTTTAACATGAAATGTGAAGGTAAATTTAGTTTACTTCCCTTCTTAGCGAATTTGTCGAGATGCATCCCTTTTATATCAGACCATTTATCAACGCATTGCCATAAATCTCTTACATTTTGTACATTAATATTTGGTCTTCCTAAAGGAAAATTATTATCTCCAGCATCACAGGGACCTTCGTTTATTTTTCCATTCTATCTTTTGATACTACAAGATTTTTTATATTCTAATGTATATATATATATATATATATATATATATATATATATATATATATATATATATATATTCTTTTGAAAAGAGAGGATTTACAAAATTTTGAATAATTGTACTTACAATAAATGCTTATATCTATAATTTTGGTGTGTCAGAAAAAACACACACAAGTGTGAGCTCAGGAAATGTAACAGGGGAGCCATACTATCTTGCGTATGATTCAATAAACGAGTGAAAAAACCTGAGGAAAAAAATCGTTTCCCTGTCGCTATTGCACTAGCAATAGCTTGTATGTTTATGTTGTGTTAGTGTCGTGTGTACATAAAGAGTACCAAAGATTTTTCCGCTTAGTCGCTTTATTCTCTATTGCATTCCATGGTTTCCAACCAAAGACAAGGGTGAAAGGAAGGGGGTTTGGGACAGGAATCTGTAACAATGTAAAAAGTAAACCAGTAGAAAAATATTTCAAAATAATACCTCTTATAAGTGTAAACAAATCTGAGAAAAGATTTTACATAGCAAGCAAGGTCATATAAAAGACTAAGGAGGTAATCAAAAAGTACATAACCTGCGATATTTCCTCTTTCGCACAGATGTTCTTCGTCGCAGTGTGAGTCTCCAGAAACATAATCACTTCCTTGTTCTTGCATGCCAATTTTGAAGTATAATCGCAAAAAACCCTTCAATATTCAAATTCAACAAAACAATTCCCTCTCTGTTTGAACGAGAGAGCCCCGAAGGCCAGGTTCAGTCTTCCAAGTGATGCCGATTATGATCTATAGAGGATTTAGAATCATTATGGACACAATAATTTGGGTTGACATCGCCCATATATTATTTCTTCATGGATTTTGTTTAATTCAAAGAAAAATTTGCGAAAACATTTTGGCAGCCGTTCGAAAAATATGACATAATATATTACTAATTATTACTAATGTGGTAATTCCAGATTTTCCACTACAATTCCTGTAACAAAAATATCATCTATCCAGAAGCATCGGAATTTTTGTGCTAGAAGATATAAATCGTATACGGCATCTGCTGTATAAAGTAGAAACCATCCAGAACAATAACTTGGAAATGTTTTTCTACTATATTCTTCAAATGTAATTTTATATCTTGATCTATATGAGTTACACTTCAGAAGTTTCTCAAATCCATATCGGGATATTTTAGACTCAATAAAATATAAACGATACTGGAAATTAAAAAGGCATCATCATCTGTTTTCAAAATTTATTTTTGGTATTACAGTGGTAGAGAGCATATTTTAAAGATATAACATGTTAGTATGATAATTTTCATAAGAATATTTGAAAAACTCTTGTATGATAGCATTGAATAATTGAACCTCTTCTAAAATTCTATATTCTTCATCTTTTGGATTCCCGAGTGAAAACATCAATTGTGATTTGAAATTCTTCCTACCCCACGTCGACAGAATAATTTCTCTTTTCTCTAAATTTATTGGAACTGAATGAACGAGTATCAATAAAAAGGTTAAGTTTTCTGACACATTAAAGGAAGAATATAAATCGTAAAATTTATATCAATTAGTTTTCAATTATAATTCTCAGAAAGAAATTCTTGGGAAATATTCCTAATTACACTTCTCTGTGCTCTGATCTCCACATTTTTCTAATTAAAAAATTATAATAATCATACTCAGTTATTTGTATTACTTATGTGATATTTGAAAGCGAGGTTGTGAAACGTTTATTTCTGGAGCTCTTTCTCTTCAGAAAAAGAAACACTCAGTTTTCTAACTCTATTAGATTCCTTACGTCGACATTCAGAACTGAGTCATGTTTTTCAATGATAAAAGATCAAAACCATCCTGAGTAACAAAGACAGAAGAGCGACTGAGTGCTTTGCGGATGCCTTTCAGTAGAATGAACAGTTTGAGTGATAGAATGATATTATTATTCGCAAACGCGAATTGACCCAAAGTATTGCTCACTTTAAGGAAAATGTGAACGTATATTCAACAATTTTTTATTCGTGCAAGAAACAATAATAATAGGAATCAAATTACTTTAATAATGTCTATACAATTTTTGAATTTGAACGAAAATCTGCTGTGCCACATCCACCATTTCTTCCTTCAACTGGAGTAAGGACTATTTATTGAAAACCTTTTATGCCTTACTTCAGAATTATTAATTTTCAAATGTTTTCGCCCTGATACTCTTCGAGGTAAACTATTAGGAGTTGTTAAATAATATATCTGAAAGGGTTCTTATAGATTTTTATTAAACAATGCATTTGTACAAAAATTTCTTTCATAACATGAAGTTTAAAGGTGATGTAAATTTAATTTAATTCCCTTCTTAGCGAATTTGTCGAGATGCATAGATCCCTTTTATATCAGACCATTTATCAACGCGGTGCCATAAATCTCTTACATTTTGTACATTTATATTTGATCTTCCTAAAAGAAAATTATTATCTCCAGCATCACAGTGACCTTCGTTTATTTTTTACATTCTATCTTTTGATACTACGAGATTTTTTATATTCCAATGTGCTAATTCCAAATTTTCGACTAAAATTCCTGTTACGAAAACATCATCAATCCAGAAACACCGGGATTTTTGTGCTAGAAGATATAAATCGTATACGGCATCTGGTGAATAAAGTATAAACCATCCAAAATAATAACTTGAAAATGTTTTTCAACTATATTCTTCAAATATTATTCTATACCTTGATCAAAATTATCTACGAACAGCAGAACCAGTCAAGGAGTTACACTTCAGAAGTTTCTCAGCTCCATTCCGGGATATTTTAGACTTCATAAAATAGAGAAGATACTGGATATTCACAAAGAGCTGATCAACGGTTTTTAGTATATATTTTGTAGTATCACAGTGGTAGAAAACATATTTCAAAGGCATAACATGTTTGTATAACAATTTTTATAAGAATATTCGAAAGACTCTTGTATGATATCATTGAATACTTGAGCCTCTTCTAAAATTCGATATTGAACTGCTTCATCTTTTGGATTCCCGAGTGAAAACACTAATTTTGATTTGAAATTCTTCCTACCCCACGTCGACCGACTAACTTCCCTTTTCTCAAAATTTATTGGAACTGAATGAACGAGTATCAATAGAAAATGTTAAGTTTTCTGGCACTTAAAGGAAGAATATAAATCGTAAAATTTATATCAATTAGTTTTTAATAATCATTTTCAGAAATAAATTCTTGGGAAATATTCATAATTACACTTCCCTGTGCTTATTTTATGAATGATCGATTTAACTTTGCTGGCATATTCGACAATTCGTTCAAATCTTGGAGAATCAATAAAAACTTAATAACGCTGAGAATAATAAAAATTACGATGAATTTTGTTTTGACAAGAAGGTACGTTTTCCTCACTATACAACATATTTTTTCCATAATATTCGATTGTGCATAGATCGGAAGTATTCCGTAGCTTAATGGGATCCAGTTATTTTTAATTCACCTACAGTTAAAGGAAATTTACTGTTGTAGAGCTTCAAGAATAATATTGAAATTGGAATCAACACAATACTGCAAGTCACGAAATATGGAACAGGAATTAAATTGTAGGTTTGAAAATACTTTACGTTCAGAAGAGTGAGGAATTAAAATAAATGCTTTCATTTTCAGAAACCCAATTTTTCTTAGCGATAGTTCTATAAAGTTGAAAGAATCATTCACCGATCAATTAAACCCATAACTGTATTATGTATGCTCATTTGTATGACTCTTTTCCATAAATTTGCTATATTGAGTAGATAATATCTGATCGAATAAAACGATACTCAATTCAGCTTCAAATGTGCCCAAATTACAACAAGAATATAGCGATTCTTGAGAAGCAATGTAATCCTAAAATTTTCACAACGATTCAGTCTCAAGAAAGAAAGAAGTCACCCAATGAATTGAGACATTTCTTCAACAATTAAGTATATACAAAAAAATGTTGGTTTATCAAATCATTTTATAGAAGTGTAAATGAACGTTTATGAGAAAAGGAAATTTATTCAAAAAAAAATACCCAATTGAAATAATTACTTCATTTACGCTTTGATCTTCACATTTTTCTAATTGAAAAATTATAATAATCATACTCAGTTAATTATATTACTTATGTGCTATTTGGAGGCAAGGTTGTGATACGTTGATTTCTGGAGCTCTTTCCTTCAGAAAAAGAAACACTCAGTCTTCTAACACTATTAGATTACTCATGTCGACATTCAGAGCTGAGTGATGTTTTTCAATTATAAAAGATAAAAAGCATTCAGAGTAACAAAGAAAGAAGAGCGACTGAGTGCTTTGCGGATGACTTTCAGTAAAATGAACAGTTTGAGTGATAGAATGATATTCTTATTCGCAAACGCGAATGGACTCAAAGTATTGTTCACTTTGAGAAAATGTGAACGTGTTTTCGATAGAAACAATTTTTTATTCATGCAACAAACCCTAATAATAGGAATCCAAATGATCTTGATCTCGTTAATTACTTCAATAATGTCTATACAATTCTTGAATTGCCATTGAATTTGAACGAAAATCTACTGTGCCATATCCATTTCCTCCTTCAACTGGAGTAGGGACTATTTATTGAAAATCTTTTATTCCTAATGCCAACTTCAGAATAAATAATTATTCAATGTTTCCAATGATAGTCTTCGAGATAAACTTACTAGGTGTTGTTGAATAATATATCTGAAAGGGTTCTTATAGATTTTATTAAACAATGCATTTGTACAAAAATTTCTTTTCTAACATGAAATTTAAAGATGATGTAAATTTGATTTACTTCCCTTCTTAGCGAATTTGTCGAGATGCATTAATACGTTTTGTATCAGACCATTTATCAACGCAGTGCCATAAATCTCTTACATTTTGTACATTAATATTTGGTCTTCCTAAAAGAAAATTATTATCTCCAGCATCACAGTGACCTTCGTTTATTTTTTCCATTCTATCTTTTGATACTACGAGATTTTTTATATTCCAATGGGCTAATTCCAAATTTTCGACTAAAATTCCTGTTACGAAAACATCATCAATCCAGAAGTATCTGGATTTTTGTGCTAGAAGATATAAATCGTATACAACATCAGGTGAATAAAGTATAAACCATCCAGAACAATAACTTGGAAATGTTTTTCTACTATATTCTTCAAATGTAATTCTATATCTCGATCTGAATGATCTACGAACAGTAGAACCAGTCCAGGAGTTACACATCAGAAGTTTCTCAGATCCATATCGGGATATTTTAGTGTCAATGAAATCAAAAAGATACTGGATATTCACAAAGACATCATCATCTGTTTTTAGAATATATTTTGTGGTATCACAGTGGTAGACAGCATATTTCAAAGACATAACATGTTTGTATGTTAAATTTTTATAAGAATCCTTGAAAGACCCTTGTATGATATCGTTGAATGATTGAGCCTCTTCTAAAATTCTATGTTGAACTCTTTCATCTTCTGGATTCCCGAGTGAAAACACCAATTGTGATTTGAAATTCTTCCTACCCCACGTCGACCGAATAACTTCCCTTTTCTCGAAATTTTTTGGGGCTGAATGAATGAGTATCAATAGAAAAGGTATAGTTTTCTGGCACACCAAAGGAAGAATATTAAACGTAAAATTTATATCAATTAGTTTTCTATAATCAATTTCAGAGAGAAATTCTTGGGAAACATTTCTAATTATATTTTCTTCTGTTAATTTTATGAATTTTGGATTCAACGTTTCTGGCATATTCGACAATTCGTCCAAATCTTGGAGAATGAAAAAAATATAACAATGAGAATAATAGAAATTAAGAGAAATTTAATTTTGAAAAGTGCGAATATTTTCCTTACTATACAGCATGATTTTTCCATTGTATTCGTTTGTACTCATTAGTTTGGAGGCATCCAGTTATTCTTCTTTTACCTAAAATTAAAAAAATTACTGCTATAGAACAAAGAATAATATAGTAGTCGGAATTATATACAGACGTGTAACCGAGAGATTTCAGTGAAATGTCTCAAGACTCCAATAAGCTTCATGAAAATTTGTCCATAGGGGCTTTCGCAAATGTTCTCCTAAACTTGAAAATCATAAACATTCTACAACTTTCGGATCTGCCGGAAGTAGTTCCAAAGTCTCCAATTTCAACAGTAATCCATTCGATGTGACAGTATTGATACCAGGTACTCACATCGGCAATCCTTCGATCTGTAAAAAAATCTAACTTTTATGTACCCAAAGTGAAAAGAGGAATAAGAAAACTGTAAATTTGTTGTTACTTCAAAAACAATTGCGGTAATGAACTTATTCCCATTTTCTTAAAATCAAGTTGAAATTAATTATAATCAATCCTGAAGTCTTAAAAACATGAAACTCCACAAGAAGTATTATCTTAAAACTCAATAAAGGGAAAAATTCTAAAACTATTAATTTGCTGTTACATATCACAAAATCGCCCCTAAAGATTCCAAAAGTTCACAAGACCATAAGTCAGCGAAGCCACTTCTTCCTTGGCCCCAGACTTTTCAACAAACTTTTATTGCAAGTAAAATCGGAAAGAAATTTGGAAAAATACAGATGCAAAGTGAAAAAATGGTTGTTCTCATGCAGAAGAAACTATATTAAAAATTTAGTAGATATAAAAAAATAATTATTTACAATTCCATCAGCTAGTATGGTTACAATTCGGCATTTCTTTGAGAATGTCAATGTATGTTTTTGATTATGGTAAATTGTTTCGAAATATAGATTCTGTTCTTAAAATTTTTCTGTCTAAACTCACCACATGTGACTTCTTTTGTGTTAGTAAGGAAATACTAGATATTATTATTTTAATCGTGGACTTATGCACTATCTCAGCTGTTAGCTGGATATAATTTACCTTTCCCAGATTCAGCAATCAAAGGAAATAGACTCGATTACAATATACTTGACATAAATTTCCCAACTATCTTACATGTATTAGAATTACAGCTTCTTGCATTTCTATATAGATATTCTTATGCAATTCTAATTTCTTAAGGCTATCATGCAAAGTTTTGGGTATTAACCCAGTCGAGGATATGATAATAGGAACAATATCTATTTTATCGAGGTGCCACATCTGCTTGATTTCAATAGCAACGTCTGTGTATTTGGACTTTTTCTCCTGGAACTTGTTCAGCACGTTGTTATTATTCGGTACGGCGAAGGTATTAAGAAGTCCGTACTTGTGTGCAAGTTTGTGATGGATAATGTTGCACACTTGATTATGCCTGTGAAGATACTCCGTATTGGCCAGTTGTTCGCAGCCGGATGTAATATGCTATATAGTCTCCGATTTTATATGGCATTTTCTGCACTCATAATGAATTTTTTGTAGTTGTTTGTGGCAATCACTTGGTCTTGGATATCCATAAGGATCCCTTCTGTTCCCGCGAATAATTCTCCTTTCATCAACCATTTGTTGGAAGCTTCTTTGTCGATGTGTGGTTGATTAATCTCATAGTGATGTCGTCCATGCAATTCCTTTCTTGACCATTGCTCTTATTTTTCAGTATCTGATAGGAACGATAGATTCAGCAGGTCATCTCTGGTAGCAAGATTTGGGTGTGTTTATCCCTTATCAGCCAAGTATACCACTCTATGGAGGTCAGAAGTGAGAGCTTTTGCAGAGAAGAATTCTCTGAGATTTTTATCTGTTATCTATTAATCCGCGTCCTCCTTCTTTCCGCTTCAAAGTTGTTCGTATCAAAGACGATTTTGGATGATGATTGTTGTACTTTGTCAGCATCGTTCGGGTCTGCCTTAGAATATCATCCAGTTCTGTCGTAGTCCATTTGATTACTCCAAATGAGTAAAGCAACACTGGAATGGCATAGATGTTAATTGCCTTGACTAGATTCCCCGAGTTCAACATTGATTTCAGCACAGTCTTCAGACGCTGACTGTATTCTGAACGAATCTTCTCCTTTGATTGTTTTTGGTCTAACAATCTGGCTAGTTGGTATGCTAGATATTTGTGTGTTTCGCCATTCTTCATGCACTGTATAATATCACCGTTTGGAAGTTTTGTTTCACCATATATGACTTTCCTTTTTTTGAATGTTCAGGGTCTTACATTTTTCAATCCCGAATTTCATATGAACATCAGCCGAGAACCTACTGACAGTTTTCAGCAAATCATCCAATTGCTTCTTGTTCGAAGCTGTTATTATTCTTATTATTATTATTATTCTTGGGGGATAATAATACTCCAAATTATGGCGCCGTTGGAAACTGTCAATTTGGAATGGTGATTTATAACTAATGTGGATGGTAATTATAAGTGTTATAATCTGAAGTTGAAACAATTAAACGAACGCGGTTTGTCACGAATATCGCTATTGATTAACGGTATATCAGAGATTTTTGAATTATCGAATTTCATTGCAGAATTTCACGAATTTCAAACCAGTAATATTAATCGACTGCTTTAATAAGTATATTAATATCAATATACCTTCAAGAATCCGCAGAACACCAGTTCTACAAACACTTGACGATTATTAATTAGAGTTCCCCATTCAAATTTAGGTAAATTTTATACCGGGTGTCTACAAGAAACGGAACATTCAAAGTATATGAAGAAAGAAGTGACCGATTGGAGAAATTTTATCTTGTTGTCTTGAATGTTATTCGGAATAAGTTCCGAAAATATTATCACTGTTGATGCACTTCCGGTCATACCGGAAATTGACACCATCCTTTTTATTTCAAATGGCATAATGTATGTTTATATATTTTTTTTTTGTGGAAAATTAAATTTTGAACAATTTTTTTCCATATCATTGCCTTCTGAGTTCAACCGAAAGGAAGATATAAGTTTTTCAATCAGAATTTTGCGATTTCAGTTGTCTCTTAGAAGGCATCATAAAAATACTAAAGATCATTCAATATCGATTATTTCTAGCTCGTTGTAAGTAAAGAGGTTCATTCAGCAGAATTCAACGCATTTAATGGCTTCACGATATACAGGGTGCTTCCAAAGCATGTGGCAATCGTACAAAAGTACAAAAGCCCGTTTTTGCAAATTAGGCTATCTACGTAGTGTTACATACTAGTATGTCACAACTTGAGGGGGTAAATCTAGATGCAATTTTAAGAAAAAAAATTTATATAAAATAAGGTTCGCAAAAGCTTCGTCACAGAGAAACTGGGTGTAGAAATTTCCGGAAAAAATTGGTTTTTTTCTTCAAAACTCCTGCATTTTGTGAGATATTCAGCTCAAATTTGGAACACAAGTTATTTTTTACAGCCTCCATCATTACACGTCCTAGACTTTAACTGAAACTCACAAGGTGTTTTCTTTTACGAGGCATGTATCATTTTGCTCTTTCAAACTTTTTTGCAGTACGCCACTGATCAGCGTACAATGAATTTTCGTCATATTCGATCAATTTAGAAACTTTTTTGACACTTGTAGTTTTTTTGTATCTCCAACCGTTTCTGAGTGAAAAATTATTGAATTTGAATTATTTGAATTGTATGTCACTCGCTAAATAAAAAAAATAATAGAAATACATAGGTATGCCCAACATAGGCTTCCATTTTGAAAGCTCGTCTTCTTAGATTCAACTTATACTTATTCAATATCAAACTAAAAAAAACAATTAAAAACTAAATATATTGGTGGAAGTGTCCTCCACATACAAGAATACAGAAATATTCCTGGGGTATTTCTTATCGTGTCACAAGAAGTACTTATTCGATATCTCAATTCTTCAACAGTTTTCACTGAAGTGGTATAAACTAAACTTTTGAGATATCCCCATAAGTCCCCATAAGAAAAAGTCTAAACTATTTAGGTCTGGGGATCTAGGAGGCCATGGTTCCGGCCCACCCCGACCTATCCATCGGTAATAATAATTTCCAATTATTCCGACCCAGATATTCAGTGAGAATTGTTCTTGATGATAAGATTCTTCAATCAAATGGGGGTTTTTTTCAGATCAATAATGATATCTGTGAAAATTTCTGAAAACAGTTCTCGAAAAGCTAGCTTCATCTGTGAACATCATTTCACTATCAAAATGAACATTTTCTCTCATTTTATCGAAGAACCATCGGCAGAAATTGAGTCTTGAAGGAAAATCTCGAGTAAGTAGAGTAGAGAATATGAAACGGGTACAATAAAAAGTCGTGGAGAATCCTCCAAACTAGAACATGTGAAATATTCAACTGATTTCCAATTTTTCTTTCACTCACATAAGGATTCAAATCAATACAATTCAAAACTGCTTCCTCAATATCTGGAGTCATAGTTTGAATTGCACCTTTTAAATGGTAATTTGCAGTAAAAGTACCAGTTTCCCTCAACCTGTGGAAATTCGAAAATGTTCGCCTGTCTGGTGTTACTGGATTTGGAAAACGCACCTAATATAATGGCCTAGCTTCTATTCTGTTTCTGTCAGCGAGACCGTACATGTAATGGATATCAGCCAATTTGGCGTTAGTAAAATTAGCCATTTTTTCTTACAGCAATAACTTCAGAAGTCTTAAAAGTAATCGTTAATTTAATAAACAATTCGAGCAGACACTGGTTCAACTTAAGCAACTGTCAAAATGAATAAATAAATGAAAAAAATCAAAGCCTACTAGTCATTGTTTTAATTAGAAGTGCTTTCAATTCAGCGAATGCATACAATCGTTCAATAATTTTTCGCTCGAGAACGGTTGGAGATACGAAAGAATTACAGGTGTCAAAAAAGTTTCTAAATTGAACGAAGATGACGAAGATTGATTATACGCTGATCAGTGGCGTACTGCAAAACAGTTTGAAAGGGCCAAAGAACACATGGCTGCGGAAAAGAAAACACCTAGTATATTCTAGTTAAAATTTAGGACGTGTAATGATGCGTACTGTGAAAAATAGCTCCCATTCCAAATTTGGGCTGAATATCTCAAAAACTGCAGGAGTTTTGAAGATCAACTCGACCTGCTCGATAAAATCACTCGAGCTACGCTATCGTGATTTCGTCGCCCAGTGCTCGTTGCATTGTCTGCACGTAAGTATTCGAAAACGAGCATAGAAAAATATCCGGCCTAATCTGAGCTCTTGTGGCATTACTTACGATTATCCTTCTTTTTATATAGTTCAAACTCGTCGTTCCATTAATATTTGAATAAACGACTATCAAAGATTAATAATTCATAATAAATTAATAATTGGTTTTTCAGGCATAAAAGACATAGTAATATTTCAATTTCTTCTTAGGTTTTGAAAATGGAATGAAATCCGAAACATTTGTCAAACATATGCTATATACCAGGGGTGCTCAAACGGTCGATCGCGATCCACCAGTCGATGGCGAGTGCTTTTTGAGTAGATCTCGAGATGAAAAAAAATTTTAATAAGTAAATAACTCAACTATAAAAATTTATTACTTAATGAAATAACACTCTGCTAGCGGCAAAAGCCGTCTTTATCAAAGGAGCTCGCGGTAGTTGTTAAAGAAAAGCCGCGTTTTTTTTTCTTGCCGCTTTTCTACAAATTTCGGGCGGCGCGTTTGATAGAAACATTCGACACTTTCGTTCACGCTGATATAACTGTTGCACCTACAGGAATTGGAGTCATTCTAAATTGTAACTGGAAGGAAATTCTACGTCGATAAATAGTACAAAATGAGGACAGTGAAGAAATCTGAAACGTATCATTTTAATAACGTTTGGGTGAAAGAATTTTTTTTTTGTATGGTGAAGTATAAGTGCATTTGTCTCATTTGTAGTACGTCAGCTGCAATACCTAAGCGTGGTAACTTAAAGAGGCAGCATAGAACGATTCATAAAAACTATAAAAAGGATTTCCCGCCACAGAGAGAATTAAGAAAACGAGACCAGCCAACAAATCAAAAGCTGCTACGATCGCGTCATTTGAAATATCTCATATATTGGCGAAACACAAGAGACCATTGGAAGATAGATCGGTTGTGAAGGAGCATTTATTGAAACGGGTCAGACTTTATTTGGAGATTTTGAAAATAATACAGAAATCATGTCTGCTATTAGAGAACTTCAGTTATCTCGTCCGACTGTCACAAGGCGTATTGAAGTCATGAGTCAATACATGGCAGATAAACTAAAACATGATATCATGAAATGTACATACTTTTCTTTACAGTTCGACGAATCCACCGATATGACAGACACTGCCCAGGTGTGTATTTTTATTCGGATGGTATTCAATGACATGTTGGCTAAGGAAGAATTTTCGACAATCATTCCTCTGAGGGGAAAGACCCGATATATAAATTATTATTCCTTACAACCGATAGAGCACCAGCAATGACTGGAAACGAAAACGATTTTGTGACATTGTATCGAGCTAATGAAGATTTCCCTTCTTCTTTCATTCCATTACATTATACATCAACAAGTTTTGTGTGCAAAAGTTTTAAACACGGAGGAAATTATGGGCATTGCAACAAAAATTGTGAATTCCATCCGTGCACGTAGCTTGCAACAGCGGCTCTTTAAGTTGCAGTTGGAAGAAAGGGATTCAGCTGAACATACTGATTTAGTTCTTCACACGGACGTCAGGTGGTTGAATCTCGTAAAACAGCTTTTCTAGACGTAGGAGGTGTTTCATTCAGATGTTGAAAAACGAAAAACGGATGACTGATTTGTCATTTTTGACCGACACAATGCACTCAAACACCATTAACTTGGAGCTTCAAGGTAAAGAAAAAACTATTATTGAGATGATTAGCGCAGTAAACGCATTCAAAAGTAAATTGCAACTTATGATAGATCAACTGAAAAGAAAGGATCTGAAACATTTTCCGTCTTTGAAAGCAGGGATTCCTCAGTTGAATTATGAAACGTATGAGGCTGATTTATCAAATATTTTGGGACAATTCGAAATACGTTTTTATGATTGCAGTAAATTGACAAATATAGTATCATTCATGAGTTATCCTTTTTCATGTGAAAACATTGAGGAATTAGCTACTGAAATAGCAAGTCAGTAATTTGAACTCATGTTCTGTTGAAAATGACTTGGTGCAGATTATATCAGATGAGATACATCTCAAAGCTACAGCATCTGATACAAATTTCTGGTGTTTTATATCTGAAGCTAAATATCCGAATCTAAGGTGAATCGCCCTTCAGCTGACATCAATGTTTGTGTCAACTTACTTGTGCGATTCTGAACTTTCTGAAATGAAGATAATTGAGTCAAAATATCGCAATCGACTAACTGACGATCATATGTCATCATGCTTGCGATCAGCACTCAGTGGTTACGTACCATCTTATGAAAAGTATGCTGAGGACATGCAGTGCCACGCTTCAACATCCAAAGTAACTCCTTAGTTATGTTTAACACCATATGTAACTCTTTTGTTTTGTAACAACCAATAAACTCGCAATTTTGAATAACTATGAGTTTTTCATTGATATTATAGAGAAAAACCCAACCCAAACCTTGACTAAAATAATGTATATTGTGCGGAAAGCTGATATCTATATATGCTACGGTACACCCTACCTAGGTTGGTAGGTAGGTAGGGTGTATCGTGTATGTACGACAATCTTGCATTACACATACTTGCAGCCTCTCAGAGTCGATCGTAAGTAGTCTAAAATTATTGAGGTAGATCGCCAGCAGTTCAAGTTTGAGTACCCCTGCTATATACTTAAGCCAAGTGATTAGCGAGACTTCTAGATCTAGTTATGATTATTAACCTGAAAGCAAAAAAGAGTACTAGATTGGCCACTCCTTCCGTATGAGACAATATCATAAAATAGCTAAGATTGTTAGTATTAGTAAGCCAATGTAATTGATACATGAAAGCTGGGTTTTGAGCCACGGTATAGTAATTCTGATTGATCAGACATGTGAATCGTAACCAAAAAAAACTTCTCAACTTTTTCATCAGAAACTCCCATGTAATTTCAAGGCCGCCTTATTCCCCTGATATGAACCCGTTTCACATCCCGAAACACAAAATCTATCGTTATTTTAACTCGATTCAGAAGAGAAAAACAGATTTAATTTTGATAATTTTTGTACATTTTCAGTTACTATCTAAATCTTACCAATAATTTCCGCACATAGGAGGTGTCCTTCCAATCATCAGTATTCTAATCAAATTCATATTTCACTAGATAACTTCACCCACAAAATTCTGTTAATATATGTTAATGTCTATCACCAACTCACTGAACTTATTATACAATAGAAAACATGGGCAATTGCCATGTGTGGTGTTATACATACTAGATATAAATATTTTTATTGAAGAGAAAACTTTTAATCTACTAAGGGAATTTTATTCATAGTTCGACCCCATAGCAACATGAATACAATCAACATATCTGTATATTCAGAATGTTTATCCAAAATATATCGAACATGCACATATAAGTGAAATGAGTAAATTAAGGAGCGTTCTCAACCTGTAATTTATCACCCCATGTGTATGTACATTAACTAAAAGCATATCGTCATTATGGGCTAGGGTTGGTGTCGTTTTTATGTGCTCTAACCTATTTGCGAATCCAGAGTGGAAAAAAGTATAGATCACTAATTTATTGAATTCTTTCGAAAAGGTCAATTTCCTACTGTCGATGATAGAATGCATTTTTTAATGACATCTGTCAAAAATACATTATCAACCTTTTCTTGAAGTATTTCACCCCTATCTATGAATTTATTTTTTTGTAGGATTCCGTACCCTAAAAGGAGAATATAAACTTTATATGATGATTTCGTTGTCTTCCTGTCTATCAAGTGTCTTTTCCCAGGAACACGTACAGATATAGAGTTGAGAAGGGGAGAACGCCATTTCATTTCAGATCGGGAAGAATTTGCACCCGAATAAAACGTGCCAACTAAACACCGACGGAAAGATGGCATCTCAACACTTTGAACAAGCCATCTAATAGTCCGGTCAAATTATCCAAGAATATAAGGGTACCCTCAGATAAATTCCCATCAAAATGAAAATTTGTATGAACAATGGAGATACTATTGTAATGAAATTGTGGGAAGTCCCAATCGATCCCATGCATGCAAAAAATGTTATTCAAGGTTAAAGTTCGCAAAAACACGTTTCTGAATTTCTCAGTGGAACGGTGGAGACATGTAAATTCCCTCCACGATAGTGAGGGTCAAAATTCATAGGTAATTTTTGTTTCCCTTAAAAAACTTAATGAATTTCATGTAGTTACATCAATCAAGTTTCCAAGTATTCATTCACCAAATTATATTCATTATACGTATCGCCAAAAATTCATTTCAGAAACGATTGATAGTTACTTCAAAAAGTCAATGAGTCTTTTTCATTTAATTGAATGTTTTTATAATCAGAGACGGTCAAAAGTAACTAATAAAAAGCGAGCATGAAAACGCAAGAACTATAATACTTTCAGTGACTAAAATTCAACTTACATTGTTGTACTTTTCTGTGAATGAATTTTAGCTGTTGAATTTTTTTTATACGGGCTTCCCAGGTATAGGCGAACCTGTTACACCACATGAGTGGGCGCCTAGACAAATTGAAGGATGTTGAGAGGATGTTGGACGAAAGCTAGTTCTACAGCTCACCGGCCCTGTAAACGAAGGAATTCTTATAGAGAGAAGTTCGAGGGGTCGTTAAATGTACCACCATATGATGAGAACTCCTTGCCAGCCTATTTTTGCGGCAAAACATGAGTTTTCCAGGAACAAGCTCTTTCAGCTCCTTGAAGCATCTTTCGTGGAAGTATCTGTAAAACAGAGAAAGGTCAGCAACTTTTCTTCTGAGAGCCAGCGGTTGGAGATCGTAGGTGATCTCCGGGTGGTCGATGAGGCGCACAGCCCGTTTTTGCACACTATCCAACATCCGCAACGAATGTTACGTCGCAGATCCTCATACATGGCAACAATATTCGAAAACAGGTCGAATCTGCGCCTTTTATTGAAGCAACTGCTGAGATGACATGAAGTATCGCCCAGCTATTGCTGATACATGTTCATGACAGCAAAACTCGAAGTTGACCGTTATTCCGAAAAGGTGTATCGAATATTTCGGAATGCAATTTGGTGGCTTTGCATCATTAGAGGAGGTTCTCCAGCGAGGACCTTTCTATAAAACACAGTTGCTTGCGTCTTGCTCGCGTTGAAGCTTACCAGGTTCAACAGACCCCACTCAGATATCATCTGTAAGTCAGAGTTTAAGTTATTAATTTGGTGGCTCTGACGAAGAGATTCCGCAGCTATAATCGGCCGCAGACTACTGAAAGACGAAACCAGAGTACAATCGTCTGCAAAACTGAAGATCTTGTTCTCTGAAGATGACAGAAAATCGTTCATCTGCAGCAAAGCAAATAGCGAAAGAATGGATCCCTGAGGTACTCCTGCTTACGAACTGGAAACAATCAAATAATATACCGTCGACCACAACTTGTACTGAACTATTTGAAAGAAAGCTATTTTTCTGAAGAAATTATCCAACCCCGCAATTTTGCGGGAAGCCCAGATGCAGCAAGTTTATTCAACTAGGCTACATGCCAAACCCTATCGAAGGCTTTAGAGATGTCGAGGGTTATCAGGGTAGAAAAGGGTAATAGGAGACACTAAAGCAAGTTTTCAATTAAAAGCTTATTTCAAAATTAAATATTTATTGCTAATGTTTTGTAACAAAAAACACTTATTTGTCTAATAATTGAGATCAACTATGGAAAAAAATTACGTTAAACAAAAGTAGGTTTGACTCCTATTGCACTTACTTCGGGGCAATGGTGGTCAGCCTGTGGGAAATGAGGATCAAGCAAAACTAACACATATCGCAGACGTACCCTTCGGCAGAATCTCATCCAGTACATTCTGCGTGTGCCTACAATCCACATGTGGTACGGCGGTACCACATCTCGTTGTTTCGTCCAAATTCACTGCATATTGAACATCTATTTCCTGCGTCTTCTGCATCATCATTCTCATCATCCTGGCATAAGTCGTTAGGGTTAGTGCTTGAGACTGATGTGTCGTTTGAATCCTGAAGAACCTGTCTCTTTGCCCTTTTGGGACCATCACCGTTCTGCACCTTAGTCTTCTTCCCCTGACTCTTACCTTTCCATTTCTTTTTTTCTTTCTCTTGCTCTTTCTGTACTTTTTCATCTTTTTATTTTCCTTTTCTATCAAATCTTTTTTCAGTGGAGTTGAGGTTATTACAGTAGCATGCTGCTTCTTTCGGCGCTGTTTCTCTTTAGCCACAGGTGTTTTCTTTGGTAGTTTTATAAAATCGGATAGTTGAACATTTGACGGAGGATCAGATGACTCTTTGGCCTTTGATGTCGGGGATGATATAACTATTTGCTCTGATTTACTTACAGCTGATAAATCTAATTGTTTTGATGTGCTGGGAATGACATTGAATCTCGTCCTATGTCACAAGAAGAAATGGTAACACTGATCTACAATGGTTCTGTTGCCCTAGATATAAAAATGATTTTAGGTCTATTTATGCACACAATTCGTGAAACTATCAATGATTTTGTAGGATTTGCTCTGATTTCTTTTTGAATCTTTATTTTCATTTTACATAACAAAATCGTAAAACAAGAAACAAAATAACAGATATATTTATAATGTCAGTTATGTTTTGAGAAATTCGGATACATCGAAGTAAATAAAGAGGAAAATGTCGAAAATATATTTCATATTTCCATAAAACGCCTTTTATGAGCTTTTCTTTTATAATTTTTCAGGGACAATCTCTTTTCAAAGACCAGCAGTAATCTGCCATCATGTGACAATCCCATCGACCTTGATACCTTTCTTCCATCACTTTTAGATTTTGATGAAACCGCTCTCCTGTTCTTCACTATAATTTCCTAAATTATCCGGAAATTTATCTAGATGATTGCGGAGATAGTGTAACTTAATACTCATATTTGCTCCTAAAGTCTGAAAGTTTGTCAGCATATTTTGCACAATTTCTTCATAATTTGCTGCTTTATGATTACCTAGGAAATTTTCGACAACCAACACAAAACTTTTCCAAGCTTTACTTTCCGGAACAGTTATAACTTTGATAAAATCTGAGTCTTTCATCAATTGCCGTATTTGAGGACCATCAAATATTCCACCTTTCAATTTTTCCATACTAAGCTTCGGAAATTTTCTGCAAATGTAATTAAAACAATTTCCGTCTTTGTTCAACGCTTTTACAAATTGCTTAATCATACCTAACTTAATATGTAATGGTGGAAGTATGATTTTGTCTCTGCTCACCAGCGGCTCCCTTATTACGTTGGCTTTACCGACAGTTAAAGAATTTCTTACAGGCCAAACATCTTGTTCCCAATGAAGTTGCTTTGCTCTACTATCCCACATACAAATAAAGCAAGGGTATTTTGTATATCCACTTTGTTGGCCAAGTAAAAATTAACCATTTTAAATCCACACAGATCGGCCATTGATGCTCAGAGTATTTAATTTTCTCTAAAACTAATTTTACATTTTCATATTCTTCTTTGAGTTTCGTTGAATGGGCAATTGGAATTGATGCAAATTTATTTCCATTGTGCAATAAGACGCATTTTAAACTTCTTTTGCAACTATCAATATAAAGGCGCCATTCAGTAGATTTGTACTCTTTTAAACCCATGTCTATAAGCAGCTTCGCGATATCATTACAATACACTAATCCTTCATTTTCACTAAAAAATTGTAATAACTCTTTTCTCGCGTTCTGTATGTTGTAATTGTTACTGTTGGTGCCAATAAATTTTTTTCTTTCAATCTTGAGGCTAACAGTTCTGATCCTTGTTTTGATAAATTGAGATCACGTATTAAATCACTGAGTTCATTTTGAGAAAATAACTTTGGCGTAGATGTTTCACCTTCCCATTCACTTCCACTAGTAGATGGTCCCGATTTCTGTGAATTTGGTAACATCATTGTTTCTGAGGGCATGCGAATTACTTTTGAAATGTATATGGGCCGAGGGAGATTTTCACTGTGTAGAACCGGACATTTCGTAGACTGTAAGTCTGGGTATCTCCACGTTTGATTTCGATTAAAACCTTTAACATCTACTACGCAAAAGTAACAATCATCTAAATGATTCGTAGGCTCCATCCAGATCATTGGAATACCAAAGTCTAATCCAGAACGTTCACCTTTTTCCACAACCGTAAAGACTCAACACAGGACTTACAAACTTTATTAGGAACCCATGTTTTACCTAATTTGTCCATTTTGAAACCAAAATATTCAACATAAGTCTCCTTGACAAAGTCTGTGATATTTCTTTTTGTTTTTTGGTATATAAACACCGCAAATATAACAAAATAAATCACTACAATATTTACACTTTCTTCGTGACGAACTCATATTTTAGACTAGAAGACAAATATATAAGAATGGACATTCAGTAATTGAAACAAAATATTAATCCATGACACTTTATCCAGATTTACGTGTACATGTACTTCAATATTGTCAAATAACTGAGATCTCAGCTGTTCTGTGGAGCAAGGGGTCTGAGAGAGGGATCAGGTGATGTTTGTATGCGCGAAAAAGTTGCGCAGAAGCCTAATCATGACTGGAAAATTAAATTTTATTTCTAACAAGCTTATAATTGTTCAAAATATAAGAAATGCAAAAATCATGAAAATACGAGCACATTGAGAACTTTCATGAATATATTCGTAATCTGGGCACTTGAAAACATAAAAATTTGCGATGATATCCAGGGCAACAATAAAAAAAGTTTTTTTTGTAGAGCTGTGAATAGATTCATTGCAAACGACTATATATTCAGATTGGAGAATCTCAGCAGCCATAAAATCTTCTTCAGAAAATACTTGGGGATTTATTGGAAAAATACCTGTTGCCCTAAATCCCGATTTATTAATAGACGCAACGGTAATATATGCTTTCCTCACCAATGATGCTACATCATAAGGAGTTATGTGTTCCAGGCGATTACTTTTCATATATAAATCACATTCCTTTCTGTATGCGGTTTTAAGAGGACCAAAGAATGACACGTCCAAAGGCTGCATTTTGTAGGATATGTGTGGTGGCAAGGATAACATATGAATATAGTTGCTTTTGCAAAATTCGTAGATAGGTAGGGAAGAATGACTAGCATGACTGTCTAAAATTAAGAGAACAGGTTCGTCCATAGAAGGTTTAGCATGTTTTTTAAAATGTGCGAGCCACTCAAGAAAGAGACTTTCATTTATCCAACCATTGTCGGAGCATTTATAAAGTGCTCCTGATGGACCATCCTTCTCAAGTAGAGGAGTCATTCTCTTGCGGGGATAAATAAACATAGGTGGGATGAAGCCACCTGCAGCGCTCATCGCAAACATTAAAGTTATATTTTTGCCTCTCTCCCAACTGATGATAGATCCCACTTTCTTCTGTCCTTTTGTTGCTAGTATTTTCCCTGGATTCTGTACAGTTGTCATTCCGGTTTCGTCGCAATTGTATATATTTTTGGAAAGAAATTTGTGTTTCTCCATAATTTCCTCTAACAGCTTAAAAAATAACTGCACCTCCTCTTTATTGAACGCTGTTATTCGATTTATGCTGGTTGCCTCTGGTTTCCTCACAGATATATTACACAGCTCTACAAAAAAAAATTTTATTGTTTCCCTGGATATCATCGCAAATTTTTATGTTTTCAAGTGCCCAGATTACGAATATATTCATGAAAGTTCTCAAGGTGCTCGTATTTTCATGATTTTTGCATTTTTATATTTTGAACAATTATAAGCTTGTTAGAAATAAAATTTAATTTTCCAGTCATGATTAGGCTTCTGCGCAACTTTTTCGCGCATACAAACATCACCTGATCCCCACTCTCAGACCCCTTGCTCCACAGAACAGCTGAGATCTCAGTTATTTGACAATATTGAAGTACATATACACGTAAATCTGGATAAAGTGTCATGGATTAATATTTTGTTTCAATTACTGAATGTCCATTCTTATATATTTGTCTTCTAGTCTAAAATATGAGTTCGTCACGAAGAAAGTGTAAATATTGTAGTGATTTATTTTGTTATATTTGCGGTGTTTATATACCAAAAAAACAAAAAAGAAATATCACAGACTTTGTCAAGGAGACTTATGTTGAATATTTTGGTTTCAAAATGGACAAATTAGGTAAACCATGGGTTCCTAATAAAGTTTGTAAGTCCTGTGTTGAGTCTTTACGGTTGTGGAAAAAGGTGAACGTTCTGGATTAGACTTTGGTATTCCTATGATCTGGATGGAGCCTACGAATCATTTAGATGATTGTTACTTTTGCGTAGTAGATGTTAAAGGTTTTAATCGAAATCAAACGTGGAGATACCCAGACTTACAGTCTACGAAATGTCCGGTTCTACACAGTGAAAATCTCCCTCGGCCCATATACATTTCAAAAGTAATTCGCATGCCCTCAGAAACAATGATGTTACCAAATTCACAGAAATCGGGACCATCTACTAGTGGAAGTGAATGGGAAGGTGAAACATCTACGCCAAAGTTATTTTCTCAAAATGAACTCAGTGATTTAATACGTGATCTCAATTTATCAAAACAAGGATCAGAACTGTTAGCCTCAAGATTGAAAGAAAAAATTTATTGGCACCAACAGTAACAATTACAACATACAGAACGCGAGAAAAGAGTTATTACAATTTTTAGTGAAAATGAAGGATTAGTGTATTGTAATGATATCGCGAAGCTGCTTATAGACATGGGTTTAAAAGAGTACAAATCTACTGAATGGCGCCTTTTTATTGATAGTTGCAAAAGAAGTTTAAAATGCGTCTTATTGCACAATGGAAATAAATTTGCATCAATTCCAATTGCCCATTCAACGAAACTCAAAGAAGAATATGAAAATGTAAAATTAGTTTTAGAGAAAATTAAATACTCTGAGCATCAATGGCCGATCTGTGTGGATTTAAAATGGTTAATTTTTACTTGGCCAACAAAGTGGATATACAAAATACCCTTGCTTTATTTGTATGTGGGATAGTAGAGCAAAGCAACTTCATTGGGAACAAGATGTTTGGCCTGTAAGAAATTCTTTAACTGTCGGTAAAGCCAACGTAATAAGGAGCCGCTGGTGAGCAGAGACAAAATCATACTTCCACCATTACATATTAAGTTAGGTATGATTAAGCAATTTGTAAAAGCGTTGAACAAAGACGGAAATTGTTTTAATTACATTTGCAGAAAATTTCCGAAGCTTAGTATGGAAAAATTGAAAGGTGGAATATTTGATGGTCCTCAAATACGGCAATTGATGAAAGACTCAGATTTTATCAAAGTTATGACTGTTCCCGAAAGTAAAGCTTGGAAAAGTTTTGTGTTGGTTGTCGAAAATTTCCTAGGTAACCATAAAGCAGCAAATTATGAAGAAATTGTGCAAAATATGCTGACAAACTTTCAGACTTTAGGAGCAAATATGAGTATTAAGTTACACTATCTCCGCAATCATCTAGATAAATTTCCGGATAATTTAGGAAATTATAGTGAGGAACAGGAGAGCGGTTTCATCAAGATCTAAAAGTGATGGAAGAAAGGTATCAAGGTCGATGGGATTGTCACATGATGGCAGATTACTGCTGGTCTTTGAAAAGAGATTGTCCCTGAAAATTATAGAAGAAAAGCTCATAAAAGGCGTTTTATGGAAATATGAAATATATTTTCGACATTTTCTCTTTATTTACTTCGATGTATCCAAATTTCTCAAAACATAACTGACATTATAAATATATCTGTTATTTTGTTTCTTGTTTTACGATTTTTGTTATGTAAAATGAAAATAAAGATTTAAAAAGAAATCAGAGCAAATCCTACAAAATCATTGATAGTTTCACGAATTGTGTGCATAAATAGACCCAAAATCATTTTCATATCTAGGGCATCAAAACCATTGTAGACCAGTGTTATTTCTAGCCATAAAAGCTTTCAACCAATCTCGACCAGCCATTTTTGTAACTTTATTAAAGTTATGATTTAAATTCATACTTTCCGCATAATCAAATGCCACTTTCCTTATTTGAGTTGCGGTACAAACATAAAACATATTAGCCATCTTTTTTATCACATCAGCTAATTTTTCTTCTACTTCAGGCGTAAATACTGTACATCTTCCAAGACGTGGTTCTTGGATAGTCTTCTATTTGAATCTTTTTTGTAAGCTCGAAAATGGGATATCAGTAGATTTACTAGCTTTTCTTATAGAATTACCCTCTTGTTCAATAAGAAGTATGGCTTCTTGGAAAGACTCGGATGACCAATTGGCTTTTTCGGTTGTCCTTACTTTTGGCATCTAGAAGCAAAAATATTAATATTAGTCATTTGCGGGTAATGGTAATCACCTGCGGATAATGGGGGTCATTAGCCGCTACTATACTGCCAAAGAAATAATAATAAAACAAAAAAAATCTAAGTTCGAACTGTAATATAAGACGCTAATCACAATTTTAAACATACAGACTACCTTTCTACAATAAACAAAAAATGGTACACTTAAAAAAACGACACTCACCTCTAATGATATTTTTGCGTAAATTTACAATGACGACGCGCGAAAACAATTCACTAGTATCACTCAGCGACGTGCAGCGGTAAATGACGCGAGGCGTTCGCGACGGGGCCGGCGGGTGTATAGGGGGTGTAAAGACTATGTTCCGTGGTTTCGGGTGCGTAGTTTTGTAGAAATGCGTGTGATTCCGATTGCCCGCTGACTCCAATTACCCGCCCTTCCCCTACTCTTGATTCCTCATGCTTTTCCATTGTTGATGTACAAACATGAGTGACGTAGGCGAGCAGATCACCTGTCGATCTTTGTCTGCGAAAGCCATACTGACGGGCGTTAATAATTCCCTGCAACTCAAGATATTTGATGAGTTCATCATTTATGACTCTCTCCATCACTTTGGACACAATGGGAAGAAGTGCAACAGGGCGGAGTTTTGGGGTAAATACTTCTTCCTTTCTTTGGGATAGGTTGAATTCTCGCTATTTTCCAGCTGCTCAGAAAAGTTTGGTTTTCATGAGAAATCCGAAACAGACTGTTAAGAATGGGTGCCAGTTCGGGAGCACACTTTCTCAGGACGATTGGCGGTATTTCGTCTTGACCAACTGCCTTCTAGCAGTTCAGCTGCTCGAGAGCCCGTCTCACAGTGCGGACTCTGAACTTGATTTCTGCCATGGAATTCGGTGGTATTGCGTTAGATGAATCCAGCACAGAATTCTTTGAGAACAAAGAGCAAAGAGATCGGCTTTCTCTTTAGGAGATAATGCTATACTTCCGTCCTCTCTAACAAGAAGCGGAAACGTAGATTTGCAGAAATTGGCACTGACAGTCTTCACCATAGACCAGAATTGTCTAGTCCCGCTTGCCTGTTCAAGAAGTTTATTAGTTACCCTTCGTTGAAATTGGCATTTGCTCTTTCAGTTGTTGGATTTATCTTCTATGACTTGTAAACTCTGCTCTTGGTTGCAGAGGCTCTTTCGCAGTCTTTGTTGAACCATGGCTTCTGTGCTGCTGTTCTTTACTTGGAATGGGGGATGTAGAGATACATTCCTGCATGAATGATTTCTGTAACAGATTCAGTGCACACATTGATGTTAGGATCTGAAAGGCAAACATCACTGAATGGGAAGCAAGAAAAAAATTCACGCATCCCAATTTGCATGGTTGAAGTGTCAAATACGTCTGGTGGTTCAAGAGTTTGGTTTTAAATAATTAATATTTTCGTTAATAAGTAATTTTTTTGTGATAAGTTATTGAATTTCAACACAGTTATTTTCTAGAGCTGAAAAATGTTGTGGTAAAGGATACCAAAAAATTTGTAGACAATTGTCATATTCATTGAAAAATATACCTTTGAGAAATTAAGATGAATAAACACAAGTACTCATATCATCAACGAACAAATAGACACCCTAATTGAATTTCATCGGTGAACAATACATCGAGTGATTCGTGAAAAAGGCACCAAGCTATAACTTTTACAATTGTTGATCGATTTTTATGAAACAAAATTCGATTTGCATCTTGAATGATATATTCTTATAGCCTGAAACAATTTCATTAGTCTGTCACTTACGACAGTACTGGACGTTGACCTTCACTTGGACTCTTTTCATTATTCTCCGAATACTCATTCAATTCTGAGTTCCTTCTACTGAAAAGATATCATTTAAAACGCTGTATTCTCAGGGAAAAAGAAATTATCGAAAATTTTCTGAAGAAAAGTCACGTTTTCAATTTATGGATGTAATTCGTAGAAAGGGTGACTTTGAATTGCGATAAAATTTTCCTCTTTTAGAAAAGATTTTGATCATTATTTCAGTTCGAATAACTCACATTATTCTGTATTTTGGGTAAAAAAGACTCAAAATGTAAAAGAAGATTTGAAAATGATGGAGCAATGTCATAAAAATATAATGGAAGTCATTCGTAATTATTAATGAGAAATTATAACAGATTATGTTCCTACCATGAATCTAATATAACCTACCTTATTCTTGTTATTATTTCGTTTTGAGTCTTTTTCACAAAGAGTTAATAGGCATGGAAGACGAAAATCAAGTGAATAGAGACTTGAAACAAGTTTATTCCCAATCTAACAGAAATAGTGCTCGAGCATTTCGACTCTATCTGGAACGAATTCCAGATCGTGATGAACCAGAGCTCTGCAAGCTTACCATAATCGAAAAAAACTCAAGAAAGTGGAGTGTTTCAATAAATAGAAAATATCGAAATAAAATAATTTATATCAAACAATTCTTTGTACATTTTAACAAAAGAAAAGTCGAAACACGTAATCTAAGGCTTTGAGTAGGTGAAGTCATAATTGTGTCTAAGGGTTCTGCTTGATTTTTGGGGGTTACTTTCGATAACGACATTCGTCCAATACACATCTTGAAGACACGTTTGTCGAATACAATTGAACTTAAATTTTCAACTCTTTTTATTTATTTATTTATGAAGTATATGGGAGATTCCCATTAACATACAAATAATTGACTGGTAACATAAATAAATCTTAACTAGATACATTGGACCCGAGAACAAAATTGTTTAAGAGACGCACTGAAAAATAGATCGATATTCATATATCGTTCCATGATTCTATCAATAGGAGCATTAACTGCGTAGTTTGTACGACGTTGAGGAATAAAAACACTCGCTAACTACGCGTAGTCCTACTTGGAACATGGAAACAGATTAGACTCTTTATTTCGACAGAATTCAATAAACTGTTCAAGCACTTGTACAGAAAAATCAAGTCACCGGTTAAATGATGTTCCAATAAGGTTTTCATATTCAATTTTGAACGCATACATTTAGCGGTAAAAGTTCATACGTGGAATTGACAGCCGAAAAGAAATATACATTAAAAATCTGTTCTGAACTTTTTCTAAATTGTGTGAATCTGACTCGTAAAATGAAGACCAGAATACAGAAGCGTATTGGCACAAAGTGCCAAATATAAACTTTTTATAGTGAATATATCCGAGAAATCTACCGAGTTCCTACGAATGACACCTATTATCCTTAAAGCTCTTCCGATTATATAATTGTAATGGTCTTTGAAATCCATACGTTGATCCATATATATTCCGAGATCCTTTACAAGATGCGTTCTCTGTATTTTATTTCCATTTATCCAGTATGGTAAGATCAAAGGATTATTACCTCGGTGGAACGTAATAACCCTGCATTTATCAATGTTAACATTAAGCATTTGATCCGAAAAATATTTAAGTATCGCATCCAAATCATGCTAAAGTTTCAAGGCATTGGAAAGGTTAGTTATCATCTTAAATATTTTCAAATCATCGGCCAATAACAATACTTTCGAGTATTTAACTGTCAAACACACATCGTTTATGTACAGAGAAAATAATAAGGGACCCAAATGGCTACCCTGCGGAATTCCAGATGTTACATCAATGACATACGATTTGAAGTTTTTTGTTTTCACAATTTGAGTCCTACCCCTGTAGTAACTCCGTAGCCACTCGTGAAGATTACTGAAAAAACTGTGGATTGAACCACCGAATCCAATATGTCATGATTAACCTGGTCGAAAGATTTAACGATGTCTGTATAGCAGCTATCACCTTGGTAGCCATCGTGCATCACATCATAAATATACTGACAATATCGAACTAGATTAGTCAATGTCGATTTTCCCCTAATGAAGTCATGCTGTTCGGTCACAATTATATTGTTGACCGAGAATGAGAACGTTTCAAGCATTATGCTGTCAAAAATTTTCGAGATAACACTCAGAATACAAATCGGACGGTAATTCATTATATTTCTCGTTATTCCAGATTTGAGTTAAAGTAATCATAATTTTTAAAAAAGAGCTTTATGCGTGAATATACTGTTAGGAGGTTCTATTCAACCAGTAGTACATAATTTGGTGTGGAATTTCTATATACCAAGCAGAGTCTAATCGTTTCGTTGTATTTCGAGTTTTTGTAGTCCCTTCCTACTCAACGAATAGTAGATGAAACTGCCATAATTCATGGTTGACCTGACAAAACTTTCATAAAATGATGTAAGCCTCAGAGGATCCGTACCCCATGTAATACCTGAAAGATAGTCGATAATTCAAGGACATATTGCATTTGACCAACGTGTTTTCAAGGTGTGTATTGAAGGACATGTTGTAATCGAAAGTAACCCCCAAAAATTTATCAGAACCGTCAGACACAATTGTATCCTCCCCTACTTGAAGCCTGGTGTGATTTTCATCTGTTGAAATGCTCAAAGAAACGTTTGATATAAATGTTTCCACTTAGATCTTTTTGTTATTGAATTTCTTTCTTATTGCTATCAAGTTTCAATAATGGTAAGCTTGTAAGTTCTTCTTGAGCACTACTTCTGTTAGATTGAAAATGAACTTGCATGCTGTCTGTACTGACTTGATTTTCGTCTTCCATGCTAATTCTTCGTGAAAAATACTCGAAACGAAACAATAACAAAAATTAGTGGGTAGGACCTAATCTGTTATAATTTCCCAAATACTTGATTGATGCAGCCTGAACTACATGATAGTTCATAGTTCTAATTATAATGAATAAGGAAATAAAACAAGTTACTATGTTTTAACTACCACTAATTTATTGATATAAAGAATAAAAATTTACATTGGTTGGAACGGTTTCGGATAAACGTCCATTATCAACAACAAGCTAATGAAAACTGAACACTTATGTACAATACAGGAACTAACATCAAGATAATGATAGTAGGGGTTACTTGAATTACTCATTCAATTTTGAGTTCTTCCTGTGGAAAAATTTCGGAATATAACTCTCATTTTCAATTCATGGATGCATTTCGTAGAATGGGTGACTGTTCAAACTTGCGATAAAATTTTTCCATTCAAGAAAACGTTTTGGTCGTTATTTCTGTTCGGGTAACTCACATTATTTGGTAAAAAAAAACTAGAAACATAACGTAAGATTCTAATGATTCGTGAAGTTTTGGGGGAATACCATTGAATATGACGAAGCAATCATCATAGAAATATAATGGATGTCATTACCAATTATTAACGAGAAATATAAGAAATAATGAAATAATAAAAGTTACTATGTTTTAACTTTCACCAATTTATCGATGTAAAGAATAAAAAATTACATTGGTTGGTCCGGTTTCGGACATACTTCATGATCAACAATAAGCTAATGAAAACTGAATACTCATGAGCAATACAGGAACTAACATCAAGATATTGATGGTAGAGGTCACAGCAACTTGAATAATGGTGATTGGTCGTTAAGGTGCTCATCTCTTTCTATCCTAGATGCATTGAAATTTTCCATCGATTCAAAGAAATTGAGTTTATAAGATTTACCACAAGAATGACGAATTTTAAGCTGTTGAAGCTCTGGAAAAGAGTGATAATTATTTAGACTAGTGATTCCCAAAGTGGTCTTTGTCGACCCCTAGGGGTTTATGGCAACTTGCAAGGGGTCTACGACAGTGAAAAAAAAAATTGTTGGTTTATGAAATGAAAAATGGGGGTCCACGATAGTGGATCTCAACACATACACTGATAGTACCTATTTACTTACATCATACTATCTTATAATATAAAGGCATATACATTAGTTATAAAAGTACCTATGAAGTAAAAAATTTATTATATATGTTCATAACATTGTGTAATTTGTAGGATATAAGCATTCGCTTTGTGGTCGCAATACATCATCTTGTACGAGCAGTCTCAAAGCTTCGTTAACTTGTACTGACTTGTTCAATTCGTCTCTCTATAAATACGAATGTGAGACTAGTACGTTTATTTGTTTCCTGAATCTTGAAAAATAAAGTACTAAGAAAATATAAACAGGTAGTTTATCACACAAATATTACAGTAAATCAGTGTTATTTTGTTTGAGAGTGCCGGAGAAAAGTAAGTTCATCATTTTTATTAAATTCTAGTTTTGTACTCGTAGTTAAAAAGATTGATAAAATACGCCAATCCTGACTTCAGTTATTAGTAGTTTAACATTCAATCATGCAGAATTACTTGAGTACTCCTCAATAATTTCTTTTTGAAAGTTTTAGCAATGGGGTATTATAATTACAGTGCAATCTCCGTAATCCGAACTAATTGGTGCAAGGAGATGTTCGGATTAGGGAATGTTTACGGAAAAATCTAAAAAAATTAATGTAATTTTGTCCCCAGATGACTGATGCCATGTCCGAATCTAAAAAGAAATGTAGACAGTACACTGTTGATTTTTTGAAATTTAGCTTCATTCCATCATTGTCGGACGAACAATTGCCTATGTGCCTTTTATGCAACAAAGTTTTGTGCAATGACGCTATGAAACCATCTAAGCTGCAGGATCATCTGAGAAGATGTCAACCTGATAAAACAGATAAAGATTTGAAATACTTTCAAACACTCAAAGATACACTTCAGAAGAGACCCACACTGGACAGAATGTTCGCTTCGACGTCACAAAGAAACGATGATGGTTTCGGGCGTCTTACAATATCTCGTTACTTATAGCAAAATCCAAAATCCGGAAAACCGCATACTATCGGAGAGAAGTTAATTTTGCCAGCCGTTGAAGAGGTTTTAAGAACTGTTTTACACAAACCTGCATCTGATATCATTAAAAGAATTCCCTTGAGCAATAATACTGTTGAAAGATGTATTGATGAAATGAGTTCTGATATTGAAACCTTCTTTGTAATTATTTGCAAACGACCCATTTCTCTATACAACTGGACGAGTGAACTTTACCTGGTAATGCAGCATTATTATTGGCATCTGTTCTTTTTGTTATGAATCGAGAAATCTATGCTCTTCGTAAGAACTTTGATAACCGACACTAAAAGTGAATCAATATTTCATGTTTTGAAGGATCACTTCATTGAAAAAAGCCATCCCCCATCAAATATAATATCAGTAGCTACAGATGGAGCTTCTACCATGGCGTTATCGTGGATTTATAAGCTATTTAAAAATTTGTCAGGGTTGTTAGCAATACATTGCGTCATCAATCGACAACATTTAATTGTGAAAAATTTGAGAGTTTGTTTGCATGAATCTCTTCAATTAGTCATTGATGCAGTAAACCGAATCCGAAGCAACGCGTTGAATACGCGGTTATTTGAACAGTTGTACTTCACACTGAAGTACCCTGGCTGTCGAAAGGCTTATATTTGACAAGATTTTTGCTCTTCTTGAGACGATTTTAGGATTTCTGGACATTGAAGATAAAATTTTAAAAGAAAATTTAATGAAGTGGATAACAGACATCGCCTATTCAACAGATTTGTTTGCAAAATTGGATATGGTTAATTTGCAGTTAAGAGGTTTAATTTAAGTTTTTTGATTAAAACAAAGTCCACCTTATCAGCGTTTCTTCGCAGAGCTAAACTAATGAAGCACAATATTGGACGGGGCGAATTTTCTTAATTCCCCAGTTTGTCACAGACAAACTGACAGGAAGACGACGTTTCAACCTACGTTCAACATTTAAATGCCCTCTATTCAGTTTTTGAAACTGGATTTGAGGTTGTTTTGACCATGGTAATACCACCGTGGATAATTAATCCATATGGTGACAGAAGAAACGAATGTCATAATACAAGAGGAACTGACTGAACTAAGTACAAACGAAGAAGTTAAGATTCAGTTTAAAAACGGATATGAGCAATTCTGGCTGCAAAACAGCATACCCGTTACTTATCCCGTATTATGGAATATAGCGAGGAAATTTTTAATTTCCTCTTCATCGTCATACCTAGTGGAAAGGGGGTTCAACGCTGTTACCAACCTCCTAACAAAAAAAAAGAAACAGACATCATTAGCCAAGGATATTTAAGATTAACCACAAAATTGAAGCCAAATGTTGATAATTTATTATTAAAGCATCATGTTCATCCTTCTCACTAAAAATATTTACTTATTACTTAGTTTATTTTATGGTACGTATATTTTATATAACAGATACAAAATTTTATTTTGACTAGTTTTAATTTAAATTCAATTAATAAATGTATGAATTAACAGGTGTTTTTACTCTAAGTTTTTGACAATAAACTTCACTACAGTTAGTTTACAAAAAATCAATATCAGGTAAGTAGGGGATCTACGCAAACCCGAAAAACATGGCAAGGGGTCTACGACACAGAAAAGTTTGGGAACCTATGCTTTGCATCACTAAATTAGTGATAGTGCAGAACATTATTCATTATAATTTCTAGTTAATATTTGCGAATGACATCCATTATATTTCTATGAAGATTGCTCCGTCATATTCAATGGTATTCCGCCAAAACTTCACGAACCGCTAGAATCTTATGTTATGTTTCTAGTTTTTTTTTATACGAAATAATGTGAGTTACCCGAACAGAAATAATGATCAAAACGTTTTCTTGAATGGAAAAATTTTATCGCAAATTTGAACAGTCACCCATTCTACGAAGTGCATCCATGAATTGGAAATGTGAGTTATCTTCCGAAAGATATACACAGAAAGTACTCAAAATTGAATGACTAATTCAAGTTGCTGTAACCCCTACTATCATTATCTTGATGTTAGTTCCTGTATTGTACATAAGTATTCAGTTTTCATTAGCTTGTTGTTGATAATGGACGTATATCCGAAACCGGCCCAACCAATGTAAATTTTTATTCTTTATATCAATAAATTAGTGGTAGTTAAAACATAGTTACTTGTTTTATTTCATTATTCATTATGATTAGGACTATGAACTATCACGTAGTTAAGGCTTCATCAATCAATTATTTGTGAAATTATAACAGATTAGGTCCTACACACTAATTCTTGTTATTGTTTCGTTTCGAGTATTTTTCACGAAGAATTAGCATGGAAGACGAAAATCAAGTCAGTACAGACAGCATGCAAGTTCATTTTCAATCTAACAGAAGTAGTGCTCAAGCAGAACTTACAAGCTTACCATTATTGAAACTTAATAGCAATAAGAAAGAAATTCAATAACAAAAAGATCTAAGTGGAAACATTTATATCAAACGTTTCTTTGAGCATTTCAACAGATGAAAATCACACCAGGCTTCAAGTAGGGGAGGATACAATTGTGTCTGACGGTTCTGATAAATTTTTGGGGGTTACTTTCGATTACAACATGTCCTTCAATACACACCTTGAAAACACGTTGGTCAAATGCAATATGTTCATGAATTATCGACTATCTTTCAGGTATTACATGGAGTATGGACCCTCTGAGGCTTACATCATTTTATGAAAGTTTTGTCAGGTCAACCATGAATTATGGCAGCTCCATCTACTATTCGATGAATAGGAAGGGACTACAAAAACTCAAAATAGAACGAAATGATTAGACTCTGCTTGGGATATAGAAATTCCACACCAAATTGTGTACTGCTGGTTGAATCGAACCTCCTAACAGTGATTTCACGCATAAAGCTTTTTTTGTAATATTTATTAATATATTAACTCAAATCTGGAAATACGAGAAATATAATGAATTACCGTCCGATTTGTATTGTAAGTGTTATCCCGAAAATTTTTGAAAGCATTATGCTTGAAAAGTTCTCATTTTCAGTCAACAATATAATTCCGACCGAACAGCATGGCTTCATTAGGGGAAGATCGACATTGACTAATCTAGTTCCATATTGTCAGTATATTTATGACGTGATGCATGATGGCTACTAAGTTGATAGCTGCTATACAGACATCGTTAAAGCTTTCGACCAGGTCAATCATGAAATATTGGATTCGGTGGTTTAATCCGCAGGTGTTTTCGGTAATCTTCTCGAGTGGCTACGGAGTCACTACAGGGGTAGGACTCAAATTGTGAAAATAAAAAAATAAAATCGTATGTCATTGATGTAGCATCTGGAATTCCGCAGGGTAGCCATTTGGGTCCCTTATTATTTTCTCTGTACATAAACGATGTGTCTTCGGTCGTTAAATACTCGAGAGTATTGTAATTTGCCGATGATTAGAAGGTATTTAAGATGATCACTAACCTTTCCGAGGCCTTGAAACTTCAGCATGATTTGGATGCGATACTTAAATATTTTTCGGATCAAATGCTTAATGTTAACATTGATAAATGCAGGGTTATTACGTTCCACCGAGGTAAAGATCCTAGAATCTTAAGTTATGTTTTGAGTCTTTTTTTATTCAAAATACGAAATAATGTGAGTTATCCGAACAGGAATAATGACCAAAACGCTTTCTGAAACGGAAAATTTTATCGCAAATTTGAACCCATTCTACGAAATACATCCATAAATTGGAAATGTGGGTTATCTTCCGATATTTTTCGAGAGAAAGTACTGAAAATTGAATGAGTAATGGAAATGAAAAAAATGGTGTTACCATCTAGAAAGTTCAAGGGATGGTCAACTTCCAGTTCTTCGCGAAGTGACAGACCAATGAAAATGTTTCAAGCTGTTAGAATATTATTTTAGATGCAATTCGGTATTTGAAAACTTGAGACGTTTTTCTCGGAACACCCTATTATAAAATACATTACATGAATTGATCTAAGGATTTATTATTATTAGTTAATTCGGTAATTAATATATATATCTTGTTCATAAATAAGCAGGCCACCCGTGAGGGCTACTGGCGCTTGTGTGCAAAAAAGGATTTTGGCGCCCCTTAAGGCATTTTGGATCTTGTTTTTTCATTTTTTTTAAGGTAGGAGGTAGGTAGGTAGGTGCTTGAAGTAAAGCAAAAACTGAACTTTAGAAGTCATATTTATTTGTAGACTAAAATATCAGAATGAAACTAACTGAACAAAATCATAACAAAATAAATTCTTCTTCTCACCCATTTCAAAACATTTACTTAAGTAATGGGATACAAACACGTTGACTCGTTGTTCATAAATACTAGAAAATAACCTCAAACTAAAACCACATTTTTAAGGAAGAAATAACAGAAATATTGCCTAATGTCTATATATATATATATATATATATATATATATATATATATATATATATATATATATATATATATATATATATATATATATATATATATATATATATATATATATATATATATATATATATATATATATATATATATATATATATATATATATATATATATTTATATTTAGGGTTTAACTCGACGAGTTATATATATATATATATATATATATATATATATATATATATATATATATATATATATATATATATATATATATATATATATATATATTTAGGGTTTAACCCCGACGAGTTGCCCATATATCTGTTCATGCAATCAAACTGATTTCATGAAAAATATAAATCCACCACCCGGTAATTAATATCATTGCCAGGCAATGATTATAATCAAAACATATCCTGGAATAATTATATATTAGGATAACGTTAAATGTTATGAGAATATATCAATCTACCAGAATATATACATACTATAGCATCATCAGACAATGATATCAATGTACCAACGAGTAGTGTCAGAGGCTTTCTCCCGGAAAATTTCAGTGTACGGACCTTAGTCAAGTAACACTGAATGTTACTCATTAATAGTTTCCTTTGTGTGAAGTGGTGAACGATCGAATAGAATACTGCTCTGTATATAAATATGACAAAATAGTCAGTTAATTATATTACATTTATATAAACAAATAAATAAAATATAAAATGAGATTCTGAGCAGTATAAACTAAAGAGAAAACATATGACTCATTATTTTTTCGAAAAGAAACCTACGAAGAATATTACAAGATTTGATGACTGTTATCTTTTGTAACTGTTCAAACAAATTTTCTTCAGACCCAAAATCTCAATACTTTTGTGAAGATTCCTAGGAATAACACCTGTTGTGGAAATAATAATCGGTAGAATAAAATTTTTTCACTTTCCACATTTCTTTAATCTCGTCGCCAAGCATCATATATTTAGAAATTTTTCCATTGTATTTATTTTGTATATTATGTGTGTCGGGTATAGCAATATCAATTATATATGTTATTTGATTCTGTTCATCAGTAAGAATGATATCTGGTCTATTGTGTTTTACAGCTCTGTTGCAAAGAACTGTTTTATCAAAATAAAGTTTATATTTGTCATTTTCACAAATAATCTCAGGTTCATATTTGTTAAATTTTTTCTTCTTGGGAATTAGGTCATGTTTAATTCCTAAATTAAAATGAATAATATTAGCGACGGCATTATGTCTTTCTAAATGATCTGTTGAAGCAAGGACTGAGCAAGATGATAATTTATGAAAACTGTTTCTGAAGAACAGAAACATCTACGGCAAGAATCATCTATATTTTGTTTGATGATGTGTTTTCTATAATTCCTCGTGAAAACAACCTGATCCTGGATCGCAATTGCCAAGCCTTCTGTTTCAGCAAACAATTCTCCAGAAACTAACCATTTATTCGATGCGATTTCATCAATATAATCATTTTTCAATTCTTTAGGGTGCTTTCCGTGTAATTCCTTCTGCATCCAACTTTCTCTTTTAGAATTATCATAAAATATATCAAAATCTACCTTACTTAGATATTTTAAAAATATGCAGATATTTCCAATAACAAATACCTAGGGAACTTCGTTTTAAAATCAAAAAAAATAGCTAGGTCTAGGTGCCATAGAAAAACTAAAGAAAGCTATTGTAGTAGCGATATTTTCCGATATTTTGCTGTTGCAAATTCATTAATTACATAGCTAAAATTTATACTGTCAAAAATTTCTTCTTCAATTGCTAATATTGTTAGCCCAGACAATCTTTCTTGAACCATTGTCGATCCTGAATAATTTTTACTGATTTTTAACTTTTAAAAAGATCGCTCGCCAGAAGCTACAGATACAGGCAATGTCAAAAGAATTCTTAATGAAATGCTTACGTTTGGAAAGAGGGAGATTAAATTGTTTTCAAATATAAGGGGTAATGAAGGTAATGAAATCAACTTTAACGCTTTAATTTCGTAAACAGATCATTGGAGTCTATATCCTTATTATCCTGATCTGTCAGTCGCTCTTTAAGAATAGCACAATGTTTTAAAAGATCGCTGTCACTTAATTTGAATATGTCGCTAAAAAATCCGAAAATACACTCATTTTTAATAAGTCATATCGTTTTTTAGATATCTTATAGTTTATCTATAATTTTTAAGAAAAAACTAATTTTAATTGTAGCACTTTGCATTTGTTTGCTGACAATATTTATATGAAATAAAACGTCATGCCAAATAATAATTCACATATATAAATTGTCATGCCAAATAATAATTCCGTAAATAAATTGAACTCGCTTTATGTCTTGCATCAATGTGAAAGGAATTATCTTCAGCCACTTCTAGAAGACTTTCGCAAACCTTAATTAAATAAACTTTAAGGGGCTTTATTGCGTCAATTCTGCTGGACCATCTCGTCTCACTTAGAGGCTTTAAACATAACCTGGGGATAGTTTTTCTGAAAACGTACCACCTTTTTGTGGATGACGAAAAAAATGTGTATAACTCTTGCACAAGATTGAAAAAGTTTATTGTAGTACCTGACACCTTAGAAGGTCATTTACTGTTAAGTTCAAAGTATGAGCCGCAGAAGGTACAAAAAGGGCTTTCGGATCCGTATCAAGAATGCGTTTTTGAAGCCCAACATGTTTTCCCTTCATATTTCTCCCATTATCATAACCTTGTCCCCTAATGTGTTTTAATTCAAAATTCAATTTTTTCAAATTTTCTATCACAAATGTATATATCCCTTCTCCTGTAGAGTCCAATATTGGATTAAATGCAATAAAACTTTCCTTAATTTCAACCTTTTTTGAAGTGGTGTTAAGGACAACATACCTCAGAACAAGACTAATTTGCTCAGTATGACTAGTGTCTCGTGTACGATCTAATATTATTGAAAAACATTTTGAACTGCGAACCATTTCTAAAATATTATTTCTTAGTTTGGACGAGAATAATTCAATTATTTCATTCTGTATTTGCACGCCTAAATAATGAGTCATTTTAACAGATTTGTTTTGGGAGTTATACGCTCGGCTAACGTGCTGTCTCATCACTGAATCAAAAGAGCCAATCATCTCAACAGCTTTTAGAAAATTTCCATCATCATGTTCAAAAAGCAATTGAGAAGAACCTTGGAATGCCAAGCATTGTGTAAATAAATACTTAACAATCACAATAATTCTCTCCAACACGTCTCGCCAATATTTTTTTTTCCGTTTCTAAAATCCACAGATGATGAGCATTAACAGTCATAGATGTCTCCAACATTTTTTTTAAATTTACCCAAGTGTTTATATAACTGTTGTGTAAAATTGACGTTTTTTAATTAGCAGAGACAAGTGTTACCAATCAGATACTCCATTCGTATCACAAAAAGCGTTAGGAGTTTTACATTTACAAAACAACTTACAACAAAATCAAAATACAGATTCTTTAGAAATAATATAATATAATAAGTAAATAAGCCAAGCCCTTTCGACTTTTTCTCCATTTGCTAGATTTCTTTCAAAGTATTTGCCCGAAAACTTCCCTTATCTTTATTACTAGGAAAGCTAAAACTGATGTCTATCAAGGGCGAACCACGTTTAACCAATATTCTAGCCATCTCATTGGTGATTCTTTCGGAGCACAAACCGGGGTTGGACGGAATTATATCGATACTAGCCTCATTACGGCCTTCATCGAAAGTGTCACTTGCAGCGGGTATTTCGGTAGCTGACATTACCGAACTGCTGAATTACCTGAAGTGGACTGTTCAAGTGCTGTAGACCAGGATGGTGTCATCGCTTCGTCAGGCTTTTCATCAGTAGAAGCTGTTTTGCTGCTACAACCGCTGTCACTTGTTCCAGGACCTGATGTTACTGTTGAAATTTCAGATGGTCCACTCACGATTATTGATATTATGTCGCACCAACATCGATAGTCTCCGTGGAATCTCGAATGTTTTGCAAGAAATGCTTTAAAGATAGATCCAACCATTTTCCCCTTTCTTGTGTTCTCAGTTTCTTTTGCTCGCGAAACTTCACACCTGAAGGTCTCTTTCTTTTATCCTGAAAAAACAAATAAATAATTAGTACTCATGGGGATTAGGAATTAACTTCTAAAGTAACCACAATAATAAGCACCATGTGGGTAGGGTAGGAAATATTCTCAGAAAGTTAACTAAATAGCCAATAGTTTTTAACCCCTTATAGGACAGATGATTATTAAGTAAGATATGGCCGATTAAACTTTGCATATTTGAGTAGAAAGCAATTTATTCGAGCCCTTTCAGCTTAAAGCCTTTCAAAAATAAAGGCAAAAAAGATATTAAACTAATTTGATCTTATAGCCCTTAAAACCCTACAAAATGGTTTTTTAAGAAGGTGTACATTGCACACTTTGCACAAAAGCGAGTTATGGATAAAACCAGTTACTTTTTAAACTCGTACATGACATTTCAATTAATAAAAGATATTTGGCTAAAAAATTAATAATAGCCAGTATTCTATAAAGGGTTAATGTTGATAGTATAAAGTAAGGAACACTTACCATTTTATAAATAATCAAGCCGTTGAAATTGAAGTCAACAGGTATCTGGCACTTAATTTAAAAAAAAGTAGTAAACAAAAATTACACAACACAACATCACACTTGACAAAATAAAAATAATTTTATATGTAAAAATTAATAGGAGTACTTGTTTTTATTCACTTGTTGCACGATCCAGTGAACTAACTGATTTAAAACTCCTGTGGCGATGCATCGTTTTTATAGCGCTCCAAGCGTTATTCATGTCTGAACAGGAAAAATCAAGAAACTGCCGCCTGACATGTTCTCGCAATATAGGAATCGGCAGTAACTGGATGATATACTAATAACATTGTGTGTGTATGTATACCTAATCCTATTTAATTTCTCAACTAATGAAATGAAATGCGTCACGATTCAACCAATTTTTAGTAGAAATCCTTGAACTTAATATTTATTTGATTTTGGATTTCTATCAAGTATATCTATATCTATCAAGTAAAAATCTAAAAAAGTTCAAACGTAAAATATTCAACAGTATCGTCAATATTTTATAAATTTGAAGAACACAAAAGTTTAAGAATTTTACCTTAAAATTATCAACGAAGTCACACAACTTGAACTATCTTTCCTCGACATTCACAAATTTCGAATGGTAAGCTAGATACAGGAAAATTGATTGAACCATGCCATACGTACAGAGTTCACCTGGTGCAAAAATTATCGGAAGATGTGAATGAAGGGAAAATGATAAAACATTCGTCGACAACGAGTCTAGCGTTGGCATAATTTATAATGACTGGGCCACATCCTGTGTGAATAGATTTATCGATTCTTATCCTTATCGCTTATCTCCAGAATACGTTAGAAAACACACTGATAACAATCATATTAAAAAGTGACATGTGTAGATGTTCATAAGGAAAGTATACAGACAAATTAATTGAAATGATTCCGAATTACCTTTTGGAAAGAAAATTCACTTCTTTAAATGTACCTTCATTTCCTCTAACGCTAACTCTATCATCCTCTAATGAAGTAACATGCGATATGCTTCTTTATTATGGAGCTAATGTGTGAAATATTTGAGTGTAATTTCCTTAAAAGATGGATTAATCAAAAGAGCTCTATCAAAGACAACTGTGTGAAACATGCGTACAATATCATTCGCGTAATGTTATTTTGGTTCCAGTGGCAAGGCCCCCGCAACCATAGTGCAAAGTGTGCAATGCACAGGGGCGCCATCCTTTGGGGCGCCAAAACCGAGGGTCCATGAAAAATATTAAAATAAAAGTTGTGAAATTAAATAGGATTAGGTATAAATACACACGAAATTTTATTAGTATATCAGTTACTGTCGATTCCTATGTTGCGAGAACATGTCAGGCGGCAGTTTCTTAATTTTTCCTGTTCAGATATGAATAACGTCTGAAACGCTATAAAAGCGATGCATCGCCACAGGCGTTTTAAAATCGTTAGTTCACTAGACCGTGCAACAAGTGAATTAAAACAAGTAATCCTATTAATTTTTACATATGAAGTTATTTTTATTTTGTCAAGTGTGGTATTGTGTTGTGTAATATTTTGTTTACTACTCTTTTCTTAAATTAATTTAAAATTAAATCGAATACCTTCTGACTGCAATTTTAACGGCTTGATTTTTATGAAATGGTAAGTATTCCCTACTTTATACTATCAACAACAACCCTTTATAGGGTACTGGTTATAATTATTTTTTTAGCCAAATATCTTTTTATTAATTGGAATGTCATGTACGAGTTTAAAAAGTAACTGGTTTTATCCATAACTCACTTAGTTTTTATGCTATTGATGTTTTTAAAAACCATTTTGTAGTGTTTTTCAAGGGCTATAAAATCAAATTAGTTCAATATCTTTTTTGCCTTTATTTTGAAAGGATTCAAGCTGAAAGGGCTCGAACAAATTGATTTTTACTCAAATATGCAAACTTTAATCGACCATATCTTACTTAATAATAATCTTCCCTATAACGGGTTAAAAACTATTGGCTACTTAGTTAACTTTTTAAGAATATTTCCTACCCCACCCACATGGGCTTATTATTGTGGTTACTTTAGAAGTTAATTCCTAATTCCCATGAGTACTAATTATTTATTTGTTTTTTCAGGATAAAAGAAAGAGGCCTTCAGGCGCGAAGTTTCGCGAGCAACAGAAACTGAGACCACAAGAAAGGGGAAAAATGGTTGGATCTTTAAAGCATTTCTTTCAAAACAATCGAGATTCCACGGAGACTGTCGATGTTGGTCCGAATCTCAAGATTTGTTCAACAGTAACATCAGGTCCTGCAACAAGTGGCAGCGGTTGTAGCAGCAAAACAGCTTCTACTGATGCAGAGCCCGATGGAGCGATGTCACCATCCTCATCTACAGCACTTGAGCAATCCACTTCAGGTAATTCAGCTTGTGTAAAAAGTTCGGTAACGTCAGCTACCGAAATACCTACTGCAAGTGACACTTTCGATGAAGGCTGTAATGACGCTAGTATCGATATAATTCCGTCCGACCCCGGTTTGTGGCCCGAAAGAATCACCATTGAGATAGCTAGAATATTGGTTAAACGTGGTCCGCCCTAGATAGACATCAGTTTTAGCTTTCCTAGTAATAAAGATAAGGGAAAGTATTCGTGCATATACTTTGAAAGAAATCTAGCAAATGGAGAAAAAATGTCGAGAGGGCTTAGCTTATTTACTCTATTTCTAGTATTTTGTTTTTGTTGTAAGTTGTTTAGTTAATGTAAAACTCCTAACACTTTTTGTGATACAAATGGAGTATCTGATTGACAACACTTGTCTTTGCTAATTAAGGGACACGAAACTTCAATTTTACACAACCGTTATATAAACACTTAGGTAAATTTAAAAAAAATGTTGGGGACATCTATGACTGTTAATGCTCATCATCTGCGGATTTTAGAAACGGAAAAAAAATATTGTCGAGACGTGTTGGAAAGAATTATTGCGATTATTGAGTATTTATCTACACAATCCATTTCAAGGTTCTTCTCAACTGCTTTTCGAACATAATAATGGAAATTTTCCGAAAGCTGTTGAGATGATTGCCTTTTTTGATTCAGTGATGAGACAGCACGTTAGCCGAGCGTATAACTCCCAAAAAAAATCTGTTGAAATTACTTATTATTTAGGCGTGCAAATACAGAATGAAATAATTGAATTATTCTCGTCCAAACTAAGAAATAATATTTTAGAAATGGTTCGCAGTTCAAAATATTTTTCAATAATATTAGATCGTACACGAGACACTAGTCATACTGAGCAAATTAGTCTTGTTCCGAGGTATGTTGTCCTTAACACCGGGGATATATACATTTGTGATTTGAAAAATTGAAAAAATTGAATTTTGAATTAAAACACATAAGGGGACAAGGTTATGATCATGGGACAAATATGAAGGGAAAACATGTTGGGCTTCAAAAACGCATTCTTGATACGAATCCGAAAGCCCTTTTTGTACCTTGTGCGGCTAATACTTTGAACTTAACAGTAAATGACCTACAGGTGCTACAATAAACTTTTTCAATCTTGTGCAAGAGTTATATAATTTTTTTTCGTCATCCACAAAAAGGTGGTACGTTTTGAGAAAAACTGTCCCCAGGTTATGTTTAAAGCATTTAAGTGAGACGAGATGGTCCAGCAGAATTGACGCAATAAAGCCCCTTGAAGTTTATTTAATTAAGGTTTGCGAAAGTCTTCTAGAAGTGGCTGAAGATAATTCCTTTCACATTGATGCCAGACATAAAGCGAGTTCCCTCTAAACGTCTGTGCAAAATTTTCAATTTATTTATGGAATTATTATTTGGCATGACGTTTTATTTCATATAAATATTGTCAGCAAACAAATGCAAAGTGCTACAATTAATATTAAAGTATGCCAAACCTACCTAAAAAATTTAGTTGATCACTTCCAGCAATATAGATCTGACCAATCATTTCGAGAAATTCTTCTGCAAGCGAAAGAAGTAGCATCCTCTCTCGAAATTGAAGAAGACTTTCCACCATCACCAACGGTTAGGAGGAAATTAAACCAAAACTGTTTGACTATGAACACCAAGATGTCGTCGGGCCGGATATCAGAGACCTCTTTCCGTTGAACGACAATCATCTTCATGGACATCGCTTCAAACTTATCAAGGAAAACTTCAAAACAAATCAGCGCCAGGGCTTCTTTTCTAACCGCGTTTTCGCTTAATGGAATCGTCTGCCAGATACAATAATGAGTTCCGAAAACCTAAACCTATTCAAAAACCGTTTAGATGCATGGATATCATCGAACAATTAGAACTCTTTCTGCACGTCGTCGATTTTTACTCTTTTTTTTTATATTTAAATTTATATTCTTTTGAGTTTATAGGATAAAGCCTCAACTCTTGTATTTTCTAATAATAATGATGATAATAAATTATACGGATTTAGGATAAAAGCAGAAAGAAATTATCATACAATCTCCTACCTGCTGTATATGGATGACATCAAATTATATGCTTCGAACAAAAAGCAATTGGATGATTTGCTGAAAACTGTCAGTGAGTTCTCAGCAGATGTTCATATGAAATTCGGGATTGAAAAATGTAAGACCCTGAACATTCAAAGTGGGAAAGTCATAAACGGTGAAACACAACTTCCAAACGGTGATATTATACAGTGCATGAGAGATGGCGAAACATACAAATATCTGGGATACCAACAAGCCAGATTGCTAGACCAAAAACAATCAAAGGAGAAGATTCGTTCAGAATACAGTCAGCGTCTAAAGTCTGTGCTGAAATCGATGTTGAACTCGGGGAATCTAGTCAAGGCAATTAACACCTACGCCATTCCAGTGTTGCTTTACTCATTTGGAATAATCAGATGGACTAAGACAGAACTGGATGATATTCAAAGGCAGACCCGAACGATGCTGACAAAGTACAACAATCATCATCCAAAATCGTCTGTGATACGAACAACTTTGAAGCGGAAAGAAGGAGGACGCGGATTAATAGATGTTGTCAATTTACACACCGAACAGATAAAAAATCTCAGAGAATTCTTCTCTGTAAAAGTTTTCACTTCAGACCTCCATAGAGTGGTATCGTTGGCTGATAGGGGATATACACCACTAAATCTTGCTACCAGAGATGACCTGCTGAATCTACCGTTCCTATCAGATACTGAAAAACAAGAGCAATGGTCAAGAAAGGAATTGCATGGACGACATCACCATGAGATTAATCAACCACACATCGACAAAGAAGCCTCCAATAAATGGTTGATGAAAGGAGAATTATTCGCAGAAACAGAGGGATTCCTTATGGCCATCCAAGACCAAGTGATCGCTACAAACAATTACAAAAAATTTATAATGAAGGACGGAACATTACAAACAGATAAGTGCAGAAAATGCCACATAAGATCGGAGACTATACAGCATATTACGTCCGGATGCGAACAACTGGCCAATACGGAGTATCTTCACAAGCAAAATCAAGTGTGCAACATTATCCACCAGAAACTTGCACACAAGTACGGACTTCTGAATACTTTCCAGCCATATTACAAGTATCAGCCGGCGCCCGTATTGGAAAATGACTCTATCAGATTATACTACGATAGGCCTGTTATCACTGACAGAATGGTGACGAATAATAGGCCGGACATAGTGGTGTATGATAATAGAGCCAGAACAGCAATGCTGGTGGATGTCGCCATACCGAATAATAACAACGTGCTGAACAAGTTCCAGGAGAAAAAGTCCAAATACACAGACCTTACTATTGAGATCAAGCAGATGTGGCACCTCGATAAAATGGATATTGTTCCAGTCATCGTATCCTCGACTGGATTAATACCCAAAACTTTGCATGATAGCCTTAAGAAATTAGAATTGCATAAGAATACCTATGTAGAAATGCAAAAAAGCTGTAATTCTTAATACATGTAGGATAGTTAGGAAATTTATGTCAAGTATATTGTAATCGAGCCTATTCCCTTTGATTGCTAAATCTGGGAAAGGTAAATTATATCCAGCTAACAGCTGAGATAGTGCATAAGTCCACGATAATAAATTAGAACACCAATATCATCCTAGCAAACGTAAACTCAGTGTTTGAATAATATACCGACCAGAACACCTTGGAGAAGATTCACACTTTGATTTACTGTGAAGCAGTAGCGGTTCTTCGACTTCACAAATAATAAATCTCCACAACTCTGATTCAAGCTGAGCCAAAAAGCGTCAGAAAACCACCATGGCAAAAACGACTGGAGAAGGATATTGATAATATTAGAGCAGAAATCGGTCGCCTCGCAGAATTCCTGAGAAACAGAAAACCCTCAAGGCGCTTGAAATTACATATGCGCAAAATTTATAGGAAAATTGGTACAAACACAAAACACCCTGATCACAAACAACACATCGACGTGTATATGGACACTTTGAAACAGAAACTCCAAGCAAAAGCAAAGAGGCTTTCAAGATACGTCAAGTGTACTGAAAGGAAACACCAAAACCAAAGGTTCCTCCAAAACGCAGCCAATTTTCATAAGGAAATAACAAAACTGCGACCAACAATAACAGAGAAGTACCTGACGCACAGTGCTTGACCGACTATTGGTCATCACTATGGTCGAACCCCAAAGAACACAATAGAGATGTGGAATGGATCACAAATGAAAAAGAACGCCTCGATATCAGACATATGGACTTCGATGGAATAACGGAGGAAGAAATCACAACAGTAGTTCAAGCGACCAACAATTGAAAGGCCACAGGTATAGATAACATCCACAACTACTGGTACAAGAAGTTTGATAAGCTCCATGGAGCCCTAGCGAAACAGCTCACGTATGTTCTTCAACATCCCAAGAAAACACCCACTTTCCTAACGCAAGGCTTAGCATATATGCTACCTAAGAGCGATAGAACACAGGATCAGTCTCAATATAGGTCAATCACTTGCCTGCCAACACTCTACAAAATACTCACCTCATGCATATCCAATCGAATATACCAACACCTTGACGACAACAATATATTAGCAGAGGAGCAGAAAGGATGCAGAAAGAAACACCACGGGTGCAAGGAACAACTCATCATCGATTCTGTGATAATGAAACAGGCACACATAGGGCATCGGAATGTTCATTCAGCTTTTCTCGATTATCTGAAGGCATTCGATAGTACCGCCCATTCTTGGCTTGTTGAAGTATTGCCGATATACAAAATTCACCCAGCCCTGGTAGAGTTCTTGAAGACAACAATGACACACTGGCGCACGTCTCTGCAGGTCAATATGAACTATAAATCAATTAAAACCGACGAGATACCCATACGTCGTGGAATTTTTCAAGGAGACTCTTTGAGTCGACTATGGTTCTGTTTAGCAATGAACCCATTGTCCTCAATGCTCAATAGAACAGGATACGGATTTAGGATAAAAGCAGAAAGGAATTATCATACAATCTCCCACCTGCTGTATATGGATGACATCAAATTATATGCTTCGAACAAGAAGCAATTGGATGATTTGCTGAAAACTGTCAATGAGTTCTCGGCAGATGTTCATATGAAATTCGGGATTGAAAAATGTAAGACCCTGAACATTCAAAGTGGGAAAGTCATAGACGGTGAAACACAACTTCCAAACGGTGATATTATACAGTGCATGAGAGATGGCGAAACATACAAATATCTGGGATACCAACAAGCCAGATTGCTAGACCAAAAACAATTAAAGGAGAAGATTCGTTCAGAATACAGTCAGCGTCTAAAGTCTGTGCTGAAATCGATGTTGAACTCGGGGAATCTAGTCAAGGCAATTAACACCTACGCCATTCCAGTGTTGCTTTACTCATTTGGAATAATCAGATGGACTAAGACAGAACTGGATGATATTCAAAGGCAGACCCGAACAATGCTGACAAAGTACAACAATCATCATCCAAAATCGTATGTGATACGAACAACTTTGAAGCGGAAAGAAGGAGGACGCGGATTAATAGATGTTGTCAATTTACACACGGAACAGATAAAAAATCTCAGAGAATTCTTCTCTGCAAAAGCTTTCACTTCTGACCTCAATAGAGTGGTATCGTTGGCTGATAGGGGATATACACCACCAAATCTTGCTACCAGAGATGACCTGCTGAATTTACCGTTCCTATCAGATACTGAAAAACAAGAGCAATGGTCAAGAAAGGAATTGCATGGACGACATCACCATGAGATTAATCAACCACACATCGACAAAGAAGCCTCCAACAAATGGTTGATGAAAGGAGAATTATTCGCAGAAACAGAGGGATTCCTTATGGCCATCCAAGACCAAGTGATCGCTACAAACAATTACAAAAAATTTATTAATAATACAATAATAATAATACAAACAGATAAGTGCAGAAAATGCCATATAAGATCGGAGACTATACAGCATATTACGTCCGGATGCGAACTACTGGCCAATACGGAGTATCTTCACAGGCATAATCAAATCCACCAGAAACTTGCACACAAGTACGGACTTCTGAACACCTTCCAGCCATATTACAAGTATCAGCCGGCGCCGGTACTGGAAAATGACTCTATCAGACTATACTACGATAGGCCTGTTATCACTGACAGAATGGTGACGAATAATAGGCCGGACATAGTGGTGTATGATAAGAGAGCCAGAACAGCAATGCTGGTGGATGTCGCCATACCGAATGATAACAACGTGCTGAACAAGTTCCAGGAGAAAAAGTCCAAATACACAGACCTTGCTATTGAGATCAAGCAGATGTGACGATAAAATAGATATTGTTCCTGTCATCGTATCCTCGACTGGTTTAATACCCAAAACTTTGCATGATAGCCTTAAGAAATTAGAATTGCATAAGAATACATATATAGAAATGCAAAAAGCTGTAATTCTTAATACATGTAGGATAGTTAGGAAATTTATGTCAAGTATATTGTAATCGAGCCTATTCCCTTTGATTGCTAAATCTGGGAAAGGTAAATTATATCCAGCTAACAGCTGAGATAGTGCATAAGTTCACGATAATAAATAAATTTCACCGACAAACATCAGGACTTCCCATAAAATCACCTCTTAGCCCCCCTTTTAGCCGATAAATTCATGATTAAAGAGTAATATTAAATAACGACTTAACGAAAAAACACATAGTGTTCTGGTATATATGTAGATGATATTCTGGAAAGATTCCAGAGCTCTAACAGGCAAATTGATAGATCTCTGTGATTTATGAATGAAGCTCATACCAACACTACATCTATAGCAGAAATAGAAATTATCAACTCAATAATTTTTTTAGATTTGACAATAACAAAATCCACTATACAATTTCATTCGTAACATCTACAGAAAAGAGTCAATTATCATTCATTCAATCACTTAAATCAGGGGTGCTCAAACGGTCGATCGCGAGTGCTTTTTCAGTAGATATCGAGAAGAAAAAAATGTTTAATAAGTAGGTAACTAAACTACAAAAATTTATTACGTAATAATATAACTTTCTGCTAGAGGCAATAGGCGGCTTTATCAAAGAAACGCGCGGTACTTGTCAAAGAAATGCCCCGTGTTTTGTTCTTGCCGCGTTTCTAGAAATTTCGGGTGGCGCGTTTGACGGGAACATTCGAGACTTTCGTTCACGCTGATATAAATGTTGCGCCCGCAGGAATTGGAGTCATTCTGAATTGTACCTTGAAGGCAATACTACGTCGATACAAAGTTTATTATTAAATAGTACAAAATGAGTGCAGCGAAGAAATCTAAAACGTATAATTTTAATAACGATTAGGACGAAGAATTTTTCTTTTGTATGGTGAAGGATAAGTGCATTTGTCTTATTTGTCGTGCGTCAGTTGCAATACCTAAGCGTGGTAACTTAGAGAGGCATCATAGAACGGTTCATAAAAACTATGAAAAGGATTTTCCGCCACAGAGTGAATTAAGAAAACGAAAAGTACGTGAGTTGATATCTCGTTTGAAAAAGAACAAACTATGTTCACAAGACCAGCCAAATAATCAAAAGCTGCTACGATCGCATCGTTTAAGAAACCATTCGAAGATGGATCGGTGGTGAAGGAAGCACTTATTGAAGCGGGTGAGACTTCATTTGGAGATTTTAAATATAAAACAGAAATCATGTCTGCTATTAGAGAACTTCAGTTATCTCGTCCGACTGTCACAAGGCGTATGGAAGTCATGAGTCAATACGTGGCAGATAAACTAAAACATGATATCATGAAATGTACATACTTTTCTTTACAGTTCGACGAATCCACCGATATGACAGAAACTGCCCATCTGTGTATTTTTATTCGGATGTTATTCAATGACATGTTGGCTAAGGAAGAATTGTTGACATCAGTCCTCTGGAGAAGAAGACCGGTGGCGAAGATATATATGACGTTTTCTTCAATTATTTAAAAACTACAAGCTACCAATATATAAATTAGTGTACATTACAACCGATGGAGCACCAGCAATGACTGGAAACAAAAACGAGTAATGAATATTTCTCTTCATTTGTTTCATTCCATTGCATTTTACATCAACACGTTTTGTGGTCAAAAGTTTTAAACACAGAGGAAATTATGGGCATTGCAACAAAAATTGTGAATTCCATCCGTGCACGTAGCTTGCAACGGCGGCTCCTTAAGTTGCAGTTGGAAGATAAGGAGTCAGCTGAACACACTGATTCATTTCTTCACACGGACGTCAGGTGGTTGGTTCGCGGAAAATTCCTAGAAAGGTTTCAAGAATTATTGCCCGAAATAACGGGTTTTCTAAACAAAAGAGGTGATGCCACTCAGATGTTGAAAAGCGAAAAATGGCTGACTGAATTGGCATTTTTGGCTGACATCACAATGCACTTAAACACCATTAATTTGGAGCTTCAAGCTAAAGGAAAAACTATTATTGAGATGATTAGCGCAGTAAACGCATTCAAAAGTAAATTGCAACTTATAATAGACCAACTGAAAAGAAAGGATCAGAAACATTTTCCGTCTTTGAAAGCAAGGGTTCCTCAGTTGAATTATGATACGTATGAGGCTGAATTATCAATTTTTTTGGGACAATTCGAAATGCGTTTTTATGATTGCAGTTAATAGGAAAATATAGCATCAGTTATGAGTTATCCTTTTTCATGTAAAAACATTGAGGAATTAGCTACTTAAATAACGAGTCAGTTTAATATAAACTCATGTTCTGTTGAAAATAAGTATGTGCAGAATATATCAGATACTCGCAATTTTGAATAACTATGAGTTTTTTCATGGATTTTATAGAGAAGAACCTAACTAAACCTAACGCCAACCTTGACTAAATTAATGTATATTGTACGGAAAGCTAATATCTATATATGCTACGGTACACCCTACCTAGGTAGGTAGGTAGGAAAGGTGTATCGTGTATGTACGCCAACCCTGCATCACACATACTTGCAGCCTCTCAGAGTCGATCGTAAGTAGTCTAAAAATATTGAGGTAGATCGGCAGCAGTTCGAGTTTGAGAACCCCTGACTTAAATTATAAACTAGCAGCTTATAATTCAATGATCCATAGAGCCTTCTCCATTCCACTGTTACTGACAGACTTCAAAATTGAGATAAATACTATCAGAAAAATTGCCTTGAAAAACAAAATTATACAACTTAAAGAAGAACATCAAATGGCAATTATTATATTCCATAAAAGATACTTGCTTGAAAAAATACTCTAGTTTCAACTACGCTGGTTCTCTCTCTTATAACTTGAGCATTTAATCTTCTTCATTTGAAATAACCTCTTCTTTCTCAAAAAGTCTGAAGTTGAGCAAATTATTATTCGATGCTAAACAAGAAACAAAGCTAGCGGTCATGCGGCAGTACATTGAAAATTCTCTTTCGTTTTTAAAGAAAATACCCTATTCAAAAGTGGAACATGATAGCTTCCCACCAAGTTCCCATTTGAGTGTCAACAGTTTCCAGAGCCCCCGTGAAGGATACTGGCGCTTGTGTGCAAGAAAGGATTTTGGCACCCCTTAAGGCATTTTGGATCATGTTTTTTATTTTTTAAGGTAGGAGGTAGGTAGGTAGGTGCTTGAAGTAAAGCATAAAACTGAACTTTAGAAGTCATATTTATTTGTAGACTAAAATATCAAAATGAAACAAACAGAACAAAATCATAACAAAATAAATTCTTGTTCACACCCATTTTAAAACATTTACTTAATTAATGGGATACCGACACGTTGACTTGTTGTTTATAAATACTAGAAAATAACCTAAAATCAAAATCACATTTTTTCAGGAACAAATGCAAAAACAGAAATATATATATATATATATATATATATATGTGTGTGTGTGTGTGTGTAGACATAAGACAATATTTCTGTTATTCGTTCCTAAAAAATGTGATTATTAGTTTTAGGTTATTTTCTAGTATTTATAAACAACGAGTCAACGTGTTAAAGTACTATATGCAGATATTTCTAATAACAAATACCTAGGAACTTCGTTTCAAAATCAAAAAGGATAGCCAGGTCTAGGTGCAATGAAAAAATGAAAGATAGCTATTGTAGTAGCGATATTTTCAGAGATTTTGCTGCTGCAAATTCATTAATTACATCGCTAAAATTTATATCATCAAAAATTTCTTGTTCAATTGCTTATATTGTTAGCCCAGACAATCTTTCTTGAATCATTGTCGATCTTAAATAATTTTTAATGATTTTTAACTTTGAAAAAGATCGCTCGCCAGAAGCTACAGATACAAGCAATGTCAAAAGAATTCTTAGTGGAATGCTTACGTTTGGAAAGGTGGAGATTAGATTGTTTTCAAATATATATTGTAAAATACTTAAGGGGTCAGTATCATCGAGTAATGAGAACAACTTTAACGCTTAATTTCGTTAAACAGATCATTGGAGTCTATATCCTTATTATCCTGATCTGTCAGTCGCTCTTCGAGAATAGAACAATGTTTTAAAAGATCGCTGTCAGTTAATTTGAATATGTCGCTAAAAAATCCAAAATTAAATAAGTCAAATCGGTTTTTTAGAGACCTTATAGTTTGATTTATAATTTTAAGAAAAACTAAACTAAAAAACTGAACTGGGTAGGTTTGGCATACTTTAATATTAATTGTAGCACTTGTTTGCTGACAATATTTATATGAAACAAAACGTCACGCCAAATAATAATTCCACAAATAAATTCAAAATTTTGTACCCACGTTAAGAGGGAACTCGCTTTATGTCTTGCATCAATGTGAAAGGAATTATCTTCAGCCACTTTTAGAAGTCTTTCGCAAACCTGAGTTTTTTTAAACTCGTACATGTCATTTCAATTAATAAAAAGATATTTGGCTGAGAAAAATTAATTATAACCAGTATCCTATAAAGGGTTAATGTTGATAGTATAAAGTAGGGAACACTTACCATTTCATGAAAAATCAAGCCGTTGAAATTGCAATCAGCATGTATACAGCACTTAATTTAAAAAAAAAGTAGTAAACAAAATATTACACAACACAACACCACACTTGACAAAATAAAAATAACTTTATATATAAAAATTAATAGGATTACTAGTTATTATTCACTTATTGCACGGTCCAGTGAACTAACTGATTTAAAAACGCCTGTGGCGATGCATGGCTTTTATAGCGCTCCAGGCATTATTCATGTCTGAACAGGAAAAATCAACAAACTGCCGCTTGACATGTTCTCGCAACATAGGAATCGGCAGTAACTGGATGATATACTAATAGAATTTCGTGTGTATTTATACCTAATCCTATTTAATTACTCAACTTTTATTTTAATATTTTTTTTGGACCCTGGGTTTTTTGCCCCTAAAATATGGCGCCCGTGTGCATTGCATAGTTTGCACATATGGTTGCGGGGTCCCGAAACAGTTTTAATTAAACACTTTTGAAGTAAAAAGAAATGCAAGTTCAAATCTAGTCAAAGTATTGGGTAAGTATAAGCTTATGTTCGTAATCAAGTTCTTGAATCAATTTTGAGCAATATTTCTATAAACTCTTCTTAATTCTCTCATTTAATTGTATCTACGTTCGATTCCTTCTCGTGCATTCTAGATTCGATTGTAATTCATTATAACTAATTGCATATATTCGGTATCCGACTTCCATATTTTAATGAGCTCATAAATTCGTGGATGAACCTTATTTGGAGTACTATAATTCGCAATTCCATCCCTCTGCCGTATTATATGTTCGGTGGCGTTTTTGTGTACGTTTCCTTCATTCTTATACCCTCTAGCTAGATTCAATTGTAATTTATTATAACTAATTGCGTATATTCGGTATCCGACTTCAATATTTTAATGAGCTCATAAATTCGCGGATGAACCTTATTTAGAGAAATATTAATGCATTTGCTGTATTATTTGTCCGCCGGCGTTTGTTGTGGCACTTCCACATATCCCGTGTAACGCAAAAATCATCTTACCATTAATCGTAATCATAGAATTGCCCCAATTGGGGTTGATTATGAGAAGATTCTTGAATAACTAACCACTAATCACATCTTCAATTGGTAGATAGGACAATGTAGTACATTTTCTAATATGTAATTAACATCATCGTCTTCTGATTAGTTCTTTACTACACCCAAGTTAGTGAATTTATCTTCATATATACCGATTGAAGTGAAAATTACATACAATGAGGACCGGATTATATGCAAAGCGAATATTTGTGCATATTTGCATATTTTATGCATTTCTCAGTATTGCTGCATAAAAGTCTGAATATAAGCATATTCTGCATACTATTATTATTATTTTGCTCTCATTTAGAGATTGATAGTGGGTTTTTTACTAGTTCAGGAGTCATTAGCAGATATAAAGCAAGGACCGTTGCCCAATGTATCAAGTACCTACGTAGACAAGCATAATGGCACCTCTAGGGAGAAAAGTAATGCAATTGTGAATTTTTTTCCTATTCATTCTTAATTCTATCAAAACTATGAAACCATTCTTCTCTTGATTATAGTACCTAGTTTGGAAATTCCAGGTGCCTGCGAGAGGGAACTGAGTAATCGAATTCCCAATACAGAAAAAGTAACCAAAAAAAAGTGTTTAGTTCGTATAAACAAATTTCGTGATTGTTTCTCTGCAATTCGTATACAAGTTTCGCGTACTGTGAACTTCGACTAATAGCCTTTCCTGGATCAGACCGTATCCGGAATTACGTTTTGGCAATGCAGCAATAATCTGCAGTAAAATTGTAAAAAAAGTAATTTTCAATATATTTCAAAGATTTGATTGAGGAGGTCGTTACTTCATGAAAGTCGATATACATATTTTCAATGAAATAAAACTATAGTATTTAGATTTTCACTATATTAACAAAACTATGACCGGTTACACCACACTGTGGCTTCATCAGATAGATACAAACTAATGACCAGAGTTATTCCTTATATATTAGACTTATTTCCTACTTAATATTACAATAGGTACAAGTAACTGGGGTATGTTGGAAAACTCATCGCAGTTCCTTAGTTTATGAATTGAAAAGATTGAGTAAAGGAGAAGGATTTAGATCTAATTGACTATTAAGTAACCTACCTGAATTCTTTTCCTTGTTGATCTCTGAAATTTCCAATAGATTGAGTTTTTGTCTATCATTTTCATTGTGTAAGATTTTGAAATTATCATTATTAAAGTTATGGTTTTCTTCGAGTAAATGATTAGAATAATGGGAATCTGATTTATGATAATTAAAACTACGTTTGTGCTCGGATATTCCAACTTTGATATTTCTGAAAGTTCTACCAATATAAATTTGATTACAATTCCTGCAAGACAGTTTATAAACACCGGATTTATTACCTTTATCAATTTTAGATTTGCAGTTATTGATATGTCGGCCTAAATAATTATCAGTTCGGAATGCTATACTGAAATTGAGCTGTTATATTTTGTGTTAGAACTTTTTATACTTGGAAATACTTCCTGGATTCCTTTTTGAAATTTTTTGCGTGAAATCATGTTCTCAATCACAGTTGGACTGTAACCGTTAATGACTTAAATTTGTTTAATTATATTTAGCTCTTTTATAAAATTATTTTGTGACATTGGGATATTAATGAGTCTATGTACCATACTATTGTAAGCTGCTAATTTATGTGGATAAGTATATGTAGATGAGCTGTGAATAGTAATATCTGTATACGATGGCTTATGAAAAATAGAAAAATCATGTTTGCCATTAATTTTAGTAATAGTTAAATCCAGAAAGTTAATGGAGTTTTCTGTTTCTATCTTTAACGTGAATTTAATATTATCGTGAATTTTGTTAATGAATGTTTTGAATTACTCTAAGTGTCTGTTGGTGCCAATGAAACAACAAATGATATCGTCGACATATCTAAACCAATAAATAAAGTGTTTGAATAATGGATTTTCTTGGATAGTTTTTCAATATTATCCATGAAAATTTCAGAGAGAGAGGATTACCCATGATTAAACCTTTTTACTATTATATAATACTCCATTGAAGTTAGAATAATTTTGTTCTAAACAAATTTCTAAAACGTGTAAGATTTCTGATTGAATTACCGGATTGACTTTATTAATTTGAATAAGTTGCACTGTATCACTAGGTGAAACACTAGGAAGAGATTTACTACATCCCATGACATAAGTTTAGCGTTCAGTGGTAGTATCGTGTACCGAATTTTATCTATTAGGACTGAAGAGTTTTTTATTGAGAATTTAGGTTCAAATTTAGCGTACTGTTGAATGATGTCTATGAGAAAGCGTGAAAGTTTTGCAGCTGGAGCTTGAAAATATGAAACTACTGCTCTAATGGGATATCCTGTTTTATGGAGTTTGACGAGGGAGTAAAGTTTTGGTGATTGCGGGTTGTCAATGAAAGGTTTATATTTTTGGTTGGTAGGTATTATAGATTTGGCATACTCTAAAGCTACTCAATCCATGGCAAAAAATGCTTTAGAGTATGCCAAGTCTATAATACCTACCAACCAAAAATTTAAACTCTTCAGCTACTCAATCCATAGCAAAAAACACTTTAGAGAATGCCAAGTCTATAATACCTACCAACCAAAAATATAAACTTTTTATTGACAACCCGCAATCACCAAAACTTTGATCCCTCGTCAAACTCCATAAAACAGGGCATCCCATTAGACCAGTAGTTTCATATTTTCAAGCTCCAGCTGCAAAACTTTCACGCTTTCTCATAGGCATCATTCAACAGTACGCTAATTTTGAACCTACATTCTCAATAAAAAACTATTCAGTCCTGATAAATAAAATTCGGCACACGATACTACTACCGAACGCTAAACTTATGTCATGGGATGTAGTAAATCTCTTCCCTAGTGTTCCACCTAGTGATACAGTGCAACTTATTCAAATTAATAAAGTCAATCCGGTAATTCAATCAGAAATCTTACACCATTTAGAAATTTGTTTAGAACAAAATTATTCTAACTTCAATGGAGTATTATATAATAGTAAAAAGGTTTGATCATGGGTAAACCTCTGAGCTCTCTACTCGCTGAAATTTTCATGGATAATATTGAAAAACCTATCCAAGAAGATCCGTTATTCAAACACTTTATTTATTGGTTTAGATATATCGACGATATCATTTATTGTTTCACTGGCACCAACAGACAATTAGAGTAATTCAAAACATTCATTAACAAAATTCACGATAATATTAAATTCACGTTAGAGATAGAAACAGAAAACTCCATTAACTTTTTGGATTTAACGATTACTAAAATTAACGGCAAACATGAGGTTTCTATTTTTCATAAGCCATCGCATACAGATATTACTATTCACAGCTCATCTACACATCCTTATCCACATAAATTAGCAGAGCTAAATATAATTAAACAAATAGCAGTCAATAACGGTTACAGTCCAACTATGATTGAGAACATGATTTCACGCGAAACATTTCAAAAAGCAATCCAGGAAATATTTCCAAGCATAAAAAGTTCTAACATAAAATACAACAGCTTAACTTATATTGGTAATCCTAGTCTAAAATTAACCATACTATCTTGCGTATGATTCAATAAACGAGTGAAAAAACCTGGGGAAAGAACTCGTTTCCCTGTCACTAGCAATAACTTGTTTGTTTATGTTGTGTTAGTGTCGTGTGTACATAAAGAGTACCAAAGATTTTTCTGCCTAGCAGCTTCAATTCTCATGTTGCACTCCATGATTTCCAGATGAAGACAAGGGTGAAAGGAAGGAGGTTTGGGACAGGAATCTGTAACAATGAAAAAAGAAAACCAGCAGAAAAATATTTCAACAATCATACCTGACTCTTATATGTCTAAAACACACTTGAATTTAAGAAAAGATTTTACATAGCAAGCAAGGCCATAAAAAGGACTAAGGAGATAATCAAAAAGTACATAACCTGCGATATTTCCTCTTTCGCACAGATGTTCTTCCGTCGCAGTGTGAGTCTACTGAAACATAATCACTTCTTAGTTCTTGCTTGCCAGTTTTGAAGTATAATCTCGCAAAATCCCTTTAATATTCAAACTCAACAAAACAATTCCCTCTCTGTTTGACCGAGAGAGCCCCGATGGCTAGGTTCGGTCTTCTAAGTGATGCAGATTATGATCTATAGATGTTCTAGAATCATTATGAACGCAATAATTTGGCTTGACATCTCCCATATATTATTTATTCGTGGTTCTTGTTTAATTTAAAGAAAAATTTGCGAAAAAATTTTGACAGTCGTTTTAAAAATATGACAAATGTTATAATAAAATAATAGACAAAAACTCAATCTATTGGAAATTTTAGAGATCAGCAAAGAAAAGAATTCAGGTAGGTTACTTAATAGTCAATTAGATCTAAATCCTTCTCCTTCGCTCAATCTTTTCAATTCATAAAGTAAGCAACTCCTATGGGTTTTCCAACATACCCCAGGTACTTGTACCTATTGTAATATTAAGTAGGAGATAAGTCTAATATATAAGGAATAACTCTGTTCATTAGTTTGTATCTATCTGAAGGAACCACAGTGTGATGAAACCGGTCATAGTTTTGTTAATATAGTGAAAATCTAAATACTATAGTTTTATTTAATTGAAAATATATTTCAAAGCTCTGTTCCCATGAAAATAGATCTTCATCCATTTCGGATTAAATCTAATTTGAAACGTTCTTTTTGTAATTTCGAATATATTCTAATAATTAACAATTGATATGGCAAAGTAATAGATATTCGATAATATATTATATATATTCTTTATTGGTCATTTTACATTAAGTTTATGTCAAAAAGTGTGGGTATAGAAGAGAAATATTACATATAACAAATACCCCATAAAAATATAATCAAATAAATATAAAATTTGAAACACAAGGTGACAAAACAGATACAGGATACACTAGGACAAACATCAATTTAGAAATTCGTCTGATGAGTACAGACACTTTTCGCACAGAAGTCTCTTTATTCTTAATTTGAACTGCTTAGCGTTCAGTTGTCTCCATTCAATGGGGAGCTTATTATAGTATTTAAGATTGGGAGTATTCTTCGCAGCCTAAATCGTGGTTCAATATTACTTCTACGTGCACAAGAAAATTCCATAGAAGTTGGAGTCATGAGTCCACAATCTTTTCGCCAACTTGTAAGTGTAACAAGTTGTCTCAAAGAATTCAGCCCAGCAAGTTTTCAATGAAGATCTATGACAAGTCTTTCTACCTGGGAATATTTCCTTCAATAAATTGGCCAATTAACATTTCTTCCAGAAAAATTGTTCAATATTCGGGATGAAAGTAGTTTGAAAAAACGAGACAGTAACACTACATACATATACTGTAGTGAAGAAGAAAATTAGGCAAATTATTGGAAATAATTATTTTCACATTTGTGCTGACGAAACCACCGATTATTCAGGTCAGTATTGTAACGTTTGTCAGTTCTTGAAATTATTGGTGGGTTCAACGTTACAAAAACTCTAACTTATTTATTTACACGTCAACTGAACAATTATAACTTATTCATATAACACTATTGATACTGCCTAATTTGTTTCCAACTTATTCGCGCACTTTATTCAAACTAAATTCCCTGCGCTTCGCGCTCTCTTTTACAAACGATATCCAATCGTCCCTGAAGCCGACCCTGTCACCGCCCGACGGAATGCCGAATTTCCACGCACGAGAGAATTCGAGAAAGATATTAAAACTGCCAGCGAGCCGAAGTACTGAGAAACCAGGTTACTGGAAGATTCTCGGACCCCCGTGCTTGTATATAAAAAATTAATTGATGAGACAATTACTACATACGTGAACTTGAGGCAAGAAGAATCATTCAAAATTCCATAGATCAATATATAATCCTTTCTGACAAGAGGTAGTTCCCAAATCTGCCCGCCATGCACGCAGCCCCCAAGAGCCACAATAGTGCAACTAAGCAGGATGCCGAGAAACGAAGCGGCAGACTGCAGTTTCGTCCTTATTAAGAGCTCATCAGTGTCGCATATCGCTTCTCAGCATCCTGACAAGCTACTTCAGGGTACCCTATCGATTCCAGAAAGGACGCATCTCGTACATACGTATGAAAGTCGACCTCTATGGACCGAGGCGGCAAACCCGCTACCGGACTTCGATTTTTAACGTTCTCACATCAGTTTGTTATTGTTCGTATCTATCCTATCTCGGTCCATAGAGGGCGACTCTCGTACGTATTCACGAGATGCTTCCTTTCTGGAATCGAAAGGGATGCTGAGAAGCGATATGCGACACTGATGAGCTCCTAATAAGGACAAAACTACAGTCTGCCGCTTCATTTCTCGGCATCCTGCTCTTGGGGGCTGCGTGCATGGCGGGCAGATTTGGGAACTACCTCTTGTCAGGAAGGATTATTCATTGATCTACGGATTTTTGAATCATTCTTCTTGTCTCAAGTTTACGTGTGTAGTCTCCTCGCGAAGTTTATCGCGATTTAATTGTCTCATCAATTAATTTTTTATATACAAGCACGGGGGTCCGAGAATCTTCCAGTAACCTGGTTTCTCAGTATTTCGGCTCGCTGGCAGTTTTTATATCTTTCTCGAATTCTCCCGTGCGTGGAAATTCGGCATTCCGTCGGGCGGTGACAGGGTCGGCTTCAGGGACGATTGGATATCGTTACAGTCCATAGCGCACCTACGGATAGGAATACTTAACGAAAGCTCATCGAACACTTGCCTTTTAACATCCTCAAAACAGCTTGTGAAAGAACGAATAACTCAACTATTTCAAGATTATACAGAGGGACCAGCAAATTTTTCCCCCTAAGACAGTTCCGGTAAATAAAGCACTGTTGTACAGTTCATGCATTGCTCCCTATAGGTTAAAAGCTAGTAACAATTTAAAATTTTTTAAATTTTTATTTGGCTTACGGCCTCAATAGAGTAGCAGAAGAAATACGCAGGAAGTCTCCTATCGTGAATGATTTGATAAGTAGAGTAAAAAAAGTATTTTCAAAAGCTCCATTGAGTATTCAGTTTTATAAGGAAAAATTCCCTGGTATGCCACTTCCCCCCGTTACCCGTAATCTCTAGATGGGAAAACTGGTTAATAGCAGCAATATTCTATGCGGACAGTTTTTTGAAAATACTGACAACTCAATGTGCGTACTGGATTCGCAAAAATTGTTCAGCATCGTAAATATACCACGAATACAGAAACCATGAATATGGAATGGTAATTTATATTGGATTAGAGGGATACGTCCTTAGGTGACAAAATAAATAGTAAATATATAAAAAAATCAATTTAATTGAATTTTTCGACCATATTGATTGATTATCATCTTCAGGCAAAAGTCTGAAGAATTTTGTAATTTTTTTGATTAGAAGTTTCTAAGAGTTTCTTCAATTCAGACTGATATTCATCAGCGGCATTAGCTGTTTGCCTCTTAAAAATGAAACTCCGTTCCCTAGACGAATCAATTTTCATTTTCAAGAAATCACAAAGCTCATTTGCCTTTCTTAAACCTTCACTCCAAATCCACTGACTTATATTGTACTTCAACTGCTTTACAATGCTTTGAGTAAAAGGTCATTTATTGTGGCTGAGTTTTCATTTTTGGAAGTCGAAATAGCAGGCTAACATAACCATTCTATGGACTTTGTCATGAAGTTGCCGACATCAGTGTTAAGTGTTAGTGAGTTCTGTAAGTGAAATCACCACTGTTGCCAAGCTTTGCGGAATAGTAATTTTTCCATCAATTGTAGGGTAATCGCCGTTTCCTATTTCAAGCAACATTTCAGAAAACTAACCAGGAGAGTGTTCACCTCTCAAATGGACTCTCATGGTTTTTTTCGAAGCGAGTTTCTGTATGACGACTTCAAACACTACTTTACCTCATCCGCTCGTGTGCCCCTGGGTACTACATGTAAAGTCTGCAGCTAACAGATGTGTAATTCCACCCATCAGACTATCATTAGCTTCTTTATCTTTCTAAGTTCTTTTGAGACCTTTGACAACAGGTTTATGGGTCATCGTGCATTCATCCCACAATATTAACTTAGTATCTTCAAAAACTTCAGTATGATTAAGATTGAAAGGCAGCTTAAATCCTGAGTGGGTCCTCCTCCACCCATCTAACAAACTGGCAGCAATGTAGGAACAGGCGACATCAAAAGCTATTCCACGGTCTTTACGTATTTTGCCTACTAGCAGAATCAGGTCTTGCCGGTACTCCCAGGAGCATCTTAAAAAATATTTGACCTGAGGTTCTATCAAAACTGTCGAGAATCTGATTGCAAACGCGGAACTGTTATTCAGTTAGCAATGCTTCTTTATTGAACACTACTTAGGCTAATGGAACAGTGTCGTAAGACTCTAAGGTAGTCTTTGTTTTGTAACATTTCTCAATGGCTGTGGTTATCCATATTGCCCTAAAAGTTTCCCTCCCAAAGTACAAACTTCATCCACGACCAGTCGTCTCACTGTATATATCGTTTTAGATACTCCGATAGGCTATCTTTGTTATTTTTCCCAAAGAAATCTGACGTCTGAACAACAACATAACAACAATAAAGAAAAAAGATCACGTAGTCTGAGCGGTTTATCACAAAGAGCAGGTTCTCGCATAGTGTCATCCCAATGCTGGTCGTCCCCTAATTAACCTACAGCTTTACACGCTAACTGATATGTGAGATAAATTACACTATTAATAGTTTTCAAATTTAATAAAAGTGTTGGTCCTCGAACCTCATGACGAAGTAAGCGCAAATCATATCATTCGGCGTTTTGTGGATGAACCAAATACACCTTACCCAAAGCTGGATATTTCTTTACTCCCGCTCATCTATCGACATCAATTCCTCATTTTCTCCTCTCAAACCTGTTATTTTTCCAAACTGTACATATGAGTTTTTGCGAAATCTTCTTTACTGCATCAATCAAAATATGCTAAAAGAGTAGCTTCTTGCGGGTTCTTAACCTTATCAGCTAATTGATTAATTTCGTTCTGATTGAAATATATTTTCCAAATGGAGAAACAGATTAACTATTGTTGGAAACCTTTCTGGTATGGGAAACGCTTGAATTCTCTAAACACCTTCAGAACTATATATTGGGCGACCACTTTCATGCAGTTCGATCTCATCCCACTTATTTTCTAGACTAAATGATGTCTGATCGGTGGCTTTATAAACGTATTTAGAAATATACATATTTAACAGATTTCATAGAGCTCTATGTTAATATGAGTAGCGAAAGTACGAGACAAAACAGGATTGTACGGCACTACTCAGCAGTTATCGAGTGTTACACCGTTAATTTCAACTGAGAAACCGTATCCAAGCCCCTTCGCCGATATTAAGGGTATCCATCACTTCCAATTTGGGTTTCTCTGTGGTGTGATCGGGGAAATTTTTTGCAACAAGTACCTTCCTTCATAAGGCCCAAGAATCATATATCCCTTGATTATTTTATAAAGCGAAAGAACTTTGTTAGGGTTTGAGATCTCAGCACATATACTGTCGTCAATTTTGTCTGGAGGAATGCGTTGCTGTAGCCACACTAAAATACGAACATCAGGGAGACCTGTCTTCATCCTCTCTACAGTGTACATGAGGCAACGTAAATTTCCAAACAATTTCCCCTATGTAAGTAACCCCATCAAAGCTTCAGACTTTCGAACGAAAAACCCTAGTTAAAATGTCATGACTTTCTTGAGGTTCTGACTAGGCAACAATGAGTCCTTGATATCCTTCCACCTAGTATTATAGGTGAAAGTAATGAAGAGGTCAGGGCGACCCTTATGGCGAACGTTCTTCATAGAGTATTGAGTCTTTTCATGCATATACCTGGCTGATCCAGTGAAGGACGACGCAAGCACCACCATTTGGCCAATCTGAGTAACATCTGTATCTTGCCTTCCCACAGCATCCCAAAGGTGCACATAAACATCTGCTAAGAGCTGTGCTTGGTTCTTTCTAAATAAAATTAATCTCTCAGTCTCTATTTTTGCATAAATGTCAACCAAATATTCACTGATAAAGTTGTTGGTATCATTTCCTCTGAACATGATACGAAAGGCATAACAGTTCATTGCAGAAACAGTTTTTTTGAGCGGTGATTTTGATTGGATGGATTATCCATCTGCACCATAACAGAAGAATAGTGAGTACTGTAAGAACGGTGCAACTCGCTGATCCGTTGTAATTTATTGTTACATCTATGAATGTTTGTCGTAAATGATAATGAGGAACAACTCTAGTTTCCTCCATGAAATGGGGATATATCGCACCGATTTCGTGAATAATTTTTTCAAATTTTTGTTTTCAATGATTCAATTTGCTTCGAATCCACAAATTTTCGGCAGGGCATCTGTTGGGCAGTTGATGAGCATGAAACAAAGATTGCAGAGTAACTATTTAAGACAGGTATATTTTGTCCCAGTCAGATTTCCACTCAAAATGCCCTGTTAAGATTCCGAAGACAAATAAATCTATAATCGATGCAGGTTGAAGTTATTTTCATGAAGATTTTTTTTTTTCGAATCTCTAGCCCCTGTATCTCAGAAATGAAATATTCTTCAGTTTTTCATATTTTCAAAACAACTATTCCTAATTTCAAGGATGGTACTTAATCTGGAACACTAATTTCGAAGTGAATCAGTTTTATCATGTTTTATTGATTTTCGTGGGTTTGTCGATGTTTGCAATTATGAAATGGTTTTCAAATCAGAATATCATACATCATTTTGCGTTTCAATATGCCTAGGGTTAAATCAAACGACAAATGAAAAAATATGGTCAATGGCATGCCTGTAAGTTATCTAATAAAGTTAAAGAGGCGGTTGAGTTTGTTTTAAATTATGGTCAATTTCCCCAATGTAAGACTACTACATTTTTGTTGATCTTTAGATTTTGATTACACCAATGTTTTCATTTTTGCAAGTAACTCAGATCTAATATTTAGTATTTGTTTAATAAAACAAAATTCTTCATCGTCAACTTTGGACTATTATTTTCTAGGGATCTGAACAACCTAATAACCAGTATATCAAGAAGTACAGAACTGTCATTTATTAGTGTCATATAAAAAAGTGCAATATAACAACATAATAACGTTCGAATCAGTAAGTTATTTTAGTATTCTGATTCTTTTTTTACAATATCGAAAATTAGTGCCACCTTATGTGCCAGGTATATCTCAACTTTCTTGAATCCAGATAAGTCAAAACCTTCAAGGTATTTCAAGTAAAGCTACAGTTACAATTTTGATTGTAGAAAAAGGGCTAAGAATGTAGATTACACCCAGGAGATGGAAATAAATAATTTGATATTCTGCTTTTTATTCCAAACGATTCACAAGAATTTCCAAAGAATATTTTAGCTAATAACAATTCTATATAGTACTCTCGAAATGTTGATTTTCTCAATAATTTGAATTATGCAACTCTTATTCTGGATAAATACTCCAATATGTTCTATGTGCTGAAACAATTTTATTGAAGAAACAGAGACCAACTCTTGAAATATTTTAACAAAGAGCCCAAGTAATACAAAATTTTCAATAAAAACATTAAAGGCGGTAATCAAAATTGAAATTATGAACTTCATGTGTTACATGTTGTGGTGAACCACAATTCACCATTTTAATACAGAAATAGCTACGAGAATAATGATTAAAATATACGAAACTTTGTAAAATTCATAGCCAATCAGTTGGAAAAGAAATACTAATCCAGCTACCAACGAATGAAATTTCTCAAGCCAAATTTTTTCAACTGTTTTTTTCCAAAACTGCCAATGAGTTACTTTGAAAATGTGAACATCTGGATGGTAATCAAACTGAAGCTACAAGAAATCTTTAAAGCATAAACCAACACTTAAATCAAATACAATTAATTTTTTGTAATTTTAAACTCACTTAATTATTTTATATAAATCATGTACAATTATTTATTACGAAGAAAACTATTCACTCAAGTCAGCTGACAGAAAAGATTGGTTATATGTAATAAGAGTTAACAAACGATGCACTGAAGAAGATGTTCACAGTTTCCCAGGAAAGTCCTGCCCAGTAGAAAAAATATCTACTGAAAAAAACTTAAGTTGGAATCAAATTCGAATTACTAGAGCAACCGAGTAACGAAGATTTCTGGCCAAACAACTTGTAGGTAAGAAACTTTCAGTTTTTTCGATCCTCAAAGAGAAACCAAGAAAAATGATTATTTATCATACTAAACGTGAATATCAGATGAACGGCAAAATTGAAATTCTGATATCAAACAGTATAAACAGAGCTATAATAAGTGAGCACTGGATACGAGAAGCAAATACCGACCAACTCAAAATGCAAGAATATAAAGTTGCTGCCCATTTCTCAAGGAAGCAGGGATATGGTGGCGCGTTAAGTTTGAACCACAAAGAGGAGAACCACATGAGCCTGCCTCTTTTGAGGGGCCACTCAAAGGAAGGTGAGATCGAAGTTGATGGAAATTGGATGAAAACACACAAAATAATAATTATGCCAATCTATAGGCCACCTTCGGGGACTATTGAGGCCTTCATAGATTGACTGAGGGACTGCCTTCAGGAGGTAATGGGAATGAATCTTAATCAGAGGAGCATTATTCTTGCTGGAGATCTCAATATAGACCTACTGAAGGAGAGCTCCATCCAGTTCCGAATGCTTTCGAAAACTACTAAATGAATGTGGTATGCAAAAATATTTTAATGAACCATCTAGAATTAATGGGAAGTCAGCAACTTTGATAGACAACATATTTTTGAATGAACTAGAAGCGATGGGGAGTACTTTTGAGGAACACTTGTCTGACCATAAATGCCCAAGTCGTGTGATGTAACCTGGGCCATAAAGAAGCCCCAAAAATCAAGACAGAAAGAGAGATCAAATGCAGATTGATAAATGAAAAAAACCAACACAACAAAGTGTAGGAGCAAAGATAGCTGACTACTGCCAAAAAAATAATACAAGCACTCTGTCCCTGCTGAAGAAAACTAAGTTTGGTTTTGATGTCAAGAATTCTATATTTTCAGGAGAAGTATCACCAAGTGAGGTGATAAAAACGAAAAATTAAAATAAGAAACCAACAAAAGACATATATGGAATGTCAACGAAGCTTGTGAAGGAAATAATAACCCATATTGTAGAACCCCCTCAGTTTTTTTTCAACTAAATGTTTTTCAGGAGGCTTTCTCCCCGCACAACTAAAAAAAAGCTAGGGTTATCCCTATCTATAAGAAGGGAGATAACTATCGCCCCATCTCGATTCCCTCTGCAATGTCAAAAAGAATGGAAATGGCTATTAAAAATTGACTGATGAAATTCTTCAAACATTATAACCTTTTTAGTACTCAGCAACATGGCTTCATGGACAAGAGATCTGTGGGATCAGCTCTCTCCGTACAAATGAATTAAGTGACCGATGCTTTTGACGCAAAAAGGAAGGTCAGACTGCTAGCATGCGATCTTAGCAAAGTATTTGAAAGTATAAACCATTCAACACTACTTGAACAACTACAATTCTATGGGTTAAGTGGTGTAGCCCTAGATCTCATCAGAAGTTATTTCGAAACAAGGCATCAGCAGGTATACTTTCAGGAAAGGTATTCTGGTTAGTTGACGGTGGCGTACCACAGGTCTCTGTGCTTGGACCGATATTATTCGTCATCTACTCGAATGATCTGCCGCAAATGTGAATTGTTGTTGTTCAATATTGTTTACAGACGACACAAACTTCCTGAACGATGGATTAAACGAAGAAGAGCTGGAAAGGAAATGCCAGGTTTCATTGAACGAAGAAAAATTGTGGTTCGATTCCAATAAATTAGTGACAGAGAAAAATTGCAGACCTTGCTGTTTGAGACGAAACCAGCAATAGATACTCATCTGAAGCTGCTGAGAGTTACCTTTCAGCCTGATCCCAGTTTTTCCCAACATCCACCAACGAATACTCATCTAAAGCTGCTGGGAGATACCCTCAGCCTGATCTCATATGTACCCAACATATAGACACTCTCTTACAAAAACTATCCTGAGCCATTTTCGTTATAAGAAGAGTTAAATTAATGGCCGATTATGGAGCTGCCAAAATAGCCTATTATAGCCATTTCCATAGTCACATTTCATAAGTTTTGATCTTCTGGGAAAGTTCTCTCTAGGCGAAAAGGGTCCTTATTAAACAAAAACTCTGAAAATTATGCAAGCTGAACAGAACTCACAGCTGTCTTGATATGTTTCGTGAAAAAGGTGTGCTTATCATACCCCCAATGCTTATAATGGCATGTATAAAATTTATACTGTAAAACCAAGAGAGATTCCAAAGAAACAACTTTAACCATGATTATTCAACACGAGGTGCCGAAAACCTTGCTATTTGTCACCATCGGTCTACAACAGCTACCAAACAGATTCAAAAGAATGGACAGTCACAAACTACTACTTAGTCTTAGGGCATTCCTTACAAAAAAAGCGTATTACAGCATAGAAGAATATCTCATTGACAATTTCCAATTGTGATTGTTATGTGCCTAGTCCCACATGTCATAAAAAATTGATTATTTTTGTAAAATTTTTTGACACCCCACGTACGCTGTAGATGGGTAAATTTGTCACTTGCACTTCTGTAAAATTTGTGATGGTGAAATAGAATTTGAATAAAATTCAAATTCGAATTCAAAATACATTATGATTCGGTACTGCCTCACTATATATTTTACATTCTTCAAAGATTTCATTCGATTGATAGCTTATTAAGAAAACCAGAGAAATATTTGGATAAAAATGTCTTATTCTACTTTTAGGTACTTCTTTATGGACCCAGATAAAATATCTCGAAATAAATTCCAACGAAAAATCATCATACTAATAACTGTAACTTATTCATTTCTGAATAAGGCACTTCCATTATATATAGGTGGTTTTTAAACCATAAGACATCTGCTACAATAGCTACAGTGTCCTTCATAGTGTTAAAAGTTATAGCTATATTATCGTCGTTTTCATATTATGAAAACCTATTCTAGATGTGGTATATATTATTCTGTTCTATAAACTAAGAAACTACAAATTCTTTTAATAAAATAGTTTATATTCTGTTTTTATATCTACATGAGATTCCAAAAGAGTATTTTTCTTTCTTAAATTTTCATGGTGTTATGTCAAGGGTTCTCCGACATTGGGTACATAAGTTTTGAAGAATTTACATTTTATCTTTGAAATTCTCATATCAATTTCATGAATTTTCCGAATATTCAAATTGAAAAGAAATCTACATAAAGAAATAGCTGTCTAAGATGTACCAACGTCGGTTTCAGAAAATCATGAAATTCTGAAACTACAATTCGATTGACATGAACCACATGAAAATTCACAAGTACCATTTAACAATCAAATAAAACTAGATTAAATTTGTACGAAAATTTTACTTGGCAAAGAGTGAAAACCCTATCTATCTTTTAATTAATTCTTATCTGCAGAGTATTTTACACATATAAAACTTGGCATTTAATTACAGTCTTCATATGAATACAAAAATTAATGTGAAAATTGTCCTAGTCTTCGTATTATCAATATTGAAGTACGATCAATGTAGTTTTCAATACAATTTGCAAAACAGTATACATTATTATTTCAAATTCAATATACTAGGTGAACCAGTTACTATTAAGTACAATCACACCGTTTTCATCAAGAGTAAGTACCAAGTAAAATTATAGATACATTTTGAAAAAGTTAGTTATCATATAGATAGGATCTTTATGAATACAGAAAGTGCAAAGATAACAATAGTAATGTCTTTTAGGCTACAAGTAATCACCAACACAACTGTATATTTGTTCAAATTCTGGACATGCAATAATGCAATAATCAACCTTTTTGCTGTCCAATATTTGAGAATAAATGCAAAAAGAACTACTACATACGCTAATACTTGTCTGGTTGTATTAAAGCTCATAAATTGTGCGAACAAATTTGAGTCCAACTAAAAATAACCCCCCAACGTTTTTTAAGAATATGAAAAACTTCGTCGTTGAGTAATAGCTATCTCACGAAAACAAAAAAGAATTTTGATGTAGTATCTGATTTACGAAAAGTTTATCGATTGCGTTAAATATCTTAAGGAACTGGCATATTTCTCAATTTGTGCAAATATGTTGGCGCTTTATGCGCTTATAGAGAAGCAAAGATACTATATTTTAGCTTGTATAAAAGTATCAGTATTATAATAAAAAACTTGTCAAATGAATGCATTTATTCTCAAGGATTTAAGGAATTTTTCTCGGATAAATTTTTTATTTGGTATTAAATCATCCAGCGTGACTTGAGAAAGTTGTTTAGAATCTACCTATTTCATTCATGCTGAAATATAATAAATAAATTTATTATTTATGCAATGAATGCCATAAATTCTACATTGTATGCATTAGGAATGTTGGATTTTTAAGATTTTAGATGAATCTATGTAGTATTCTTTCAAAATATGATGAATTATTCAGAATACCTCGTTACATAAGTAGAGAGTAAATATACCACTTCAAAATCATGGAAAAACGCAAAACCTTGATTTCAAAAATATCCTTCTTTCCTCATTAAAACGCAAAAGCAGAAATCAAAGAATATTCAAACAATATTGTTACATATTATTATTACTTCATAAGCCATTCTGAAACTGTATAAATAAAATGTTTGTAGTAGAAATAATTTAAGATCATAGTGTTTTGCTACAAATTCGATACCTTTATTTAATTTTCAAAAAGAAACGAATGAGAAGAGCTTTTATACTGTACGAATAAGGCTATGTCCTTCATTTATACCTTGACAACATTTTGGCTGCAAAATCGTTCGAAAAAATGATTGAAATGTTTGTATGAATTCATATTTACAAAGATTCATATAATAAAACTTACATAAAGCTAATTTCACCATGAGGAGAGTGTGGAGGGCTTCAATTCGAAATATGTTAACATTGAGTTTAAGAGAATGTATGATTTCAAAGTTATAAATACATAAATAAAAATAATATGCTAAAGACTTGAAAATTAGATAAATCGTTGGTATACATGAAATTATAAAAAAAATTCCAGAATAATTACCCATAAAGAATATCATAAAAATTTGGTAATAATGACGAAATAATTTTTCATTCTCAAAATAGACATTCATGAGTACAAAGCAATCCTGAACGTCTTTCCAACTGACCTACTTTATAAGGCACGTAAAACCAACGAGAGAACATTGAGTTTGTTTAATACTCGACGTTCACGAAAGCCACTTATCGTTGGCTAGATATGGACTGACAATTTGGATTGAATGAAGACAAATCCGCTGAAGAACACTAGCATACAGTTCACAAACAAGGTGGGAATCATTGATAGGATTAACCTTATGGATGTTTTTCAAAAGATGCCACTTTACATTTCTAAATAAGAATAATTTGTTTTGTTTGCTGCGTATTACACAAACAACAGTTAAGACAACCTTTCATGTTGCAGGAATACAAAATTCAGGGAAAACCAATTGGTCATAAAGAGTGAAAACAGTCTTGTTAATAAAATCCTAAGTGGTTAACGCAAATTTGTGTCTTGTGGATTATATTAATGCGGATCCGAAGAGGAAGGTAACGTGAACACTCATTTGATTAATGGGACTATTCAATCAACTGATTGTATATTTAATTTTTGATCAATTGTCAGGAATAGATGCCGATGCCCACCCAAATCGGAACAACCTCAACAAAAACAAAAGTTTCAGAATGCAATAGTTCGACATACATAAATAGCTATATATGAGTATTTAACTATTAAAAACGTTTATGGGAATACTCAGACAACACTCATTAAAAAACGAACCTGGGTATAATGAATACAATGTTGGGTGTAAGAGTAAAAATCTTAGCAGAACACAGGCTAAATCACGTGGAATAATTGTACAATAAATATAATAGAGATTAAATAGTATATGACTCACCCTTGTAGTATGTTTAGATAAAAGAGTGGTATAATGAAGTAATGTTTCAAAATGGTATTCCCAATTTTAGGAATACTTGCGATTCCTCCTTTTCCCTTGGTTGCATGATATCATTTTCCTTCAAATACAAGTAGGATCTGAAGAAACTATAGTATAGAAAACGAACTCATAGAATTATTAGAAATCATGGTTTCACTTTTATTTGATATCTTGAACTGAACTAAGCATAATTCGGGCGAAATTCATTCTTTGCTATTTACAATCAAATAATACCTGAAAATTACTTCGAGTCACGTCACCGTTCCACACTCCCCTATAATATAAAATAAAACTAATATACAGACGAAAGGTACAATCTAGAGCTAGAGATAATATCGAAAATATAATCAAATTTCCATTACCACAGCCTTTCTAATTTAATATCACTTTCAACCAAAAAACTGAAGTGAATTATGCTTAACTAATAAATCACAGTGCCTCATTAGAGACCTCTAATGTTCTGAATAAACTCTATGAAATTTTCACTGTAGTACCAATAATAAATATCAATACAAAAATAAATACAATATTCGTACTACTTTGCTACACTTCATTAAGAATAGTTTTAGGTACAGCATTCGACTCTACGAAATTCCACAAAGATCTTATTTGTTTCTCACTGAGATTAGGCCTTCCAATCAAGAAAGGCCGTGTTATATTTCCTCCATTATTTACAACCTGCTCCAGCTCGTCTGGCGTAACCATGAATGGTTCAGCATCCGTATGAACCAAATTCAGTTTCTTGAAAAGTGTTCCTGTTAAATGAATGTCGTCGATCCAAAAATATGCAGATTTCTGAGCGGCTTTATAAAGTTCAAAAAGGACGTTTTGAGAATATAATAGAAACCATCCAGGGCAATAAGTAGGATAATTTTTTCCAGGATATTCGCTGAATGAAACTCTCCACTTGGACCTGTAGGTCCTCATTACTCTGGAATTTGTTCTTTTAGTGCAAAATAATAAATTCTCAGCACCATACACTGATAAATCTAGTGTTAAAAAGTTGATCATTGTCGGCATATTTACAAAGACGTCATCGTCAGTCTTCAAGATGTATTTGGCTTCGGGGCAATGATATATTACATATTTAAACAACATAACATGCTTGTATGTTAAATTTCTATAAGTATCCATAAAAGAACCTTGTGTGAGGTCTGAGTAATTCTGGTTTTCTTCGATGAGTTTCTTTTCCAATGTGATATTTTTCACAGCTCCCAGCACAAATAATATTTTAACTTTTTCCCTATATCTGCCCCAAGTTTCCCTTATAGTTTTCCTTTTAGCAAAATTCTTTGGTGAAGTATGTACCATAATTATAACTAAAGGTGAGCTTTCATTACAAACTAAATTAAGAATATTAAAACTAAAATTCAAATTAATCAGTTGATTGTAATCAGTATCTGGTAAACTGCTGAGGGAGTAGGCATAGTTGCTAGTATTTGTGTAGAGAGTGAGTTTTGAGTATTGAGGAACATCTGGTAACTCCGTAGGTGGGTAAAACATCTGCCATATCGTCAACAAAACGAGAGAAGCGAGGAATAGGACAGCATAATTGGACCAGTTACGTTTTGCTGTCATTTTGATTCAGGGTTGAGAGTGATTCTGTCATCCTGAAAAAGAAAGAAATTTTAGAATATTTCAATGTAGTTGAATAAAAGTAGCTTATGGTGAATTTCGCTGCAGTTCGAGATTATCTGTCATAAATGGTCACTTTGCTATGCTGAATTGTTTTCGTAATTACTATATTGCATTCGTGAATTGTTCTAGCATTATAACAAAAAAGGGTAATCCTGTATTTCACGCTGCCACACGCACACCGTGTACCGAGTCGACGAGAAATGTTTCCGAACGATTTGAATTTCAAGCCAGTGTTGCCAGATCCCTTACCTAAAGTTCATTTGAATTTCACGTTCGTATAAGAGAATAAACCTTTGATCTCTGTCGTCTCACTCTTCAGTTTGTTCAATATTTGTGTTGGATAAACTTCATATGCGATTTGAGCTTTACTTGCTAGATGAGCGATTTATTCAAGTGATTTGGAATTTGTTAATTATTTTATTTTTACGATTTATCATGTCTAGAACAAATATTGTTGACGTTCAGGAAATCATGCAGAATAATCAAGTTTGTGAGAGTATTATAAAGACCAGATACATTGTATCCACATTGATTCGGTATACATTTCAAAGAGCATATAGGCAATTACACAGAATTAAAAACCGTTGTACGAAGAAATCCTACTCTCTACTTAAATTTAAGAGCACCTATATCTACATTCGTTAAGGGGATATCTTGAGTTGTATACATCAAAAATTCGAATAATTGTATTTACAATAAATGCTTATAGCTATAATTTTGGTGTGTGTCCGAAAAAAGAATCGTAAAAAACAAGCGAAGAAATAGAATACCAGCAGAAAAAACAGACCATGTCCGTTCCTTAATCAGGCATCTTAACTCGCATCATGCCTCCTACGGTTGCCCCTAAAGTGTGAGCACAGGAAGTTACAGGGGAACCATACTATCTTGCTTATGATTCAGTAAACGAGTGAAAAAACCTATGGAAAAAACTCGTTTCCCTGTCGCTATTGCACTAGCAATAGCTTGTCTGTTTATGGTGTGTTAGTGTCGTGTGTACAAACAGAGTACCAAAAATTTTTCTGCTTAGCAGCTTCATTCTCTCATTGTCATCTTGCACTCCATGATTTCCAGGACTTCTAACCTAACCTAACTTCCAACTGCGGTAGGCATCTTCCCAGGCAATGCAAAGGGCTTTAACAAGAATTTCTACTACTATTTTTATGTCAATACAGACAGAAATGTTGCTGATCAATTTTTACCCCAACTTGTTACGTAAAAAAAAACTTCCCACAAATGGTGATACTCCCCCTTTTTATTTGTCTTTTTGTTCTATGAACCTTCTGTTTGTTTAATGAACCTACAGTGGTACTGGACTGCGAACCACTCACTTAGACCATGCAATGATAACTGCCACTGATTATTAGTTATCTGGCTTCGGAGGTTATAGACTCAACCTATCGGTTATGTTTCCGACTCTGGGAAAACACACCAACATTCATACTACAACTATATCTTACTTGGGATTTGCACCCGGTCCTTCGGCGTGGGAGTCAGTATCTTTACTGACTCACATCAGCCACCTCCTTTTTTGAATTATTGTTGAAGTCGGTTGAAAAGGAGATGTAGCTTTCAGAACCATAGAACATTGAGAATCATGTAATAGCAATGCGCAAAATAATTCAATAAATGCTTTAATTTCTATTGGATTGTGGAAAACAACTCAGTCCATGCAATCTCACAAATTGTATTATAACGATCGATATCCATTGAAGAACTCTCGAAGTTCTATGATTCGAAAGTCAACATTTAATTTTGCGGGAGAATATGCGAAAAATTTTGAGTTTTTCTCAGGAAAAATATGAGATGGGAATAATATGATTATTTAGATATTTCTTAAATGACTGTGATCGTTCTAGAAAAAATACAAATCTATGTCCTTATTTGTCAAACTAAAGGGGGAAAAGGAATTTCGGCAATTCACAAAACAAATTCTAAATAACGTGAAAACATTGCTGACGTAAATTTCATAACCGAGAAATCGAGTATGGATGAAATCAGGAAGTTATCAAAATTCGTGAATAACTCGAAAACCACATCAGAAATAACTTATTGGATGTATGAATACTAATGAATCAATATAACTGAGATGTTAGTCGCACCCTCCAAATGAATGAAAAGAAAATTTTGTACAGTGTACAATTCTCACTTTATTACCCTGTTATATGAGCTAAATAGTAAAGGTTCTAGCTTACAAAAAAAATCTGGAGCATACAGATCCTGCACTCAGATTGTCAAAAAATTTATGCCAAACAAAGGGAAATATTTTCCCTCAATTTCATCCGTCATATTGAACTTTATTGAATTACTGAAATGTGAGGTCAGATTCGAATATCTTATAAATACTTCGGAAACTCTTAAAATTTTGAAAACATCTTTTGCTATACCGCACTACCCTGTCCAAATGAACTCAAAATCTGTACATTAAAATAATAAAGCATTTGAAAAAAATTACGAGTCACATATGGCCCTTCCGCCCCTGATTAGGAGTGTTCACCTATATGTTTCACTTCAATAATACATCTTATCCTTTACTATTTCATTTTCAACGATAGGTACTCAAATCTCCGACGTGAGATAAATCGTGGCAACACTGGCTTAAATTTCAAATTGTTCTGAAACATTCCTCGTCGACTCGGTGTACACGAAATGCAGGATTACCCAAAAAAGAATAAGAGGGTTTCACCACCCTGACGCTGGAAAAAAGGTATAAAATAAAGTGTTTTATTGACTCCGGCTATTGGAAATATAAAATATCCTTTATACTACGTCTGTATACAGGCTGTCCATGAATTGCTTGTACAATGTTATAGAACAGATTCTTCAGCTCGAAATAAGTCGATTTAGGCCAAATTACCTATATGAAAAGTTTCTTCGTTTGGCCGCTAGAGTTCAAATCCAATGATTTTTTTCTTATTTTTCAAATAATTCGAGAAAGACTCGATCGATAGAAACCATATTTAGTATGCGTAATCGGATGCGTTATTCACGGTTTTTAGTGATCCACTCAATGACCTTCACGTTTCATAAGTGTCCCTAAAAACTCGAACCCTAATTTTTCAACTGTAAGCGTTTGAGCAAAACAGTTGCAGACATTGAGTAGCTACACTAATCATCAAACTTTTTTGTCTGTTGAGAAATTTTGATATGACGAGCGGTTCAATCACGAAAAACAGTTTTTCAATTTCATGATTTCATTTCTTCAACCACCAAGCAAGTCAAAAATATCACATATTGACCATGTTGGTTTTGGATTTGTTTCTGTAGTCTGGCAGATTGTCATTTTATTATGCTTGACAACCTCTCAATCACAAAATGCTAAATCGGATTAAGCAAATAGGAAATTCAATGTTTAGTAGTACAAAAATCGAAAAAGTTTTTCACAATGACTATTAAAAAATATGAGAACAGGTTGGCCAGTTGGAAACTAAATAAGAAAAAAAAAATCACTTCAGAAGAACGATTATTTAGTTCACACCCAAAACTTCATTCAACTATAATAAATGTTCAAAAATTCCACCATTTTGCTGAATACTCCTCTTTAAGAAATTAAATTGGAATCTTGGCATTACTTCAGAGTCATTTTTGAAGGAGTGTGTCAATTGGAGAAGAGTAAACTCTAGATTTTAAAGCACCCCAAAGAAATAAGTCGCACGGTGTCAAGTCGGGAGATCGTGCTGGCCAACTTGCAGGAGCATCAGCTTTCCTTCCGATCCAGCGATTCGCATACTGTGCATGTCGTGCATAAACCACATTTCTGCATGCAGTAATACTGGAATATCGTCCAACAAATCCGGCAAAGTTTCTTGAAAAAATTCAAATATGCCTCTCCGTTAAATCGATCTGGAATCACTACCAGACCAATAATGAAATTGTCAATCACTGAAATCCATACGTTCATCTTGAATTGATTCTGATGATGTGTACTTGTGGATTTTCGATGCTGCACACGTGTTCATTGTGAAGGTTGGTGATGCCAGACCTAGTAAAAGTACATTCGTTAGTAAATAGAATTTTCCTACTGAAGTTCTCTTCTCTTGGATAAATCGGCAGAAACTTAGGCGATTCTCAGACAGGTGTGAATGCAAATTATCTAAATGTTTCTTCAATTGACTTTTTTTTGAAAGATTCTGAAGTCAGTACCTTCAGACATACTACAACACACTGTGGTTTCATTCTACCACTGTCTTTTACTTGTGTAAAACCATAATTAAGGAATTCGTCTTGGTATGTTCTTTTTCTATTTGCTGCCATGTGAAGGGAGACAGAAAATACTTAAATTAAATTTCAAAACTCAGTGGCGTAGGGGATATGATACTTGTCTCCTGCGCAGAGTTACCTGGGTTGAATCCCCACAAAGTCGGTGTGATTTTTCGGATTCTGGGAATCGCCTGAGTATCCATCTTTCGGAGGAGATGAAAAGCTGTCGGACCTGTCTAAAAGAGATGTGTTGGATATTGAAGATCTCTCCCCTCAACACGAGAGGGGTTCGGCAAAATTCCCGGGTTAGTGAGGTGACAGAATTCCTCGGCGTGTCATTGGCCGAAAGCCGGAAATAGAGCACGTTAAAGGAATAACAAACGAACAAAAAATTAAATTTCTAAATTACGGCTAGTAAAAACTCGCTCTCTGACTCGTCAATGTATTTGTATCTTTCCGGCATGGCACGGACTGTGCAGGTAGCCGGGGCTGTGCTTTACTGCGCAAAGATATATATACAGGGTGCTTCAACGAAAACTAAACAGAGGCTATATCTACCAAGATATTCATTTCTGATCAAAACGCAAAAACAGGTCAATTTTTGTTTCAAGTGGGGACATCTTTTGGGGTACAAAACTTGCCTGAAATATCAACCCCCCTAAGCGGGGGTTGCAATCCTTGAATATTTAAATAGGGAAGATGGGTCGAGTGATGACTCAAAAGAAAGGTGGTATCTCTGTCTACATCGCCTCGAACGAATTTCCATTTTTAGTTGAAAACTGTAAAATATACAGGGTGAGCAACTGAAAGATAGGGAAGACTATTTCCCTGAGACTATTCAAGTTTCAGTGAAGTGAAATGGAACAGATCCATGCTGTTCAATGGCGGTCATCATTAAGTACCGTTCTCATCTCGAATTTCAAGCCCTAGAGCAGGGGTGACCACCCTTGAAAACTTGGAAGACGGTAGATGGGTCGAGTGATACCTCGAAAGAAATGTATCATCTTTGCATCTCCGTGAACGAATTTTCATTTTTGATGGAAAACTGTAGATACAGAGTGAGCTACTGAAAAATAGACCAGACTATCTATCGCCCTGAGCTATTCAAGTATCAGTGCAAAAAAATGGAACAGTTAAAATTTGAGATGTGAATGGTGTTTCGGAAGATGACAGCCTTTGATCTGGAATGAATCTGTCCCATTTTTTTGCACTAATACTTGAATAGCTCAGGGCGATAGTCTCCACTATTTTTCTGTAGCTCACTCTTTATCTTCTACAGTTTTCAATCAAAAATGAAAATTCGTTCACGGGGATGTAGACAAAGATAATACCTTTCCTTCGAGGTATCGCTCGACCCATCTACCCTCTTCCAAATTTTCAAGGGTGGTCACCCCTGCTCTAGGGGTTGAAATTCGAGATTAGGATGGTACTCGATGATGACTACCATTGATCAGCATGGATCTATTCCATTTTACTTCACTTAAAACGTGAATGGTCTCAGGGAAATAGTCTTCCCTATCTTTCAGTTGCTCACCCTGTATCTTGTACAGTTTTCAATTAAAAATAGAAATTCGTTCAAGGCGATGTAGACAAAGATACTACCTGCTTTTGAGTCATCACTCGACCCCTCCTCCCTATTCAAAATGTTCAAGGATTGCAACCCCCACTTAGGAGGTTGATATTTCAGGAAAGTTTTGTACACCGAAAGATGTCCCCCTTGAAACAAAAATTGACCTGTTTTTGCGTTTTGATCAGAAATGAATATCTTGGTAGATATATCATCTGTTTAGTTTTCGTTGAAGCACCCTGTATCCCTATATATATATATATATATATATATATATATATATATATATATATATTCTTTTGAAAAGAGAGGATTTACAATAATTCGAATAATTGTATTTACAATAAATGCTTATAGCTATAATTTTGTGTTAGAAAAAATAGAATCGTAAAAAACAAGAGAAGAAATAGAATACCAGCAGAGAAAACAGAGCATGTCCGTTCCTTAATCAGGCATCTAATCTGGCATCATGCCTCCTACGATTGCCGTCAAAGTGTGAGCACAGGAAATGTAACAGGCGAACCATACTATTTTGCGTATGATTCAGTAAACGAGTGAAAAAACCTGTGGAAAAAACTCGTTTCCCTGTCGCTATTTCACTAGCAATAGCTTGTCTGTTTATGGTGTGTTAGTGTCGTGTGTACAAAAAGAGTATCAAAAATTTTTCTGCTTAGCAGCTTCATTCTCTCATTGTCATCTTGCACTCCATGATTTCCAGGACATCTTCACGAAGACAAGGGTGAAAAGGAAGGGGGATTGGGACAGGAAAAATCTGTAACAATGGAAAAAGAAAAACAGCAGAAAAATATTTCATCAAAACGTTGCTAACTCTTATATGTCTAAACTCACTTGAATGTAAGAACTCAACTAATTCTCTTCTGTTTTTCACCAGAAAACATCTCATGCACCTTTTGGGAATGAAGCCCTACATGGGTGTAGCCCTTGCCTTATCAACATACACCATGGCAAAAAAACACTAAGGGGGAGCAAAAAACAAATCTCCTAAATACACTTAAAGTTCTCTACCCAGTTAATGAAATTAACACTCTACTGGTGGGTAGTGAGACGGTGTGGCCTGCATATGTCGCTAAATTGTTTAAGTAGAAAAATTACTAACAGGTTTATAAAATAGCAACTTAAAAATATATACTCTTTCCTCGCGAAAGTTTCATTTTTACCCCCAACAATTTAATTTTTACCCCATTTGGGGTAATTTACCTCGGTTCCCCGACCGCTGCACTAAGTGCTGTAACGATGATAATAATTTGAATCTTAGAATGCTAAATATAGTCTTGAAGGTATGATGAACAATTTATTTAGCCGAGAAAATAAATGTTTAAAATTTCAGTTACTTCATAAGATCTCTATTTCTTAGTACCAAATTTGGTCAAATTTAAGTATATTGGTTGCTGGAACTGAAAACTATTTATTCACAGAAATAGAAGCGTTGCAAACGATTTGGGGACTATCTATAAGAAAACTCAGGAAATTTATGTAAAGGTTAACAATGTATTACTAAAAACTTATTTTTATTTTGAAGAATTCGATGAATGAATTTTATAGATTATCGATGCTGTTGATAACATAGCCGGATATTCCTCAAACCGTCCTTGAAATTAACAATCATTGAAACTTGAAAACAACTTATTTCTGATGAATATTTAATTAGTAAATTATAACAGCTGTCTCCTTCTACTGAATACGTTTTCTTTTCAGCATAAAGATTTTCCATAAATCGATTAAGTATATTAAATGAATATGCATTATTTCAAGTACCAGGAAAGATTATACACTCAAAGCTAATATAATGTGTTTCAATAAAAACGAACAACCCTGAGTTATTCAACAGGTTTAATTTTTCCGTTAAAATCCTGAAACAGGTCGATTTTGGATTGGAGGGGGACATTTTTTTGTTACAAGTTTCGTTCATCTCCTACCCCTAATTTTTCAATAGGAAAAAAGGGTCGTGTGATACATTTTTAAACAAATAATTCTATTCTCTATGCGTCCACGTAATTATTCGCTTTCCAAAATAACATGTGACGAATTGAAATCCAACATTATTTGGAAAAATTCCAAGTTTTCATGAATTCGTTAGATCAAAATCGAATTTGGTTGAAGCGAAAAATATGTTTGTTACACTGTAAAAAACAAATACAAGTAAACGATGATTTCTACTAAAATATATTATTAAATGGTCGACGCGTTTCGATACGCAGTATCTTTATCAAGAGAGAATGAATACTACAAATATATCTTACTAACAAATTTTTTTATATCAACTAAAGAGGCAATCCACTCAGAGCTATCCGTACTTGAACTAATGTTTAGGAAATAAATTTAATAAGGGTGAGTTATTTATGTCTACCTGATCATTAAGAATTTCATGTGAATACCTAAATCTGTTAATTTCAAGTAATCTGATCATTAAGAGTTTCCGTTGAATTCCTAAATCTGTTAATTTCAAGTGCTTCCAGAAGGTTGAGTTTTATACCTCTCTTTTCAGAATGTAGGATTTCAAATTCTGAATTGAAAGAGTGACCATTTTCCAGAAGATGATTTGAATAATTTGAATCGGTTTTTCCATTGATGAAACTGCGTTAATATTCAGAGATTCTAACATTAAAATGTCTTCCTGTTCTACCTATATAAAACAATTGCAATCTGCACAATCCAATCTATAAACACCTGATTTATTTTCTGTATTAATTGGAGATTTATAATTCCTGAAAAATGAACCTAAATTTGTTGATGTTTTGAACACTATATTTAAATTTGAATTTTCAAGAAGGGATTTCACATTATTCCTAATATTGCCTATATATGTTAAACTATTGAATTTCTTGTCTTGGTGTTCACCGATTGGATATATATGTTGTAAAGCTAATTTTTGTTTTTTCTTATGTAGTATGCTGCTAACTAAATTTGCATCATAACCATTATTGCAATCTGTTTTATCGAATTCAATTCTTTGAAATAAGTATCATTATACATCGGTGTGTTCAAGAGTCTATGTATATAGCTGTTAAATACTGCAACTTTATGTTGGTAAGGATGTGCCGATGTATAATGAATTATGATATCTGTATGAGAAGGCTTATGATAAATTGAAAACTGGTGTTTATTATTTGACCTTGTTATTGTTAGTTCTAGGAAATTGATCGAATTGTTCTGTTCTATTTCAGAAGTGAATTTTATTTTTGGGTGCAGGTTGTTGATGAAATTTTAGAATATAGTGAACTGCCTGTTTGTTCCTGTAAAACACACAATAATATCATCGGCATATCGATACCAATATAGGAAATGTTTACTAAGCGGGTTTTTAGGAATAGTGTTTTCTATGTTATCCATGAAGATTTCTGCTAAAAGAGGGCTTAAGGGGTTTTCCATTATAAGTCCCTCATCACTTTCATAAAAACAATCGTTAAATAATTAATAATAATAATTGAATTATTGTAAAAAAAACCCTGACGTCAAACCAAATTCGTTCGGCCACGTACGATTCAATACGGCCAAATACGCAGGTGTAATATATTTCAATCATATAGATGTTAACTTGAGCCCTCCAATAGCTATTTCCAGACCTAAAAGAATAGTCAATCAGCCAGAACGTTTTCAAGCTAACTACTGAAAATGAAAAATTGTATATAAATTGTACATAGGTTAAATAGATGAATAGAAATATATATGGTATTGAAATGAAATTGTAAATATCAAATTTTTTGAATATGAAAATCTATAAGGTATCATCTATTATCTTTTGATTAAGTGAGGGAAAATGTAATATATTTCAATCATGTTATATTGTAATTATGCGCATCCCCACCTCCTGTATCTGAGGTGGGAAATTCGGGGGTTCGCCTCCCTCTCATTCTGATAGTAACGCTTCTCAAGAACATATTAAGAAAAGTGTCACCTCCTATATTTTAGAGTATTTAAATAAGTGAATAAAGTGATCCAGTTATATATAATTGGTTTTATTCATCTGTCAATACACCACAGCAGGGTACTTGAGTTTACCGCCTTCTAAGTTTCACGATTTTGTTTATTCCAGATGCAAGTTTCTTGAGTGGAGAGAATGTGTAGTTGAACCCAAGTCTATAGTTATTAACATAATTCAGTGTGACCAAAAGGAAAATTTAGTCGAAACCTTTTATGTTCTTCATAGAATATTAATTATTACTTTATATAAATTCATTAATCATTTTAGAATTGAATTATTATTCAATGAAAGTGTGAGGAATAGTAGGTTCAATTTATTTAGTTTAATTGGAATATGAAGTTATAGTTAATTGTAGATCATTAATTCGGTTGGAGAAAGATCACATTGTTAATTAAGGTTAATTATTTAAAATATAAATAATACAAACGTATTATCTGTTAATTCATTTTATATATATATATATATATATATATATATATATATATATATATATATATATATATATATATATATATATATATATATATATATATATATATATATATATATATATCAGTGTGGTTTGACTGTTATAATTAAACTAACAATAAATTTCTTATCTTACATCTAATATACAGGGTGCTTCAACGAAAACTAAACAGAGGCTATATCTACCAAGATATTCATTTCTGATCAAAACGCAAAAATAGGTCAATTTTTGTTTCAAGGGGGACATCTTTTGGGGTACAAAACTTGAATGCAATATCAACCCCCTAATCCAATCCTTGAACATTTTGAATAGGGACGATGGCTCGAGTGATGACTCAAATTATTTATCTTTGTCTCCATTGCCTTGAACGAATTTCCATTTTTGATACAAAACTGTAAAAGATACAGGGTGAGCAACTGAAAGATAGGGAAGACTATTTCCCTGAGACTATTCAAGTTTCAGTGAAGTAAAATGGAACAGATCCATGCTGATCAATGGACCATCCTAATCTCGAATTTCAACCCTTAGAGCAGAGGTGACCACCCTTGAAAATTTGGAAGAGGGTAGATGGGTCGAGTGATACCTCGAAAGAAAGGTATTATCTTTGTCTGCATCCCCGTGAACGAATTTTCATTTTTGATTGAAAACTGTGAAAGATGCAGAGTGAACTACTGAAAAATAGAGGAGACTATCTATCGCCCTGAGCTATTCAAGTATTGGTGCAGAAAAATGGAACAGATTCATTCCAGATCAAAGGCTGCCATCTTTGATCTAAATGAATCTATTCCAGTTTTTCGCACTAATACTCCAATAGTCTTGGGGCGATAGTCTTCTCTATTTTTCAGTGGCTCACTCTGTATCTTCTACAGTTTTCAATCAAAAATTAATATTCTTTAACGGGAATGCAGACAAAGATAATACCTTTCTTTCGAGTCATCACTCGACCCATCTTCCCTATTCAAAATGTTCGAGGATTGCAACCCCCGCTTAGGGGGTTGATATTTCAGGCAAGTATTGTACCCCAAAAGATGTCCCCCTTGAAACAAAAACTGTCATATTTTTGCGTTTTGATCAGAAATGAATATCTTTGTAAATATAGCTGTTTAGTTTTCGTTGAAGCACCCTGTATAAATATCAACCTTAATTGTATTTATCTTAACAAAGTATATAATCTTGTCCATTTGCGATTTTATATTCATCTTTCGGATTGCATCAACCTCTAAATCAGGGCTTTTTGAGTAGATCTCGAAAAGAAAAAAATTTTTAATAATTAGGTAACTGAACTACAAAAATTCATAACGTAATTAAATTACACTCTGCTAGCGTAAAAGGCGGCTTTATCGAAGGAACGCGCGGTACTTGTCAAAGAAAAGCCGCGTTTTTTATTTTTGCCGCTTTTCTAGAAATTTCGGGCGACGCATTTGACGACAACATTCGAGACTTTCGTTCACGCCGAAATATATGTTGCGCCTGCAGGAATTGTGGTCATTCTGAATTGTAACTTGAAGGCAATACTACGTCCATACAAAGTTTATTATTAAATAGTACAAAATGAGTGCAGCGAAGAAATCTAAAACGTATCATGTTAATAACGATTGAGAGGAAGAATTTCTCTTTAGTATGAAGAAGGATAAGTGCATTTGTCTTATTTGTCGTGCATATGACGCATATCATCCTTCTAAATGCACTACTTATCTGATGAAGCCACAATGTGATGAAAAGCGTTATAAATTCGTGCATGTAGTGAAAATTTGAACATCATTGTTTTATTTAATTGACAATAGACCAAGTTGTGTTTATCGTGTATATGTCACGTATTATTTCATCAAGGCAATGCACGGGTATACACATGTATGTCACCATGGCAAAAATTCATGAATTAGGCTACGTACTGCTACTCCAACCAGCATATTTTCCAGATGTATCCCCCGCGATCATTTTCAAACATGAAGAAATGGCTGCGTGGTGGTTTACTTGACGTGGACGAAAACTTTTCGATGCACTACACAGTATGTGGGAATTTCATTATGATTGGTAATGCTTGAAAGCCGTTTCCTATAACTGTCATTTCCATTATATTCAAACAATAAGTTATGCTTCACATCACGTTTCATGATAAACGAAAAGCTATCAAGGAAATTAAACTAATTGCCGTTGACGTCAAATTGAAATTGACGTAACGCCAAGTAATTTAGGAGCAAGGCTAGAGAACGCTTTTTAATTGGTGGAAAATTCGATTGAATATATACTACCTCGTCCACTAGTTGAAATTGCTTTATGCTTTTGAGTTCTCCTATTCCTAATAACGTTTTTTCGTGCTGCTTATCAAGATCTCAGAAGGCACGTGCCGTTTTATTTTATTGAATATTAATGATCACAAATGATTTACGGACTTGGAATATATACAAATTTTTCCTCGAGAAATATTTACTTTTACTATTAGGTGTGCAACTAGGTTCTAAATGTTTGTCAATACATGGTTCCAGGCCAATAATCTTCGAAGACGCTCAATTGGATGCTTAGGAGTTACCCGCCAGGCCATTTCCAAGCGATTGCATGCGTTGGGAATTATTAAAAAGCTAGGAACTTGGGTTCCTTATGATTTGAAGCCAAGACACGTTGAGCGTCGTTTTTCGCCTGTGAACAACTGCTCCAGCGGTAAAAAAGAAAGGGTTTTCTTCATCGGGTGCTGAAAAATGGATTCATTACAGCAATCCAAAGAAAAAAAATCTTGGGGAGTGCCAGGTCATGCTTCTACGTCATCGCCTCGGCCGAATATTCACGCTGCGAAAGTTATGCTGTGTATTTGGTGGGACCAAGTCGGTTTTATTTATTATGAGCTGTTGAAACCGAACGAAACCATCACTGGGGAACGGTATCGAACTCAATTGATGCGATTTAGTAAAGCACTGCGCCAAAAACGGCAACAATACGAGCAGAGACACGAAAAAGTGATTCTACAGCATAACAACGCTCGGACTCACGTTGCCAAACCCGTTATAACCTACTTGGAAACGCTCAAATGGGAAGTCCTACCCTACGCGCCATATTCCCCAGATATTGCACCATCCGATTAATACTTACTCCGTTCGATGGCACATGGTCTGGCTGATCAGCAGTTCTGCTCATATGAAGAGCTGGAAAATTGGCTTTATTCGTGGATAGCCTCAAAAGACGAGCACTTCTACCTTCACGGTATTCGTGCTCTGCCAGAAAGATGGGAAAAAGTTGTAGCTAGCGATGAGCAATATTTTGAATGATTCATTTGTAATCATTTCTCTCAATAAAGTTGTATTTTCATAAAAAAAACAGCGAGAACTTTGTTGCGGACCTAATGTAATTGTCCTTTAAAATTATTCAAAAGACGAATAGATTCTCGAAATATGCCATATTATTATTTATTTCAAACGTGAATAGTACAAGATTCATTTTGAATGGAAAAAGAAAAAATTTGTTTTTCATAAATACATATCGGCTATAGCTCCAACCATTGTTGAGCGATTTCATTGAAACTAAAACTAATTTGCATCTTGAATGACATTCTAACAGCCTGAAACATTTTGATGGACAAACATTTTGTTATGCCATTTTAGACATCCAAGCGGAGTCGGCTGGTTTTGTGGAACAACTTTTGAATTGGTTTAAAAGTTACTATAGGCATAGGACGCAAGTTGTCAAAATGAAAAGTTTTGATTCATCAATTATTTCTGTAACTTCTGGTGTTCCACAGGGCAGCCATTTGGACCCACTTTTGTTTTCACTTTTCACTAAGGATATTGGTTCTGTCATTGAGCATTCTGATTTCCTGTTCTATGCTGATGACCTCAAAATTTTCAGAAGTATCACTGATGCATTGTCCCTTCAGGCAGATTTGGATGCTGTATCTGACTGGTTTGTCAGAAATGGCTTGGAGGTCAGTTTGAATAAATGCCAGTGCATTTCTTTTTGTAAGTGAGATAGTATAATTAATTTTGATTACACTATCAGTAGTACCATACTCAAAAGGGTTTATGTTGTCAGAGATCTCGGGGTGTTCATCGATTCACGAGTTATTTTCAAGTTTCATTTCGACACAATTGTAAAGCAGCCTTCAAAACCTTGGGTTTTATTAGGCGTAACACAGTTATGTTTACAAGCTGTGACATTTTGAAATTGTTATTGCAGGGCTATTCTTGAGTACGCCTCGATTGTCTGGTCACCTTTCTATTTGGAACATTCGAATGAGATTGAGGGGGTCCAGAACAAACTTCTTTATATATCGTATAAAATGTCTATCCCTAGGATACAGTTTTCTGCAACATTTGTCAGGGCTGAAGTGAGCATAAGAAAGCTATCCGAAAGAAGAATTGTGCTGGATCTTCTCTTTCTCTGTAGATGTCTTGATGGTGAGGTGGATTGTCCCGATTTGTTGTATCAGGTTGGTCTTCATGTTCCTGGGAGGATTACTAGAGGTGGGCTTCTCTTCAATGAACCTCTTCATCGGACAAATTATTATGCCAACTCACCTGTTTCACGTTCGCTACGATTAGGTAATGAGTACCTTAATGCAGACTGGCGTTTCAGCCTTTCGCCTTCTGAATTGAAATCGAAGATTCATTCAATTTTTTTTCTACTAAGGGTATTTCAATTCATGCATATTGTTTTTGTTCCTTTTTTCTTATATTGTAATCTCAAGGTTCATACCAATAAATAAATGAATAAATAAATATATTACATTGGTACAAATAGGTACTTATATCAATAGGAGGGAAATCCAAACAGGGTTGTTTCTTTTAAAAACTGAAGAGATTTGGCAATGAACACTATTTTCGAATAGAGAATTGAAAGACCTTCCCAAAGATATATCACTCGACCCACATTCCTTACAATGAATTTTGACTTAGGTGCTGCTGAAGATAGGTTTTATTTTACATGCTCCGAACTAACGCAGAAATTGGTCCTCCTCCAATCAAAAATTGACGTGTCTCAGCTTTTTCCGCCAGAATCAGTCCATCTTGAGATAGAGGGGGTAGCAAATCTTCGTTGGGACACACTGTAGATATATCACAGAGCTCTATTAGCATGAAGTTCCTCAAAGAAGAACTACAAATTTTCATCTGGCCGAGATGAACAGAAGACATACAGGATGTAGAAAAAATTCGAATATTTTTTGGACCGACTAAAATGATAGGCACAATACATGTTAATTACACAAAATGATCAATCGAAGATAGAAATGACGTTCAAGGAAACAAAAATGAAAACCAATGAACACGAAAGAAAATGATTGATTTCTTGGTTAAGGTTTCATACTCATCTGCGTTGTATATTTGTTGATCTGTTGAATTGAGTGCGGTAATAATATTCGACACCTCTGTGATTTAATTCAGGTTGCGAGGATAGTTTCTCATCAGCTCTTTTCAAATATCGTATCGTGTATCGACTTTTGAAACGTTGCAACTAGAGTTTGACTTGACTTGATTTTGCTACTCAAAAGTTTGACTTGACATCAAGCTTTTTCAAGATGCTCGAAAGCTTGATATTTGTAAAAGTATAAAGTTAAGTTCACCTGCTACCCACTTGTTGCCGTACCCATATAGGTGCAATAGAAGTAGGTAGTATCTCTAGTCATACAGAATTTTTTAATGGACTGCAATACAATGGGTTTTCAATGCTTAGTACGTTCGATCTAGCCCAGGAGTCTCCAAACTAAGGCCCGCGGGCCAAATCTGGGCCACCAGTGCCATCAATTCGGCCCGCGACAGCTTAAGACTAGTATCATCAATCTGGCCCACGACATCTAATGTTTTACTGTTGTTACTATTGCTGTGATAAGTTGAATGTAAGAAAATGAAAACACAGAATGATAACTATTCGGTTTTATTTACATGCAAGGTAAAACTTTACGACAGAAATTATCACGCAGAAACCTAGCTTAAGTATCTCAGCTTAAGCATATTCTAACAAATAATTAATATAAAATCAATCACACTTATAAAAACAACACTAATGAGATGTATGTCATTGTGATTTTCCAGCGACAATTATTATTATTATTATTATTATTTAATATAAATTAGAGTTGAGGCGTGATGCCTATATAACTCAAAAATCATAATATACATTATGTCTAACAGGTTGCCAAGCAGTGAAAACAAAGTAACACAAAATGACTTAAAAAATAGGTTAGGCTATTCTAATCTGGTGAAAACAAAATAAAAAGATTCTCAAAAGCAAGTAGATCAAACATTTAACCTACCTACAGAAAACTCAAATGAAATACAATAATTGCTTATCAAAAACATGTTGTAGGTACTTAGAAATCTTCAGTTGCCTGTTTCAGATAATATCCATGAATCATAGGCATTCTTGAAAGCATTGACAGAAGAAGAAGAAATTACATGTGGTGGTAGATCATTCCTTGCCGTAAATACACGATTGGAAAGAAAATTCTGTCTTGGGATGGATTTGAAGTTTTCTCGATACAATTTCAGTCTGTGGCCTCGTAGACGTCTGTTGTGATTGATCGTTAGAAGTGGAGATAAATCTGCACCGAACCTGTTATTCAAGGCCCTGTAGACAATTATAAGATCACCTCGAAGCCGTCTATTATTGAAAGGTTGAAGATCGAATATTTTGAGGCGTTCGGAATAACTTGGTCGCCGACGCCCGTACGGAATTCTTGTTATCCTCCGCTGAATAGATTCGAGAGAATTCGTCTCGTAATTGTAAATGGGAGACCACACAGGACCTGCGAATTCCATGAATGGACGAATATAAGTTTTATATAAGAGACTACAGGTTTTGGGCTGACAACCTTTGAAAGATCTCTAAAGCAGAAACGAAAGTCTAGAAGCCTTGCTGCAAATACTTTGAAAATGATCAGTCTACGTTAGGTCATTAGAGATGATAACTCCAAGATCAACTTGCTTCGATGTGGTGATCAGAGCAGTTCCAGAGATTTTGTACATCCGATGGGGGTTGTTTTTGCCAAGGTGTAGGACCTTGCACTTATCCAAATTCAAGGGTAAAAGCCAGTCGGTGCACCACTTGGACAGATCATCGAGATCTTGTTGAAGAGTGTGGAAGTCAGAAAATGCATTATTATATAATTTTGTATCGTCAGCATAGAGAGAGCAAGTGGAAGAAAGTATAGAAGGAAGTTCAGCAGTATACAGTAGGAATAGTAATGGGCCTAAAACGGAACCCTGAGGAACACCACTTGAAACCGGCTTGAGTGAAGACTTTTCATTCGAAACTTTAACGCGAAATCTTCTCCCAAGTAGAAATGCTCTAATCCATTCTAAAAGCCGACCTCTTATGCCAAGGTGTCAATATTATACAGCAGTCGTCGATGTGGGACTCTATCAAACGCTCTCGAAAAATCTAAATAAACTACATCAATTGGAATCCCGCAGTCTACAGCCTTTGTCCAATCGTTGATACATAGAAGCAGGTTTGTAATCACTGAACGACCGGGAAGGAAACCATGCTGGTTTTCAGGAATCGATTTATTGAAAAGGAGAAAATCGAGCATTTGGAGGTGAATTATTCTTTCACATATCTTCGAAGCAATCGATACAAGACTGATAGGTCTGTAATTATCTGCTGAGAATTTATCTCCTTTTTTGTAGATTGGGGTAACTGTTGCTACCAACCAATCATCCGGAAGAGCACCTGTTTCGAAAGATATGGTGAAGATGATAGACAGCGGTGTTGCCAATGTAGATGCACATTTCCTCAAGAGAGTAGAAGATAGACCATCCGCACCAGGGGCTGAATCACTCAGATTGTTCAATTGTTCCTCTATAATTGCTGAACTGAAGGTAACGTGTGATAGATCCAAAGAACATCGATTGGATTGAATGGGTGGTAAAGGACCATTAGGTTCGTGGGTAAAGGATGCTAAGAAGGACTTTGCGAGCACTTCTGCTGATTCGCAGTTATTTGTGCAAAGTTCACCATCTGAGTTGCGAAGCATGGGTGTCGACACTTTTGCGTTCATTATTGAGCGGATGTATTTGAAAAATTTCTTTCTGTCCTTGGTTCTCGCAAGATTATCCTCGAATGATCGTTTAGATTCTATTATTGATACCCTCAACGCATTCGAAAAATATCTGTGAATTTCGTAATCTCTATTCGATCTATAACGGAGGTATCTCTGCCACAAAGATTTTTTCTGACGAATCATGTTCATTATTTTGTTATTCAGACATGGTTTTGATGGGTTGGAGAAAACTTTCTTCTTAGTTGTGCACTCACTGGTTTTAGAGTTTAGCAAGTCCAAAAAGCATTTCCATACAACATCAATGTTATTCCCACTCAAAACATCTTTCCAGTCCACTGCACCAAGCATGCTATTCAGCTTGTCGTAGTTGATAGTAGATATAACTTTATGAGATTGTATACTCGAAGAAGAAGGAACGTACTGAATACTGGACTTCACAACGACGTGATCTGATTTTCCAAGTGGGGCTAAATAGCTCACAGGTGATAAGAGATTTGCGTCATTCACCAGAAACAAGTCCAGTAGAGAAGGTTTATTACCAGGGCGAAAGCGAGTAGGTTTATCAACAATTTGGGTCAAGTTTGAATCTAACAAAATCGAAGCAATAGTATAAGAGGTCGACAGCTCGGAAGGCATGTTGGATAAAGTGATTGGCCAAACTATATCACGACAATTGAAATCACCAACAAATAGAGTATTCTTTTTTTCTGAAGACATGACTCTCAGATGTTCTGCCATCTTAGCATCGAAAAATGACTGATGAGGTCGGTACACACAACCGATATAAATACTGAAATCTTTGTTTCGAATATTTAAGAAGATATTGTCAATTCCTGGAGTATCCAACGAAGAGACATCCACAGTGAACGAATTTATGATACTGTTATGAACATAGATGCATACTCCAGCATGTCCAACAGTCGTCCGGCTATCATTTCGAAAAATTGTATAATTTGCTATGGCTACCTGTTGGTCCGATATCAAAGGATGCAGATAAGTTTCCGTGATGAAAATCAAAGACGGTTGCTGTATCTGAACGAGGCCCAAAAGTTCAAGGTACTTTGAAGATAACGACATGGTATTTGTATATAGAAAGGACCATTCCCTTACTGAAGTTGTTTGTAGTTGTGGATTAATTTTACTTGTACCAATTATTAGAAGACATTTAAGATGCTCATCAGTTAATTTAGATCTGTAAACATTCTTTGTGTAAAAGTAAGCAAAATTATGCAAATTATCAAATTGTACCAGTGGAAGACTCTTGTAAAATTCCAATAAAGATGAATTTTAATATTTGTTCTCCAATATGTCATTGCACTGTAAATCAATAACTTCCATTTGGACTTCGGGAACCAGGGTCTCAACGTCATAATTAAAAGGATTTTGAAAAAGACTAATTTCATTCGCAATCACTTCAAAGTCTGAGAAACGAGAAACGAAATTTATCTTTGAAGCACTCAAAGTTTCGACTGCAAAATCGACGGTATATTAAGTATCTGTAGTGTGGCTTAATATTTTACATGTTTTGAAATGTGTGAAACAATTTTTACGTAATCTATCCACCCTGTTCTTTTTTTAGAGCTTTCACCGAATTCATTTGAATTTGGGAGGCTTTTACTTGGTAAAATTCCATTATCAATAATAAAAACAAGTACTGTGTTTTAAGAATTTTACTTAATAATTGCGATTCGTAACGCGTTTCACTACACCGTAGCTTCTTCAGACGAATGATTATGCATTATATTCTCATTTACATTTTTCTGCATAATCATTCGTCTGAAGAAGCTACGGTGTAGTGAAACGCGTTACGAATCGCAATTATTAAGTAAAATTCCTTAAAACACAGTACTTGTTTTTTATTATTCACCGAATTCGTTTATCCACTACTTTCCATTTCAATTCATACCAAGGGCGTACCCAGCGAGGGGCAGAGTGGGGAAGCTGCCCCCCCCTTCCCCTCTGGACTACCATGGCAAATAAAAATAAGTAGAGACAATAAAATCGAAAGTCAGCATTTCACGAAAATTCACTAAACTTGTGTTATCATCATGGGTTTCTTCAACATCTGGTACATACTCATAAAATGCAGGCATAGAAACACATTAAGAATTTCTAGGTACTGGCGTGACCCTCGAACAACAGGAGGTACACTTTTCCAGTTGTAAAACCTTTTTGGATCATTGTTCCAAAATAACTTGAATTTTGAGAAAACATATTATATATCCTTAATATATGTTAACTGATTAAGACCTAATGAAGTACCATTTGAAGAAAAGTTTTTGTGAGTTGATGCTATGAATTTTATCTCGTGTTGTGAAGCAACTTTTATTTAATGAGTTTCTATGTAAATCTATTCTTTTGAGTGAGAATACTTCCACTGCATTTCTGATAGATCAAATAAAATATGATAATAGGAATAATTTTCACTCGACAGAAATGAGTTTATCCTTATTGATTCAAAAATTTTCGCCTGCGGTGCATTATACGGGGAAAGGTAGCTTTTCGCGCTTAATTTTCGGCTAATTTTCATTACAATCATTTGCCTGCCCCCCTCTTGCTGAATTTCTGGGTACGCCCTTGATTCATACGTTTCTGATTCTTATCAAAATAAATGTAACCATCGTGTAATATTTTTTATTGATCTCAATCGACAATCCATAGCAATTACAGCCATTTGATATCTAACATCGAACTGATCTGATGGAAATAGGCGCCTGGTGAAATATTGATAAGCTTAAATACATTCTACGAATTGAATGAAATTATAACAATGCATCTGGTAATAACTGGTTTATAGATACATTTATTATTCAGCAAAGGTTTCATCCGGGAAAATCGATATGCCAACTACAAGATAATTTTTCATTCAAATAATACCACTTGTTAAAAATTCATCAAAATCAAGTAAGGCAACAGAGTTATTGTATTCAGAATTATTAATTGTAAAATAAACCGGTTAACAATTGAAGTGACGCCTCCTGAAAATTTCACCAATTTCACAGTTACATAAGTTCAAAACTACTCTCTACTTCAATATGATTTTCTTAGCGATGAATAAATAAATAAAGGCACAAGAAAGAGTTTTGGACGGGTGGCAAATGGAAGTATCTTTTTTGTGGAATTTCAATAATGCCAAAAAAAATTGGCCGAGGGGATTTTGAGGTTTTTTCCATAAGATGAGCGCTACATCTGCTTTTCATAAAAAAAGAAATAAGACTTAGGTCACGGAAAAAACATAGAGTTGTTTTTGTTTGTTTTACCTTTAACGTGCTCTATTTCTGCCTTTTGGCTAATGACACGCCGGGGAATTCTGTCACCTCACTAACCCGGGAATTTTGCCGAGCACCTCTCGTGTCGAGGGAAGGGATCTTTAATGTCCAACACATATCTGTTAGACAGGACCGACAGCTTTACATCTCCTTCGAAAGATGGACACTCAAGCGATTTCCAGAATCCGAAAAATCGCACCGACTTTGTGGGGATTGAACCCAGGTAACTCTGCGCAGGAGACGAGCATCATATCCCCTTACGCACCGAGCTGGCTACATACAGTTAGTTAATAAGGCGAAGAACTTCTATATCTCGGAAACTATTCGTGATAGAGGCGGAATTCTTTCTGATTATTATTTTATAAGTATGTGTGCATTCCTTAAAATTGTTTTTGTACATACAGGGTGTTCCATTTTTGCTCCATGGACAAACATAAGATTTTTTTTAAATGGCACGCCCTGTATTTTTTATCATATTCTGATTAAAATTTGGATGCTCTCTTCAACGATATCTGTTTTGTGCCCAAACAACTATCGGTAAATTTCAAATTAATTAAAATATCGATAATTTCGGGAATTTGGAAGTTTTTTCAAAAGTTCTCAAATGCCTCATTTCACATAATTTGCGCATGATATTTTTTTTTCTTGAGGTAAAATGTTGTACCTTATTATCAAATGAAGAAAAAAATTTTTTTCATACCGAGTGTTCCTACTAACCCAGCGAAAATGAAATTTTTGAAACATTAAAAACTTTTTTTTTCAAATGTAACACCCTTCATCTTTTTCACGTGTTTTGTTCCCACTCGAATAAGCTTTACAACGATACCTTGTTTTCAAATCCGATGGAGATTTCACCGAAAACTTCGAAATTAGTGTGAGGTTTAGGTATTCCTTGCAATAAACATGCTGTTGATAAAATTCAGACATTGAAATATGCAAATTTCAATACAAAATTAGATTCTTTGCTGTTCAATGAAACTTAAACATCAAAACTTTCAAGGTGTATCGAAATTTCTTCACAAGAAAGGATTTATTTGCGATTTTATCAGTTGTGCTCAGAGCTAAGTCTTCACTTAATCGAAATTACCCAGTTCGAAATCTTCAATAGATGTTCAAAAAGTCTACTGCGTTCAAAACAACCTGCATGCTATTCTCTTCATTGAGTACACGCTCAACTCTTTCATTCTTGCCATATCCAATTTGTGATTAAACCATAGAGTAAGTATGACCTCTATGGGCATACCACATGAAGATAGAAAATATTGTTCGATAGTCTGTGGTTTAAACCACTCTTACAGAAGACTTATTTCTATGGTTTACTCACAATGCCCCAAGATTTGACAGTTTTGAAATGGATAATTCCAACGTCATATGAGTGAGTCTAAGTGAGAAATACATATTATTGCAACAATGAATTTTACCCAAGAAGAGTTAATTAATATGATTCATTGTTTGGGAGGTGAGAGGAATTGTTTGTTGGCGTCACATATTTATTCCGAATGTTACCCAAACAGTAGACATCCTAGGAAAGAGGCATTCGAGAGACTGAAGGAAAGGTTTGAAAGAACTGGACAAGTTGGATATGAGAAGAATGAGAGAGCTAAGCGTGTACTCAATGAAGAGAATAGCATGCAGGTTGTTTTGAACGCAGTAGAGAATCCTCATGTTAGTACAAGAGATGTTAGTCGAGACTTGGACATTAGTCAGACATCTGTATCAAGAATTTTGAGGAAGGAAAAGTTCCATCCCTTTCATGTTCAACTCCACCAACAGTTGGAGCCCCTGGACTTCGGGCGGAGATTGGATTTTTGTTTGTCTTTGAATAAAATAGCAGACCAACCGAATTTTTTCAGTGGGGTACTTTTCTCTGATGAGGCCACCTTTCATAAGAATGGATTGGTGAACCGGCATAATTTTCATTATTATGATACTCAAAATCCTCATTTCATGAGAACTGTTGACCACCAACATCGTTGGTCTCTGAATGCCTGGGGTGGTAAAATTGATGATTATGTGATCGGACCCTTTTTTTCCAAGAACATTTGAACGGCGAACGTTATTTAAAATTTTTTGCAGCATGAGCTGGAGCCTTTGCTTATTAATGTTCCCCAAAACATAAAAAAACAATACGTGGTTCCAACACGATGGGGCACCAGCACAATACAGCGGCAATGTCCGCGATTTTTTAAATGATAGGTTTGAGGGCAATTGGATAGGCCGTGGAGGTCCTGTAGGATGGCCTCCTAAGTCTCCGGACTTGAATAAATTGAATTTTTTTGTGGGGGTATGTTAAAGAGAGGGTATATCGAGACCCTCCAACAACCAGGGAAAATATGATGGAGAGAATTACAGAAGCATTAAGGAGTATAACGCCGAGTGTTCTCCAGAGAATGACCGAATCATTTAACAATCGTGTTCGAGAATGTATTCGTCAAAATGGGGGACATTGCGAACATCTAATTTGATTTGAAAACTTATTGAAATAGAATTAAATTGGTGTTTATGATTTTGATTTGCATTTTTTTTTTCAGTGGATGTTTCATTCACGACAAGCAGTTCAATTTCGTTTCTTAATGATAATTCCGGAATATTTTGGGCAATTGTAAAAGTAAAACAAGTTCAGTGAAAAGTGGGTGTTACATTTAGAAAAAAGTTCTTTTATCTCGAAAAATTCTATTTTCGTTGGATCACCAAGAAAACTGGGTATGAAAAAACAGTTGATCTCTTACTTCGATGATGAGGAACATATTTTCTTCAGAGAATAATTATTGTCACACTCAAATGATACGGAATGAAGATTGTGAGAAGTTCTGAAAAACCTTCCAAATTCCCGATCTTTTTGATATTTTGACTTTTTGAACATTTATTGAGATAATTTCGAACTGAGTAATTTCAATTTCAAAGTGAAGACTTAGCTCTGAGCACAACTGATAAAATCGCAAATAAATCCTTTCTTGTGAAGAAATTTCGATACACCTTGAGAGTTTTGATGTTTAAGTTTCATTGAACAGCAAAGAATCTAATTTTGTGTTGAAATTTGCATATTTCAATGTCTGAATTTTATCAACAGCATGTTTATTACAAGAAATACCTAAACCTCACACTAATTTCGAAATTTTCTGTGAAATCTCCATCGGATTTTTGAAAACAAGGTATCGTTGTAAAGCTTATTCGAGTGGGAACAAAACACGTGAAAAAGATACAGGGTGTTACTTTCGAAAAAAAAAAATTTTCATGTTTGAAAAAATTTCATTTTCGCCGGGTTACTAGGAACACTCGGTATAAAAAAATTTCTTTTTCTTCATTTGATAATAAGGTACAACACTTTTACCTCAACAAAAAAAAAATCATGCGTTAATTATGCGAAATGAGGCATTTGAGAACTTTTGAAAAAACTTCCAAATTCCCGAAATTATCGATATTTTAATTAATTAAAAATCTACCGATAGTTGTTTGGGCACAAAACAGATATCGTTAAAGAGAGCATCCAAATTGTAATCAGAATATGATAAAAAATACAGGTCGTGCCATTAAAAAAAAATCTATGGAGCACAAATGGAACAACCTGTATGTACGAAAATAATTTTAAGGAATGCACACATACTTATAAAACAATAATCAGAAAGAATTCCGCTTCTATCTCAAATAGTTTCCGAGATATAGAAGTTCCTCGCCTTATTGACTCACCCGGTATAGCGTGCAATGAAAAAACGGCTTCTTTTATTATTTTGCAAATATCCCAAGCATTTGACATGCGATTTCATAAATTGTACGAGAGATTTCTTATAAGTTTTGCATATACAGTTGAATATGAACAATTGAGAGCTTTTAAAGAGTTTATTGTTTTTTGAGGTATTCTCAGCGTAGACTAATGCAGTTCGGCATTCGTTCGAACCAGAATACCTAAACGAAAACTCATCGCATTCTGATACTGATATAGTCTCATCAGTTACAAAACCAATACCTAAGAAAAATGAGTGTATTGAAAAACTTAGAAAATTACGAATTATTTCATTGTTAGACAAGACGCGGAAAGTAAAAGTAAAGGGGAAATGCATTAACTGCTAGTCCAAACCATTAAATTTCAAAATGAAGAATTGTGAAACCGAGTCACTGAAGAGAGATTTGAAATCAAAGCATATTGGATTTACAAAACGCTCTTTGGAGATTCAGCAGAGCAGAAACAGCTAACCTCTGCTGCCAACATTTCTACGAGTATTTCAAGTTGGCAACAGCATCAACAAAAAGGTAGACAACTGTTTTCTTTCATTTTTAACTTTTTTTCTTTCAAAAAACGTTATTATGTCGAAAATACGGGAAGTCCATTTTTGGTCCATTTTCTTCGCCAAAAAAACGAAATATATTTTTAATGGTCATGTTACTCGTTTTAATTTGGAAGCTGTTTTTAAGGTCAATTTTTTATATTAGTGAATCAGTGATCAGAGCCATAAATGATAAACATCAATAATTCAAGAAATAATAATAGAAAAGCTTAATTATTGACAATTAATGAGTGATACAATTCTCATACTGGTCAATTTTCAAAAAGAGTTTTACCTTACTTATTTTTCAAAATACACCATTTTTTGTCGCAATAATTTAAGATTTCGTTGAAATTTTCAATTTTCATTCTTAAACCCTTGATTACAGTGATGCACGTCAGCATCAAGTGTTCGCTGCGTACGCTGAACTTCATTTAAATATTTCCCGATCAAATATTCTGTATTATTTAAACATTATTCTTGCTCTATTATTTATCATACAAGAAGAAGTTCAATATTTTATTACAATTTGTTCCTTTTATCAGAACAAAATTAGGATCAAGTAAAGTGTGACAAATAATGAATCAAATTCCAAAAACAGAATATTATGATAACCTAAAAGTAATGATAGCACAATGTATCTATTCCCATATGTTGAGGAGCTCTTTTCATTTTTAAATAGGAAATTGAAATCCAAAATTTCTTCTGGCTATGAGGACATTCCAGGTTTTCTCTTGAAGAAATGTCTAAGACAGATTTTGATGCCACTGACTCACTTGATCAACCTTTCTTTTTCTAATGGCATTTTCCATCAGAACTGAAAATAAGTAAAATCATTCCATTGCATAAAAAAGGGGATTGGGAAAATGTGGATAATTATCGACCGATAGCCTTGTTTCCTTCTTTCTCTAAGATATCTGAGTACTGCTTTCTAAATAGACTAATCCAATTTTTAGACATCCATAAATATCCCAGAATCAGTTTGGTTTACGTCCTGAGCATTCCACAAGGGACGCTGTGTATGCTTTCATACAAAGTGCAGTTGATCATATTGAGTCAGGCGAATGTCCGGCTGGGATTTTTTGCGACCTCAGTAAGGCTTTTGACTGTGTTGTGCACCTCATACACTTGACCAAGGTTGAGAAATATGGAATTCGAGGTAAGGCATTAGCGTGGCTGACAAGTTATCTGAATGGGAGGAGGCAGTTTGTACCTATTAAACAGAGTAATGGTGTTGGACAGGAGATTGTTTACTCAGAAATACTTGGTACCACCATGGGTGTCCCTCAAGGATCGATTTTAGGACCTGTTTCATTTATTTTGTATATTAATGACATAAGTGATTGTCTTAAAGGTGATTTGTTTCTTTTTGCTGATACCACTGCAGTGGTGCCTGCTAAGGAGAGTGTTTTATTGGAAAGCCGAGTACAGCAGAACTGTGATGAGTTCCATCAATGGTTTTCCAGAAACTTGTTATATATCAATCCAACTAAAACAAGCTGTGATATTTCGTAATTATAACAAAATTGTTAACATAAATGTAAAACTCAATGATATGCCTGTATAATAAATTTATAATACCAAATTCCTTGGTGTGAAACTAGATAAAAATTTTAACTAGAAATATCATTGTAAGTAGTTGTCCTCGCGGTTTAGCTCATTTTGTTATTTAGTAAGAAATCTCAAAAATATATTAGGGATTGAACAACTACTGTCAATATACTACGCGCATGTATCATCATGATTGAGATATGGTGCGGTTTTGTGGGGTTCTTCGTCGGCAGCTAGTGTATTTTCTTTTGTCAAGAAATAATTATTAGGTGTATAGCAGGTGTCATTCAAAGGACATCGTATAGGCGGTTATTTATTAAATTTAGGGTCCTGACTCTACCATCTATTGTTATCCTGGAGCTGGTTACAGTCATTTATGAAAATAAACTACATTTTTTGCGAAATAAAGATTACCACCAATATGATACACACAAAAATAGTAATCTGGTGATTCCTAAATCTGAATAAAATAAATTTAGGACAGATAGAAAATCACCTATGTTTCTTGGCATAAAGGTTTTCAATAAATTGAGTGAGGATATTAAAAGCTCTCCACGCTTGAATGTTTTACAGCAGAAACTGAAGGCCTTTCTAATTGAAATGTGTTACTATAGTATAGATGAATTCTTAATTCAATAGTTTGATTCTTTCTAAAGTTTTGGTGTTTCATATGAAAGTGTACAGTATACCTTTCTTAGTACACTCTACGGAAATAATGTTTTTTATTATCGTGGACTTATGTACTATCTCAGCTGTTAGCTGGATATAATTTACCTTTCCCAGATTCACCAATCAAAGGGAATTGGCTCGATTACAATATACTTGACATAAATTTCCTAACTATCCTACATGTATTAAAAATTACAGCTTTTTGCATTTCTATATAGGTATTCTTATGCAATTCTAATTTCTTAAGGCTATCATGCAAAGTTTTGGGTATTAACCCAGTCGAGGATACGATGACAGGAACAATATCTATTTTCTAGAGGTGCCACATCTGCTTGATCTCAATAGCAAGATCTGTGTATTTGGACTTTTTCTCCTGGAACTTATTCAGCACGTTGTTATTATTCGGTATGGCGACATCCACCAGCATTGCTGTTCTGGCTCTCTTATCATACACCACTATGTCCGGTCTATTATTCGTCACCATTCTGTCAATGATAACAGGCCTATCGTAGTATAATCTGATAGAGTCATTTTCCAATACGGGCGCCGGTTAATACTTGTAATATGGCTGGAAGGTATTCAGTAGTCCGTACTTGTGTGCAGGTTTCTGATGGATAATGTTGCACACTTGATTATGCCTGTGAAGATAGTCTGTATTGGCCAGTTGTTCGCATCCGGACGTAATATGTTGTATAGTCTCCGATCTTATATGGCATTTTCTGCACCTATCCGTTTGTAATGTTCTGTCCTTCATAATAAATTTTTTGTAGTTGTTTGTAGCGATCACTTGGTCTTGGATGGCCGTAAGGAATCCCTCTGTTTCCGCGAATAAATCTTCTTTCATCAACCATTTGTTGGAGGCTTCTTTGTAGGTGTGTGCTTGATTAATCTCATAGTGATGTCGTCCATGCAATTCCTTTCTTGACCATTGCTCTTGTTTTTCAGTATCTGATAGGAATGGTAGATTCAGCAGGTCATCTCTGGTAGCAAGATTTAGAGGTGTATATCCCTTATCAGCCAACGATACCACTCTATGGAGGTCAGAAGTGAGAGCTTTTGATGAGAAGAATTTTCTGAGATTTTTTTATCTATTCGGTGTGTAAATTGACTACATCTATTAATCCGCGTCCTCCTTCTTTTCGCTTCAAAGTTGTTCGTATCACAGACGATTTTGGATGATGGTTGTTGTACTTTGTTAGCATCTTTCGGGTCTGCCTTTGAATATCATCCAGTTCTGCCTTAGTCCATCTGATTATTCCAAATGAGTACAGCAACACTGGAATGGCGTAGGTGTTAATTGCCTTCACTAGATTCCCCGAGTTCAACATTGATTTCAGCACTGTCTTCAGACGCTGACTGTATTCTGAACGAATCTTCTCCTTTGATTGTTTTTGGTCTAGCAATCTGGCTTGTTGGTATCCTAGATATTTGTATGTTTCGCCATCCCTCATGCACTGTATAATATCACCGTTTGGAAGTTGTGTTTCACCATCTATGACTTTCCCTCTTTGAATGTTCAGTGTCTTTCATTTTTCAATCCCGAATTTCATATGAACATCTGCCGAGAACTTACTGACAGTTTTCAGCAAATCATCCAATTGCTTCTTGTTCGAAGTATCTAACTTGATGTCATCCATATACAGCAGGTGGGAGACTGTATAATAATTCCTATGTGTTTTTATCCTAAATCCGTATCCTGTTCTATTGAGCATTGAGGACAATGGGTTCATAGCTAAACAGAACCATAGTGGACTCAAAGAGTCTCCTTGAAAAATTCCACGACGTATGGGTATCTCGTCGGTTTTAATTAACTTATTGTTCATGTTGACCTGCAGAGACGTGCGCCAGTGTGTCATTGTTGTCTTCAAGAATTCTACCAGGGCTGGGTGCCTTTTGTATATCTGCAATACTTCAACAAGCCAAGAATGGGCGGTACTATCGAATGCCTTCAGATAATCGAGAAAAGCTGAATGAACATTCCGATGCCCTACGTGTGCCTGTTTCATTATCACAGAATCGATGATGAGTTGTTCCTTGCACCCGGGGTGTTTCTTTCTGCATCCTTTCTGCTCCTCTGCTAATATATTGTTGTCGTCAAGGTGTTGGTATATTCGATTGGATATGCATGAGGTGAGTATTTTGTAGAGTGTTGGCAGGCAAGTGATTGGCCTATATTGAGACGGATCCTGTGTTCTATCGCTCTTAGGTAGCATATATGTTAAGCCTTACGTTAGGAAAGTGGGTGTTTTCTTGGGATGTTGAAGAACATACGTGAGCTGTTTCGCTAGGGCTCCATGGAGCTTATCAAACTTCTTGTACCAGTAGTTGTGGATATTATCTATACCTGTGGCTTTCCAATTGTTGGTCGCTCTAACTACTGTTGTGATTTCTTCCTCCGTTATTCCTTCGAAGTCCATATGTCTGATATCAAGGCGTTCTTTTTCATTGGTGATCCATTCCGCATCTCTATTGTGTTCTTTGGGGTTCGACCATAGTGATGACCAATAGTCGGTCAAGTACTGTGCGTCAGGTACTTCTCTGTTATTGTTGGTCGCAGTTTTGTTATTTCCCTTATGAAAATTGGCCGCGTTTTGGAGGAACCTTTGGTTTTGGTGTTTCCTTTCAGTACACTTTACGTATCTTGAAAGCCTCTTTGCTTTTGCTTGGAGTTTCTGTTTCAAAGTGTCTATATACACGTCGATGTGTTGTTTGTGATCAGGGTGTTTTGTGTTCGTACCAATTTTCCTATAAATTTTGCGTATATGTGATTTCAAGCGCCTTGAGGGTTTTCTGTTTCTCAGGAATTCTGTGAGGCGACCGATTTCTGCTCTAATATTATCAATATCCTTCTCCAGTCGTTTTTGCCATGGTGGTTTTCTGACGCTTTTCGGCTCAGCTTGAATCAGAGTTGTGGAGATTTGTTGTTTGTGAAGTCGAAGAACCGCTACTGCTCCACAGTAAATCAAAGTGTGAATCTTCTCCAAGGTGTTCAGGTCGGTATATTCTTCAAACACTGAGTTTACGCTTGCTAGGATGATATTGGTGTTCTTGTTCGTCTTGAGTTTGGGCAGTTTAGGTCTTTTAGTTGGGTTACTACCACTGTTGAGTTCTGATTTTGCTAAATACGTATATTCGTTCTGCTGATTCGGCTCAGGAGGGCGTCCAATGTTAATATTCGTTTCCGTGGCTTCGATGTTATCTGTAACACTTCATGCGTTTCCTAGGGAGTCCGGCTCTCGTGGTCGTAGGCATAATGGCTTGCGCCACCGTTGAAACATCAAGAGTCGGTTGGGAGGTGTTGATGTTATTTCCCACTTGGTTTTGTGTTGCAGTATCCCTACTCGATATCACGCTGCTTCCGTCGCTAACCGAGGGAGACTGTGACTCACTTTCCGAACAAGACCCTCTTCCTAAATCTTGAACGTGACAAGAGGTTATGGTGGTACAATGTCACCCGTTTATTCCTTAGATTGTACATCATACCTACTGCCAGGTACAACTTGGGTACCTCGGGTTCGCTAGGCCTGTACTCAGAAACAATGTTCCTAAGCCCCTGAGGTATTATTATTATCATTATTATTATTATTAATTGTGTTCTGATTCAAGCTTTCAAGTTTTGCGATACAAGAAGCTTGAATTTGCGAGCTTTTGTGAAAAACAGTTGACTTGAGGTTGACTTGATTTCAAGTCAAGTCAATCAGTTTGATTTTCAAGTCAAGACGTGAATCCCTAATTGCAACCATCCATCGCTCTCATTGAAGTGTTTGTTAGCTGACATCAACTTCTCATTCAAATGTAGAACTTGGCTTTTGAGAATGTTTCGTTTTCTTTACTTCACGAACCATTTGTAGAGTTTGTTCTACTTCAAAGCATATTCAACTTTTCTCAGAGTGCACTTTTTGATCTTGTTGATACCGAAATTTTCCTTTGTTTATTTCTAATGGAGCATGAATATGCTCATGCTGAATGTCAGAATGTCAAAAGCATCTTAACATAACTTCAAGAACAACCGAGTTATTGGCACTTTACTTGATTCCGAAAATTTTCAAAATTTGCAAATTCGAAAACGAAAAAAGCTAGTTTGAATCTATGACAATGAATTCTTCGAGCGAAAGAAGACGGAAAAAAAGGCGGGTATCATTTTCGTCTATTCAATATATTTCACATAACTGCAGAACTAAAACGTCGAAATCTGTTCACCCTGTACATCATTTTGGAGATTTCACCATATTCGTTCATCCACTACTTCAATTCATACGTTTCTGATTCTTATCACAATAAATGTAACCATTGTATAATATTTTTTATTGATCTCAATCGACAATCCATAATAATTACAGCCATTTGATATCTAACATCGAACTGATCTGATGGAAATGGGCGGTGCGCTTGGTGAAATATTGATAAGCTTAAATACATTCTACGAATTGAATGAAATTATGACAATGCATCTGGTAATAACTGGTTTATAGATACATTTATTATTCAGCAAAGGTTCCATCTAGGAAAATCGATATACCAACTACAAGATAATTTTTCATTCAAATAATACCAATTATCGTTAAAAACTCATCAAAAATCGAGTAAGGCAACAGAATTATTGTATTGGAAATTGTTAAATGTAAAATAAATCGGTAAACCATTGAAGTGACCTCCTTGAAGATTTCGCAGAATTCAGTTACAAAAAATCAGAACTACTCTCTACATCAATATGATTTGCTCAACGATCAATACAGGGTGCTTCAACGAAAACTAAATACAGGCTATATCTACCAAGATATTCATTTCTGATCAAAACGCAAAAACAGGTCATTTTTTTTTCAAGGGGGACATCTTTTACGGTATAAAACTTGCCTGAAATATCAACCCCCTAAGCGGGGGTTTCAATCCTTGAACATTTTGAATAGGGAAGATGGGTCGAGTGATGACTCAAAAGAAAGGTGGTATCTTTGTCTACATCGCCTTGAACGAATTTCCATTTTTAATTGAAAACTGTGAAAGATACAGGGTGAGCAACTGAAAGATAGGGAAGACTATTTCCCTGAGACACTTCAAGTTTCAGTGTCTGCATTCCCGTGAAAGAATTTTCATTTTTGTTCGAAAACTATAGAAGATACAGAGTGAGCCACTGAAAAATAGAGAAGACTATCGCTCCAAGATTATTGGAGTATTAGTGCGAAAAACTGGAATATATTCATTTTAGATCGAAAGCTGTCATCTTCCGAAATCACCCTCATCTCGAATTTCAACTCCTAGAGCAGGGGTAATATTTCGATCCAGTGATACTTGAATAGCTCAGGGAGATATATAGTCTCCTCTATTTTTCAGTAGCTCATTCTGTATCTTCTACAGTTTTCAATCAAAAATGAAAATTCGTTCACGGGGATGCAGACAAAGATTATACCTTTCTTTCGAGGTATCACTCGACCCATCTACCCTCTTCCAAATTTTCAAGGGTGGTCACCCCTGCTCTAAGGGATGAAATTCAAGATGAGGATGGTACTTGATGATGACTGCCATTGATCAGCATGGATCTGTTCCATTTTACTTCACTGAAACTTGAATAATCTCAGGGAAATAGTCTTCCCTATCTTTCAGTTGCTAACCCTGTATCTTTTACAGTTTTCAATTAAAAATGGAAATTCGTTCAAGGCGATGTAGACAAAGATACCACCTTTCTTTTGAGTCATCACTCGACCCATTTTCCCTATTCAAAATGTTCAAGGATTGCAACCCCCGCTAAGGGGGTTGATATTTCAGGCAAGTTTTGTACCCCAAAATATGTCTCCCTTGGAACAAAAATTGACCTGTTTTTGCGTTATGATCAGAAATGAATATCTTGGTAGATATAACCTCTGTTTAGTTTTCGTTGAAGCACCCTGTATACTTATCTTTGTCAAACTAATCCTGATGAAAGAAAAAGATTCGGACTGATACATGATTATTTCAGGGTATCAAATGGTAGTAACATTTTTTATGGAATTTCAGTCATGCAGAAAAATGACTGAAGCAATTTCGAGGGTTTTTCCATAAGATGACCGCCCCATCTGCTTCTTTTTAAAAAGAAAGAATTAAGATTTAGGTTAAGGAAAAAACATAAAACCTGCAATGACAAACCATTTTGCAAATATCCCCAACATTTGACATGTGATTTCATAAAATTGAAATTATTTGTACGAGGGATGTCTGTTAAGTTTTGCATATAGAGCTAGAAGTAAGAAATTGAGAGCTTTTAGAGACTTTATTAATTTTTGGAGTACTCTCTACACTTCTGCATTCGTTCGAACCAGTTATTCCAATGGTTTGCTGTTATATTCAAAATGGCAGTTTGGAAGGCATCAACAGTTCTTCTGAAGGCAAAAACCTTTGACAACGCAGTCCGTTCTTGATTTCGGGAAAGGTGAAAAAATTGTTGTGACTTAGATCCAGACTGTACGCAGGATGATAATAATTTGATGTTTTCTTGCATCAAATATTCAATTGTTTTCCGGGCTGTGTGTGTCTTGGTGAAGGGTTGCTTACTAACGATCGGCGGTAAACAAATGGTTATGAAGCAATCACCAGTAACTGTTTTTTCTTCTTGTAAAGGAATTTTTGCTACAAGACGCTGATGTGAAGATAGCCACGCTTTTCATCCACGGTTGTCATCCACGTGACTATCTTCAATTCAGTAGCATTACCTTGACTTTTAATCCACTTTGGTGTGGTTTTTTTGTTTCGGATCAGTTGGAAGAGCCATTCCGAAAGTTGTTGCCTGATTTGTATGTCTGATCACAAGTTAAAATGCATTTTAAGAATGTGGGGTCGGGAATTACTCGTTCTAGCATGTCTTCAACGACATTTACGCGATTCAAGTTTTGAAGAAAATTCAGGCCTTTTGGAACTAGTCCAGTGGCAACACGTTTCATGCCAAAACAATCGTTTAAAATAGTACGAATTGATTCGTGAGACACAGAAAGTTCACTGCCTAACTTTCAAACTTAAATGACGATTTTCGATCACCATTTCCTTCACTTAATCGAGGAGTTGAATTGTACACTCGGATGCAAAATTTAACCAAATTCGAAGTCCTATATTTTTCCTAATTCTCAACCGATTTAGATGATTTTTTCGGCAAGTTATAGATTAACTCTTCTGCTTTGTAGAAATTATAAGAGAAAACAAAAAAAATTTGAAAAAAATTTTATACGGGGGCAAAACTAAAAGTGTTTTTTTTGTCAAAAATTCGTAACACCCTGTGGAATTTCGTGGTCCGAGTTGAAACGTACAATATCATGGTCTGTCAAGACACATCTTTCTACAGTAACGCCCTTCTTGTTTTATACATTTATCTCTATTTTTACAAGAGATATCCAATTTGAAGCGAAAAGTCACAAATTTCAAGAATTTATTTTTAATCTTGCGTAGGTGCATAGCATCGGAAGTTAGCCAAAAATTAATATCAAAATTAGAGAAGCGGAAATCTAACGAAATGAAAATTTTTGAAATTCACTGGCCAATTTCACGCTCCGGGAGAACTCGAAGTACACTGGAAAAATCGTTGATTTTGCACATTTATTTTTGAATTTTTTTGTGTGACACTCTATATTTCTTCCTTGTCCTCGCCTCCTCACGTACAATCCAGTTTCCCTGTAACGTCGGTAGATTCGATGGATAACCGACGTCGAGACACCCAACATGGTACCGACTGAGCGGTAGGTGCGCCTTTCCTCGATCAATGTAACTGCCATTGCTACTGAGGTTGGTGGTAAATCTCTCATTCTGAATGAAAAATACCGTTTCGAATCGTAAACAGTAAAAGAATCACAAAACACCGCAACCGATCGAATTTGTATCAAATCAAAGAATGGAAAACTCTCATTCTTTAAACAAGTGCAAATGTGGTCATATACAAAAAAACGTGTGTTGTATTTCATATTTGATAAAAAAAGGTGTGCACATGTGTAAATGAAAAGTTTTATCAATGGTCCCAGAATTCGGTTGTGCATTTTAATACCTACCGACTGTTATCTCCTATGAATTCCTAATTTTCACCAAATTAACCAAATTGTCATCAATAACTAATGCAATTCAAACATAAAAATCGCAAACGACAATTTCGACGCGCCTGAGTGATAATAAGAAAATTCCAAATTGATAGACGAATTTTAATGACATTTTCTTGATTCAATGGAATTTCTCCAAAATGATGATTTTCCACTTGAAATTAAATATATTTTGCAAAAATAGAGATAAACGCAGGAAACAAGAAGGGCGTTACTGTAGAAAGATGTGTCTTGACAGACCATGATATTGTACGTTTCAACTCGGACCACGAAATTCCACAGGGTGTTACGAATTTTTGACAAAAAAACACTTTTAGTTTTGCCCCCGTATAAATTTTTTTTCAAATTTTTTTTGTTTTCTCTTATAATTTCTACAAAGCAGAAGAGTTGATCTATAACTTGCCGAACAAATCATCTAAATCGGTTGAGAATTAGGAAAAATATCGAATTTGGTTAAATTTTCCAGTGTTCCGCTAATTTTGCCTCCGAGTGTAGATACCACTCACATGCACGTGTTTCTGATAAAATCGATTCCTCGTAAGTCTTCTGTTACATTTTCACCGATTCGGCACATAAAATTCCATTTGCAATACAAAATTTGAGACAAATTCTTTGTTCAATATTCTTATCCATTGTAAAAAGCGCAAAACACTCTTGTGAGAACTAACAAAATCAAGCACTGTAAGCAAATTAAATCACAGCCGGCTCAGTGGCGTAGAGGATATGATGCTCGTCTCCTGCACAAAGTTATCTGGGTTGAATCCCAACAATGTCGGTGCGATTTTTCGGATTCTGGGAGTCGCTTGAGTGTCCATCTTTCGGAGGAGATGTAAAACCGTCGGTCCTGTCTAACACAGATGTGCTGGACATTAAAGATCCCTCCCCTCGACACGAGAGGGAATTCTTCGAAACAGAACGTTGGAGATCGAGACCAGAAACCAGTTCGAGAACTTGATGGAACGACGAGGACCACCGCCCGACGGAAGAGAAAGACAAGCAAGTTGAAGGAACCAGGACAACGAAAACGACGACAAAGAGCCCCGCCAAGGTAACAACAGGACTACAGACGAGACGAGAGAAGATATCGCCCCTTATAATCAGGGGAAAAATTAAGTGGACGAATATAAGCAACCGGATGAAGCAGACAAGTATGAGGTATAATCGAGCAAAATTAATTTCACAGGGTATACAAGTAGAACCAACGACCGAGGACGACTACAGAAAACTATTCCATCTTCTGAAGGACAACGTCGAGTTCTACACATACGAGTTGAGATCGGAGAAGAAGTTGAAGGTGGTGCTACGAGGAGTCATGACGGAGTAGACAGAAGAGGAGATCGCCGAGGACCTGGAGCAACAAGGATACCCGACTACAAAAGTGACGTGGATGAAAGGAAGGAACGGCCACCCAGCCCCACTGGTACTAATCGAGATAAAGAAGAGCTACAAGAATATCTTCAACAACCAGAAGTTCCGCTGCGAAATGTCGATACAAATGGAGAGCCTAAGATTGAAATCAGAAGTCATACAATGCCACCTATGCCAGCTATTTGGACACGCCCAGAGGAACTGCCACGCTTCATTCCAATGCCTTAAATGCGGAGACGATCACATGACAGCGGAATGTAAGAAGCCAGGACATCAGCACCGAAATGCGCCAACTGTGGAGGGGAGAATCTATCAAGCAACGTGAACTGCCCAAAAAACCCGAACAACCCGAAGAATCGACCGACGGAAACACTCGCACCAGCGCCAGCACCACCTATGAACTTCTGGACAAAAAGGGCGGAAGAGAAGAAGGCTGTCGACCAAGCGAAGAGGACCGAACACAAAGATGACCAGAAACCAAAGGAGGAAAAGAAAACGACTGAAACAAGAGGACCCCAGATGACTAGCGAAGACGAACTAGCGATGATTCTAGGACGAATGGCCATCCAATTCAATGCGACAAATGCAACGACAGAACAAAAGATGAAATTTTTAGAAGAACAAAGCAAGCTCATTCAGCTATTCAACAGGAAATAGATTCATGGAGAGACAACTTACAATAGCATTCTGGAACGCAAACTCAATCGCCAACAAACGACATGAACTGACGACCTACCTAGAGGAGAAGAAAATCGACGTGATGCTCGTCAGCGAAACCCATCTCAAACCAACGAAGGATTTCAATATCAAGAATTATACGATATACAGGACCGACCGACTAGAGGGAAGACAAGGAGGAACAGCGATCCTAGTGAAGACAGGGACAAGGCACGGCGAGCTACCACGCACCAATTCAAAGAACATAGAAGAGACAGGAATAAATCTACAGACAAGGAGGGGAGAGGTGAACATCTACGCAGTCTACAAACCAACTAGCAACGCCATGAAGGAGGAAGACATCAAAGCCATATTCAATAGCAACACATTGGAAAACAAGATCAAGATAATCAAAGCAATAATCATCCCAGGAATAACATACGCAGGACAAATTTGGCATCTAGAGGACAGATTCGAGAAGAGGAAACTACAAGCAGCACTCAACAAGATCATCAGGACAGCAACAAACGCCCCATGGTACATAAGCAACGACCAACTCAGGAAGGAAAAGGAAATCAACACACTAGAAGAAATCATCACACAACAAACGACTAAGACAACCGACCAGATGGAAAACCACAAAAACAAGGAGATCAACCAAATAATGGAACTACAACCGAGGGCAACAGGAAAGGGGACATCCCTAGTACAATGGAAGAGAAAACAACAGGCCAGCATAGATGCTCCACAACAAAAAAAAGGAGGATAACCAACCAGTAGAACCCCAGGACAAACCAAGGACATGTAAAACAAGCGAGATGAAGAGGAAAAAGGATAGAAATTCGACCCTCACCAAAATTCAAGGATCTACGCGCGAAGCCCGCCGGGCCGCCGATACACCCGTCGGCCTGTATGAAAAGAATCAAATCAAAGACAAAAAGTTGCCGACATATGTCGTCGGCCCGGCGAACTCAGTGTGTATTGCGCTCTACATATACAAGTCTCGACAAGTCACAACACGACACTCACGCGCACCCCCGCTCTACCTTCCCCCTTGCATCCATCTATCACTCGTAAAACAATTGGCAGCATTTGCAGATCGTACTCGTACTGTCAGTACTTACTTCGGTCGCTCCAAGTTGCGTTTTTGTTAACATATATTTAAATGTGAAATTGTTGTTTGTGAGATATTTAGAAGAGAAATTGTGTCTTCACTTTAACAAAAGGTAAGTTTCCTAAGTTATTGTGTCATTAAATCGCAATAGTATTCAAATAATTATTTTAATCACTTTTTTATCTATTCAACCATATTGGCAGAGGCGATAAAATTTTGTATTGAGATTGAGGTACCTAATTTATAAATAAAGTAATTATTTTTTTTTAATTTCATCTCGCAAGTATTTGTACGGAATGGGTTACATTCTGAACATTTATGTAGGTTCGAACGCCGCTGCTGCAAAATACGCCGCGCTGGTGCGATATTTTTTCCCACAATCACACAGGTTCGAATGATCATAGGCTTGAATGACGCTGTTTCAAAAAACATTTTCACTGCCACATGATGTTTTCGAATTTCGATTTTAAGGATTCGAACGTATGAGGCAGTGAAAATGTTTTTCGAAACAACGTCATTCGCGACTAGGTACGTCACTCAAGCCTAGTATAAATGTGTACGTACTATTGTTACAGATTAGAAATGGCAGCTAAAAAAAGAAAGTTTTCAGAAGATTATATTAAATTTGGATTTACCTTCATAGAAAAAGAAGAGCTACAATTGCCGCAATGTGTAATATGCATGAAAGTTTTGGGCAATGACAGCATGAGGCCCACTCGCCTTGAGAGGCATTTGAACCAGCAACATCCTACTCTGGTTTCGAAATCTAAAGAGTTTTTTCATCCAAGACAGAATCACTCAAGCGCATGAGATTGGATAAGTCAGGAAGTTATCATGCAGGTGTATCAAAACATCTCAAAGCTTCATTTGAAATAGCTTTTTTGATAGCAAAACAAAAAAACCTCACACCATCGGGGAGGATTTAATCAAACCATGTATTCTTAAGGCCACGAAAATAATATTAGGAGAAGAATCAGGGCAAAAAATTTATTCCATCACTCTCTAATAACACTGTCAAGCGAAGAATCGACGATATTGCATCAGACATAAAATTACAAATTATAAATAAAGTCATCCTATCACCATTTTTTGCCATTAGTTGTGGTGAGTCCACAGACATCGTTAATTGTGCACAACTAATCATTTATATTAGATATGTCAGCGGAGATCACATTGAGGAAGAGATTTTTCACTCCCAATCGTTAGCAGCAGGCACTAAATCTGAAGATATATTCAATTTAATATCGGACTTTATCGGAAGAAATGACTTGGATTGGAATGAACTTATTGGACTATGCACAGATGGCGCTCCTGCAATGATAGGTTCACGATCAGGCTTGGCTCAAAAACTTAAGGAAAAAAAACCCTTAGTTAGTACGCATTGTGTTATTCATCGGGAAGCTTTGGCTTCGAAAACTTTGCCACAGAATTTATGCCAGATTTTAAACTCTGCCATAAAGATCGTTAACTACATCAAAAGTAGTGCATTGAACAGTCGGCTATTCACTTTGCTTTGCGAGGATCTCGATTCTGATCACAAGGTCCTGCTATTCCACACAGAAGTGCGCTGGTTGTCAAAAGGCAAAATGTTAGCTCTCCTTTATGAATTAAGAGAAGAGGTTATCCTCTTTCTTGAATTTAAAGAAAATTATAATTTTATGCAACTATTCAAAGATGAAAAATTTCAATGGAAGCTGGCCTATTTAGCTGATATTTTTGAGGCCCTGAATCAGCTAAACTTGAAACTTCAAGGCAGAAATGGCAATTTGATTAGTAAGTATGATCATATTCAAGGTTTCATATTAAAGCTTCAACTTTGGAAAAATAAGGTATCTGCTGAAAACACATTTCCTTTTTCACGGCTATCCGAAGCGATTAATGATCAAAAACTGGATAATGATTTGAAATTTGAAATAGAAACTCATCTACAAACATTGGAAAACGAATTTCACCTGTACTATCGAGATGGTAATTCCGAGTCACCAATATGGCGCATGACCAGAAACCCATTTGTTGTCGATGTCTCAGATTTGCCTGAAGATGTTCAGGAAGAATTTCTAGAAATGAAGGCTGACTCGACCATGAAAGATGACTTCCATCTCTTGACATTAGAGAAATTTTGGGGCAAACGATTTCTTGTTAATCCCAAAATTGCTTCACTTGCTTTGAGAATAATTATTCTATTTTCGACCACATATTTATGTGAGACAGATTTTTCAGCTTTGCTTTTAATAAAAACTAAACAGCGAAATCGTCTTGCCGTCGATAGCCATTTAACCATTGCTCTAGCAAAGACTGAACCCAAAATCGACATACTGATACAGAACATGTAAGCTCAAGTATCTCATTAGCATTTAATAATTAAAATAAAACTAACATATTTACCTAAATATGAAAGTAATTAATGGTTTTCAAGTGTATATACATATATCTTCTCTTATTAGATCCTTAAAACATAAATATCTACAAATATCTGAATGAAACTCTTTGTTTTTAATTTTAATTCAAATAAATATTATAGTTATAAAAAAAAATAGTGTTTTTAATGTTTTTAAACTTAAGGGGGCATGAGAATATTATTTTTGAATTGGGGAGGCTCAGTGAAATTAAGGTTGGGAAACCCTGCTCTAATGCATCAATATCTCATAAAACGAAATTGTTGGTCATCGGAAAAGCGAACAAACCCCGAGCATTCAAGAACTGCTCCAATTTACCTGCTCAATATAAAGGTCAAAGAAAAGGGTGTGTAACTAGAGAACTTTTTTATGAATGAAGCTCTGCTCTTAGTAGATAATGCTCCTGGACATCCAAGAGAAGAAGAATTATTCAGTGAGGACCGAAATATTCAGGTTTCTACCTCCTAATCGTATTCCATTATTACAACCACTTGATCAACATGTAATACAGAATGTGAAATTACATTATCGAAAATCTTTACTACTGAATATTGTGAAACAAGAATACAATAGCGTTTCGCAGTTACTGAACCAATTGGACCTCAAACATGTGGTGTTTTCTCTTGAAAGGGCCTGGTCATCTGTGTCCCAAAAGTTAATTCAGAAATCATGGAAGAATTTATGGCCCACAAAAGATGATGATTATGACGCAGGTGACCTGTTGCCCCTTTCACGGTTGAGAAAATAAAATTTGCTAGGAAAAGAAGAGAAAAATCGCGACCTACGCATGATGACAGATGTGCTAACAAATGTATCTGGTCAAGAATTTTTTTTTTTTTTGCGGAACTCAACAAATAAAGATCTTATACTGCACTGAAAATTAATTTTAGTTTTCAATGTTTTTTTTCCATAGAAATCGCAAAGCAAACACAGAACACGCGTTTCATAAAATGAGAATAAATATTTCTGTTTTCACGTGTTAGACAACATGGTTGAAAACCAATAATTTATTGCAAGAGTTTTTACCTAATTAATGTAAGAATTCATTAACCAAAACCAATGCCATGTTTGTAGATAGATGTATTATTTTCCATAGATAACCTAATAACTCATAATTTACCAATTGTAGAAGTTAATTGTTTTGAACAGTCGGCTAGTTTTGAGATATATTTCTATCAATTGTGCAAACTGCCTCCACGAACCTGTCTGGTAATGTTGTATTGAATGCATGAAACTAGTTTATGATTTAATTTCCAGTGAAAAAATATAACAAATAGAGGTTTAATTTTTGTTATGAAAGCTACTTATTTAATTTTTATTCATAAAACAAATCTTCGAACAGTTAGAAATGTTCTGAAATGTTACAGAAAATAAATAAAGCTAGCAACACTCTTTTGTTAAAAAAATAAGCAAATCCACAGAACACAAAAACTATAAAGTCAACATATTAATCCGCAGAAACACATTTATTGATATCATAAAAATATAGGCGGAGCAGAATCATCAACACATCAATAAAAAAACAGACCGAACTGAAGAGCAACTTCATTCACCACATAACCTCACTTTCGACTTGATATTCAGGTAATTATTTAGGTGGGGACAAAAATTAGGAAACTGCATACCTATTCACCTATTCTCATCTGTGGGAAATGTCTTCATGTTCATTTATGTTTAGCAGCATCCTGAGGAATCCATGAACAACGAGCTTGATTTTAGAGGCCGGGCCCCGGTCAACAAAGTTTCGCGAGAACACAATCACAAAAATCTCGCCGGACGATAGGCAGGCTGACAGAAACGCAACTACAAACGCAAAGCACACAACCTAGACTACAGTGGCGGCTCTTTGTCGGATTGTAATGGTGGACGCCGACAAGCGGACGGCGACTAGGCGACGGACAGTATTTTAACACAGTGGGAGGAGGCTATGACTCACTTCATTCAATGAGTCGGCGACGTAGAACAGGAAAAGATGCCACAGGGGCGTATCAGCTTGTTTGAACTATTTGGATATTTGTGGAACGTTGGTCGAACGAAAATTAAAAAAAATCAAAAATTATTGATCATAGCGTCTATACATAAAAAGTTCATAATTGAAAGTTCACAGGATTCTAGACCGCTTGAGAACATTATTATTTTCTCAAGAATAAGCAGATAACACTGTTATCCAAGACCATCTAAAGTAGCTTGAATGAGGCAGATTAGGTCAAATTCAGATGGTTTCAACAACATCAAGTATTATTACAAACTACCTGTAACTTTCGCGTTTCATTATTACATTAGTTATGTCATATTATAGTTATGTTAGTTAGTTCACTCGTAGTTCAATGAAAGTGAAGCAAATTTGATTCAGGCAACCGCAAAACCAGTGGTAAACCTAGTTTTCTCGAACTTGTTGATTTAATTGAATACTCTGAAATAGATATCAGAAAAGATTTGAGGAAATCAACGAATTAATAACAACATTTTATTACTGTTTCTTAATTACAATTATTAATTTATATCTACCTAACTGTGCCATGCGCCCGTTTTTAGAGTTCGGACTAGAACTGTTCTCTGTTTTGTAATGGAAGTTTATTTTTTATGTTCCTTTTAAGCTTTAAGAATTCGATTTTTCAATATGGCTTTGAAAAAATATCTGTTATATAGTAGCAAATAAGAAGAATTGGTTATTAACGTTCATTTGCATAATTTTACAGTAAATAAATTATATAAATAAACAAAAAAAACTGAAAGCTATGTTATATGTTTTACTGTAGCTCTTCGAGGCTTATCCACTTTAGGCAGTGAATGTTAGGGGAATGAGAAAGTACTTGGTACAGCATCGGGTTTCAACAAATTAGATATCAATCCAGGTCTACATAATCTGTGGAAAGAAAATGTTCTTCACAGATCCTACTGAATTTTGAAAGTGCCCAATTGTCTCTACGAATCATTTTTATCTCTAATTGAAGTATTTCCAGACTTTTGAATGAACACTTCAACAGTACCGAGTTGGGGGCATACTTAAATGAAATATCTGTAATTAAACTTACGTATGAAAACAAATGTTTTTCTTTCGCGTTTTAGTGAAGTCGTTTGTGCAGCCATAACCCACACAATAACTCAGTATAATTTCGAAATTCGAGTGCCTGATATTTCATGAAAACAGTGCCAAATATGAACCATCACAGCTCGGCACCAAAACATGATTCAATTCAGGGAGTCGAAATACGATGAAACTAACCGTTCTAAAACAAATCCTAAGGCATAATGAAGCATAAAAACCTGAACCTAAGACGTCTTCATCAATATATAATACCATGAATTTCTGACTAACTTGGCAACATTTAGTTGCCTCTTCTTTGCACACAATTCTAGATATTTCGTTTGATTTTTCAATATTTTCATTATTTCTAGTTTGCGATAAACTTTTTTTTTTAAGATTCTCAAACAAAAGGCTTCAATATTTAATTATATCAATTTAATAGAAAATAATTTGAATTTATCGTGATAACTACCCTTTCAACCGCAGTACATCCCTGTTTTCATGCTACGCCTTTCTGAATTATTGATCCCTTTAAAATTAGAGGCTGTTCTTGAAGCAAGGAGTGGGCCAGGGATTTTTGCGGAAGATATTCTAGGAATTAGGAATACATCAATTATGTCAAGGATATAAAAAAATTTTATGTGTATTTTTGCGCCTGCTTCGTAATTGAATATCAAGAAATACTGATTGAACAACTTTCTTGGTTTATGACACGGGAAAATAAGCGGTAGAATTCTGAAAGAAACTTTCACTGGATAATTTAATTAACCATGATAACCAAGCATAATTTCCATTATATCACTCAATCAAACTTACTATTTTTCTATGATTTATTTAAGAAAATATAGGTTTAACAAAATTCGGAGCCGATGAGATGTTAAATGTGTTAAATATATATATTATTCGAAAATATTGAAATTCAAGCTATTGATATACGTGAAGTAAATTTATTTCGATAGAAAATATTTGCGATTGTCAGGAAAAATATAGATAAAAATGCAAACTTCATCAATACATAAACCCAGTCGTAAATTTTAAAGTCTTTATATTTTCACAAAATTTCCAATACTTCAATTCGAGTAGCCTCAAAACGTACATATTCCTATTAGGAATCAAAACGCAGACTATTATGATATTTATATAAACATCTATGCTTCTCTGCGAAATGGAAATAGTAAACTCCGAATATTTAGTTTGTTGCTAAAAAAATCTAGGTTGAAAGCGATTGTTGACTTTTGCTTTTACTCGTTTGTTCAGCCTTCAGTCAAAATATGGATTTAATATTCGAAAATTTTCTCGATGATTACGTTTTTGAATTTTAAGGTTATATGAGCCATAGAAAAGCGTGGCAACATCCACATTTACGACATTGCCAGCACGAAAGCTTGCAGGCTGTAATGAATTTATACCGTGCCAAAGTGCGTGTCAATATTGAGAACGACTCCATTTGAAAACATAGAGTCAAACTTCCGTGCCAGCTGATGTAACTCAGGCACGAAGTGGATGAAAACGCACCCTTAGGTAATAAAATAAAGATAACACCCAAATAGAAAATGAAAGTGAAAAATATTGTTGAGAAATTAAAAATTCGAACCTAGTTTGAAAATATCAGAATTTTATTGAATTAATATTATTAGTTTAGTTGGCCAACCATTGAACATTCAAATAATTTTGGTTTTCAACATATGGCAACAATGAAATCTTGTTAATAATAACATTCATCTTGATCTTTATAATATAATTCTATGTTCTATCAAATTAACCTCAAAGAAAATGTTGAAATGGATCTAAGAAATTTTATAGTACATTTAATCTATGACTAAATATTCTTACTGTAGGCTAATAGTCAAAACAAGAATAAAAAGATATAAATATTTGTTGAACTTTGTTGTATAATAATTACGCAAAATGTTTTCACGGACCTGCCTCAAACCTCAATTCAAAGAATTCTCAAGATCACTACAAAATACTAGAGTAAGCATTCTTATATGAAACCGTTTGAAAATACTAATCCTGAATTTCTAGAAGTTATTATATCAAAATAATATGAAGTTTTCCACTATACTATTGAAGAAACAAAAACCTAACGACAACGTTCTATGTGTTAAGGTATGTTAAATTCCTTGGAAGCAGTGGATTATGCTGATTTTTGTAGGTTCAAAAGAGCGAATTCCTAGGGAAGCCTGAAAATCTAAAAAAGTTGACACAGTATTTTAAAAGGAATATCCAAAATTCAGCTGTTGCAGGTCTAGTCATCAATGTAAATAATGATAGTTCCACAATTATTGAAAAATCTGATATAATAACAAATGCAGCAGACCAAACAGTGGCACAAATATTAGATACAACTTTGAATACACCTGTAGAAGATCAGTTAATTCCTAGATCTATAGAAGTTCTTGAATCCTCCATAAACCCACAGAGTGTATCTGACTTTACCGAGACACCTATTGCTTCTACATCTACAATAGTTAATGAAACAATTCCAGAACCTCCTCCTATTCCCGATATACCATTTGCTGAAGTAGTGGAGCAGTTAAATGCTTTAGGCCAACCTACATTTGCTTCATTAGGATTAGGAGGATGGACACCTGTAGGTCTCATTCAAAGTTGCTTTGAATATCTAAATGTTACAATGGGAGTTCCATGGTGGGAGACAATAATCATTGGTAGGAAATCTAATTATTGTAATTTTCCGAAATTGTTTTTGATTCTGATTTTAGGTACTCTTGTTATTAGAATATGCTTGTTTCCTTTAGTTATCATAGCCCAAAGAAATGCGGCCAAAATGAATAACAACTTGCCACAACTTCAAGCCATACAACTTAAACTGACAGATGCTCGACAAAGTGGTAATCAACTTGAAGCAGCTAGGTATTCTCAAGAAATGATGTTATTCATGAAAGAGAAACAAGTTAATCCTCTGAAAAATATGATAGTGCCACTTGCGCAGGTAATTTCTTTTAAATTTCTGAATTTCAGTTTGAAAAATTGAGGTTTATTTCTTCTAGATGCCAGTATTTGTTTCTTTCTTCATGAGTCTCAGACAAATGTCAAACATACCTGTGGAAAGTTTGAAAACAGGAGGATTATGGTGGTTTACAGATTTAACCTTACCCGATCAATTTTTTGTGATGCCAGTGGTTACGAGTTTAACACTCTGGTTAACGATTGAGGTAAGTAAGGAAAAAATATTCTTATTATTTAAAATCCTCAAAACTCTATTTTTCGATACTCAAATATTACATTTTAACTTTCTCAGAGTTAATCAACGACCCTCATTGATTGCAAATAGCGCAAGTTCAATGTTATTATCTATTTCTTCCATCGAGAGCCGCTCATAGCATGGGTCGCTGTCAACAGATGTCTGGCCATCTTTGAATCGTTTATACACCACTCTTTTATCTGTGTTTTACGTAGATAGATAGATAGATATTATCTTTGAGTGCGACCCAGTGGTCTATTGTGGCACACTCTCCTAAATTATTAATCTATTAAAGTAGCTGCACAAACAACAGAATATTCTAGCGCATTTTAAGACCTCTGTAGCCAAGACAAGGATGGCGTGATGGATATACTTGATCCGGGAACTCCATTTGGGTTTATTATCACGAACCTAAGTCTGCCAGAAAGAGTAGGGTTAAAGTTCTTAGAGACTCAGAAGGAATCCTCTGCATAGATTATAAGGATAAAAATGTTTCCATAATCGAAGAATATTTCGCTTCTATTCTGGACCAGTTGAAAAAATCCATTAAAGAAAAAATGAGAATAGTATTCTCAATAGTCGTGTTGCATCGATATATTTTGTACTATCCTCCGTCCATTCATGACAGGTTTCGATTATTTCTTATTCTCGAAAATGGAAAAAGAACTTCCTAGCAAAATTTTTTCAACAAGGAACTGAACTCCCTATTAGTTCCTCGAGCGGCCTGAGTCCGCCTTCTCATTCCCCTCAATGCCCGAGTGGCCAGGAACCCATATTAGACGGAGCCTGCTCCGCTCTCCTAGTTTGGCAAAGGTAGAGCGACATTCCTGCTCCATAAGTGAAGTACAGGTATCGGATGCTAATTCTTTCAGTGCAGCTTGGCTATTGGTTAGGATTTTAATTGACCTATTTGTTAATCTCCCCGCAAGCAAGATGTCAGCACAGTGGTCAATGGCGAATATTTCTACTTGAAAGACAGTCGCATGCCCACCAAGACAGATCGACTGTTCCTTGGCGACACCTCGATCGTAGACACCAGCTCCAACACCTTTCGCAGTCTTTGAGCCATACGTGTACCAACAGGGACCCTCAAGTAGACGGTCCTTGGAGCTGATCCATTCCTGTCTATCGGGAATGATGATCTGGAATGGCTGTGACTGTAGGGCGCCAGGCACAAAGCCGAAGTTACCCGCTTCATTACGGGAAAGATGATGGAATCTGTAGAAAGCCATTCTAGCCACTCCTCTTATCACAAGATGAAGAGGGGCAAGGCCCAATATCAGTTCCATGACCGCAGTGGGTGACTAGCGAAAGGCTCCTGTAATCCTGTAAGTATCCTCCTCTTCCTGGTAAACGGTAACATAAGGGTTTTGTAGGGGTTTATGCTAAGTTTCTCTCCTTCACACCACCCCTGAATTGCAGAGATAGCCTCTTGTAGTCTGTCGGAAACATCGCTATCATCTCCGACAGCCAGAATGACTATATCATCAGCGTATGCTTGTACATAAACATCCAGTGCGCCAATTATTGCCAGAAGATCATCAACTAGCAGAGACCACAGCAGAGGGGATAGTACTCCTGTGGGCAGCCCCTGCAAGCCACAAAATGGACTACTTCTCCTTTCAGTGAAGTGTTGATCACTCTGGCATTGAGCATGTTACTAATCCATTCCGCAATAATATTTGGTACTCCTCTGGCTCTCACAGCCCCACACAGTGACTCAGTGGGGGCCGCATTAAACGCACCTTCAATATCCATGAAGACTGCAGCTGCAGTCTCCTTGCGGTCCAGAGACTGTGTGATCCTCCCGACTAAGTTGTTAAGTGCCAGATCGGGGTATTTACCTTTTTGATAGGCGTATTGATGTTCACCCAGAGGCCTCAGCGATAACACCTCGGTCCTGATGTATCCATCTAACACCTTCTCCAGGGTTTTCAAAATAAAAGACGTAAGACTAATCGGTCTAAACGACTTCGGTTGTGAGTTCGATTTACCCACCTTAGGGATGTAAACAACCCTGACTCTTCGCCAGCTGGCCGGGACAACATTCCAGGCAAGACTCGACCGGAAGAGCCTAATGAGGTATAGCAGAAGGACATGCACCCCCTGTTGTGATAAGGCAGGTATGATGCCATCCTCTCCAGGAGCTTTGAATGACTTAAATGAGCGAATCGCCCACCTGATTGCTCCGGGCTTGATGTGCTTTACGTAACATTCATTTCCAAATGCTATTTTCATGTTTTCAATAGTTTCTACACAACTTGAGCTTTTAACTAAATTTAACACAAATTCTCCAGTTTTACTAGACCTAAACAGTCGTCCAGCACCAAGAAGAGGAAACAAGGCAGGTGCTTCGGGTCTCAAAATAACAGAGCAGTACGACTGGCTATTTGTATCTGGCCTGTCCACTGATACAACTACCGAAGATATAATAAAATTTGTTCAAGACAGTGGAAAGGATGGTTGCACTTGTGAAAAAATTAAAACAAGGAAGGAAAGGAAGTACAGCTGCTTTCGCCTTGGTGTGCCAATGGGAGAAAAAAATATCATATTGGATACTGGATTTTGGCCAGCAGAGACAACAGTGAATAGATTTTCAAACCTGAGAAGTCTAGTACCCCAATCCAAGTAGGGAGCAAAGAAATGAGGGACGGTGGTCTTACCACGTCTTCTGCAGAGGATATTGAATACTCAAAAGCCATAAATAAGAAACATAAAAAATGGACCACAATTAATGTCTACTTGTTACATCAAAATGTTGAATCCCTGCAATACAAGATAAGATGAGTTGAGGAATTTCTTGAGACGTTAAAGGAGAAACCGCAGATAATAGGCCTGACTGAACACTGGTTTAGAGCGGGAGAGGGTGCCTTGGCGGCTGTAGGGTGTTGTCATCTGGTATCCGCATACTCTAGGGGTGTCAAGAGAAATGGTGGGAGCTGCCTCTATGTACGAAATGAGCCAGATCTAGAATTCATAGAAGTCCTAGACTTGAAACAAAAGAGCCAGGAGACACATATAGAATGCTCAAGTATTGTTAGTAAGACAAATAAACTCTTAGTAATGTGCACCTATAGACCCCCAAAGAGCTCCACTGAGGTGTTCCTCGATTATCTCAGCGAAATGTTGGATCACTGCGTTGAATATTACAGGGACTATAAAATTGCAATATGTGGAGACTTTAATATTCGTCTAGAACGAGATAATAAATTGATCAGGGAATTTTTGGATTTGATGAGTAGCTATGACTACCACCAGACAAATTTCTCCCCTACAAAAGTGACTTCCACATCATCTTCTTTGATTGATAATGTTTTCGTCAACTTTGAGTCTGATGATGATGCGCTTGTAGTGGGTACTGTCTTATCGCTGCACTCAGCGCAGTATCTGAAAATTTCGGAAATTACAGGTGGTGATAAAAAGGACGAGGAGAGATTTGTAAAAGTATACTCTACTACCAAATTGGATCACTTTGCGAATATAGTCTCTAGTGTGACTTGGAATTCTGTATACAAACAGACAGATGTGAATGAGGCATATAACCAATTCTTGAAGACCCTTGAGACTGAGATGGGCAAAGTATTTGAATACAAAAAAATAAAGAGAAAATCCAAAAAATTCGACTGTATAACGGCGGATATTCGTCAAAAATGTCGAATCAAGCGCCGGATGTACTTTCAAAAACGAAGAGGAGAAATTGATGCTGAAACATACAGCAGGTTTGTCAAACTCCTTAACAGGCAGATAACCCAGGCAAAGAAAGCGGCAAATATGTCCTACATCGAGAACTCCAGTCAGAAGAGTAAGGCAGTATGGAATGTCATTAGAGAAACGCATTATATTAATGCTTGCAAACCGAAAAGTACCAATAGAAAATTCGAGCCCATCTCAATAAGAAATAACAATGAAACCCTATTTTTGTACCCAACGGACCTGCAGGACATACTTTCGACGATTTCATCTATGAAGAACGCAAAATCTTTGGGCCCGGATGGAATTCCCACTATAGTCTTGAAGCATGTGGCCAAGGACATCGCACAGCCTCTTTCATTTATAGTTAATATGTCGATGCATTGTGGAATATTCGCAGATTTATTAAAGAATTAAATTTAATTAAATTAATTAAGAAAATTACAGGCCCATTGAGGTATTGAATGTAATAAGCAAAATTATTGAGAAAATTATTTATGAGAGATTCATGGCGTTTTTGGTGAAGCAATCCATACTGCACGAAGCACAAAATAGGTTCCGTCGAGGTCGTTCCACAATTAGAGCAGTATGCAAAGCACTATATGACATAATGAAGTCGCTTAATCATGGAAAACCTACCTTGTCGATCTCTCTAAAGCATTTGACTGCGTAAATTTGGAACTATTGATCAAAAAGTTAGAACGATATGGTATACGGGGTACAGCCACAAAACTTGTGTCATCATATCTCAAAGATCGAAGACAGTTTGTTACAGAAATTAACAGAAGCGAAGAGTTGGTAATGTCCAATTAATATGTTATAGAGCGAGGAGTACCTCAGGGTTCTATACTGGGGCCTCTGCTCTATATTCTGTATACAAATGACCTGCCGGACGTTCTGGGCGATGGAGCAGTTCAATTTGCTGATGATATGTCCTGTCACATGTCGGGGAACAGCGATCAAGAGCTGAAAGATGCGTTTTGTCGAAAACGACGACATGGAAGAATATTTCAAGAACAGCTTTTTGAAACTTAATATCGAGAAGACGCAGCTCGTGAAATATTCATACAAGCGACACCAAGAGAAACTACAACTGAACTTCGATGGGTATAATCTGGAGTCACAGAGCCACATTAAGTTCCTTGGCATGGAGATTGACCACAAAATGGACTGGAGGATCCATATAGATAATCTAATGAGACAGCTGAGTAGGTACTGTTATGCTCTGAGGATCTTGAGCATGGAGGTCTGTAAGGAGACTGCCATCATCGCCTACCATTCTTTTGTCGAGTCCCATCTTCGCTATGAAAGTCTTCATCTTGCAGAAAAGGATGATAAGGGCAATACTCAACCACAGAAGAAATATTAGCTGTAAGCCTCACTTTGCTCAGGTGTCAGTTCTGACCCTTCCAAGTCTGTTCATTTACGAGGCTGCATTGTTTATCTGTAGAAATAGGGATCTGTTTGGAAACCTCACTCGAGATCATCAATACAATACCCGAAAGAAAAATGATCAACTATGCGAGAGATATAACTACACGTACATCCAAAAACATGTTCATTTCTCTGTTCTGAAAGTTTACAACCATTTACCAGAGCTGATAAGAAACTTGCCCTCTATGAAAATGAAATCTGTGTTGAGTGACCTTCTCCTGAAGAAGTCTTATTATTCATTGACAGATTTTTTCAGTGATTCCCTGTAGGAATTTTCTTAAATTATAATACCATTATTTTTGTAATGGTTTATATTATTTTATTTGTACATTCACAGTTTCTTTTATTGACACGCTGTACGGCTTTGCCAGCCATAATAGCAGCAAATAAACTATTTGATTGATTGATAAATTGTTGTTGATATGTTTTATTTTTTCCAACACTATCGAACTAATAGCGGGCAATTTCAAATTTTCCAAATTCATCAGCTTTTTATTATGTTGATGAGCTAATAACCAAGAACTTGCAGTCAGTCTTGCTGCTCCTGATAAGTCTTATTAATAGTTGAGAACGAGGGGCGGACCACTCCTTCGAAATGTGAGCACTGATTTAAAATCACCAGTTGATTTATATAAATCAGTGATGATTTACCGGTTGATTTACTGAAATGTGTACACTGATTTAAAATCACCAGTTGATTTATATAAATCACTGATATACCAGTTGATGTACTGATTTATCGAAGATTTATAAATCACTATGAGTTTTACTAACTGATTTATTCTCGAGTATATTTATCGATTGATTTTGCACATTGTAACTGATTCATTATGTTGGATTTTTTATTCAAGAATGATTTATTGACTCAATGTTGATGTGTACCGTTTCGGGAAGTGAAATTGTTATAAACCATATGTATTTGTTTCAAGAGATTATGTAATTTTTATAGATAAAGTACCTTCCTCTTAAAATCTGTGTGGGATACTTCAACACAGTTAAAGGTAGGTAATTTCTAATGATTCTAAATTAGTCAGGATGATTTGAAATGAACCATTTGAGAATATTGCACTAATTCGAGTGATTTTTCAATACATTTAACTGATTAATAGGTGCTGCTCATTCGCTCCTACTAGTACTTGAAGTGTTTGAATCTTTATGCATTATTTTCACACGATTTCGCTTTTACAAAAAAAAGACCAAAGATAAAATGTACGTGGAGCGACACTTTATGTACTTACAATCAAAAGTACATAGATATCTGTTGCTCAAAATTCAAAGCTCTGTTCAAAGTGCACTTTTCTATGAAGGAATGGTAAGAAAGACAATGAATTGTAATGAAAATAAAAAAACTAAACTATGTATTATACTATCTCAAGAGTTTATTGAAAATTCAGGATTACAATTTCAGTCTCTCGATCATCTTCAGCTGACAACAATTACTGAACTAAAGTTGAAAATACATACATAAACAGGTAGATACGAAATAATGAGGGTACAAACAAGAGGTAATAAAGGAATTATGATAAAAACAGGTATTATTCAAAGATATCAAATATGAACGAATAAGCCGAGCCATTCTGGTCATTCAGAAGATTATCTCTATGGGGAGTTTGTTGGAATTTGGAAATTTCGATGGATTTTTGTATTCACATTCTAATGTATATCTTTCGTGTTCGCTTATTGTGAAAGAATCATTTCCAAAGAGATCAATTGGTGCATAAAAAATAAATTGTTTATCGACAAACTGTAAATCTTCCTTCTTCGGCCAAGATACTCTTTAAGAAATTTTAGTTTAATGAATTCGCCAACTTGAACGATTCTATGAACCAACCAACATTGTTTTCAAAACAATTTTCCATGCATTTCCCTTCAAATCATCGTCAGAAGATGAAATTTGAATTCTCTCTTTGTTGTATCTTTTTTTTTCTGTTAATTTTACATTGACAGCAATTTTACAAGTTTCATCCATATTTCATTGCGACCCTCCTACTCTCAGTAATCTATCGCTACTGAGTATTGTTTTATTGTTTTCAACAAGCCAACAAAGAGAAGACTTCTTCACCGTCATCTCCTTCCCAGAGCTCAAAACAACTTTCAAGAAGGAAGAATCAGTTGTATCTACATTTTCCTATTATCAGTAAAATCTTTCGATTCTAGTGTTCCTTGAGAGGAGAAACAATCATTCAGGTAATTGAAAATTTCACTGTCTGAATCATCGCTTCGATTTTCGGAGTTCCTCAAGTTTTTCTAGAAATTGAAATAATGCCTACTGTTCAATTTGAATATAAAAAACTCTAGAAGCTCAAGTTATAAATCGACATATTACATGTGGATGGCTTATTAGATACATGCCATGATACAAAATATAGTTTTTCGTTTGCCGCTCCGAAAAATTGTCTTATATAACCCTTTATTTTCCGTAACCTTCAAGAATTCACACCCACATTGTTTTGGAGGCATTAGACATTAGATTTATCCATGCAAGAAAAGGTATCGAGTATAAGTTCGAAAAGATATTCGATAATGAATAATAAATCATCTATGTGAAATATATGTATAAGTAAGTAAATTATTGTAGGGACATATCATCAAGAAAGAAAGTTACCTTCAATATAAGTATCATCTTCGTCACTCTTATTCTCTTTTGTCCTTATCATTGTAACGCTTTAGATCTATATTAGGTTTCAAGTTTATTCTATGGTTCACAGGTAAAAAGACACAACTCTATATTATAACTCTCGACCGGAAATTTTTTTCTTTGATGACTCAATTGTACTTAAAAAAGTACTTCTACAATATCAAAATATTTTTCACGTCACTTCCATGTGAACCAAAATATCAGCATATCTCGGAAATCCAGAATTCTAAAATAGCTCGAAAACAAACAAAAATATAGCTGAAATTGGTTTTCACCAATGAGTTTATTGCGTAAATCGAGCTCAAGAGGAGAGAGGTAATTATTTTTCATCTGCAATATTTCATATAGCTATCCAATTTGGTCCACCCTGTACATCTGAAAATAACCTTTACTGCTAACTTGTTATGTTATCATCAAATCTAAACAACTATTGCAAAATCTGAGGCTAAACCGAGGGCAAACCTTCGAGCAAAACAACCATTTTCAAATCATTTTATGGAATAACCGATTGGCTATTCAATTTGACATCTTGCATGCAGCTATTTATTCTCGAGTTAATTCTATTTCAAAATTTCATGCGAGGATAACATTTGCAGGTCTGTATGAATTTGAAATGGATCCACTTACCTTTACGCTGTAACCGAGGTAGTAACTGTGAGATAGATTCGGGAATAGAGTTAGTTAAGTTACACAAATAAATTTACTGAAAACACGGCAAAGCTGCCGAAAGCGAAACAGCAAATAGCCTGAATAGCCAAATCATACGTAAAATTTCAAACGAGCCCTGGCTGAAAGTCGCCTCTAGGCCATACAGCTCTTTATCAGTCGCCGTCGCCTTTCTTCAAGCATAGAGCTGCTGTGCTAGCGGGATTAATCATTACCTTGCGATTTCAGTAATACTTAGTATTTCAGTAGAAGATTTAAGGGGTTTACGAAGTAATTTATAAATCAATGTATGGATTTATCGAGAAATCAACTGATTTAATTGTGATGTATATAAATCACCTTGATGGTTTTTGAGCAATTCTGTGATTTATGTCTGATTCATCAATTATTTCATTGATTTACTATTAAATCGAATGATTTACGTGCGATTTATAAATCATCGCACTGATTTTACTAGATTTTACAAGATCTTCTTGGTGATTTAAGAAATCTTTATGCTCAGTTTGTACACTGATTTATGGAGTGGTCCGCCCCTCGGTTGAGAATTATATACCCTGAATAAGTTACAAATTATTGGTTTTGTTTTGCTTGAGTTATTTCCAGAATACCTGCATCTAATTGTTCTTTTTAATACTATTTTCAGCTTGGAACAGATGCGGCCAAATTATCTTCCCAAAACATGCAAACCATGAAATATGTCTTAAGAGCTCTTCCAGTTTGCATCTTACCATTTACGGTGAATTTTCCTGGTGCCATTTTGGTGTACTGGACTGCCTCTAATTTCATTTCTCTAGCTCAAGTAGGTTTTTTGAAAATACCAGCTGTACGAGATTACTTTAAAATCGAAAAACATGTATCAATTGATCCACAAACTTTACCAGTTAAACCTAAAGGTTTTACAGAAGGGATTAAAGATTCATGGTCAAATATGAAAATTGTGAGAGAATTGGAGGAGCGAAGGAGACTGGATGAGATCCAGTTTAGGAGAGCTGGAAAAGTTCCAATCGTTAAGACTTACAAACAAGATCCTACTAAACAGATAAACCCATCTGCAGTTAGTGCTAAGAAAAGATAATTAATTCGTTTTAGCATTGTAAATAAATGATTTAAAAAGCGCTATATTGTTTCTTTCAAGTTCAACACATACAATATGGCCAGATCTTGATGTTTCAGTACTGCAATTCTATTTTTCAATAAAAATCTGAATAGAAAATTTGTTCCTTCAACTGTTTTTCAGTTATATATTCTTAAAATGCATTCAAATTTTTCTGATACCACTTTAAAACTACACTTTTTTCAGTTAATTTAATATGCCTGACTAACTGAAACTTCATATATTCAAAGTGATCAATTACAACTTGCAGAATTATCGCTATATGTGTAATGTAGTGATAATTTCGCAAATTGCAATTGATGAGATTGTGATGTATGCCTGGTTGACAACCAGATATGAATGAGGAGCGTTAGTCTTTTGACAGATCGCTTCCTTGCTGACACAGTGTGTAGCGTTGCGGTAAAATAGTTGAACTAGTGAGACTACTTGAGGTTTTCTGTTTATCTACCCTTTGTTTCCATAGATTCCCGGTGGCGATGGTGAGTGGCCTCTGTCAGTTCCTTGGAGTTACGCTCCATCGGATTGAGATGAGTAGGTGGCAGTCTAACCTTATGTTGTGAATGGGTATGCAATACTGACGAGGTCAAATGAGACAAACTGCAGTCTATTGCTCCTATTCATAACATCCAACTGAGCTATACCACTGCTGTGTAGCCCTTGTTGACGATGATTATGGAGGGTGGACCGGAAAACCAGCTCCTTCAGGAAAGGATGTTTAACATTCTACGGAAGGTTGAATATTGTTCCTTGAATAAAAATTATTCAAAGTGAATTAATAATAAAACAATAAGTTTTTGAAATAGATATTTAATTTTATATTTCATCTCAATTTTAACAAAGAATTCGTTAAGAAAAAAAATTTGTTTCAACCACAACTATCCTCCTTTATCTTCATCAGAGTTATTACCTATACAAGAATAGTTAACCATACACTTATAGAAATAAAGTATTTTTACTACTTGAATTCCTACCCTTTGCTTCTTGCAGGTATGCACTCATTAATTACAGTAATAAGATGAATATTTTCTAAGGCAGCAGCCACTCTTTCCTTATCAGCTAGTTGCTTATTGATAGCACTTTCAGCATTATGAGTACCTGGAGTAACCTCAATTGTAACTTTGAATCTAGGAGGTAAACATCTTAAAAGCTGGACTCTTATAGACAACCCTATAAGTGTTGCCATACTACAATATGGTATTGTTGGTGTGAAGTTCACTTTAACATAATTTTGTTCATCGCTTACATCTATCAAATCTTCCTGAACTACTTTCAGATCTTCGAGAGTAAGTGGGTGTTCAGGATCCATTATGTGTCGAATAAGCTCTGAAACACAAGGATTTAATAAGAATTATTAGTTATAAAGTAGAACAATACCAAAAACATTTTTATTATCGAAAACACTGATAACTAATTCTCCCTTTGATGTTTCATCTGAATCTTTTTTGCAATCGCCTTTCTCTTTCACAACAGGATTTGGATTTTGTTGACAACAATGATCACTTTCACAACCTCTTGAAGTCATATTATATTATTTCTTCGACATTGAATTGAAAAATTATGAAGAGGAAACCTAATAAATTGCTAGTATTATCCAAATTCCAAACTTCTCATGTGCAAAGCAAACCAATTAAGGTTAAAGAATAAGATGAAAATGTGTGAAGTTCTCTATTCAAATTAAGGTTCACAATTCTATGTTTCGGATTTATTCGAAGCGGCTAGTTAAAGATCGGCTCCTGCGTAGATGGTCTCGGTTCGAATCCCAGATAAGGTATGAGTGTTGTATTTGTTCATAATAGAAATAATATTTATACTTATAAATTTTCAAAAACTTTGTATGAGTACATAAGGTTAAACCCAACCCAACAGGGTGAAAAAAAGCGGCCAGTTGTTATAGAGAAATATACCGAGTATCCATATTCAGTGCGTTGTCGGCCCATAACTTTGTTCCTAAGCCTGAACCTAAACAAAACTTGACACTTATCACAGAACACCCCCTGTACAGCTGTATCAACAATTTTATTGTTCATGGATAATTTGATTCATTAGAATGATTTAGTATTCAAATTGAGATTAAGATAGTTCCAGTAAATATAGGAAGTAGTCGAAAAAAGTGATATTTTCATAAAATGTCGATAAACTCGAAAACGGTTCAGTGAAGGCATATACTGGTCCGAAGAAACTCATCTTATTTGTTCAAAAATGATGAAAAACATAGGGTATTATATCAGTTTCATATGAATCTCAATAATGGAACACTTGTATATTAGGACATGTAACAAATTAGCGTTTAACATTTTTCATATTTTTTTTAATATATTCAACAGGAATTAAGTTATAGACCAATCGCGCATTAAATGGAAACCCGGTATTTTAGGTCTTGTTTTATGTTGAAAATGGTAATTTTCCAGAGTATATATGGATAATTTATCGATGAATAGTAATTATCAATAATTTTAACTATATAACGTATACAGTGCAAACCATTCTATGGTAAGCAGAATTATTTGTTCTTTTTCCTTACTTTTTTTATTTTCACGATTTAATGATCGGGTTCTGTGATTCAATTTTCCAATGTTTTCAACTTGTACTTGTCAAATGTCAATTTTTTCATATTCATCAGACATGGCCGGTTCCCAGAGATCAAGAGAAGCAATTCAATTGCAAATTCAGCAGGACTGGGCTAATCGAGAATACATCGAAATTATCACAGTCAGTATTAAGAAAATAACAGATTTCCTCAATTCCTTTGATCTATCTTGTCGCTCCAAGTTGGCACTATTAAACGAAAAACTGACCACCCTCGAAAGGAAAATTGATTACTTGGAGGCATGTGTCACTAAAGGTGAAACGCTTACATGATAAAACGAGGTGTAATTAATTGCATTCAACCTAATAATGTATATATTCGCAAAGGACTTATTTCGTGTACCATTATGTAAGAATCAAGTGATAATTACAAGAACTCTCTTCGAAGGAGTTTTAAATAAAGTGTTCAATGCTGTGGATGAAGAACGCAGAATAAAGTTTGGTCCCAATCGTGCTTGTGCTGAATGGTTATTAAGAAATGGAGCATCAGTAAAGTTTAAAAATCACTCTGAATATCTAAAGGATTACAATGGTCTACCCGAAGAAGATTTTCCATTGATTTTAGAGGAAGTATTTGCTGATGGAGCAAGTATCAGTCACTATGGTTTTGATAATTTTAAAGGATGCAAGCATGTATCTAAAATTCAATTTCATAACTGCACTTTCTTGGAAAATGTAGCTATGGACAAATTGTTGATACTGAGAGAGTGCTTAAAACATTTATGTATATCCAATTGTCAAGATATCACTGATTTGGGATTATTAAAATTGGCAGGTTTGAAATTGGCAACATTAGAATTGTCTAACTTGAGATATGTTGAAAATAAAAAGATATATTAACACATTTGAGAAAGAATTTGCCACAATGTAATATTCAATTCAAATGAAATTCAAAATTTAATCAAATATAACTTTAATTTGTCAATGTATTCGTAGTTTTGTATAAATAAAATTGAAGAATTGTATAAAGTTTTATTTTCAGGAAGTATACCATCTCAAGAAGTTGTTTTATTTCAAAAACTCTGAAATTTTATTTCAGGTAGAGTTCAGAATGTGGAAGAAAGTTGCTTTTAACAAAATGTTTCTAATTGGTTTTATTGAAGTTCAGTAGTATATTACATCTTAATTAATTTTTAGATAAGGAGTTACGACTACAGTTGAATATTTGTTATGGGGCAATAGGAGAATAGTCTGTAATAATGAATCATTTTTCTACTCAACTTCATCTTATTCAGACCAAAAGCCAACATGCATGAGCATTGTCTGGTTCATTAATAATAATTCATTAATAGTAATAATAAGTTCTCTTAGTTGATTGGTCATACATCTATATAAAAATAAGCAAAGGTTCATTTCTGTTATTTTGATTGTGAAATTTTAGTTCTGATACTCTATGGCTAAAAGAAACAAACATTAAATAGTTGATTTATTTTATATCCCTTGGTAATTTTGATCATTTAGGCAATTCTTATGCAGTTCAAAACATATTCTTGTTCTTTTTCAAAAACATCATAAATACGAAGCTATGCAACTAATGAGACAATATAACTCGAACATATTTGAAAGTTATGATACATGCGATACAACTATGTGCAATGTACAGGCCGTTAAACATATCTGAAGTTTACCCTTCCCTTAGATAGACTTTCTAATAGGTTGCGCAGTGGGGAGCGCCTTTTAATCGTTAGTTCATCAATGCTATCGCGAAATGAGCATCATGAAATACACTCTGTGCAACAATTATTTGGTATTAGGTATTCGAAAATGGAATTCAAAACGAAAGTGACGAATAAAGTGTTGTCGATCCAATCTAGAGAAGTGATAGCAAATGTGATTCATTTCATGCAACAACAGGCAAGAAATGATGGACCATTAATAAAACTTGAAAATTTTCAGAAGCGTTCTGTAAAGGCAAAAGTGTGAGCTGATTCAGATGATTTCGATAAAGGGTTTCTTCGTCGTTAATAATAAACTATTGTATAACGGAAAAGAAAATTCCAACTCTCAGATGTATTCATAGGAAATTTGTTGATGACAATGGGTATTCTGTTTCATATGAATCTCTAAGGAAAGTGATGAAGAGAGATGGGATTTCGCTGGAAAAAATCCAAAATAATAGGAAATTACTCATAGAAAAACCAGAAATAAATTGCTCAGAAGAAATTTTCTCAGGGATACGAAAAAGTTCAGACAAGAAAATCGGCCAATAATTTATATGGACGAAAAATATATCCACTCATAGCACACACAAATGAAAGCCTGGAGTGACAATTCAAATGAAGGTCTTTGTGCGCCAATTTCCAAAGGAGAGAGACTTATTATCGTGAATGCTGGCGGTGAAAACGGTTTTGTGGTGAAGTTCTTATCTGAAGTTTAAATCGAACACGAAGTCAGGTGACTATCACAGGGAGATGAATTATGTCAACTATAAGAAATGACTGCAGGAAATGCTGATATCTAATCTACCAGCCAAATGTGTTCTTGACTAATGTCCAAATATGGCTTTGAGAAAAAAAGAAATGTAAGAATGGCTCAGAAGGCGTGAACTACCTTTCACTCAAGACATGTTGAAAATTGAACTCATTACTGATGACATCATAAAAGTAACAAACCACGATTCAAAGAATACGAGATAGATAAAGTAATGGGAGATAGTGGTCACACTGTTCTTCGACTTCCCCCTTATCACTCGACCTGAATCAGATAGAGTTGGTATGGGCATCTATGAAGCAATATGCCGCAAAGCGGAATATGAAATTTGACTTGGAAACTGTAGAAACTCTTCGTGATGACTTTTTCAATTCCTTTCCGACAGACGAATGGAAAAGTTGTTGCGATCACGCCAAGAAATTTGAAAAATTTTTTGATGGCAAGGAGCCAGCAATGGATATAGCTGTTGATGACATAATTATACATTTACAGACTGAAAGTGATATTTTCTCAGAAATCAATGACGACCTTTCTGGAATTGAACGTCTTCAATTCTTTATTCATGTTAATCAATAATTTCTTTGTACCTACTTTATATTTTTTGGGTCTTTGTAAGGTTCAACATTCTTTTGATGTTATCATAGTATGATGACTACGCCACTCGACTTACATCTTTTGTTAATTATATTTGAGAAATATTTCTAAAAGTTATTTCATTTTGTACACCGACAATGATTCTACTAATTATTTTAGTATGAGAACCTACATATAAACGAAGTTACCTTATGATCTTTCAGGCACTTTTGGTTAATTATATATCTATTAATAAGTAGTTATCTATGCGATACAGATCAGGTGAGTGTATTAAGTCATATTTAATCAGAAAATCTTAACTGCTCTGAAATTCCCTATCTCAATTCGTGTCCATCGTTCCGTTCAAATTTATACCTGAAAATCTTAATGCGGTTGTACTTTGCTGATCTTCGGGCCAAGCGTCCTTTCTATCTCCCTTACTCCGAATACTTTTCTGTTTGTATTTGGTCATACTCCCAATATTCGCGACAATTTTTCCTAGGTTTGTGGGACTGTACATGTTAATATACATGACCAGTGAAGTTAATGTACCTAGAAAATTAAAGAATTCGTCGGAAAAGTATTTTGGAATAGACAACGTTAGTTATTAGCCCCGTTGTTAGGTGACGCTGTCTTTCAAGATACGCACACCTCCTGCAAAGTGGGAGTAATTTTCGCATTGAGGATGATTAGTTCATCGCCTTTTCATCAGGAATAAGAAAAGAAGAAAGTTGATGTAATATTACAAAATTTACAAGAAGGGGAAACGTTTATATGGCTCCGCCTTTATGACAGTCGTTAGGTATTTTGCAAGCTTTACAGCGATTTCTGATTACTCTGCCTTCACGTGGACGACTTGATAAGTAAATACAAAGGACCAGTCATTTATTTTCTATGACAAATAATTCTTGTCTTCATTTGAATTTGTTTGTTTGTTTGTTATTCCTTTAACGTGCTCTATTTCCGCCTTTCGGCCAATGACACGCCGTGGAATTCTGTCACCTCACTAATCCGGGAATTTTGCCGAACCCCCCTCGTGTCAAGGGAAGGGATCTTCAATGTCCAACACATCTCTGTTAGACAGGACCGACGGCTTAACATCTCCTCCGGATACTCAAGCGATTCCCAGAATCCGAAAAATCGCACCAACTTTGTGGGGAATGAACCCTTTCATTTGCATTGTGCTTCTATACATCCAGAGAAAAGATTCATTCTGTTCTGTGTATACATCACTGTTCTTTGACAAGGCACCGGTGTGTCGATGTTGCAATAATTTCTTCGCAACAAGCAATGATGCATTTGTAACAACTATAAACTATATACGCTTAAACATTCTTTCGTTACTTTCACAGCTGTACCAGAATAATATTCTTGGCTCCAGTTATGGATTTGAAAAAATGTTATTCAACAACGGTCTTATTAATAGAGTTTTATTTAGAGACTTCGATATTATCTGCGCATGCGCTCTTCAATAGTATCCGAAAACTAATAACGAGGAAGAATTGCCGTTATTAGAGAGTTTTTGCAACTTAGACGATTTCGTTAATTCTACTGTTAACTTCAACTTTATTTACGAAAATAACGCTCTTTTCAAATAGAGTTTTTGCAATCTTATAAAATAATGACAGTTTGTCACCATAAAAATTGTCACTTGTCATTTTACTACGGGCCTATTTGTTTTTGTTAGGTTAGGTTGCACACGGTAAATGAGAATAATTACCAGCTCTCATTCTGCCGTAATAACGGCAATTCTTTATCGTTATTAGAGTTTTCGGGTACTGTTTTTGAGGAGCGCATGCGCAGAAAATAACGAAGTCTCCAAATAAGAGGTGCAAAATACTTTCTATTACGGCACAATAAGAGCTGGTAATCATTCTCTTTTACCGTGTACAACGTAACCTAACAAAATAAAATCGGCCGTAGTAAAATGACAAGTGACAATTTTTATGGTGACAAACTGACAATTGAATAACTACATTATTTTGTAAGACTGCAAAAACTCTATTTGAAGTGAGCGTTATTATCGTAAATATAATTAAAATTAACGAAATCGTCTAAGTTGCAAAAACTCTAATATTTCCTCTTTTTTTGGTCTTTATTTCGTTTGTATCCAAAGCATTGAACTCTACTACTTGATTGGAAAAAGGATTCATCTATATTGATGACGTATTGATGCTGCCCAACTAAAACTATATATATCATTCAAGTAGTTGACCTGAAGTTTTATCTCAGAATATAGTGCATTTTTTATTCCTTATTTCTTTCAGTGATTGATTTCACTTGACTGTTGACTAAAAAAAATCACGGTCTTAATTTTCTTTGAAAGCAATATTCTGTGTTAGTTATATTCTGTGTATCAATTGAAAGCACCGAGCGGAGCTGGGATGAAGATGGATAATCTGTGATTGAAAGTAGAAAATTAATTTTATATTCTGGTTCTACTATAAGTAAAACACTTACATTTTCATATACACTCGCAAAGCAACTGTCCAGAAAAGTTTTTCATATTTTTAACTCATATGGATCCGTATTATTTAGTTGGTACCTGAATTGAATAAACTAAAATAATAAACAGTAGATCAAGTAATCAATATGTCCCACAGTGATAGTGAAGTGCGTGATGAACCTAGAGAACGGCGAAAGTTACGGGGCGCATCATTTATCAAAGCGAAATTAAGATGTAATATTCCATCAAACCATCTCAGGTCAAGGACTCTCAAGCATCAGCTCAAACCTATTCTGTTAGAATTTAGACTACTTGCTTGTGTAAACACCAATAATGTTGATGAAGTTCAGCGACTACTAGCATTAGGAGTAAGCGCAAATACTACTGATGTACAAAAACGAAGTGCATTACACATAGCAGTTACTAGAGGTTACAAGGAAATTGTAAGACTGTTACTCCAATATGGTAAGTTGTAAATAAATGAAAGATATCTATTATAACTGAATTCTTCCAGGAGCAGATCCTAATAAACGAGACATGATACAAAATACCCCACTTCATTTAGCGGCTTGTTCCCATAATTTTGCAATCATATCACTTTTGATTGATGCTGGCGCTGATGTGAATTCACTTGATATGCATGGAAGACACCCTTTACAATTAGCTAAGAGTAAATTACAAATCTTACAAAAAAGTTGGATGCATGGCCATATAGAAATGATTAAATTGAAGTCTGAAGTTAAAGAGGTAAAACATAATTTGTATCAACTTTATTAAAATATGCCTTGCCGAGTTTTCAATGGAATATATTGAAATCTGTTAATTATTTGGTAGAATTATATGCAGAACTATTTGGTATTGTTCATTCATAATATAATACTTGTTATTCTTCTTTTCAGGTGATAAATTTGATGATTTCGGTAAAAATGCGAAAGAAAGGAGTTTATCAGATATAAGTGATAAAGTGATGAAACTGAGTATAAATAATTTAGAAAACATAAAATTGAAGATGAATTCTGACGAAGAAAATAACCTGGAAGACCAAATGTCTCAACTTTTAGATGGGTTGCAAAATTTTCAAATTGGTTAAAGGTATGAAAGAACTTGCATTTGATTTAACTTATTTATTCCCTTTGTGTAAAACCAAAAGTATCTCTTTGTAATACTTTCTTATGTCCAAACTCTAAATATGAAACAAGAAACTTTATATAACACAATGTAAATGGATTTAAAAAAATATATATTTAAAATATATGTAATGCTTTTAATGCAATCACAGCCTTCCTACTTTTATCTGTTCCAGTGAATTGTGTTTATTCACTTAGATCTTATAATTTAGTGAGCACTGGAACGAATTTCTCTAAATACGGAAGATTTGGTTTTATTTTCATCGAATGAAAGTTTAGATTATGGAAGTTAAAATTTAATATTTCATTTTAATCAGATCGGTGGTTAATTTTGCATATCACTATTGGAAGTTTTTGCTACTTAATGAACAAATTATGATGTCATAATTGAAATTTATAAAAAATTACTACAACTTCTATGACACTCAACTTATACAAATAAATTGAAACAAAGGAGCTCCACAGATATGATTAAAATCAATTATCATTCATTTAAAACATTGATACTGAAAATATTGGAATTGTAAATATTTTTTAGGGAATATGTTCTTTACAGATGATATTTTCAGTTTAGATATGAAATAATTCTGTCTGGATACAAATATTTTCTCACCTATTCTAATCAGATTTAATTACCGTAAATAAAATTTACTTAAGGTGATATGAAGTATAACAGGAACTTAATTTTATCCAAATATTGAAATGAATATTCCTTCCTGATCTTTAACAAATTTTCCTAGATTATTTTGTTCATCTAATCATAGAATAGTTAATTACTTATTATACAGGATGTTATTTTCAAATTATCTTCAAAACAGTGGAAGTGAACCATAAAAATTCCATTCCAAAGAGAAAGGAGAAATTTCAGCTTTTAAAAAATATGTCTCTATGTTAGATGATTCATATTTGAAGTATATACAATTCCCTCCTGCAACTCCCAATTATGCATAATATTCAATCATTGAGATAATTCTCTGAGGCAGTATCTGTAGAATTTGTCTGTGATTCGTAATGAAGAGATAAAATAAAAACTCAATATGTAAAAAAAATAAGAGAAGTTCGAAAGTGATGACTTTCATATCAGAATGTTTTTATTCTGTGCCTAGATAAAGATCACTAGCAATTTCATTATTAAGTAGACTCTAATTAAACCAAAAATCATTAAATACTTTTCGATGTTTTCATTTTTCACTTCGAAATAGTGCCGTTTGCTATTATCTGCACAAACTCGTGTTCCCACTTGCGCAATGTACTCGCGCGCACCTTTTCCACAATGGCCGCTTCTGATGTTTTCAGAACATGAAGTGTGATACATCTGTTTAAATACCTGCAGGAGCGCCACAATTCTGAGACTTGTCAATTCTGATTGTTTTTATCTAAGTTTTTCACTTACTACGATTACTAGTGTCTAGCACGCCCTGCACTTTTATCAATAATATAACCATGAGGATCAATGCACTATAATGAACAATAAAGTGATTGGCGGACGTCGAACACAAAAGTAACAAGAAAGAAGATCTATGTGAAAACTGAACAATGAACAGAATATCGAACTTTGTTCAGTGCGCAATGCGTGGAGTGAAAGCTGGTAAGAGTGGGGATGTTGGCAAACGGCACTATATCTCCCCCCAAAGTAGTTTGCCCTCCTACTCTCTAGTTTTGTTGAAAGTATGACAATAGAATAACTTGACAAATAGGCAGATAATGATTATTTGGCAGCAATGATATTCTCTGTGGTTTCCATCTCCCCATACAGAATTAGATATCCAGCATCAATTGTTACTTCAGCGATTTCTTCATTCGAGAATATGCAGTGAAGAATATTACTGATACTAACATAGATAATTATTGCTATGGTTGAAAATTAGGCATATTTGTACTTCGAGGAGAAAAATGTTTATATTTCAAATACGCATTATTAAGCATATAGAAAAATGAATATATTTGGGGAAAGTTAATGTTTTCTTATTCTCCAAAAGCAATTTTCTATGGTTCACATTTAAAATAAGAAAGTTGTATGTCATTAGAAGCATTCTATTTATCTTGAAAAAGTGCCCTAAGAAACTTTTTACCACCTTAGAGAATATTCAAAATCAAAAGTTTCGACATTCTTTTGAAATCTGTAGATATCTCAAAAATGGTAAAAATATCGAGAAACGAGTTTCACCATTTTACGTTTCTCAACAAATGATCCCTTAACTCCCAATATGGTCATTCGCTATCTGTTCTTGAAGTGGGCAAATCGCCATAATCAAGCAATTTGTGCAGTTAACTTTAACGACTCACATTTTCTGAAATATTTGCGAAGAAACAAAAATTAACCCCTCCTTTAGAAAAGCAAGTCCATCTCCCTCACCTTCAATTTTCCTTGACAAATTAACCTGAATTTTGCCTAGTATTTGGTTTTCGATTAACCGCATTGTAACATCTATTTCCAACAGGATGCTAATTATTTTAAAAATTCATTCTAAAATTGCCTAATCAGGAATAAATAATAATTCCAATACAATCCAAGGACTCAATAAATTTTTTTGAACAGAACACTACAAATTTCAATTTGTACCTTCTCTAGATGTATTATTAGGAATATTTCAATGGTTAACATTACCATTTCAACAATTAATGCCCAATCACATTAGGCTAATAAAACTATATATCTAATTTGTAAAGATGATTTCTCTAAGGCCGATTCTATAGTAGCAACTATAATATTTAATAACACTCAAATATATGTACATACAAATTTAAACAAAGAAATAACAATAAGAGCTCTACATAGGCGCCTAAGATATTGGATTTTTCCTTGGCGTTTAGTGAAATCTAAGAATTTTCGAAAAGATCAATTCGAAAGTTTCTTTTTATCACGAATAAAAATCTAAAATATTGAATGTAACATTTGAACATATCATGATATTTCAGGCGTCTATATCATCAATAAGCTAGTCGTAGAAAAAGTTACTATTTAAAATGGTACTCTCGACTATAGAACTCATTTAGGCTCAGCCTAGTCAAAATGAGATACATCACTCAATAAATTCAAATGATACGTTTTTCATCACAATTTAACAAGTATATAGTGTTGAAGGGCTTAGAGATAACCAACTTTGTTGCATACTTCCCAGGTTGGAGAAGTTGAACATATGTGGGTTAGTTGGCAGCGTTAACCTATGCATTTGGTGGGCGGAACCTCACGTCGATATGTCTGTCTAAGCACTTATGGCGAAGTTGACGATGTCAGACTTTGATAGCAATTTAGCAACGAAGTTGCACACAGAGTTGATCATCTGTGGAAACTATAGAGCCACTAAATTGGCAACATGATTGAAATTCGAGTTTGTTATCTATAAACCCCTGTATTGGTGAATTTGGAGGAAGAAATTGTGTATAAACGATTTCAAACTTATACCAACCAAATACCCGGTAAATAATGCGATAGCAACCCTGGATGAACTGCAGTTCGAATTGCTTTTCTATCCACCTTTAAATCCAGATCTATTTTGCAGCGATTAAAATCTATTTGCAGCCCCAAAAAGAATGCTCAGTGGTAGAAGATTCGTATCGAATGAAGAAATAATTGAAAAAATTAAACTTATTCAGAAGACATATCGTTCAACAAAAAGTCATCGAATGTTAGAAACGCATTATTAAATGTATAAATTAATGAAGAAAGTTGAGATTTTCTTTAAAAGCTATTGTTTACTCAAGTTTTCTTATCAATTCATTGAGTGATGTTATTGCTATGCGAGCATGGTTTGAAAGTATCCGACCTTAACATGAAGATAAGAGCACTCGCCAATAAAGTATGCAAAATGAAGTTGTGTGGCTTTGAAAGGTACTCAACAAAAATTCTGCCATTTTTGAAGCGCACTTGCGACGGTCATTTGTTCGAGAGAGTCCATGTAAACATTTCTGTGAAAAGGGAAAAATCAAGTATCAAATAATTATTTGTTTTTGGGGACAATATGCCTGAGCAAATCAAAAATGAGTTGAACCCTTTGAATGGACGTTCTTCATTAACCAGGGTGTAATTTTGGGCACATTTAAACGTAGCTTTGTGTACAAGCTTGGGATGCAATAACGGTGGAAACGTCCAAAAACTATAACTGCTGATGATAATATCGCTAAAGTTCACCAAATGGTGCCAAACGTTAAATTAAAGTCAGATATATGCTCTGGATATATTTAACAAATGTGTATGTCACATTCCGAATCAAGTTTTAAGTGAATAACGCGCTGTTAAGATGTACAGAAGTATTTATTGATTAGGCACGGTTGACTTCTTGATAATTGAGAAGGCATGAGCAATTTCTCCTGCACTAGGTACCATGTTCGAATGAACGTTTTCAGGGATCTATTAGTGCAGTTTAGATGAAATAAATTGCCGATTAATTACAATATAAAAATTAGATACCTACCCAAAATATGGTTGAGGTGACTAGTTTCGGGGATAGTCATGGAGTTGTGTAAATTGATTATCTTCAAAAAAGAGAAACCATTATGGGATCAAATTACACAGCATTACAGCACTTGCTATGGCGGATACTCCCGAATTAAGGTTTGAACTTCATCCTTATTCTACTTATATACCAAATCTAACCAACGCGATTTTTTTGTTCCCTTATCTAAAAAACTGAGCATGGACGACTGAGGAAAACGCTGGTTATTATTTGGAACGGTCGAAAAGATGGGAACATTGTTAGAAGAATTTGCATCGAGAGACTCTTTGTACAAAAACAAAATTAAATTTTAAGAAGAAATTTTAGGTCGAACATTTTTCAAACCACTCTCGTATACATTATCTTGAGTTCTTTTGTTCCTTACATAGTCGAGTAAATTGACTCTGCTCTAAGTTAGTAACTAATCCAAGACATTATTGTGCTGAAACACTCTGATAAAATTAGCTAAGACAGGACTACCCTATTATCATAAATCATTATTAATTCAATTATCATATCTCTCAAATTGTTGCACTTACTTTATAATTGATTGTTACACGTGTAAGATTCCATTAGGATAAAAAATTACAGAAGCTTGCAAGAGGATTGATGAAAAAGTAAAAGAATTTCGATAAATTCATTTTACTCTGGAAACAGCAAATATTGCACATGTGGTTGAATATGAACGTTGAAAGTATTTTTCTTTTTGCGATTTTTTTATGATGTATGAATCAATTTAGAGGGATTTGGTAGAGATATGTAGAAAAATATACTGTTTTGTAACAAACGTTTGAGTATATTACATCCATTCGTACTTTTGAGGGCTGGATAAGTGTTACTTGTCATTAACTTGAGGAGATGTTACTGTTACAATTTTATGGCGATGAAACAAAAGAAACATCAGACAAGTCGAAAAAAAGGAGATGAAAAAAATTTAGTAGAATTATTGGAACTGGATTCAATGACCTATTCTAATTACAAAATGTTCAATTCATGAAACAACATCAAAAACATATAGAGTTTCACAACAAATTGAAGGACAAGTTGCAAAATACATCACATATGCCTATTCATTCTAAGAATTACCATTTATTTGGATCAATTAACCAAGGGTTTCTTCAACTGAGCTTCAACTTTCAAAAGGAAGCTACAATTAGTTCCGAAAGATTGCAAGATTGGCTAGCTGAAAAATAGAAGAACATAGTAGCTAGTCATTGACAACACAATCAGATATCTAATTGAAATCATTTTTGTGGCAATAGATCCGTAATCTTGTAAAAGAATCCCTCAAAATGTACTCATACACCTAATAAGATTTACGAAGGCTTCCCACTTCAGTAAGCCCATAATCATAAAGTAACAGATGAAATTTATTGTTGTTGTTATCTATGGAACAACATTTTACGCTGCTGCAATTCTTGATATGATTAAAGGATTTCTGTAGAATCTAAGTAGGGTTCTGGTTGTCAGTCTCACATAACTCATTTTAGCATATTCCATGAATAAGGAAGGTTAATAGAATACGGGTCGCATTAACAAGGCAAATATCGTAATGCAGGGAGTTTATAGCTGAAGTCGCGCCCGTTTGTGTCATCTGTGGTTACGAAGATACCAATATCCAAAGTCCCTTCATTTATAAATGAGTTATCGTTCTGGCGAGAAATCGGAACTGTTTGGGGAAAATGAAAAAGACATGAGTATGGCATAGAACATAAAAAAAGATTTGCTATGCTGAATGAAATATTTTTTTGTAATTTTTATTAATTGAATAGCATAAGATAAATATAGTATTGAAGTTCGAATAGTATCAATTGTAGAAGTATTTGGGCAAATTTGCGGGATGGGCTAACTGAGAGAGAAAGCACTTCATAGTTATTATCTTATTTTCGTGAGCATATTTTAGTTTGATGATAGGAATCATTCTTCTAGATTTCTATCATGTGTTTTAAGTGTTAAGGAATGTTCGGATATTTGCTATTTAAAGAACTGGCGAAACGAGAAGAACACCGTTTAAAACTGCGTTAAAGCTGGGAAGAATGCGATATGTATTCCTTACCGCTTAGGAAGCTACAACGAAATAAATGTATACAAATCACCAAATAAAAGACGTTAAAGACTTTCAGAATAAGTACTAATCTACGTATCCAATTCCAAATACTGCTCGTCGGCAATTAGATAGAGTCACAACCTTTGTTTGCTCTTCGACCAAAGTGGCGTTGGAATGCTCTGATCAAGGAACCATTATTCTCCCCAGTTCGGGGAATATCTCCGCCTGTATGGGACCGTATTCCACTAACTCCCCATCCACCGTGACGTAGCCTTGCTCTTTGGGATCCGGCTCGATACGAAACGCTCTGACCGGCAGTAGCTGGATACGGCTGCGCTTAGAGATGCAGTTCAGATGAGATCCACTGCTGAGCCTGAGGAGGAACTGGAGCAATTGCGATCTGGTGGTACCGGTATGGATCACTAGAAGCCAAATCGTACCTGTGAAATATAGACTAGTTAGGGAGGAATGAGCTAAAGCGAGGCGAAGAAAATGAGCAATGTCCAAGCAATAGGTTTTGCTATAGAAGTCGCTGAGTTCGGTAGCTCATATTTCGTCATAACGTAAGTAAATCTAACCTAATGAATTAATTTTACGTCCGGCTCGGTGGCGTAGGGGATATGATGCTTGCCTCCTGCGCAGAGTTACCTGGGTTCAATCCCCACAAAGTCGGTGCGATTTTTCGGATTCAGGGAATCGCTTGAGTATCCATCTTTCGGAGGAGATGTAAAGCCGTCAGTCCTGTCTAACAGAGATGTGTTGGACATTAAAGATCCCTTCCCTCGACACGAGAGGGGTTCGGCAAAATTCCCGGGTTAGTAAGGTGACAGAATTCCCCGGCGTGTCATTGGCCGAAAGGCGGAAATAGAGCACGTTAAAGGAATAACAAACGAACAAAGAAACGTAAGTAAGTATTATATATTTTCTTTCAAATCATTATAGGGAACGCCAAATATTATCAGTAAGAATTAGTTAAATACACCAAAATAACATAACATTGAAGAAAGAAGTGACAAACAAAACACATAGTCTTCTTATGGCGGCTTCGAAGTACCTACTGCTCATGTTTCTTTACTCACTCGGGAGTTTATTATCTAGTTTCGTGACTATGGAGTTGAAAGAATTTTTTGTCTTCAACAGACGTCGTTTTGGGAGTACGGTGATCGTGAATACTATGTTTTAGTTTTGTGTCTTTAAAGTGAAACGAAATGAGACACTTTTGTTACTTTTCCACAATTTATTCAATAATCACGACCGGTTTCGACCCTATGGTCATTTTCCAGTTAATAACAATATAATACATGAGTAGGCAAGTACAAGTACAGAATGAAATTTATCCTAAATATTGAGTAGGGGGATCCATTATGCTCTAGTTGGCTGTTGAGGGCAGTAAATTGTGGGTTTTTACATAGTTTGTTGATCTCCAAACTTTCCAACAAATTCATCTCTATCCCTTTGTTACCTTTATGAAGGATTTTGAGATTGTTCAATGATATAGAGTGGTAAGTTGATTTTATGTGTTCAAATATTGGCGAATTTTTTATCTGAAGAAATATGTTCCTTGAATCTAGCTTCAAAACTTCTCCCTATTTGTCCGACATAAGCTACCTGACATTCATTGCATTTGGTTTGATAAATTCCTGATTGCTTGAATTTCTCGTTTTTTTTTGTTTGGCATTGAATAATAATCTGCTTAAGTTGGGGTCGCTTGAGAGTGAAGTAGTTATGTTCAATTTAGAAAAGTAGTTACTGATTTTGTTAGAGAGTTCGCCGGTGTATCTGAGACTAGTGTATCTTTTTTCTGGGGTTTCTACGATGCTATATAGTAATTGGTAGGTAATACGTTGTTTTTTTGTGTTTAATGATTGTATTTAGAAAATGTTGTAGTATGTTGTTATTTGAGGCAATTTTTCTGATGATATTAAGTTCAGTTTGAAAATTTTCTTTCGAAAGGGGAACAGAATAAGCTCTATGAATCATGGAGTTATATGCAGCTAGTTTGTGACTTAAATGACTGAACGAGTCCATTGGAATCGATGCGTCTGTGAATGTTTCCTTTCTGTAAATTTTATAAGTGAGTTGGTTATTTGAATTTGTAATGGTTAAGTCGAGGAAATTAATCGAGTTATTATTTTCTAATTCAGAAGTGAAGCTGATGCGGCAATGTATTTTATTCAGGAAATTTAAAAATTGCTGAATTTGTCTGTTTGAACCACGAAAACTAACTAAAATGTCATCTACATATCTTTACCAGAAAGTGTTTTTTAGCGAAATCTGTGTTTAATATTGAGTTTTTCTCTAAATTATTCATGAAAATGTCAGCTGGTAGAGGGCTAAGAGGTGAACCCATTGGAAGACCTGAATTTTATTTGAAGAATTTAGATTGAAATTGAAAGTAACTTTGAGATAGGCACATTTGAAGAAGATTGCTAAATTCATTAGTGATATATGGCGGTGTGTTAGACTCGGACAAGATATCTTAACAATTCGAAGACATCATTTGTTGGAATGTTCGGGTACATATTTTTGACATCGAAAGAGACTAACTCAATATCTTGGGAGATTGTGAGATTTGAAAGTTTATGCATGAGATCTATAGAATTAGAGATAGTGTATTGTGCTTGAAAATTCGAGAGGTCTAGAAATTTTTGATTCAAGAATTTTGCTAGTTTACCTGATGGTGTGTTTATATATGACACTACAGGTCTTGCAGATTTTTCTTCCTTATGTAGTTTAATCAATCCGTACATTTTTGGAGCTTGAACATTCATTGGAATCAGTTTCCTCTTCTCCCATTCTGTGTGTGCTAGGTTTTCTGACAAACTTAGCCCTTCTTTGATTTCTTTTGTGAAAAGTTTGGTTTGATCTTTTGGTATTTCGGTGATATCCATTGTTTTCAGTACATCCTGCATCTTTTCTTCGTATATGTCTTTATTGAAGCATACTATACTATTGCCTTTGTCAGCTTTAGTCATTATGAGATTTTCGGCTTGGATTTTGCTTGATATGGTCTTTATTATTTTCAACTGATTCTGATTGTTAGTTTTTATGTCAGATTTTCTGATAATTTCTGTGAGTTTGTGTTTATGGAGGCTTGGGTTGGTGATGATATCTTTATGTTTTTGGATGGCCAGCTCTGCTTGCACTCCGGTTATTTCCTTATCTGTTTTGAATTTGCTGTTTTCGGGGGTGAACAGACAGAAAGGAAACATTCACAGACGCATCGCTTTCAATGGACTCGTTCAGTCATTCAAGTCACAAACTAGCTGCATATAACTCCATGATTCATAGAGCTTACTCTGTTCCCCTTCGAAAGAAAATTTTCAAACTGAACTTAATATCATCACAAAAATTGCCTCAAATAACAACATACCACAACATTTTCTAAATACCATCATTAAACACAAAGAACAACGTATTACCTATCAATTACTATATAGCATCGTAGAAACCCCAGAAAAAAGATACACTAGTCTCAGATACACCGGCGAACTCTCTAACAAAATCAGTAACTACTTTTCTAAATTGAACATAACTACTTCACTCTCAAGCGGCCCCAACTTAAGCAGATTATTATTCAATGCCAAACAAAAGAACGATAAATTCAAGCAATCAGGAATTTATCAAATCAAATGCAATGAATGTCAGGTAGCCTATGTCGGACAAACAGGGAGAAATTTTGAAGCTAGATTCAAGGAACATATTTTCTCAGATAAAAATTCGCCAATGTTTGAACACATAAAATCAACTAACCACTCGATATCATTGAACAATCTTAAAATCCTTCATAAATGTAACAGAGGGGGAGAGATGAATTTCTTGGAAAGTTTGGAGATTGACAAACTATGTAAAAACCCACAATTTACTACCCTCAACAGCCAACTAGAGCATAATGGATCCTCACTACTCAATATTTAGGATAAATTTCATTCTGTACTTGTACTTGCCTACTCATGTATTATATTGTTATTCACTTGAAAATGACCGTAGGGTCGAAACCGGTCGTGATTATTGAATAAATTGTGGAAAAGTGACAAAAGTGTCTCATTTCGTTTCACTTTAAAAATTAATTTCCATAAAATAAATAAATCATCAATACTATCAATTTTGTGTCTTTATTTTCGTGAAAATGACAAAGTGTTGTCATTATATTGCAGAACGGTACCGTAAGTGTTTTACATTTCTTAAAGATTTCTTTGCAACTAGTTGTTGGTGGAGCACTCGCCCTTTTTTGTACTATGAATACTCTTCGCCTCGATCGCAGCGCCCTAGAGGATAATGCGATAGGTACACAAACTGTGAAATTGGTTGAGGTAAGTAACCAAAGCCGCTTGTTCGTCAATAATATATTTAACTCTTCTAATGGTGAAGCCTTTCGTGGACAATCTTTAGTCAGAGAATCTATACGAGGAGTCCAAGTCAATGCATCATCAAGATGAGTTTCAGCAACTGCAGAGAGGACACATTTCCCAATAGTGTGGCAAGTATAAGCTCTTATGTCTTATTAGAATTTAGAGTCAATTTATGTGACCCAAATAATTTTTTCACCTTCTGATCGACTCTTCGTTTTTTTATTACCAAGATTTCTCTACTATTGGCTTTATTTATTAGTGTTGTATCGTCTCGAATATTTTGGCGCTATACGAGTCCACATTTTTCAACAAATCATTGGTGTATACTATAAATAAGACCGGTCCCAGTATTGGACCCTAGAGTACAGTGGTTACTTTTCTGCTCCTTCACCATGGGTTCCCGTGCTTCACAGGACTCGAGCTTTTCCAGGAGTATTTCATGAAAGACGCTATTGAATCCTTTACTGAGATCTAGACAAGCGAGAGTCATGCCTTTATAATAAATTCAATTATTGCCATCAGTGTTGGTGTTATTGATCTTCTTTCTCTGAACTTATGTTGATTTTCATTCAGAATATTATTGTAGTTAATGCAAATTATTAGCCTCGATTTCATAGCAGATTCAAAGACTTTTGAAATCGCACGTAATGCTTATGTAGGCCTGTAATAGCCACATTTGTTAGGATCACTTTCTTAAGGATGAGTACTACCTTTGCAACTTGAGTTCTGGTGGAAAATCCTTTGCTCGAAAGATAGATTGATAAAATGGCTGAGTGGTCCTGCTAGGTATTTTACCACTAGGCAAACTAAAATTCCATAAATATCCTTGGATGTTTACCTTTCATATCTATGTTCCCATTTGGTTTCATAATGCAAGAATTATAAAACTAGCCTGTTTTATGATTTTTTCCTTTAATTTGTTGATAGATGTGGAGGTTTTAGTTGTTATTTATTATTCGGCGTGAGGTTGTTTTCATGTTTACTGGGATAATGAATTATCAATTGCTATTAATTATACCAATATAGTATCAAATGAGACAAGATGAAGGTCAAGTAATCGAATCAATTGTGCGTCTGATGCAAGGCCTTTTAAGAAATAGTAAACAGAAGATAATTGTTTTTCGAAATATTCTCTACTGAAATCAAAGTAGTTTCGCATTGCATTTTTGTAGATTGTACACAGATATTCAAATTCGAAGTAATGTTGGGTTAAAAATGCACTTGTCCGGTGTGAAGTTTGCCAACCTTCATCGTCTTTGTGAAACAAACAAAGAAACATCTACCAATTGGCAGCAACACTTCTTTAATCTTTTAGAAAGAAGAAATGTTGCGTTGATGCGACGGAAACCGTGTATTATAAGAAATCTAACCTACCATCATTTAACTTTGCATCTGGAACGAATAGAACGTCTTCGCCTAAGTGGCTCTGATAGGAAGCGTGAACCATCAAAAAACTGCCGTCGATACAGACCCATGGGGGAGTGAGTGTAGCATTGAGACAAGGTAGCTGGGAAGCGGGACCGTACATTCTAGGTTTTTCCTTATTAGCAGGATCACCAGTTTCGTTATCAGTAGTAGATTGATATGAGCTTTCTAAAAAATAAATTTGGTTAAAGAGAAAATTATGACTACAGTTATATCTAGTTACCGGCTGCCGAAAAGAAAGCAGTCCTTCTAGAAGCAGCGCTGTACCAAGAATCTAATCGTTGACGAGTCGCATGTGTATTCACACTAATGTCAGGGTTACTTCCGGTATTTATTGGTGAAAGCTCTATGTCTTTAGGAATGTTGAAGGAACAGCTGGCAGGAAGATACCATATTTTTCCCCTGTAACTTCTCAGGCCGATGAGCCTGAAAAATTTAATCTATTTAATTAATTATTTTCGTAATAACTTATAGTATATAGTATATATTCAAATGTCATGAGATTATGGCAGCATGTCAGTGAAATATGTGCTAACCACGAAATGATGGCGCCATCAAGCTTAGTTTGAAACTTTCATGAGAAATAAAAATCTTACCTAGCTAAAGACCATACATTAAACCGCTGACCACCCAAAATTCTCAATCTTTCACTCTCTATATCAACATCGGACAAGAACCCCCATCCGACTGACAAGAACGAGAACAGAATTTGTGATTTAGTCTCAACCCTGACGAGGTCCATGGGTGCCACTTTGCTCTTAATAGCAGCCAATGCGGAAGGAAGTGTAGAAGGAATGTAAGGTTCTCCGCAATGGTAAGCTATGCTTCTGGCTAAACCGTTTCCGGATCCACCCGGAATGACTCCTACTGGAATATTTTTTACTGTCTCCGACCAATCCCATCGTTCGAACAGCCCGTTTATGACTTCAAAAACAATACCATCGCCTCCAACCTACAACAAACAACAAATGTAAACGAACAGAATTAATGTTTTCATCGTGTAAAAACCACAGCGATATACACTGCGCTAAGGATTTAAAGCACAATTTCAATATTTCATATTTCTTTTTTGGTCGGCAATTAATTATTAGCACATGTCTTTTCGGATATGTATGAATATATGCCAAAGAAATTCGATATTTTTTCTTGGCCGCACATGTTCCCCTACAGATCTTATTTGTGGTGGTTAAAAATAGATGATGATTTGGAGAATATTGTTTAAAAATTGTGGAATATGCAAACTCAATGGATAACATCCTTTAAAAGCTGAATATGAAAATATGAGAATAATATCACAGCAAATGCTACGATCAAATATTGAAATCTATTTCGCTCGTTTTGGTATTCCAAAAGTATTATGCCCAACCAAGGAACATTTTTGGAGATGAATCGAATTGAATTTATTAATTTGCCAGTATTCCATCGAAGCTCGATGGGAAAGCTGAGTCATCCGTGAAAATAAGCAGTCTCTTACATCAAACTTGAATGATTTTGATCTTGCATTGTGCGATATCTTTACGACTATAGAAATTAAATTTTTATAACTACTGTTGTGAAACCGTCTGAACTGATGTTTAGACACAATGTAAATGACAAATTTGTTTCAAAACTTTCGCCTGCGACGTATAAAAGAGAATCAAAATAAACAAAAAAACAATTCTTCTAGGGTAAAAGAAATGTTATATTCAAATTGAAAGATGTAATATTGGTTAAGTCATAGGTGCTCAAACGGTCGATCACGATCGACCAGTCGATCTCGAATGCTTGTCAGGTGGTTAAGTCGCGGAAAGTTCCTAGAAAGGTTTCTAGAATTATTGCCCGAAATAACAGCTTTTCTAGACGAAAGAGGTGATGACACTCTGATGTTGAAAAACGAAAAATGGCTGACTGATTTGGCATTTTTGACTGACATCACAATGCACTTAAACACCATCAACTTGGTGCTTCAAGGTAAAGGAAAAAACCATTATTGAGATGATTAGCGTAGCAAATGCATTGAAAAGTAAATTGCAACTTATGATAGATCAACTGAAAAGAAAGGATCTGAAACATTTTCCGTCTTTGAAAGCTAGGATTCCTTAATTGAATTATGATACGTATTAGGCTGAATCAACAAATATTTTGGGACAATTCGAAATGCGTTTTTATGATAGAAGTAAATTGGCAAATATAGCATCATTTATGAGTTATCATTTTTCATATAAAAACATTGAGGAATTAGCTACTGAAATAGCAAGTCAGTTTAATATGAACTCATGTTCTGTTGAAAGTGAGTTGGTGCAAATTATATCAGATATACATCTCAAACCTACAGCATCTGATACAAATTTCTGGTGTTTTATATTGGAAAATAAATATCCGAATCTAAGGCAAATCGCCCTGCAACTAACGGCAATGTTTGGGTCAACTTACTTGTGCGAGTCTGTATTTTCTGAAATGAAGATAATTAACTCAAAATATCGCAATCGCCTAACTGACGATCATATGTCATCATTCTTGCGATTAGCACTCAGTGGTTACGTACCATCTTATGAAAAGTATGCGGAGGACACGCAGTGCCACGTTTCAACAGCCAAAGTCACTCCTTAGTTGAGTTTAACACCATATGTAACTCTTTTGTTTTGTAACAACCAATAAACTCGAAATTTTGAATAACTATGAGTTTTTCATTGATATTATAGAGAAGAACCTAACTAAACTTCACCCAAACCTTGACTAGATAATGTATATTGTGCGGAAAGCTAATATCTATATATGCTACGCTACACTACGGTAGGTAGTTAGGGTGTATCGTGTATGTATGACAACACTGCATCACACATACTTGCAGCCTCTCAGAGTCGATCGTAAGTAGTCTAAAAATATTGAGGTAGATCGCCAGCAGTTCAAGTTTGAGCACCCCTGGGTTAAGTCATACAAAAAAATAACGCATATTGGGAAAGTTTGGATACCAGAAAGAAGATAATTATTAAAAAAGCATGCGAATCAACACAAAAATAATAATTTATCTGAAATGACTATTCCAATACATGATTCTGGAAGATGATATGCAATGCAATAAACGCTTAAGTTTGCATTTAGCACTTAGACAGGAAAAATTAATGTAAAATACGTACATAAACTTGGATATGATTGCGATTAGATTAAAATTTGAAAGACCGATTATATATATATATATATATATATATATATATATATATATATATATATATATATATATATATATATATATATATATATATATATATATATATATATATATATATGTACGTATAAGTAATCATGATTTATTCTGTATACATTTAATTTTTTTCCATATTAAAATACATAAAGAAATCTTCTGGAATTTCTTAGTTGTATAAGTTTGATTCAAAATATAATAGTTAATAAGATAATTTTCAAAATTTAAGGGAGATATGTACAATCCTGTACATAAGATAGATATTCATACTGAACGAGCACGGTACTTTTTATACGCCATTTCAAAAGTAACCGAACTGTTTAAGAAAAACAGTACTTCTAGTGCCATCTGTTGTAACTTGGTACTCCATTGACAGCTGTTAAAAATTTCATGACATTTGTATGTGAACAACTTGAGTTTTTGCGTCGTTTGTTAGTGCGTTTAGTACATCGGTCGAAAAATAAGTTTTAAACAAAAAGCTGCAATTGAATTTTGTGTTAAACTTGGTAAATCTTTCACCGAAGCGCACCAAATTCTATTGCATACGGTAATGATCATCAGCCCCGTATCTACGTTTTTTTCGAACAGGGGCAAGAACTTCATATAGCGCCCCCTCTCTTGAGCGTTTGATTAACACTAGTATAAGTATAATAGGTGGCATTTTTTATGATCCAGAGAATACTCTTTAGTGTTACATCAAATTAAATATAGCTATCATATAACAAGACAACCAAGACATTTTTTCATCGTTTTTTTTTCTTTCTTTTCCGCGAAAGAATATACTAGCTCATCAAAGTCCGCCTCAAAGGCAGTTTTATTTTCAATGGCTAAAATCGCGAGGCCAGATGACCGTTCTTGACCCATTGTTGAACGCAGATAGGTTTATTTTTATTTTCAGTTTACTGAAACTTCGCTCACAGCTTTTAGATGTTCTCGGTAATGTGCAGTATATCCTTAAAGCTATACTAACATAAGGAAACGCTTCTTGCTAGTTATTCTTACACAGATGTTGTAACCAGGTCGAATGCACTTGATTTTTCATTAATTTCCGGTACTAGGTCTTTGAATACAGCAAGTTCCTAACAAACATCAACTGCATTCAAGTCTTTTGAATATTTTCGTGCTAGATCGGCTCCATTTTTCTGCAGATCATCTGTTGACATATTTAAAATTGCCTGGCCACTGGAGCAAGCGAAATTTTCTTGTAGACTCTTTGCGCTCTCTATCCTTGTTTCTATTTCTGTTAAAATTTTGTCATATACTACTTTTATATCTTTGGAAAACAGCCTATTCTTGATTCGTCTTCGCAGAATTCATCGTGTTGCCTTTTTTTCTGGAGATTCGTTTATTTTGAAGGACTGGCTCGATCTTCAGCTTTTCTAATATAGCTGCAGCTTCTTTCATCCAATGTTCTATTGGTTTGATATGGCGAAATGATAATATCCTCTTTTTGTATTTCAACGTTCACTCTATTAATCTCTCGAAGAATGTAATTCCAAATTTATAAGTTGAAGATAAATTTAAATTCCATCACCGCATGTAGTAAATAAGCAGCTTCATACTTCGATTCTGCGGTTGAAAAGGATTCTTCCATTTCTTCTAGAGCTTTGACAACTTCCGGTAAATTATTTAATAGAGCAGTAACAGCTTGGTGTTTAGCTGACCATCTGGTTTGACTACTTCCCTTTAAGTTTGTTTTAGTACAATTTTGCATTATTTATAAAGTTTTTGTATAAGCCCAAGTAGGTTAACTGCTTCTGGACATGATGACGCTGAATGGCACACCCACAAGAATTAAAGAGTGTGCTTGACAAGGTACAAACTCTGTCAGCTCGTTCACTTGCATAACTCTAGATTGGACGCTTTTGTATACGCCAGCCATCTTAGATCCTTTGTCGTAAGATTGTCTACGACATTTGTGCATATCGAAACCATCAGCTTCTAATTTTTCTAGAATTCGCTGGGTAATATATTCTCCAGTTTTTCCATCTACTTCAATAAAATCAATAAAGCTTTTCTTAATAGTACATCCAGTTTATGTTATTTTTACATATCGAATAACCTGGCTCATTTGTTCTGAATGAGATACATCTAGAGTGTAGTCAAACATGATGGTAAAGTAGTTGGTCTCCTTGATCTCATTGATAATGGTATTTCGAACTTTTTTGCCATCATATCGATTATTTCATTTGGTATTGTTTTCGACAAACATGACCCCTGTCCTGTTTTGATGTGGTCTAACTGATATTTGAAAGTAGGATCATATTTAGCGAATAGACTTGGGAAATTGAGAAAATTCCCGTGACTAGGTTGTAGAAAATTTTCAGTGAGATCACTCAGTGTTTCTTAAGTACCTCTAAAAGAAAGACAGTTTGTGGCAAGATAAACACCTCAAAAAAGTAAAGGGAACACTTACCAATATCTTTAAAATATGAATTTGATGATTCGAATTAATAGAAATCTTTCGGTTTTTGTTAGGATGTATTGTATATAATGTATTCTCATGAAAACAAAATAATATTTGACTTCTCCAAAGCACCTATCATACAAAAAAATTTGAAATTTGAAAATGACGAAATTTGGTAAAACACAAAAAAAAAATCCTGAACTAATTTCGAAACGATATGGAAGCACTTAAATTTTTCAGTACCCAGAAGGTCCACCTCTGTTATTAATGACACTTTAGCATCGTCGCGGCATGCTCAATATTAAATTGTCTATTACATTTTGGCCTTAGTCATTCCAAGCTCCCTGAACTGCTAATCGAAGCTCCTGTTCATGATGGAAGACGTTTTGACGCAGGAGATTTTTTTTAAGGGTGTCCCACACATGCTCGATGGGATTCAGATCTGGGGAGCAGGATGGCCACGGTAAAAGATCTGCAGACCTGCTAGAACGTGCGAATTCTGATTCCACGTTCATGGGACCGATCATAACTAGTGACACACTAACGAGCCAACAAGAAACAATGGGTGGGAAATGAACCAAAACTGGAAAAACCTCGCCAAAGTTGTTCGAAAATCAAGACGATGCTGATTGTTTCCTTCGATCGAAGAAAATTATTTTTCCAAGGGACAATATTCAACCTTCCGTAGAATGTTAAATATCCTCCCTTGAAGGAGCTAGTTTTCCGATCTACTCTTCATAAACACCGTTAACCGGGGCCACCGGGAAGTGGTACAGCACGGTCAGATGTCACGAATAGGAATAATGGACTGCAGTTTCGGTCTCGTTTGACCTCGTCAACATTATCTACCCACTCGTAACAAAAAGGCCATGCCCTTACCTACTCATCTCAATTCGTTGGAGCGAACGCAATAATATAAATATCACTGCGCCCCCCAACGAACCGAAACAGAGGCTACCTCACCAACGCCCCGCGAAACGGTGAAACCAAAGAGCAGATGAAACAAGAAAACGTTAAGTGGTCACACTAGTTCGATAACATACCGCCATGCGACACTCACGTATCAGACAGAAGCGGCCGTCGAAGGACCGACGCTCCTTATTTCTATGTGGTTTACAACCAGGCATACACAAACATCTCGAAACAAAAAGTTACTAAATGCGAGATCTCGCAATGTGTAGACATATTGAAGTAAATTATTTTTCCAAGGGACAATATTCAATCTTCCGTAGAATGTTAAATATCCTGCCTTGAAGGAGCTAGTTTTCCAATCTACTCTTCATAATCACCGTTAACCGGGCCACCGGGAAGTGGTACAGCACAGTCAGATGTCACGAATAGGAATAATGGACTGCAGTTTCGGTCTCGTTTGACATCGTCAACATTATCTACCCACTCGTAACAAAAGGCAATGCCGTTACCTACTCATCTCAATTCGTTGGAGCGAACGCAACAATGTAAATATCACTGCGCCCCCCAACAAACCGAAACAGAGGCTACCTCACCAACGCCCCGCGAAACGGTGAAACCAAAGAGCAGATGAAACAAGTAAACGTCAAGTGGTCACACTAGTTCGATAACATACCGCCATGCGACACTCACGTATCAGACAGAAGCGGCCGTCGAAGGACCGACGCTCCTTATTTCTATGTGGTTTACAACCAGGCATACACAAACATCTCAAAACAAAAAGTTACTAAATGCGAGATCTCGCAATGTGTAGACATATCGAAGTAAATTATTTTTTCAAGGGACAATATTCAATCTTCCGTAGAATGTTAAATATCCTGCCTTGAAGGAGCTAGTTTTCCGATCTACTCTTCATAATCACCGTTAACCGGGCCACCGGGAAGTGGTACAGCACAGTCAGATGTCACGAATAGGAATAATGGACTGCAGTTTCGGTCTCGTTTGACATCGTCAGCATTATCTACCCCCTCGTAACAAAAGGCCATGCCGTTACCTACTCATCTCAATTCGTTGGCGCGAACGCAACAATGTAAATATCACTGCGCCCCCCAACAAACCGAAACAGAGGCTACCTCACCAACGCCCCGCGAAACGGTGAAACCAAAGAGCAGATGAAACAAGTAAACGTCAAGTGGTCACTCTAGTTCGATAACATACCGCCATGCGACACTCACGTATCAGACAGAAGCGGCCGTCGAAGGACCGACGCTCCTTATTTCTATGTGGTTTACAACCAGGCATACACAAACATCTCAAAACAAAAAGTTACTAAATGCGAGATTTCGCAATGGTAGACATATCGAAGAAAATTATTTTTCTGTACCACTTCCCGGCGGTGGTTACCGGTGATTATGAAGAGTAGATCGGAAAAATAGCTCCTTCAAGGTAGGATATTTAACATTCTACGGAAGGTTGAATATTGTCCCTTGGAAAAATAATTTTCTTCGATATTCCGAAATCTCGCATTTAGTAACTTTTTGTTTTGAGATGTTTCCTTCGACACTCGTGGTGTGGTTTATCATTAATTCGTTCCGCAAGGTCAATCGGTCTATAAGGATTTCTATTTAACCGTCTTGAGACGTTTGCGTGAAAACCTGGAATTGATTCCATCACCTCAAATATATTGAAAAACGCGAAAGAAGAGATCGCGCCTATTTTGACAAATTTATTTAATGAATCGTTCTCTCAAGGAACTTTCCCAAATTGCCTGAAAACGCCATAATGATTCCAATACATAAACAAGGAGTAAAGATCGAAATGGGGAATCATAGACCAAGAGCGCTGTTATCAGTGATATCTAAACTTCTCGAAAAATTAGTTTTGAAGAATTTGCAGAAATTTTTGAATAAAAACTCGTTTTTTTCAGCGCAACAGTTCGGCTTCTTGGAAAAAAGGGGAATAAAACTTGCTGTAACTAAGTTCAGTTGTGAAATAAGAAAGGCCCTGGATAGGGGAGACTTTTTAACAGGCATTTTTCTGGACATCGCTAAAACTTTCGATACAATATCTCACGACATTCAGAATAGGAATTAGGGGAAAAAGATTTCATTGGTTCAAATCATATATGACATTTGTCATTTTTTTCGAACGTCTGCCAAAAATTTTTCGCAAATTTTTCTTTATATTAAACAAGTTTCACGAAGGAATAATAAATGGGCGATGTCAACCCAGATTATTGGGTCCATAATGAGTCTGAAACATCTATAGATCATAATCGGCATCACTTGGAGCACTGAACCTGGCCATCGGGGCCCTCTCGGTCAAACAGAGAAGGAATTTGTGGAAATATCGCAGGTTATGTATCTTTTTATTATCTCCTTAGTCCCTTTCATGACCTTGCTTGCTATGTGAAATCTTTTCTTAGATTTGTTTAGGCATATAAGAAGTTTGATTGTTGAAATATTTTTTTTTCTGCTGGTTTTCTTTTTCCATTGTTACAGATTCCTGTCCCAAACCCCCTTCCTTTCACTTTTTTTTTGGAAATCATGGAATGCAAGAGAGAATGAAGCGGCTAAGAAGAAAAATCTTTGGTACTTTCTATGTACACACGGCAGTAACACAGATAAACAGACAAGCTATTGCTAGTGCAATAGCGACAGGGAAACAAGTTTTTTTTTCCTCAGGTTTTTTCACTCGTTTATTGAATTATATACAAGATATTATGGTTCCCTGTTAAATTTCCTGAGCTCACACTTGTGTTTTTCTGACACACACCAAAATTATAGATATAAGCATTTATTGTAAATACAATTTTCAAATTTTGTAAATCCTCTTTTTCAAAAAAAGAATATATATATATATATATATATATATATATATATATATATATATATATATATATATATATATATATATATATTTATATACAGAACACGTGAGGATAGGAGAAGTGATCAGCAATAGAATGATTTTGGAATACGGAGTACTACAAGGAGCAACACTTTCACTGACGTTGTTTCTCATATACATAAACGACTTATGTGATAGTCCTCTGAAGGGTACGGCTTTGAACTACATCTCTCGAAGTAAGAAAACTCTTCTTGGGGATATATGTTATGATCTGGAACAACTGTCGACTTTGTTCATAAACAACAAGCTCTGTATAAATATAAGTAAGACAAAATACATAAACTTCTCCATCACTGATACCTTCAAATTCGACTCACCTATATATATTCATGATACTAACTGCCAGAGATTACAATGCAACTGCAAGAATATCGAACAAGTCGCGACGAGTAAATATTTAGGATTAACTTAAAACCAGAATTGAAATTGGAAGAGCCATGTTGCTAATTTGAAGGAAAAGCTGAGCACAATTTCGCCAAGGTTCTATTTTCTTCGGGAGATTGTGCCGAAGAGTACATCGAGAGTAAGCTACTGTGCGTTGGTTCAATCTGTCCTCACGTATGGAATAAGTGTTTGGGGGGTATTTATCGAAGTATTATAAAACCACTTTACAGAAATGCTTCGTGCGGGTTATCTCTAGGGTAGGCAGAGTGCACCCTTCGACATCACTGTTCGAATCACTGAGTGTTTTTGATATGGATGAGCTTCATCGCCTGTATTGTTGCAAGGAGTATATAAATACAGATTAGCACTCAAAATTCCATTAATGCTAGGCATATAAAATTTGTCCAACCTCTAGTAAGACTCACTGCGAAACTGAACTCGTTTTATTACTAGCTCACACCCAAGCCAAATCTGTCGAAAAAGTGATTAGAAGATCCATAAACAACAGTATCTTTTAGAATTTTAGATATTCTGGAGTGTTACACACACCTGCTTACTCGTATTGAAAGATTGTCAGTTTATTAATTTTATTGTGTAGTAAATATATAGAAATGTATAGATGGGCAGAGATAATTTGCTGCACATAGGCGTAAGCCTTGCAGAATTTATGTTTTGAATATTTGTATGTTGTTCTAATTGATGAATAAATTCGATTTTAAATATTTGCCGTAAATGGCCTGATTTGTGTCAAAACAATTCGTGGATTTTACATAACGATAACGCACCATCTCATCGAGCCTCGGTTATTAATGATTTCAAGAGCAAATACTCGATAAATACCATCGAGCAGCCGCCTTATTCGCCCGATCTAGCTCCGCGTGGCTTTTTTTTCTTTTTTCCCATTTGACATTGCCGCTCCGAGGAACCAGATTTGACTCCATAGACTTCATAAAAGAAAATTCGCCGTAGGAGCTGAAGGCCATTCATGAAAGCGCCTATGAAAAATGTTTCGATGATTGGAAAAAACGGTAACACATGTGTATCGCTTCAAATGAAACATATTTTGAAGGGAATTCAACAAATATTGTAGAATGAGATTTTCGCGTTTTATTTCAAATTTCCAGATACTTTTTTTGTCAAAGTGTATACCGCAATATATCTCATTGTGAGATGAGGAGCTAATGTTTTTCAACCGATTAGTTGTAATATTGAGATAGGGGTAGGTTGCACAACTTCTCTTGCCTTTTATTGTTTGTTATCTTGCTAAAATTGAAAACTTGTGTGATATTTCGTTTCGAAATATCATTATAATTTTCAAAAATTATTATTCATGCTATGCACGATTATGCAATAGTTTCGATAACTGCTTGGTAAATTTAGCTCATGATATGTATTATCATATCCTGAATTTCCACTGCCTTACGTAAAACATCATACTAACACTGCCAAGAATGTGAAAATACATTCAATAAACATATGAATTCCTGAAAACGTGTCCTTTGGAGTTGTTAAAAAAAAGCATGAATTGACTAGGTATAAAAGGTAAACGATAGAAACTCATAATTAGGTTAAATAAAAAAATATCTAAGTTCTGATAATCAATAATAATTTATCTATGTCGATGTTTCTTTATACCAGCAGTTCCAAAACTTTTTCAGGTTACTGACCGGTATTGTGTTAAGGTTTGATATAAAACCCACCGAGTGATTAAAGTAAAGAATTGTTTCGATTTTTTTGTCTTCCATTTTAAATGGAATTTATTTTTGGCGAAGACGTACATCATTATCACGATTGATAAAAGAACCTAGTATTGTACAATATTACGAGATACACACACTACAATGTAGTTGTGTAATTTATCGAAAAAATTATATTAAACTTACTGAACTGACATATGCAATTCATCCGAATTTTTGGACTTAATTTGTTTATATCTCAAATTCTTCACCAATAAAAATCAATTCAATATGATATTCCTATAGTTGATCAATGATTTTCCGACTTCAATATGATTTTATTCTTCTGAAAGTCATTCGTTATCTTGAAACTAACCTAACCTAACCTAACTTGGTAAGGTCTAATGCAGGGGTGCCAAATCGTTCGATCGCGAGTGCTTTTTGAGTAGATCTCGAGAATTTCGTTCACGCCGATATAAATGTTGCGCCTGCAGAAATTGGAGTCATTCTGAATTGTAACTTGAAGGCAATACTACGTCGATACAAAGTTTATTATTAAATAGTACAAAATGAGTGCAGTGAAGAAATCTAAAACGTATCATTTTAATAACGATTGGAATTTTTCTCTTGTATGATGAAGGATAAGTGCATTTGTCTTATTTGTCGTGCGTCAGTTATAATACCTAAGCGTGGTAACTTATAGAGAGGTATCATAAAATGGTTCATGAAAATCATGAAAAGTATTTTCCGCCACAGAGTGAATTAAGAAAACGATATATACGTGATTTGATATCTTGTTCGAAAAAAGAACAAACCCTGTTCACAAGACCAGCCAAACAATCAAAAGCTGCGACGATCGCGTCATTTAAAATATCTCATATATTGGCGAAATACAAGAAACCATTCGAAGATGGATCGGTTGTGAAGGAAGCATTTATTGAACCGGGTGAGACTTTATTTGGAGATTTCAAAATAAAATAGAAATCATGTCTGCTATTAGAGAACTTCAGTTCTCTCGTCCGACTGTCACAAGGCGTATTGAAGTCATGAGTCAGGACATGGCAGATAAACTAAAACATGATATCATGAAATGTACATACTTTTATTTACAGTTCGAAGTATCCACCGATATGACAGACACTGCCCAGCTTAGTATTTTTATTCGGATGGTATTCAATGACATCCAAATGGACTTGGTCAAGTCCCGATTGCAGAACCAAGAAGGCGATAGATTTCGTAATCAGTGATCGAAAAGATATTGTCAAAGACGTGAGTGAAATAGATAATACTCTGGAATATAACGAGAATATGTCAGTAAATATCTTGTTTGAAAACATAAAGAACACCATTACAAATGCCAAAGGGATACATTACCACAAGACAAATGAAGATCAGAAATTGAATCAAAGAACAAAACTCCTTATTAGGAGACGAAGAGAAATGTCAGACAAAACCGCTGAATACAGATCCATAAATCTAGAGATAGCTAAAGAAATGAGAAAATTCAGAAGAGTGAAAAACCAGAAAGAAATTAAAACTGTAATTGAAAATAATAAAAGCCTCAACGTTCTAAGATGACGAACCGAGATCGGAAGAAAGAAATACATAAGATCAAAAATAAGTTAAGTCCTTTGTTAGCAGAAATATTCATGAATAACTTAGAGAAATTAATTCATAATCATCCACTCAGTAAATATTGCTAATACTGGTATCGCTTTGTAGACGATATCATTATTTGCTTCACAGGAACAGATAGACAGTTAAAATTTTCGAAAATCATATAAATTCATTACATCCAAAAATTGGATTCACAACCGAAATAGAAAGCAATAATTCGATAAATTTCTTAGACGTAACAATTTCGAATGAAAATGGAAAACATGTTTTCGCAATTTACCATAAGCCGTCACATACAGATATTATAATACATAACTCGTAGTGTCATCCATATCAACATAAAATGTCAGCATTCAATAGTTTTATTCATAGATTGATTAACATCCCGTTATCACCAAAAATTTCAACAAAGAATTAAATTTGATTAAACAAATAGCCAAAAATAATGTTTACAATCCCAAACTAATAAATAATATTTTAAATAAAAAACAAAGTAGAATCGCATTGAATGAAGTTTACCCTGTCGATAAATTGAAACAAAAATTCAACACCTTAACCTACGTTGGCATTACAAGTGAGAAACTGAAATCATTCTTGAGTAGCAATAATCTCAACATAGCTTTCCAAACTAATAATAATTTAGGCAAATATATAAAAAATAATAAAACTAAACCAGGTAAAAACAATAAATCAGGTGTTTATAGATTGAATTGCAATGACTGTGATAATTTCTACATTGGTAGAACTCATAGAAATTTTAATATTAGAATATCGGAACATAAACGCAGTTTTTCAAATAAAAAATCATCAGATTCAAATTACGCGAATCATCTCTTAGAAAATAATCACTCTTTCGACCCACAGTTTGAAATTTTGCATACAGATAATAAATATTGGAAGGTAGATCTTTGGGAAACTTTAGAAATCAATAAATACAAACACTCAGGTAGACTCATCAATGAACAAGTCGATTTAAGCCCTTCACCTCTATTGAATCTCTTCGGGGAGCAATCTATTCCTTAATTTTATTGGATATACTCGTCATAAATAACCACTTAAGTAGAAGCAACCCAATAAGCTTTTAATTACTCAAGAACATTTATATTTATATTTTCTGTACATTCATTCGTCTGAAGAAGCTACGGTGTAGTGAAACGCGTTACGAATCGCAATTATTAAGTAATATTCCTTAAAACACAGTACTTGTTTTTATTATTGATAATGGAATTTTACCAAGTAAAAGCCTCCCAAATTCAAAAATCAAAATAAACATGGTAACATGTTCTCGGAAGAAATTCCTGAGAGAACGGAAGATGAAATTCTATCAGCCCTTTAATAAATGAAAGATGACAAAGCTACGGGAGAAGATGGTATAGAGATAGAGGCCATCGTATATGACGAAGAGAAAATTATCAAAGCCCTAAAGGTACTACTGAATGAATGCCTTATAGAGGGTATAACACCATCGGAATGGAACAATGCCAGCACCGTGCACAAAAAAGGAGATGTTACTGACGCCAACTATAGACCTATTAGCCATCTTAGTCATGTTTATAAACTTTTCACGAAGATCCTAACAAAACGATTAACTAACACGTTTGATTTCTCTCTCACGAAAGAACAGGCAGGTGTTCGCTCAGGATATGGGACAAATGACCATCTTCTCACCTTGAACGTTCTCATTGAAAAATGTATAGAATACAACAAACCTTTAATGCTCATCTTAGTTGATTTCGAAAAAGCCTTCGATTCAATAAACCAGGGAAAACTTTTAGAAACGATTGCCGAGTGCCGCATAGATCACCGATATTCTACAATAATCAAATACATATATGAAAATGCTTCAGCAACCGTTAAAACATCGCAAACCCAATGTACGAATAAGTTCAAAATTGAGAGAGGAGTCAGACAGGGAGATACGCTATCACCCTAACTATTCGTAAGATTGCTGCAGAGCATGCTGAACAAAATTAACTGGGAAAATACAGGAATCAATATCGATGGCGAGAAAATTAACCATCTCTGCTTCGCCGATGACATTGTGTTGATAGCGGACAATGTAAAAGAAGGGCAAACTATGCTTCAACTATTATATGAGGCCTCGAGTGAGTTCAGCCTAAAGATCAACATGATGAAAACCCAGTATATGACAATTCTTGTTCTAACTGACTCATTGAAAATAAGTGACACAAATATGGAGCAGGTGCATGTATACAAATACTTGGGACATGAGATCGGTATCAGGCGGGATAATAAAACTCACGAAATACAGAGAAGAATACGTCTGACTTGGGCAGCTTTTGGAAATTTGCGGCACATACTCAAATCCGATATTCCTGTCTGTCTGAGGAGGAAGGTTTTCGATCAGTGTCTTCTTCCTGTTTTGACATATGGAGCAGAAACACTCGTGCTGACAAGAAAAAACATCAGAAGAATACAAGTGATGCGAAGGAGAATCGAAAGATTGATGCTTGGAGTTACTCTGAGAGACAGAATACCTAACCAGACTATCAGAAACAGAACCGGAGTGAAAGACGCTGTTGAAGCACTACCCGATGGACTGATGATGTAAAGAGACTGGCCGGGAACTGGATTCAGAAGGCCTAAGACAAAAATGGATTCAATTTAGGGAGGCTTTTGTTCAGCAGTGGACAGTATGAGCTAATAATGATGATGATGATGATGATGAATGAAAGGAACATGTGCACCAAGAAAAAAGATCGGATTTTGTTGGCATATGTCCGGACATATCCGAAAAAAATCGAGTCTGCAAGGAGCGATCTGCCGAAAAGCTAACGCTTTTTGTACTTGTCTTTCGCATGTTATCATTGTTGAGATATGATGTACACCTGTTTGACAGCCAGACAAGTATATGAAGCGTAAGCTTTTCGGCAGATCGCTTCTTGCAGACTCTGTTTTTTTTCGGATATGTCCGGACAGTGTGTAGCGTTGCGGTAAATAGTCCAATTAGTATGGTTTCTTGAAGCTTTCTGTTCGATATCTACCCTTCGTTTTCATGGTTTCCCGGTGGCGATGGTAACTGGCCTATGTGTCAGTTAGGTTATCAATCTAACCGATTGAAATGAGTAGATGGCAGTTTGCTCTGGTGTTGTGAATGGGTGTGCAGGTCTGACGAGGTCAAACGAGACCAAAACTACAGCCTTGTGCTCCTATTCATGACAACCGAGCGGACTGTATCACTACTGTGTGGCCCTGGTTGACGATGATTATGAATGGTGGGCCGGAAAACCAACTCCTTTAGGGAAGGTTATTCAACATTCTAAGGAAGGTTGGATACTGTTCCCTGAATAAAAGTTTTCAATTTGAAAAATTGAAATTATGCGTAAATTTTTTGGCGCAGTGTAGTTCAAAACAATTGTTCCTGTGAACAAAGTGGTTTGAAAAGTGTTTCACATTAGTACTGATATCAATATTATTGTTTAGACAAATAGCAACATTGGAAAGGTGCGTCATATTTTCAATTCCAAGATGTCTCTTCTAATTCCGTTTTCATTAGTCGAAAAGAACGGTTTGTTATATTGTCATTTTTTGAAATAATTGACTCTCTTTTTCTTCGATAGTTCTACTGCTGCAGAATTTTGTTAACAGTTCGACGAGATAACTTCTAATTTGTTCCTTTTTAATATTGGCAAAGTTTTAGAAACTTCTCTAAGAAAATAAGGAAAGATCTAAACATTGTTATTGCAGTCCACATATTCCCAAATACATATATCCAATATTGTAGAATTTTCAAAATCTAAAATTAAAATGAACAAAAAAGTATCTTTGGAATCAAGCCGTGTAGGAAGAAGTGGCACTCCTCGTACTGATCGAAAGTCAGGGATATCTAAAAATAGTGTTGCATCCTGACTACGATGCGGTATGACGTGAGAGGTCAGACAACACCGGAATATGACAGTTACAGACTGGAATCATGTGAATATAGCTTTTGGAATAGTGTAATGAATCATTAACGATTTTATTTCATCAAATTCTATTTTACAGGTGTTCTGACGATTGAACAGTCAAAATTTTGGTGGATCAAAGTTTTTTATCGCGCGACGCTTTGGAGAACAATTTAGTGCAGATTGCCTCGCGAAGAGTGTTAAACACCCTGTGAGTGCTATGGTATAATCTGTTATCTCAGTAAAAAGCGAGTCTACATCGTAGAAAGATAACAAAACAGGATCTATACAAGCGACTACTAGAGACTCGGCTGCTACCTCAGCTCAACGAATGATTCCCTGATGCCGAAGATTATATTGAGTTGCATGATTTAATACCCTGGCACAAACTATTACAATATTTCTGACTGACACAAAAGTTGCTGTTTTGCCTTTGCCAGGGAACTCATTTGTCATATTTTTAAAACGACTGTCAAAACTTTTTCGCAAATTTTTCTTTAAATTAAACAAGATCCACGAAGAAATAATATATGGAAGATGTCAACCCAAATTATTGAGTTCATAATGATTCTAGAACATCTGTAGATCATAATAGTCATCACTTAGAAGACCGAACCTGGCCATCGGGGCTCGCTCAGTCAAACAGAGAAGGAATTGTTTTGTTGAGTTTGAATATTGAAGGGATTTTGCGATTATACTTCAAAATTGGCAAGCAAGAACAAAGAAGTAATTATGTTTTAGGAGACTCAAGTGTGTTTAGACATAAGAGTCAGGTATGATAGTTGAAATATTTTTCTGCTGGTTTTCTTTTTCCATTGTTACAGATTTCTGTCCCAAACCCCCTTCCTTTGGTACTCTTTATGTACACACGACACTAACAGAACATAAACAGAGAAGCTATTGCTAGTGCAATAGCGACAGGAAAACGAGTTTTTTTCTCAGGTTTTTTCACTCGTTTATTGAATCATACGCAAGATATTATGGTTCCCCTGTTACATTTTCTGAGCTTACACTTGTGTTTTTCTGACACACATCAAAATTATAGATATAAGAATTCATTGTAAATACAATTATTCGAATTTTTGTAAATCCTCTCTTTTCAAAAGAATATACATACATAAATAATATATATATATATATATATATATATATATATATATATATATATATATATATATATATATATATATATATATACGGCCGGCTTCCTCAAATATTAACGATTCCCCGGATGTGGGTCATCACTTTGTTATTTCAAATGGCAATCTACCATTTTTATTATACATCTAGAACCAATATTTGAGCAAGGCATAAAATACCCAAGTTGTTGGCACTTATCTGTCAAAAGTTTTGATAGATTTAATTATTTTTGTTATAAACTCGATTTTTGAGGAACATTTAAAAAAATTGTAGCTCGTGGATCTTTTGCACTACAGACAAAATTTTCGCTTGGGTGGATAGAAGAAGGATCAAGGAATTTTTTAAGCAATCTACACGTGTCAAATGTTTATTGCGTTGTTTTGTATGATTTTTTCAATTTGGCCTTTTTCAAACAGCAATAACTCAATTTTTTCAAATTGCACGTGCCAATTTTTATATCGCCATCAGATGAAGCGTCAAATTTCAGATGGAATTGTATAAGCATGTACTATACCCATCTCTTATAGTTCCGAAATAATTTGAGAATATATTGAATTTTGATGATTAGACAGGTGCCTAAAATTAATGTACTTGTCACTTCGTTCATTCGAATTTGATATTTCAACAAGAATTGTCGTTATTTCAGATTGAAAATATCCAAAAAATACAACACATTTGGAATAAAACCACTGGTTATTCAAACGAAAATATATTTAATCTTTTTTCAATTCATTTTACAATGTCAAAAAGTAGTGGGTAGAAATTGCAGGCAATTCAATAACCAATTTCCAAATTTACCGTCTATGAGTAAAATAAAATTTCGAAGCATTAGAAGTAATTAATTAATTAAGTAAATAAATGATAGCAACCATCATAGGAGAAAACTAATTTACGATCTGAATAAATGTTCAATATGGGCCCCATTTTGCTCGATACACTTGACAGCTCGTATACGAACATGATGAGTTGCCCTCCTAGTTTCCTCAGGATCAATATTACGAAAAGCATTATGAATGCGCTCTAGTAACTCTTCTTTACTTCTTACAGGAATAAGATACACTTCACTCTTGATTTTGTCCCATAAATAAAAATCAAGGGGCGTCAGGTCCGGAGAACGCGGAGGCCATAAATTTGGTCCTTGATTACCCCACCATCTATCCTCGAATATTTCTGTTAGCTGCCGATCTACAGCTCGTATTTTATGTGCTGGTGCACCAACCATTTGGTAATAGCAATCCTTCAGAATGTTAAGGGGTAATCCATCTAAAAAATTTGCTAATGTTCCTCTCAAAATTTCCAGGTATCTTTGTCCACTAAGATTTTCCTCATAAATGTGATAAGCCAAGAAATCATTCATTAAAATTGCAAAAACGTTCACGCTGAATTTATTTTGGAAATCAATAACCTCAATGAAATGTGGATTTTCTGTGGCCCAAAAATGTCGATTTCTCCTGTTGGCTATTCCACTTTCATTGAACTTGGCTTCATCAGACCATATAATTTTTTGCAAAATTGTATAATCTTCTTGAAGCCGAATTAATAAACTTTCACAGAAATTTACCCGCTTGGGAAGGTCAGTTGGTTTAAATTTTTGTAGTCTGATAAAAGAATACAGGTGCATGTTATGTTTCTTAAGGATCCTTTGAATGGAAGTATAACTCAATCCAATATCCATCGATGCTGACTTAATGGACGCATGTGGATTGGCACGAAAATACGCTAACGTATTAATTTGATTGTCGTCGTCCTCGAAAATTGGTTTTCTTCAAGTTTCTATGTATTTTGTTCCTCCAAATTGCAGAAAATTGCTTTTAATCCTTCGAAATTTTGTTTTACTTAAAGGCGCCAAATTTGGAAATTGGTTATTGAATTGTCTGCAAGTTCTATCCACCACTTTTTGACATTCGCCATGAATTCAACAGAGATTAAACATATTCTCGTTTGAATAATCAGCCATTTTATTATCAATCTGGTGTTTTTCAAAAATTTTCACTTCAAATTACTAACAATTCTTGTTGAAATATAGAATTCGAATGAACGAAGTGATAAGTACATTAATTTTAGGCGCCTGTCAGGTGAGCGTAGCCAGTTCAGCTACTTGATTCAAACACTTCAAAGCATTCTCTGTTAGTTCTTGCAAAATCATCAAAATTCAATATATTCCCAAATTATTTCGGAACTATAAGAGATGGGTATAGTACATGCTGATACAATTCCATCTGAAATTTGACGCTTCATCTGATGGTGATATAAAAATTGGCACGTGCAATTTGAAAAAATGAGTTATTGCTGTTTGAAAAAGGCCAAATTGAAATAATCATACAAAACAACGCAATAAACATTTGACATGTGTAGACTGCTTAAAAAATTCCTCGATCCTTCTTCTATCCACCCAAGCAAAAATTGTGTCTGTAGTGCAAAAGATCTACGAGCTACAATTTTGGGTATTTTATGCCTTGCTCAAATGTCGGTTCTAGATGTATAATAGAAAAGGTAGATTGCCATTTGAAATAATAAAGTGATGACCCACTTCCGGTATAACTGGAAATCGTATCACTTCGAAAATATTCCTTTTCAATTGGAAATTGGAAATCGCTAGTTATGGCCGCGTATAAAATTTCAGCTTGATATTGTAATTGGAAATCAAAAAGTTTTTCTGAAAAGACTGAATTATCAACTGAATGCCCCATTCAAATTTTTCAGTGAAAAAAAAACCGTTCCAGCGATCTTGAAATATTGCTCATTTTCGAATGAGTCAGCCATATTGGATTTCACCGGAAATGAAATTTCAATACAAATTCTGAAAAACCTAGTCCTTTGGCTTTCCAATGACGCAAGAACGAATGTTCTAGCTCTGAAATTGCGAAAGTTATAACGGAAAAAAATTTTCCGGTTTTCTCTGGCGCACCCTATATATTTTTCAATTAAAAAAATAATGATGTTAAATTTTTAACCTTGAATGGCATCACAACTTCAAACGCCACGAAAATGCAAAGGCTTATGTAGAGAACATATTCCGAAGCATAAAAACTCTCACTGCAGCAAAAAGGGCCATCACTAAATATTAAAATTCATTTTATTAGATTTTTGTTACAACTTTAATAAGTTTTACACAAGATAATCTACGATAGTTCAATTCATGAATGTACCTACAACTTCGTCTAATGAGTTTTGACTGATCAAATACCTTTGTCACACTGGACTTTTCATTGAAATTCCACATCAATAAACTGAGTGAAAGTTGAAAACCATGAGCAATAGTCTGCAAAAAGTAATTGAAGTTGTTTTCAATAAGTTCTTCATACATATTCTACTTAGAAGGAAAGATCTTGGTATCACATCAAAATTTCACATTGTCATAATCAATGTGAATTTAGTCTTTCAATTTGTAGTTCTCTCTTTCGAAGGAATAAATATTACTGATTTCCAATGTCGTTATGTTTTTGACGCAATTTATCAGCTAACAAGACTTTTTAAGAGAATAATGAGTTACATTAAATTGAAACCTAAAGAAAATAATTTCGTATAATAATTTCAAGACTTTCTGTTACTGTTTTGCATAGACAAGTTCAAAGCATTTCATTTATCAAATTATATCACACAAATAAGTTCCTGAAAAAGTCTGCTTAGGGTAGTACCTTGTATTTGGCATGACCTTAGACATGTGAAAAATTGAAATCCTTAAGCAATTATTTCCATTTGAAAGTCATTGTGAACTGCAATAATAAAATAAAGACCTCTCATATCTATACACAGTTTTTTGAATAATGTACATTTTAGTAATCTACAAATTTTTTATGAAGTTCATTAAGTGCTTAACAAAGTTTAATTAAGGAAACACTGACTTCGAGTTTCGTACAAGTGTGGGATCGTCTTTCAAACGAACAAACGATAATGAATGGAGATAAAATTTTATTGAGAAGGTCGCTGCTCAATGAAAATTGATATCCTTTTTCAAATAAATGAAACAATGATGTTCAAATTTTCACTATAAACACCTCAAAAAAGTCTAGGGAACACTTCTGAATATCGATATATCGTATCCAGAACACTCAATATGGATTTTTTTTAAGAAATGAACACTAGCATCAATTTCTCACCAAATTATGTAGTGCCGCAACAGATTTCAGTTTTTTTTATAAAAAACTAAAAATGCATCAGATGCGACGCTGCTTTATAATCATTTCATGTATTCAGTGTTTGAAATCAGTTAGTTGGCACTTTGTTTCTGTTGTAAGCAAAGATAAAAGATTCAAGTTTTGCGATTCGACCATGGAAAGACGACATTTGACTAGAGAAGAGATGTTACGAGCCGTTGGCATGCTCCAAGCTGGGAGCTCACAACGGGAAGTATCCAGGGTTCTGGGAAGTAGCCCAAGTGTCATAAACCGTTTATGGTCGCGTTTCAATGAAACAGGTAGCGTAGAAGAATGCCATACAGGTCGTTTCAGGATTACTACAGTCGCCCAAGACCGATTTTTGGTTTTACAAGCCAGAAGAGATCGTACTACCACAGCATCTCAATTAGCTCAAGAGCTATCACGAGTTCATAATGTACAAATTTCCGACCAAACTATGAGAAATCGACTGTACGAAGGTCAACTCCACTCCAGACGTCCTTTAGGAGTTCCACAACTGACCCATGGAAATCGCGCTGCTCGTTTAGCTTGGTGCCAAGAACACGTAAACTGGGATCAAGAGAGGTGGGCCACAGTTCTCTTCAGTGATGAATCTAGATTTAGTTATTATCCCGATTCGAGAAGAATTCGAATATGGAGGGAACCTGGAAAGCAAAACCGTCTCCAGCATGCTCGAGAAGTTGTTAGACAGGGAGGCGGATCAGTGATGTTTTGAGGAGGTATACGCCTTGGTGGAAGAACTGGCCTCGTTTTCATACAGAACAACCTCACGGGAAATTCTTACGCAAATAAGATAGTTTTACCTGTAGTGGTACCGTATCTCCAAAAAATGGGTCAAAATCCACTCTTCCAACAAGATAATGCCCCTCCTCATCGTGCAAAAGTTGTCTTGAACGTTCTTGAAGATAATGATATCGATCTTCCATCGGGCCATCCTGCTCCCCAGATCTGAATCTCATCGAGCATGTGTGGGACACTCTAAAAATAAATCTCCTGCGTCAAAACGTCTTCCATCATGAACAGGAGCTTCGATTAGCAGTTCAGGGGGCTTGGAATGACTTAGGCCAAAATGTAATAGACAATTTAATATTGAGCATGCCGCGACGATGCCAAAATGTCATTAATAACAGAGGTGGGTCTTCTGGGTACTGAAAAATATAAGTGTTTCCATATCGTTTCGAAAATATTAGTTCAAGATTTTTTTTTGTGTTTTACCAAATTTCGTCATTTTCAAATTTCAAATTTTTTTTATAATAGGTGCTTTGGAGAAGTCAAATATTATTTTGTTTTCTTGAGAACACATTATATACAATACATCCTAACAAAAACCGAAAGATTTCTATAAATTCGAATCATCAAATTCATATTTTAAAGATATTGGTAAGTGTTCCCTAGACTTTTTTGAGGTGTTTATTTACCAATTGATGACGCGTTTCACCACACTGGCTTCATCAGATAACTCGTACATTAAAAAGGTAGATGTGTCCTATATATTACATTGGTATAAGCAGGTACTTAGCTCAACAGGAAACAGTCCGAACAGGATTGCTTTAAAAACTGAAAAGGTTTAGTAATATTGACGAATTTGGGTTTAATTGACTATTAAATTACGGAAATTTTTCAGTTTACCGATTGCAAATGCGATCGATTTACATCAGATATATCCAAAGTTCGTAAAGGAAATAAATCAGATGTTTACAAGTTCTCTTGTTGAAGTTATTATATGAAATGAAATTTTATCAGCAGAAGTTTGAGAAATTTCAATATTAGGTTATCAGAACACAAAAATCAGATTCTGACTATGCAAATCATTTTTTGGAAGAAAATCATACTTTTAATGATAATTTTGATATTATAAAATTATCTATGGTTTGAAGGTCTAATTGAATAAAAAACTAGTTTGATTAAAAGGCCAACAGTTTCGATTTATATTTTAAATCTTCTTCAGGGCTATAATATATCATTTGGATTACCCTCATACCTTTTAGAAGACTGACCTCGTCATTTCCCAATATGACAGTTGACAATTCAATGTCAAATCTCGAACACAATATTCTCGCTATGATGTGTTTTCAATAGCGCTTTCGAGGAAATTATGTTAAAAGTAGATGCACCTGACGTTTCTCCTGCTATTCCCGATAAATAACAATTACAGTGACCATGAAATCGACCAATCGAAAATATGCTCTTTCGTGTCAGCATTAGTCATCTTATTTATAATTATAAAGTAGTTTTGCTGGAAAATTTAGACGAATGAAGTATTAATTGTAACAACCTTTGAACTGGTCTGGTTAATAATAAGGAATTAGTGTAATAGTACACACTTTTCAAAACATACAAATTTATTTTTATCTTGCACGAAAGATGTCATTTGTTGAAAAAAATCAAGTACCCCAACAAAAATGAGAGATCGATGGATCTGCAAATATAAATATTAATTTTCAGTGAAGAGACCAAAAGTATTCTCAGAATCCAACCATTTTCCACTACCAACATCTGTCCTTCTATCAGGAACACCCTATTTATTAGTTTGGTAGTTCCATTTTGAGTAGGCATACGTTTTAGTAAGTTGCCCTAGCAATATGGCCGATTTTTTTGCTCCCTCCTACCTCAACACTCTAATTTTGCTCTATGGTTCGAGTCAATCTAGGATTCGAATAAATCTAAGATTCGACATAACCTAACCTCAATAACAAATGGAAAAGTCATTAACTTATATTCTGAAAATCAGATTAAATCTTCAGAAAGGATGTATCAATAAACGATCGTTCGATAGCAATTAGTAAATTGCTTTCTTCGAAATACCTAAATGTAATTTTCATAAACGTCAAGTAAATCCCCGAAGATTCAATTAAAGATAATACTAGTGTCTCTGCGGGCGATATAATAATTAGTGAAAGTTACGACCCATTCAGAATATTTGAATCAAAATTCATTCATGAATTCATCACTTGACTAATTTATTTTGTTATCAGTCTTCAGAAAATCAAGAACTCAACTTATTACCCTCTTTAATTATTTCGTTATCTAAGTTTGATATTAGTGGAAAAATCATATCCACAAAATTGGCTCATTAAAAGCTTTTAAATTATCTACAATTATTACTTTCGAAATCCAGAAACAATATAGTAAACATTCAACCCATTAAGACAATGTAATAATTGCATAAAACAGCGCAAACAAAAAATATCGATGGTTTCCTTTTTTTCTTCAAGTAACCCATACGAAAAATCATTTATTTCAAACACTATCTTACTTCTCTCTTTTTGGGATTACATACAGGGTGCTTCAACGAAAACTAAACAGAGGCTATTTCTACCAAGATATTCATTTCTGATCAAAACGCAAAAACAGGTCAATTTTTGTTTCAAGGGGGGACATCTTATGGGGTACAAAACTTGCCTGAAATATCAATCTAACCTAAGCGGGGGTTGCAATCCTTGAACATTTTGAATAGGGAAGATGGGTCGAGTGATGACTCAAAAGGAAGGTGGTATCTTTGTCTACATCGCCTTGAACGAATTTCCATTTTTAATTGAAAACTGTAGAAGATACATGGTGAGCAACTGAAAGATAGGGAAGACTATTTCCCTGAGACTATTCAAGTTTCAGTGAAGTAAAATGGAACAGATCCATGCTGATCAATGGCAGTCATCATGTACCATCCTCAGAATTTCAACCCCTAGAGAGGGTGACCACCCTTGAAAATTTTGAAGAGGGTATAGAGTGACCTCGAGAAGAAAGGTATTATCTGTCTGCCCGTGAACGAATTTTCATCTTTGATTGAAAACTGTAGAAGATACAGAGTGAGTTACTGAAAAATAGAGGAGACTATCTATCGCCCTGAGCTATTCAAGTATTAGTGCAAAAAAAATGAAACAGATTCATTCCAGATCGAAGGCTGTCATCTTTGATCTAAATGAATCCATTCCAGTTTTTCGCACTAATACTCCATAAGTTTTGGGGCGATAGTCTTCTCTATTTTTCAGTGGCTCAGTCTGTATCTTTTACGGTTTTCAATCAAAAATGAAAATTCTTTCACGGGAATGCAGACAAAGATAATACCTTTCTTTCGAGTTATCACTCGACCCATCTACCCTCTTACAAATTTTCAAGGGTTGTCACCCATGCTCCAGGGGTTGAAATTCGAGATGGGGATGGTACTTGATGATGACTGCCATTGATCAGCATGGATCTGTTCCATTTTACCTCACTGAAATTGAATGTCACAGGGAAATAGCCTTCCCTATCTTTCAGTTGCTCACCCTGTATCTTTTACAGTTTTCAATTAAAAATGGAAATTCGTACCACCTTTCTTTTGAGTCATCACTCGACCCATCTTCCCTATTCAAATTGTTCAAGGATTGCAACCCCCGCTTAGGGGGTTGATATTTCAGGCAAGTGTTGTACCCCAAAAGATTTCCCCCTCGAAACAAAAATTGACCTGTTTTTGCGTTTTGATCAGAAATGAATATCTTGGTAGATATAGCATCTGTTTAGTTTTCGTTGAAACACCCTGTATGTTTAAGAACAGATTCACTAACGGCAGTAATTTATTTAAATTTAATTCGATATAAACGAATTACACCGTAATTATTATTTCCGCAAGTAGTATAAATTACCAACCTTGAAATTCTGAATTGAGTAATATATATAGATTACATGTGTAAATAGGTAACAAAAGAGAAGTAATATCATTCAGCAATAACTCTTGAAAAAATATAAATTTATCGAGTTCTCAATATTTATTTGACCTGTTTGTTTCTTTCTTGAGTTAATTACGTTGATAAAAGGAAATATTTAGATAAAGTTGCTAGAATAACAATTTCTGTACAAAAAGTGTACATAATAATAACAAAATCCTTTCTGTATGCTAGATGAACGGGTCATAATCGAAAGTATAGATTTGGCCCTGAGATCAGAAATAATGAAAACCTGCTATAATGGTTAAGGAAAAAAGTTTTAAAAATGCCATTATGATTAAAAAGTTTGAAGCATATTTATTTAAACCCATAGTCTCCTTTAAAGTAATTTCTATCAAGTAAAATGACATTCTTTTATATTGGGATTTTCGGAATGAATTCCTGGAAAATGCTTCTCCATCATCTCGGAAGATGTGACATCCACAGGGAGGTACCCAAATGAAACTACGGCATCATTTGAGTGTTGATGAAATGAACAGAGCAGTTGGGATACTCGACACACAAACGATGGTCACTAGTAAAAGCAAACAGAGAGTGTAAGGGGAAGCCATGACGGTAGACATCCTGTTGCAACACTTGCACAGAAACACTTTCTTCAACAAATTGCATCCGGAATCGCAGTATAACGCGCTAAAATTACGTAATTAGCTGAATCAAGCGCATAACTTGAATATTTCAAGAAGAACTTTCAGCAAAAGGTGGTACGAAGTCAATTTTCAATCCAAAATATTGGAGGTATCAGCCCCTAACAAGAGCACAACTCGATTAGAATGAGCTCAAAATCATGTGAAATGGAGACCTGAAGACTAATCCAAAACTCAAATGAACATTGATTTGGACTGTACTCAGATACTGGTAATGTTCAAAAGCTGAGAAAAGTCCAGGAAGTAGACAGCTACAAAGGTTGTACTGTGATGGTTTCAGATAGAATCTTTCAATCACGGTACTAATTTCGTTTCTGTTGACATCACATTGCAGCTGCAACGACGGATTTCTTAAATTTGCATGAAAACATTACCTTAGCCAGCTCTATCGCCTGAGCTGAATCCAATGGAGAATTCTTAGCATAACTTGCACAGAGGTGTTATATGATTTTCGAATTCGGCATTTCAGTTGACTTGACACACAAGAATATTCCGTTAACTTATACTTACGAGGTGTAGCGCTGTAATCAATTCACGAGGTCATATTTTTTTGCTGAGGTTACCTAAGAATTTATTTAATGGTATGTTTCTGTTTCAATATTACTTAAACAAAAATGATGAAGTTTGTATTTTCAATAAATTTTTTCTGGAAGAAGGGCCTTTAGTTTAATTGTTGTTGATTTATACTTCTACTGTTATTTATCCTTCAATTTTTATTACTCAACCATATATGTATATTTTCGAAACAAAATTATTCTTAGTGTTCAAAAACTGGCAAAATATTAGGAAAAGTTAATGAAACGAGTCTGAACTATGGTCTATTCTTTATGTTGGTTTGCTGAAATTATCCATTTATTTCTTGATATTTGATCTAATTGAACCTTTTTGTCAATTGTGAATATTGTATTGTATAGATATACCTACAAAACGTTTCATACATTTCATCTGAATTCATAATTATAATGGAGACGGTCATTGCCCGAATTATTCAATTGTTTCATTTTAAAATCTTAATGTAGTGGAATATTTTTAATCAGTTAAAGAAAAATTAACCATAAGTGTTGAAATTATGTCGTTGGAATGCAGCCAATTTCAGATACACAAACAAAAATCGACGCTATTCCCGATAGTTATTAAACACCCTTTAGCTGCCGCGATCGTAGACACCATCTGGTATTTTTTCATAAAGCGATGCTGATGTGACGACGAAGTAACGCGCTTGATTAAGAACTGAGGGAAGAAAGGGCACGATGTTATGGCTTAAAGTTAAAGCATATATAAAGACCACGATCGCGACGTAAGGATTATTCTATTTTGAAGGCACAGTGGATTTACACAGTAAAATTGGGAATATTTCAGTTTCTATTTTGGGCTTGAAGTGGTCCAACACACTCTTCCGAGGGGGGAACGATGACCCGTTCCGACTCTGCATATACAACTCAGAGTGCTTGCAGTGTTCCAACCTTCTCGCATAAAGATCATTGTATTTGTGGAAATTCTTTGTCGACTTCACTTGGTACGATTTTCTCTCCTGAGGCTTGAAGTGGTCCAAACCACTCGCTTACAGAGGACAAAATCGAAAGAACATGGTCGATGTTCGCCTGAGGCTTGAAGTGGTCCAATTCACTCGTCTTGGGTAGCTGAATTATTTTCAAAATTGCTCGGGGTTGGTATTTGAGTGCTCGACGTGATCCAACCCACTCGCATAAAGAGGTATACTCACAATGGTAACGATATTGATGTTTGTCTAGAGCCTACACTTCTTACAAACTGTAGGTGGACTTCGTTTTGGTTCGGATGCCCAAAGTGGTCCAAACGACTCGCCTTCGATACAAGGAGCATCTGTATTTTTCCTATTGTTTCGAGAATACCAAGTGCGGGAAGAATTTGAGTTAGAAGTTAATTTTTTTCTTTTTATTCGATTGGCTCGCCTATACGTTAATCAGAATTGAAATTGAATTGTTTGATTATACGTAAAATAAATCTAGAAAGATAAAAAACGCAGATTGTACCTCTCTGAGAAGCACGACAGGGGAGAGTTTCCAGTTTCCGTTATGTCCCACAGGTAATTATCATCCGAATCTTCGTCGGAATTTCTGTCCAATATTTAAATTTCACGAATTTTTTTAAGATGTTGATATACAGGGATATCCACCGGGACCGTCCGTTAAAAACTTTTTGAGTTCCAATTACAATATCAAGCTGAAATTTCATACGCGGCCATAACTAGTGATTTCCAATTGAAGTGAAATATTTTCGAAGTGATACAATTTCCAGTTTGTTATTTCAAATGGCAATCTACCTTTTCTATTATACATCTAGAACCGACATTTGAGAAAAGCATAAAATACCCAAGTTGTTGGCACTTATCTGTCAAAACTTTTGACAGATTTAATTATTTTTGTTATGAACTCGATTTTTGAGGAACATTTAAAAAAATTGTAGCTCGTAGATCTTTTGCACTGCAGACACAATTTTTGCTTGGGTGGATAGAAGAAGGATCAAGGAATTTTGTAAGCAGTCTACACATGTCAAATGTTTATTGGGTTGTTTTGTATGATTTTTTTCAATTTGGCCTTTTTCAAACAGCAATAACTCAATTTTTTCAAATGACACGTGCCAATTTTTATATCGCCATCAGATGAAGCCTCAAATTTGAGATTGAATTGTATCAGCATGTACTATACCCATCTCTTATAGTTCCGAAACAATTTGGGAATATATTGAATTTTGATGATTTCGATAGAACTAACAGAGAATGCTTTGAAATATTTGAATCAAGTAGCTGAACTGGCTACGCTCACCTGACAGGTGCCTAAAATTAATGCACTTGTCACTTCGTTCATTCGAATTTGATATTTCAACAAAAATTGTTGGTAATTTGAAGTGAAAATTTTTGAAAAATACCAGATTGGTAATAAAATGGCTGATTATTCGAACGAGGATATGTTTAATTTCTTTTTAATTCATGGGGAATGTCAAAAAGTGGTGGATAGAACTTGCAGGCAATTCAGTAACCAATTTCCAAATTTGGCGCCTATGAGTAAAACAAAATTTCGAAGGATTAGAAGCAATTTTCTGCAATTTGGAGGAACGAAATACATAGAAACTAGAAGAAAACCAATTCTCCAGGACGACGACAATCAAATTAATACGATAGCGTATTTTCGTGCCAATCCATATGCGTCCGTTAAGTCAGCATTAATGGATATTGGATAGTTATACTTCCATTCAAAGGATCCTTAAGAAACATAACATGCACCCGTATTCTTTTATCAGACTACAAAAATTTAAACCAACTGACCTTCCCAAGCGGCTAAATTTCTGTGAAAATTTATTAATTCGACTTCAAGAAGATGAGACAATTCTGCAAAAAATTATATGGTCTGATGAAGCCAAGTTCAATGAAAGTGGAATAACCAACAGGAGAAATCGACATTTTTGGGCCACAGAAAATCCACATTTCATTGAGGTTATTGATTTCCAAAACAAATTCAGCGTGAACGTTTTTGCAATTTCAATGAATGATTTGTTGGCTTATCACATTTATGAGGAAAATCTTATTGGACAAAGATACCTGGAAATTTTGAGAGGAACATTAGCAAATTTTTTAGATGGATTACCCCTTAACATTCTAAAGGATTGCTATTACCAAATGGATGGTGCACCAGAACATAAAACACAAGCTGTAGATCGGCAGCTTACAGAAATGTTCGAGGATAGATGGTGGGGTAATTAAGGACCAAATTTATGGCCTCCGCGTTCTCCGGACCTGACGCCCCTTGATTTTTATTTATGGGGCAAAATCAAGAGTGAAGTGTATCTTATTCCTGTAAGAAGTAAAGAAGAGTTACTAGAGCGCCTGTAGGAAACTAGGAGGGCAACTCATCATGTTGGTATACGAGCTGTCAAGTGTATATATATATACATATATATATATATATATATATATATATATATATATATATATATATATATATATATATATATATATATATATATATGTATATTGAATATTTATTCAGATCGTAAATTAGTTTTCTCCTATGATGTTTGCTATCATTTATTCGTATTAATGTAATTATCTTGGATAATTAGTTTTCGCTTAGTTCCTACAATTTGGAAATTGGTTATTGAATTGCCTGCAATTTCTACCCACTACTTTTGACATTCTAAAATGAATTAAAAATTATATATATATATATATATATATATATATATATATATATATATATATATATATATATATATATATATATATATAAACCAGTGGTTTTATTCGAAATGTGTTGTAATTTTTGGATATTTTCAATCTGAAATAACGACAATTCTTGTTGAAATATCAAATTCGAATGAACGAAGTGACAAGTATATTAATTTTAGGCAGCTGTCAGGTGAGCGTAGCCAGTTCAGCTACTTGATTCAAATATTTCATAGCATTCTCATTATATTCCCAAATTGTTTCGGAACTATAAGAAATGGGTATAGTACATGCTGATACTATTCAATCTGAAATTGGACTCTTCATCTGATGGCGATATAAAAATTGGCACGTACCATTTGAAAAAATTGAGTTATTGCTGTTTGAAAAAGGCCAAATTGAAAAAATCATACAAAACAACCCAATAAATATTTGACATATGTAGACTGCTTAAAAAATTCCTTGATCCTTCTTCTATCCACCCAAGCAAAAATTGTATCTGTAGTGCAAAAGATCTACGAGCTACAATTTTTTTAAATGTTCCCAAAAAATCAAGTTTATAACAAAAATAATTAAATCTGTCAAAAGTTGTGACAGATAAGTGCCAACAACTTGGGTATTTTATGCCTTGCTCAAATGTCGGTTCTAGATGTATAATAAAAAAGTAGATTGCCATGTGAAATAACAAAGAGATGACCCACTTCCGGTATAAACGGAAATGGTATCACTTCGAAAATATTTCACTCCAGTTGGAAATCGCTAGTTATGGCCGCGTATAAAATTTCAGCTTGATATTGTAATTGGAACTTAAAAAGTTTTTAACGGACGGTCCCGGTGGATATCCCTGTATACTATGTAATTTTCTGAATGCATTAAGGGCGAATTAGAAGTTACCTCTTAACTAATGCCTAATCATTTCACACATTTATTACTTGGCAAAATATTCATTTGAACTTCAATAAAATTGTTTAATATTGATTTTGAACCTTTATTTTATGTACCGAATCTTTTTATATTAATTTTCCTTTTGTTTCCACTTGAAGTGTACTGAAATTATTCAACATTGATTCTCACAATGGTTTTCATAATTTGGCAAACTATTAGGAAAGCAATGAAACTATTTTTATTGACTTCGATAACTTGCAAACTATTTGAAATGTAATGAAGTTTAATATCGATTCTGAACTTCACTTTTATGACAAAATAAATGATTCAATCGAAATTTAACTAAACTATATTAAATTGATTCAAATCTTTGTTTTATAACTTGAACAAATGATACCTTAAGAAACATTGAATATTGATTCTTACTTTTGCATTCATAAATTGACCAACTATCTATTTGAAATGTAATAATCAATTAATTCAATATTTAAATTCACTTTTCTTTCATAATTTGGTGAAAGATTTACTCGAACTGTAAGGAAGTTATTCATAATAAATAATAATAATAATCTTGGAATAGGGCAAGAGAATTTAGATTTAATGATTGAATCGTTGAATAATAGTTTTGATTTGATTGTATTAACGGAAAATTGGAAAATAAGTAACATAAATGTATCGTCCATCGATGGTTTCATTTCTCATTATAATGAAAGCTTTTTAATCAAAACGATGGAGTTATAGTTCTGTTGAAATATACCATCAGACATAAAATGAGTTTTGGATCTTTCAAATTTATTACAGTAGAATTACAAATAGCAGGTCGATTTATAGCAGTGACCAGTATTTATGAGTCACCACCATATAGTACGAACTCTTTTTAGAACAACTCGAAGAATAAACACTTCAAAAAGTCTAGGAAGACTTACCAATATCTTTAAAATATGAATTTGACGATTCGAATTTATAGAAATCTTTCGGTTTTTGTTAGGATGTATTGTATATAATGTATTCTCAAGAAAACAAAATAATATTTGACTTCTCCGAAGCACCTATTTTAAAAAAAAATTGAAATTTGAAAATGACGAAATTTGGTAAAACACAAAAAAAATCCTGAACTAATATTTTCGAAACGATATGGAAGCACTTATATTTTTCAGTACCCAGAAGGTCCACCTCTGTTATTAATGACACTTTGGCGTCGCCGCGGCATGCTCAATATTAAATTGTCTATTACATTTTGGCCTAAGTCATTCCAAGCCCCCTGAACTGCTAATCGAAGCTCCTGTTCATGATGGAAGACGTTTTGACACAGGAGATTTCGTTTTAGGGTGTCCCACACATGCTCGATGGGATTCAGATCTGGGGAGCAGGATGACAACGGTAGAAGATCGGTATCATTCTCTTCAAGAACGTTCAAGACAACTCTTGCACGATGAGGAGGGGCATTATCTTGTTGGAAGAGTGGATTTTGACCCATTGTTTGGAGATACGGTGCCACTACAGGTAAAACTATCTCATTTGCGTAAGAATTTCTCGTGAGGTTGTTCTGTATGAAAACGAGGTCAGTTCTTTCACCAAGGCGTATACGTCCTCGAAACATCACTGATCCGCCTCCCTGTCTAACAACTTCTCGAGCATGCTGGAGACGGTTTTGCTATCCAGGTTCCCTCCATATTCGAATTCTTCCGGAATCGGGATAATAACTGAATCTAGATTCATCACTGAAGAGAACTGTGGCCCACCTCTATTGATCCCAGTTTACGTGTTCTTGGCACCAAGCTAAACGAGCAGCGCGATTTCCATGGGTCAGTTGTGGAACTCTTAAAGGACGTCTGGAGTAGAGTTGACCTTCGTGCAGTCGATTTCTCACAGTTTGGTCGGAAATTTGTACATTATGAACTCGTGATAGCTCTTGAGCTGATTGAAATGCTGTGATAGTACGATCTCTTCTGGCTTGTAAAACCAAAAATCGGTCTTGGGCGACTGTAGTAATCCTGAAACGACCTGTATGGCGTTCTTCTACGCTACCTGTTTTATTGTAACGCGACCATAAACGGTTTATGACACTTGGGCTACTTCCCAGAACCCTGGATACTTCCCGTTGTGAGCTCCCAGCTTGGAGCATGCCAACGGCTCGTAACATCTCTTCTATAGTCAAATATCGTCTTTCCATGATCGAATCACAAAACTTGAATCTTATTTGTGCTTACAACAGAAACAAAGTTCCAACTAACTGAATTCAAACACTGAATACATGAAATGATTATAAAGCAGCGTCGCATCTGCTGTAGTTTTAGTTTTTTATAAAAGAAAACTGAAATCTGTTGAGGCACTCTACATAATTTGGTGAGAAATTGATGCAGGTGTAAATTTCTTTAAAAAAATCATCCATATTGATCGTTCGGGATACGATATATCGATATCCAGAAGTGTTCCCTAAACTTTTTTGAGGTGTTTCTATCGCAAATAAATATAATTTGACAACTGAAATATTATTAGGTGATATCAATATAGATATTTTAGATCCTGAAGAAAATTCTAGTAATGAATACCTCAATCTGCTGTATGAAACTGGTTTCATATCACTAATTAACAAACCAACAATAGAAAGTCTTGCTTCGATCATATTTTCATCAGCACAAAAATAGAACCACAGCACATTTTGCCCATAGTCTCCTACTCTCAGATAACTGACCACAGTCCTATTATTCTGAAGTTATCTTTGCAACAAAAAAAAACACAAGTACTGAAGTAGGGTCAGAATGTAATATTATCGACTGTGAGTCTTTCGTTAAGACCATATCTCGTACGGATTTCGGATTCGTAAATTCCGCAAATCTAAACTATAGTGTCAATAATTTAGTCAAAATTATTGAGATTGGTATAGCTCCTGCAACAACGTCAAAGAAATACAGTTCAAATAATAATAAACGTAAACAATGGATGACAATAGGTATCATTAAGTCAATAAATGAAAGTGATAGGCACTTCAATCAGTACCGCAAGAACAAAAATAACAAGATATTGGAAGAACGGTATAAAACATAAAAATGATCCGAGAAAGGTGTGGAAATTATCAAACGAACTCACAAGCAGAGTTAATAATAAATCAATGCCTATAATTGACATTGAATCAGAAACGGGTGAAACGATGAGAACAGAGATAGAAGTGGCAAATGAATTCAACAGATATTTCACTAACATAAGTAAACAAATGTTAGAAAAAATTACCAAATCAAGTCAAAATCCACTTGAAAATGTCCCAAAAAACAATTTTACTATTTTCTTGAATCCAACAGACAAAAATGAAATAAAAGAATCATTAATGAATTGGAAAATAATACTTCCCCAGGCAATGATAATATAACTTCAAAGACCCTGAAATTATCTGCAGATTATATCGCAGAGTCAATATCAATCCTTATCAATAAATCGTTCGAAACTGGTATCTTCCCAGAATGTTTTAAAACGGCTATAGTCAAACCATTTTATAAAAGTGGTGAGACAAAAAAGCTCGGAAATTATCGTACAATATCTCTTATATCAAACAGCTAAAATATGGGAAAAAGTATTAAAAAAACGAATCTTAAATTTTTTGGACAAACATGGTATACTTTCAAAGAGACAATTCGGATATATGACCGGGAAAAGTACAGCAGATGCGTTGACCTTAATTCGGACAGTATATGATAATGGGGATAAAAGTCAGCCTTCTCTTGCCGTGTTTTTAGACTTTAGCGAAGGCTGAAGTATTGGTAGTATCACATCAAAGCTCACTTGAAAATGTTACTACAAATACACAATAAAACGAAATGTCCTATTCAATATAAATAGACGATCATACGGCTTTCCATTTGACCGATCCCATATAATAATACATAATTGATGTGGAGAAGAAAATAATATAATTCAGGTATAGGGTAAAGGTTAACAAGAGAATAAACTTCAAATCTGGCTTTCACTCCTTACAAGGAAACTTCTTGAACGACCCCCGTATGTCCTTAATTGCAGAATAAATTACAGAATAGTGTTTAAAACTACGACTGATAAGGAAAAAAATTGCTATAGATAAAAGCAAGGAAAGTTGAGCTGACGTTACGCCAGCATTCATTTGGAAATAAGATATCAGTGCTACTATTGTAAGCTGAAGAAAAATTATACCACGCGCCATAAATACGCTCTAGATGTACAATAAAGCATTGATAAGATAAGAAGAAATCGATATTGAGCAATCGAAAATATCTGAATATTAGCAAAATTTGATTTTGATTTTCATATCAGAACACAAAATTTTATTTCACGGCCTTAGAAACAACATTCAAATAAAAGGAGAGTGAATGCAGTACATCGAATGACTCATCAATTTTCTCACGTATTTCAATATATGCACACATGTGCATGTCAGTTAAAAATTCAGTTTCTTTGAATTTTCGGTAAACCCAAGACAGAAATTTTTAATTTTTTTATTAGTGAGGTATCCTGCTAAAACTATTGGGAGACATCACTTAAGTGTTGATGAAATGAACAGAGCAGTTGGGATGCTTCAGAGTGGGGCAGCACAATCACGTGGGTACAAAAACCATCGCGAGTGCTTTTTGAGTAGATCTCGGAAAGAAAAACATTTTTAATAAGTAGGTAACTAAACTACAAAAATTTATTACGTAATAAAATAACACCCTGCTAGCGGCAACAGGCGGCTTTATCAAAGGAAAGCGCTGTACTTGTTGAAGAAGAGCCGCGTTTTTTATTCTTGCCGCTTTTCTAGAAATTTCGGGCGGCGCGTTTGACGGGAACATTCGAGACTTTCATTCACGCCGATATAAATGTTGCGCCTGCAGGAATTGGAGTAATTCTGAATTGTAATTTGAAGGCAATAGTACGTCGATACAAAGTTTATTATTAAATAGTACAAAATGAGTAAAATCTAAAATGTTTCATTTCAATAACGATTGGGAGGAAGAATTTTTCTTTTGTATGGTGAAGGATAAGTGCATTTGTCTTATTTGTCGTGCGTCAATTGCAATACCTAAGCGTGGTAACTTAGAGAAGCATCATAAGACGGTTAGATATATATATATATATATATATATATATATATATATATATATATATATATATATATATATATAGTATATAGTAAACAGATTTTTCATCTACGTTCCCATTTTCATGATAAACAGAGAAGTCTAAATTACATGATATTGTTGTTGCTTCAGATTATAATCTTACACCTCTGAACTTGACAATGCAAAAGATAGATTTTGATATATTTGATGATAATTCTAAAAGAGAAAGTTGGATGCAGAAGGAATTACACGGAAAGCACCCTAAAGAATTGAAAAATGATTATATTGATGAAATTGCATCGAATAAATGGTTAGTACCTGGAGAATTGTTTGCTGAAACAGAAGGCTTGGCAACTGCGATCCAGGACCAGGTTGTTTTCACAAGGAATTATAGAAAACATATCATCAAACAAAATATAGATGATTCTTGCCGTAGATGTTTCTGTTCTTCAGAAAGTCTTTCATATATTATCATCTTGCTCAGTCCTTGCTTCAACAGATTATTTAGAAAGACATAATGCCGTCGCTAATATTATTCACTTCAATCTAGGAATTAAACATGACCTAATTCCCAAAAGAAAAAAATTTCAAAAATATGAACCTGAGATTATTTGTGAAAATGACAAATATAAACTTTATTTTGATAAAACAATTCTGTGCAACAGAGCTGTAAAACACAATAGACCAGATATCGTTCTTAATGATAAACAGAATCAAATAACATATATAATTGATATTGCTATACCCGACACACATAATATACAAAATAAATACAATGAAAAAATTTCTAAATATATGACGCTTGGCGACGAGGTTAAAAAATGTGGAAAATGAAGAAAATATTTATTCTACCGATTATTATTTCTACAACAGGTGTTATTCCTAGAAATCTTCACAAAAGTATTGAGATTTTGGGTCTGAATAAAAATTTGTTTGAACAGTTACAAAAGATAACAGTCATCAAATCTTGTAATATTCTTCGTAGGTTTCTTTCCGAAAATAATAATGAGGTAGAGTCATAGGTTTTCTCTTTAGTTTATACTGCTCAGAATCTCATTTCATATTTTATTTATTTGTTTATATAAATGTAATATAATTAACTGACAATTTTGTCATATTTATATTCAGAGCAGTATTCTATTCGATCGTTCACCACTTCACACAAAGGAAACTATTAATGAGTAACATTCAGTGTTACTTGACTAAGGTCCGTACACTGGATTTTTCCGGGAGAAAGCCTCTGACACTACTCGTTGGTACATTGATATCATTGTCTGATGATGCTATAGTATGTATATATTCTGGTAGATTGATATATTCTCATAACATTTAACGTTATCCTAATATATAATTACTCCAGGATATGTTTTGATTATAATCATTGCCTGGCAATGGTATTAATTACCGGGTGGTGGATTTATATTTTTCATGAAATCAGTTTGATTGCATGAACAGATATATGGGCAACTCGTCGGGGTAAAACCCCTATATATATATATATATATATATATATATATATATATATATATATATATATATATATATATATATATATATATATATATATATATATATATATATATATATATATATGGATATAGCACCTTCGTATAGTCGCCAGTCTAGCCGAGTCAAAATTTAATTTAATTTAGTCTTCACATACTTATTAATAAGTATATGCTAGTCTTGCACTTTCTATATGGACTCAACGCATAATTCACTTCCTTTAACTTAAAATACACTTATTATTTATTGTAATCACAATTATTATGTTTGTGTTCATTGAGAGCATTGTTAATTAAATCTCGGAGTTGACAACTACGAATGTCATTCAGAGATCCGTCGTCGATTCAGGGTCCATGTATTCATTTGTTAGGTATACGTAGGTGCTGAAACTTAATAAACCATAGAATCAGTGGTAGAAGCAAAATATTTCATTCTTACTTATTTGTCAGTTCTGATGTTTATAAAGAGGCTATTTTGAGTTGAATATTAAAGCGAGTTTACTCTCACCTTCCAGATCGGATTCATTCTTTGAACCTTCCAAAAACAATCTTTATTTTTCAGGATTGAATTCCCTTTATTAATTCAATTCAAATGTTCAAATGTTCTATTGGGTATTTATGCGTATACTTATGTTGGATACCTACAGCAAAAAGCTAAAATTGTTATTTATTATCAAATTTGAACAACAACGAATCAATAATAAATTGAAGTGGTAAAATTTTGTCTTTTTTCATAAGAGATGTTCGAAATGTCCCCCTTTAGCCTGCACGCAAGCTTCAAACCTACTTTCTACTCCTCTCGTGCAGGAAGCTATAATCATAGCGGGTGTGATCGTGCGACAATGCGCACGGATCCTTTTTTTAGGTCTTCCACATTAGTTGAACGTACTGGATAAATAAGATCTTTTATGTATCCCCACAAGAAAAAATCTAACGGAGTCAAATCTGGAGAACGTGTAGGCCTCTGAATTGGACCTCTATTACCAATCCATCCACGGGCAAATGAGTCATTTGAGTAATTTGTCGCAGTATGTGCATTATGGGGAGGAGCCCCATCTTGTTGCTACACCAATACACGTACTTCTGCCAGACGAACATCTTCTAATAAATCTGGTAACGTATTCACCAAAAAATCAAAATATCGTTGTCCTGTTGATGTTTTTTCATAAAAATGGGGCCCAATCATGGAATAACGAGCACCATACATTTATATCCCACACTGTTTGAAAGCGACTCTCTTTTATACAGTATGGATTTTATATAGACTAGTAATGGGCGTTATGCTTATTAACTACCCCATTATTATGGAATCTACTCTCACCACTTCAGTGCATATGATTGAGCAAGTCTGCATATCCTTGCATGAATGCGATGAAATCTATTCGACGTTCCAAATCGATTGGTCGCAATCCTTGTACTAAATGAATTTTAAATGTATGGTACTTATGCTCTTTGAGTATTCTATGAATAGTACTCTTACTAGTTCCAAGTTCTCTTGCTAGAGTACGCAATGAAATATGTTGATTCACACCAGTATACGCTAAAATATTTATAACATTTTCGTCAGTTTTTACTGGAGTTCGATGGTGCCTATGTTTGAAATTCGAAAATGATCCAGTACGCATTTTCCCTTCCAAGTTTAGAAATGTTGATTGCGATGGTTGACGACGAGCTGGAAATCGTTCATTATACAGATGAGCAGCGTCGCGACTATTTTTTCCGACACTCCCTACAAATGAGCAACATATCTACATACTAATTAGCTCTAAATGTAAGTGGCATATTTGCAGCTTATTGCACTAGTAAGTATCATATGATTCTTCGAAATTGTATTAAAATATATTTTTACTTGCTTTTACTTCGCAATTCATAAATACTTCAAAAACTTCAAAATTGAGGGAAAGTACGGTTGCATGGGAACACTTCAATTTGTTTGTTTGTTTGTTTTTCCTTTAACGTGTTCCATTTCTGCCTTTCGGCTAATGACACGTCGGGGAATTTTGTCACTTCACTAACCCGGGAATTTTGCCGAACCCCTCTCGTGTCGAGGGAAGGGATCTTTAATGTCCAACACATATTTGTTAGACAGGACCGACAGCTTTACATCTCCTCCGAAAGATGGACACTCAAGCGATTCCCAGAATCCGAAAAATCGCACCGACTTTATGGGGATTGAACCCAGGTAACTCTGCGCAGGAGACGAGCATCATATCCCCTACGTCACTGAACCGGCATGGGAACACTTCATGATATGGTTCTGCGCATAAACTTTCATTAAGTTCTCTATGTTTTTGCGTTTCATGTTTTTTTCATATCTACCTATGTTTCTCTGATGCAAATATCAAGGAAATGATTCTTTCTTTATCGCCAACAGACAACATTAAAACGTTGAAAACGATATACTACAATACTCTAAAATCATTTGGAAATTATTGACACTATAAAATTTCAAGAGGTGCAATTTGAAAAAGTGAAGTTGGAGGTTATTTCCTGAAAGTTGAAAGAAAATTTCGAGCGTAGAATGTGTGAGTGTACATTTTGAAAGTACATCGTAGTGCATTTTATTTTACAACTCAATCTCTCATAACACCAGAGATATCACCTCTTTTTGGGACGCTCTGTATATCGAACAACGAATTTGTCTCAAATTTTGTATTGCAAATAGAATTTCGTGTGCCGCATCCCTAAAAAGTTACAGAAGGCTTAAGGTGAATCGACTTTATCAAGAACAAGTGCATATGAGTGGTACCGTGCATTCAACAGATGTGGTGGAAGATTCGCCTCGTTCTGGTCGGCCATCAACATCTTTAACTGAAGTTAACATCAATAAAGTGAAGAAAATGGTACTTAAAAAATCGCCATTTAAGTTTGAGAGAGTTATGCAAGGAACTTTCTAATCTCACGAATCAATTGGTACCATTTTAAATGATTGGTTAGGCATGAAACGCATTGCCGCTCGACTAATTACAAAGGACCTGAATTTTCTTCAAATATTGAATTGTAACTGATGATGAGACATGGGTTTATGAGCTTGACATGCAAACAAGTCAACAAGATTCGGAATGGTGTCGTCCAACTGAACCGAAACTGAAAAAACCACGTCAAGTCGATCAAAAGTCGAGGTAATGTTGACTGTTTTCTTTGATTATCGCGGTGTTGTGCACTCGGAATTCTAGCTAGGTCAGAAGGTAAATAAAGAATATTATCTAAGCGTTATGAGAGAGCGAATTCGTCGAAAGAGGCCAGATTTGTGGAAAGAAAATTCATAGGTTTTGCACCACAATTATGCACTATCCCACAAGACTAACATTGTGAATAAATTTCTGACCAAAAACTCAATAAATACTATCGAACAACCGTCCTATTCACCTGATATGGCTCCGGCATACTCCCTTCTTTTTCCAAAATAAAATTACTACTTCGAGATACCCGTTTTGAATCAATAGAAGACATAAAAGAAAATTCGCGGTGGAAACTAAAGTCGATTTCGGAAAAAGCGTTCGAAGAATATTTTGATGATTGTATTATTCGTTGTCGTGACTATCATTTCGGAAGATCCCTGCTTTAAAGGCGATACAATAAATTTGTATTAGAAATAAATATTTTGTGTTTTATTGACCAATTCCCGGTATTTTTTAACTGAATGTATATTGAATTTTCTAGACTCTGATTACCAACAAGGTACCCATTATTGTCCCGATCTCTGTGCAATCAGAGTTGAAATATTTTAAGTATTTTCATTTCAAAATTTGATTATCGAAGTGATTAAAATTGATCTAAGATGACAGTTGGATGAGTATATTTAGTTATAAAGCAACGATTTGATCTCTTTTCAATGTCAATGAAGTCAATCTTCACTCTAGAAGACCTTGGAGGTACCAACCCTTAACAAGAGAAATCGCACGGCTCGATTAGAAGGAATATGAGGATTGGGATTCTGAAGACTGGTCCAATGTTTTATTCGCACATGAATCTAACCTAGTAATGTTCGAAGGATTAGAGAACTCCAAGAAGTACATAGCTATAGAGGAGGTATTGTGATGGTTTGTGGTGGAATCTCTTCCAATGTCATAACTGACTCATTTCTGCAACTGCTCAGATCTCCATGAAATCAATGTTTACCTTGTCCTATTCAGTCGCCTGACTTGAATACGATTGAGCATGTTTATGATACGTTGTCGTTATACAAGATAAGCATGATTTTTAAAATATTAAATAATTGATTGATGCTCTCAAATTGATATGGCACACCAACCTCCAAGAATCCCTTAATAACTTAATTTTGGGCATGCCTAGGAGGTTTAGACCTGTAATACATTTACAGGAAGGTCATATTCTCTACTAGGAAAAACTTCGAATTTATTTAATAGGACTTTTCTGTTTCAATATTACTTCCAAGAAAAATCATGAAATTTAGATTTTTAATTTATTCATTTCCGAAAGAGGTGGCATCCGGATTTTGTTATTATTGTTGTTTTTTATACATATTTCACTTTGATTTGTCGTTTCCAGTTACTTTTTCGTTACCCAAGACCAGTACAGTAGAAACTCGTTTATCCGGCTTCAGTTATACGAATTCGCGATTATCCGGACTACCAACCGCGACCAATTTATATGTACTTACAAGTCGAATTTATGGAAGCATGAACGTGTCGGAACTTGCATATCCCGCAGGCGCGTTTCGCTATTGTTTTAGTTCGTTTGCAATTGTGACTCCGCTCTGACGTGCGTGTCACGTCTACATATTTAAACATGTCACACCGTAAGAGAGTGGTGTTATCGCTTAAAGACAAAATAAATATTATTGATTCATTAAAAAAAGGAGAAACCGGCCGTAAGTTAGCTGATAAATATGGTGTAGGTACATCCACAATAAGTGATATTAAGAAGAATACCGAATTTGTTGTACACCTGCAAATTAGATAGTGAAGACGGGAGTAAAAAACCGAAAAATGAACTTTTAGAAGAAGCTCTGTATTGTTGGTTTCTACAAAAAAGATTAACTGGACAACCGATATCTGGACCTCTGCTCAGTGAAAAAGCATTTCAGTTAGGGAATGCAATCTCAGTATACCAAGATCTTGCAATACCGAGATCTCGCACCTATTCTGCAAGATGAATCTCGCACCCAAGATCATGCGCGATCTCGCAGGATTTGCAAGATTGGTATTATGTCAATTTTGTTAGCTTTCAGTGCTTTCCCATGTTGTTGTTGACGTATGTAAACAATGTACCTATTCTCGGCGGCAACACGTGGCGCTAGGGCCACAGGGCGATAGGGACGAGTAAGGCGAGACGTTTTCCGGTTGTCGTGAATTTGTCATTGTTTTGCAAGCCTGGACGTGTCAGAGTGCAATCTGCAGATTTATAAACTATTCCAATAACAGTTAAGAATAGTTCCTAGTGTGTTTAAGTTTTCTCGGTCTATTCGTTTTGTGTTAAAATGACAAATAGTAGTTTATAAAGAGTTTCAAAGTGGATCACAGGTATGGAAATAATTTTTGAAGGCAGATGATGGACAAACTGCCCTGTGCAAATTGTGTAAGTCTATTTTGAAAACAACGACACGATCTCCCAAAGGCTTACATGTACATTTACTGTCCAAACACAAAATTGATACTTCTCATAAAAAAGTTACAGATAACATGACTATGGTTCCATCAAATTCTTCAATGCTGATCAATGCTTCCGCGTCAGTAAGGCTACCTCCTCGAACCGGTACGAAGAGGCAGAAAATATCTGATTACTTTTCGTCCCTACAAAAAGTTTCTTTGGAGGAGAAATTTCAAGGATGATTTCTAAAGATGGCATGACTTTTAGATCTTTTTGCACGTCGAAAGACTTGAGAGAATAAAACAGATTGTTATGGATTATGGCATGAGTTTGAAAATGAAAGTTTCGCAGGATCTTATGAATCTAAGAAAGAATAACCATAGATTCTGCCTTACTATCGATGAATGGACTTCATGAGAAACAGGCGCTTCATGAATGTGAATGTTCATACATTTTCGGAGAATAAAAATATGTTCTGGAATTTGGGTCTTATGCGCATAGTAGGAAGCATGCCTGCAGAGAGTTGCATAACTATTTTGAAGAAGAAATTATCGGAATATGGCTTGTCATTAGATGAAGATATAGTAGGTGTTACTACAGATGGGGCCAGTGTAATGGTGAAGGTTGGGCGACTCATGAATACTCTTCACCAGCTATGCTACGCTCACGGCATTCAATTGGGAGTTATAGATGTGATTCACAAATCAAAACGTGGAGCCGAAACGAAAAAAGAAAGTACAAAAGACACAGTCCTAGCTCAGTCAGATGTGGTGGAAACTGACGATGAAGAATTTGGTGACATTATTGATAATGAAGGATTTGACTGCAGAATACCTACTGTAGATGAAGTTGACTTAGTGCCAGAATTTGATCACCTTACGAAAATAGTAAGACAAATAGTCAAACTTTTTAAAAAATCACCAACGAAGTATGACATTCTTCAGAAATATATGAAGGACGAATTCAGCAAAAATGTGCAACTCTTGCTGGACTGCAAAACACGCTGGTCTAGTCTTGCAGATATAATTTCCACATTCAATAAGGTAAAGCAATGTGTAAGCAAGGCCTTGATTGATTGCAATCTTGGATCGAATACAAATCATAATACTATCTGGTCGAAATTCAGATTTGTTAATTGCCGAAACTACTCTGCAATTTATGGTGAAAAAGTTAAAAGAACTCGGAACACCAGTAGCTCAAAAGCTTGCTGAATCCATGATTACAATACATTTATGTATTGTATTATTTGACAGACCCTGTCCAATCAAAAAAGAAATAATAAAGTTAATCGGAAGATTACCCAAGAGCAGTACCAAAGATGACAATATTGCAGTCAATATACAAAACAAACCTACATCTTCAATTGCAGATGAAGCCATGAATGAAAGTGATGATGACGATTCGATTACATTAGCTGCAGTGAAAAAAAATTTAGAGCCTGAAATGGCGAACGCTTCTCTTAGCCTTGATGAGGAATTGGAAATGGCATTGAAAGAGCGTTCGCAAAAACGTGTGGCACCTTTGTCATCGTCACTTGATATGATTTTGAAGAAAGAAATCAATTTGTACGAGTCAGGAGGGTCAAAAGGACAAAATCCACAGTTCGCTCACCAATGTCTTATATCTGTAGTACCAACAAGTGTCGAGGCAGAACGGGCGTTTTCCTCAGCTCGTTATCTGGCAAGCAGCATTCAAAGTCGGCTGGCAGATGAAACCCTAGATGCTTTTTGAGGAGTTATTTTCAAGTTTTAGAATAATATGTTACTTTTTGAATAAATTACTGGTTAGGTTGAGATTAAATTTCTCTATTTTGCTCCTGAAGAACAATTAGAGCCAATAGAAATAAAAATGAATTTTCGTACATTTTCGATGATCATTTCTTTACAATGCGAGATAGACAATACCGAGATTTCGCAAGATTAGAATTCCTGAATCTCGCGAATACCGAGATTGATATTTTGATGCGAGAGTGCATTACCTAATTACAGTTAAAAAAAATTAGGCGGCGATGAATCGTTTGTGGAAGTAACGGATGGTTGTACAGATTTAAATCACGTCATGGAATTCATGAATTGGAGATACAAGGTGAAAAAATGTCAGCTAATGCAGATGCAGCAAAAAAAAAGATAATTTGAAGAAGAAATTGAATGAAAATGACTATGACTTGGATTTTGTTTATAATGCTGATGAAACTGGATTAAACTGGAAGTCGTTACCTTCAAAATCTTTAGCTTCTAGGCGAGAGAATTCAGCTCCAGGATATAAAACAAGCAAAGGGCGAGTAACAATATTAGATTGCGCTAATGCTACCGGGACCACAAAATATCTTTGCTCCTCATAGGAAAATCAAAGGAACCCAGATGTTTAAAACATATCAGGGTACCCTTAACTCATAACAAAAGAAAACAAAAAAAGTGGCAAAAAAAAAATTATACTAGTTTTACTGGATAATGCGCCAACCCATATTTCAGCTGAACTGTTAGAGAGAAAATGGAAAGTTTAAAGTAAAATTTTTGCCTCCTAATGTGACATCCTTGTCACAACCAATGGATCGAAGTGTTATTGAAACATTGAAACGACTTTATAGAAAACAACTTCTACGTAGGTTTTCTGTTGAAGATAATGTAGAAGCCGTTTTATCATTTTTAAGGAATTGAATTTAAAGGAGTGTTGTTACATGTTGTTACTGGAGAATGATGATTTAATAACCAATACGGATTATTCTAGTTTGGAGGATATGAATGAGGTAATGTCAAAGCTACAAATATGTCAGGATTATGATCATGATATGAAAGAGTGGGTCACTTGTGACAGTAATAATCAAGGCTTTCATATTATGTCTGATGACGAAATTGTAGAAAATATATTGCAGATAAATGAACAGCAGGAAATACAAGAAGATCAATCAATCCATTTATTTGTTCCATATAAACATAAATTGTTGTAGAACACGTCATCATATAAACATAAAAAAATACATAGAAACAAACAGTGTAAACAGAATAAAGGCCTAACAATAAGAGACGAAATCAGCTGAGACAAATATTGTCCTCAAAATACTCCTGAAGAGTGTAGTATGGTGTCCTCCAAAGGTAAGTATTTAATCTTCTTCTCAATTTATTTTGTGGTCACCCTCGTGCCTCTTGTGGAATGTGATTATACATTTTCGCCAAAGCATAAACAGAGTTGTTCTGAAGGTAAGTATGTTTAAATCTGGGTAGCCTCATATCGTTCTTAGCTCTCGTGTTATGCTCATGTTCACGCTTAGTCTCCACAAACAGGTCTCTATTATTAACTATGAACATAATTGCTTTATAAACATATTGACTCACAACAGTTAGCACTGATCTTTCCACAAAGTGAGCCCTGCATGATTGTGTTTTGCTCAGCTTAAGAATCCCACGAATACATCTCTTCTGCAACAAAAGGAGCCTCAAGATATCCGATGAATTCCTCCATATAACTATCCCGTATCTCAGCCTACTATCAATATATGCATTGTTTGCGGTAAAAGATGTGGAGACATTCACAAGTTCGGACAGTGTTCTTAGTGCATACACATATGTGGCCGTATCATTTACAAGTTGGTCTACATGATCACCCCAATCCAGTCGATAGTCAACCGAAACACTCAGGAATTTAAGGTTATTAGATGAAACCATGGCAGTCTTATATCCATGAGATATGGGTATGTGTTTTTTTCCATATGCAAACCTGACAAGTTCGGTCTTTTGACTGTTCATTTTCAACTCATTTCGAGAAAACCAGACATCGAGATCGACAAGTACATCGTCCTCTACCGAATCCAGAAAAAACGGATCGGCGAGCACCAGAGAAGTGTCGCCTGCAAATTGGACCATGAATTCAGTTGTACAACCAGGTAAGTCATTGGTATAAATCAGGTAAAGGAGGGGACCCAAAACCGACCCCTGCGGCACCCCCTATCAATAGCCAACATCCTTGACTGCAGTGTCTCCCAGTGTAAGCTCTTGACACAGAAGAAAATATAGACGTGGAAAATGATACAGGACCATCTCATGATGTAGCATTTCATGCCCTGGAAACAGCTCTCAAGTGGTTTGAAACAGAGAGTGATACTGTAAGTTTACTACAGCTGAAACGAATTCGTAATATAGCAGCAATGAAGAGAAAAAGTTGCTTACGTCAAATGACAATTACCAAATATTTTAAACCAAATTAAACTTATTACCTACTTATTTCATCATTACCAAATACATATTGTAAACAAATTTTTCGTACATACGTACCTAAATATTTTATTTCATGATTAATGCTGCAGTAGTTTAGTGTTATGTATGTAAGCTAAGAAAATATGTATGTACATACATAAATAAGTGTTAATTTCTTAATAAACATTGATTTTCGTTGATATCTATTCGTTATTTTTAACAAACACATAACATTATTCTTCATACATTCGATTATCCGGATTTTCGACTATCCGAATGCCTATCGACAACAATTAGTCCGGTTAAGCGAGTTTCTACTGCAGTTGAATAAAGAACCAGGAAATATCGTACTGTTTTATATTGTGTGTAAGAACGTGAGAGAAACGCAAAATCTTGTTGTATTAATTGGTATTGTAATCTGCTAGAGAGAAAAAATAAACTCGATCATGAAAATGTTGTTTTATGACATATTATTAGCCTCAACCATCATTTACATACAGTGTATATTTCGCAATTGGAATAGACTCCAATATTAATTGAAAGAATGCAAAAAGCGTAGCAATTCACTCTCGCAAAAATTTTCATCATAATATTCCTGACTCATTGAATCAATCGACTTTGTTTTAAGACAGATTCGCGATCATTTTGTGTCAATGACATTGATTCCCAATATTCTTCAAATTGAAATTGATTAGTATGGTCATACTGATATGTGAAATAAAAATTTTATTTAAGGGAATAGCTTCGAATGATTCATCAACAATAATTGAGAGAACTAATAAGTAATAAACGTTTCTAGATTTTTCTCGTTTTATATAGAAATAATAATTTGTAATATTGTTGCCACTATGGACCCAACACTGCCACAGTGCATCAACCGAAAAATACAATTTAAGAATAAAAGCCAAATTCATGATTTCCTTTTGCTACATACACATATGGCAAAAATTAAGAAATACGGGGTGTGGCAATTAAATAAAGAGACTGACCGACAGCTTCAGGGTGGGGCACGGCTGACTCCATCTTTTCAAAGAGTTGGTAAAAACACTGTACGAGATATTCACAAAAAAAAATTTATTTCGACAGGAAGGTTATTCAATGTAGTTTTTTTTCAGTTAAGTTTCGAAAATGATATCGTCCACATGATGGCCCTGGCGGGCAACACACCTGTTTAGCCTTTCATGGAAATTCCGCATGACTTTCACAAGAAGGACAGGGGTTATCTGCTTAATTTATTCTTCAATGGCGATTTTCAGCTCATCAATGGTCCTTGGACCCTCACCCTTGAGATAGTCCCATAGAAACAGTCACAGGGGCTCAAATCAGGGGAGTGCGGGGGGCATTGAACTGTTTCCCGCAAGGAGACAACCTGCCCAGGAAACATCTCCTGAAGAATTGATCGTGATCGACGGGCTGTATGCGCAGTGGTACCATCTTGCTGGAACCAGAAGCTCTGTTGGTCGTAGGTTTCATCCAATTCCCCGATTTTCGGGCGCAAGAAATTCTCAAGCATGCCACAGGGCCGATCAGAGTTCACGGTAACTGTGACGCCACAATTTTCAAAAAAGTAAGGTTCAATGATGCCTACTTTCGATACTGCACACCAAACCGTCACTTTTGGGCTGTGGAGGGGTCTTCGGTGAACTCGTAGGGTTTTTTTGTGCCCAATAGCGATAATTTTGCTCATTCAAGCACCCTGAAAGATGAAAATGAGCTTCGTCGCTCGTCCATAAGATCCCAGTGGGAGGCACATGTTGGAGGATTGCCTGACAATAGTCCACACGCCTTACCCAATCCGTCGGGGACAATTTCTGTGCAACCATGATCTTGTATGGGTGTAACCCGAGATCAGTATCTGAAGAAATCTGAAGAGCAGAAGCATGTTAGCGTGCCGAACGCGATGGAGACTGCTCAATCGACGCCCTCACTCGAGCGATGTTTTCAGGGGTTCTGACGGTAACAGGCGGGCTGATTCTCTTCACATTTAGTTTAGGTTTCATACCAGGAAGATCCTGCACCAGCAATCTGGTAGTGTTATCACAGTATATACTAGAGATTTTGGACTGTTCCGGTCAAGTTGACGTTATTTACACAGATTTTCAAAAAGCATTCGATAAAGTGAATCATCGTATATTGCTGTGGAAACTGAAGTCCAGATTCGGTTTCTCGGAAGCCTTAGCTGCTCTTTTGGAGTCTCACTTGGTCGGCCGCCGACAGTTCGTACAGCTCGAAAGTTTTCGCTCCCGCGAATTTGTTGCTACTTCAGGTGTCCCGCAGGGATCCAATCTTGGTCCATTATTGTTCATTGATGATCTCATGGACATAATTAGTATACCCAAATTGATGTATGCGGATGATCTGAAAATATATATGAAGATAGCGTTAGAACGCGATTGTGAGGTCTTGCAGGAAGTCATAAGTTCCGTGTCAAACTGGTGTGTGATTAATCGTTTGGACTTGAATGTATCTCAGTGCACTGTCGTTACTTACTCTCGCAAGAAAAACATCCTTTTCTCTGATTATATTATATTGTGTATTGAAACGTTCCACTGATTTAAAAGGTCTTGTTCTTATATTCGACCAAAAATTTACTTTTGTTTCTCATATCAACTATTTATTTACATCCGCCTCGAAATTATATGGGTTCATAATTCAAAATGGAAAGCACTTTACGAAATCAAATACTTTAATTCGTCCTTTTGAGACTATTGTTAGGAGTAAGTTGGAGTATGCGTCGATTATTTGGCATCCCATCTATTATTGTCATGATTATCATTTGGAGGCAATTCAGAGAAGATTTTTCAAATACCTTGTCTGGCGAGAAGATGGTGCCTAACCTGTAAGAGGGTCTGAACATAAGAAGAGGCTTTCTGGCCTTAAAATTTTTGTTTAACCTCCTGAATAATCGTTCGGATTGTCCCTCTGTTTTAGCTCAACTGAAAATTTCAGTTCCGGGACTGACCTCAAGAGATGGGCGTCTGTTTTTCCTGAGCACGCCCAGAACAAACTCACTCTTACAATCTCCAATATTATTTATGTGTACAACTTATAATTCCATCTCGAGATTGTGTGATATAAATTTCGACTCGTTTACCACTATCAGTAGTGTATATCTGGACAATGTTCTCTGAAGCGCATCTGAGGTATTGCATACTTTTCTATTTTTCAAATTTTCAGTTTAACTCACGCCATGAGTGTTTTCTTTCTATTTTATTTTATGCCATAGCATTTTTTCAAAATTTTTTTTCTTGATTTGTTCATTTTATTTTTGTCATTTTCTGTACTGAGTAAGTTTCGAAAAGCTGCATGGTTTGTTACTAATATTAACTCATTGTTTATGATTACGCTTTAAGTTGTTGATTTGTTATATAAATATTTAAATTTTTCCTGGAATTGGGTTCTACCTGTAGAAAAAAATAAAGAACTTATTATTATTATTTAGTGTAGATCCTATTGTTCGGAATTCGATGTGTCGCGATAACAGATTCACTTGTTACGATAAAGGTCTCAACAACAACATCGCGCAGCTCGCCTGAGCAAGACATGCTTAACACTTCAAAGTACACGATCTGCCCTTCTAAACGAAACCAGCGCCACCACTCTAGCACCTCCCGTTCTTGTGCAGTGATTTTTTGAAAAGTGGGAGTTAGCCACGCGCCACCCTGTATTTAGTGTTTTAGTGTGAAGCTTTCTCCAAACTTTGACCAAGGAAATGTAACATAAGCAGGATGAAGAAGAAAAAGGATAGTCATTCGACCCCCACCAAAATTCAAGGATCACAGCTTTCTCTCCAGAATACAGTTCGTCTCGTTTGTGTAACCAACACTAATTAGCCATAATCTTCGTTTCCGTTAGTGTTTTTTTTTCCAGAAGAAATGGCTGTGAAAAATGGAGCAACGACAAAATAATGAACATGATTCGTCAGAAAAAATCTCCGTTATAGATCCGATAGAGATTACGAAATTCACAGATATTTTTCGAATGCGTTGAGGGTATCAATATTAGAATCTAAACGATCATTCGAGGATAATCTTGCGAGAACCAAGGACAGAAAGAAATTTTTCAAATACATCCGCTCAATAATGAACGCAAAAGTGTCGACACCTATGCTTCGCAACTCAGATGGTGAACTTTGCACAAATAACTGCGAATCAGCAGAAGTGCTCGCAAAGTCCTTCTCAGCATCTTTTACCCACGAACCTAATGGTCCTTTACCACCCATTCAATCCAATCGATGTTCTTTGGATCTATCACACGTTACCTTCAGTTCAGCAATTATAGAGGAACAATTGAACAATCTGAGTGATTCAGCCCCTGGTGCAGATGGCCTATCTTCTACTCTCTTGAGGAAATGTGCATCTACATTGGCAACACCGCTGTAAATCATCTTCACCATATCTTTCGAAACAGGTGCTCTTCCGGATGATTGGTTGATAGCAACAGTTACCCCAATCTACAAAAAAGGAGATAAATTCTCAGCAGATAATTACAGACCTATCAGTCTTGTATCGATTGCTTCGAAGATATGTGAAAGAATAATTCACCTCCAAATGCTCGATTTTCTCCTTTCCAATAAATCGATTCCTGAAAACCAGCATGGTTTCCTTCCCGGTCGTTCAGTGATTACAAACCTGCTTCTATGTATCAACGATTGGACAAAGGCTGTAGACTGCGGGATTCCAATTGATGTAGTTTATTTAGATTTTTCGAGAGCGTTTGATAGAGTCCCACAACGACGACTGCTGTATAAGATTGAACACCTTGGCATAAGAGGTCGGCTTTTAGAATGGATTAGAGCATTTCTACTTGGGAGAAGATTTCGCGTTAAAGTTTCGAATGAAAAGTCTTCACTCAAGCCGGTTTCAAGTGGTGTTCCTCAGGGTTCCGTTTTAGGCCCATTACTATTCCTACTGTATACTGCTGAACTTCCTTCTATACTTTCTTCCACCTGCTCTCTCTATGCTGACGATACAAAATTATATAATAATCCATTTTCTGACTTCCACACTCTTCAACAAGATCTCGATCATCTGTCCAGGTGGTGCACCGACTGGCTTTTACTCTTGAATTTGGATAAGTGCAAGGTCCTACACCTTGGCAAAAACAATCCCCATCGGATGTACAAAATCTCTGGAACTGCTCTGATCACCACATCGAAGCAAGTTGATCTTGGAGTTATCATCTCTAATGACCTAACGTGGACTGATCATATTCAAAGTATTTGCAGCAAGGCTTCTAGACTTTCGTTTCTGCTTCAGAGATCTTTCAAAGGTTGTCAGCCGAAAACTTGTAGTCTCTTATATAAAACTTATATTCGTCCATTAATGGAATTCGCAGGTCCTGTGTGGTCTCCCATTTACAATTGCGAGACGAATTCTCTCGAATCTATTCAGCGGAGGATAACAAGAATTCCGTACGGGCGTCGACGACCAAGTTATTCCGAACGCCTCAAAATATTCGATCTTCAACCTTTCAATAATAGACGGCTTCGAGGTGATCTTATAATTGTCTACAGGGTCTTGAATAACAGGTTCGGTGCAGATTTATCTCCACTTCTAACGATCAATCACAACAGACGTCTACGAGGCCACAGACTGAAATTGTATCGAGAAAACTTCAAATCCATCCCAAGACAGAATTTTCTTTCCAATCGTGTATTTACGGCATGGAATGATCTACCACCACATGTAATTTCTTCTTCTTCTGTCAATGCTTTCAAGAATGCCTATGATTCATGGATATTATCTGAAACAGGCAACTGAAGATTTCTAAGTACCTACAACATGTTTTTGATAAGCAATTATTGTATTTCATTTGAGTTTTCTGTAGGTAGGTTAAATGTTTGATCTACTTGCTTTTGAGAATCTTTTTATTTTGTTTTCACCAGATTAGAATAGCCTAACCTATTTTTTCAGTCATTTTGTGTTACTTTGTTTTCACTGCTTTGCAACCTGTTAGACATAATGTATATTATGATTTTTGAGTTATATAGGCATCACGCCTCAACTCTAATTTATATTAAATAATAATAATAATAATAATAACGAATTGTTATTAAATTTCACTTTGAGTTGGAAAAACTCCTGCTTAAATATTATAATTGAAGTGAAAGAAGCTAATGGCAGGGAATGTTTATCGAAAGCACGTGTTTTTGAATGGTTTAAGCGTTTTCAAGATGGCCGACAACGAAGATGATTCCCGGCCAGTTCGTTACTGAAACAGTATACATTGATGAAGAATGTGTACGGCAAATTTTACGTGACAATTTGAACATGCGAAAAATGTGTGCCAAAATGTTGAATGATAAACGTTATCAGCCAAGAGGTTCCTGAGCACGTACAGCATCCAAGTATTAGAACATCCACCTTACTCACCAGACCTTGTACCATGTGACTTCTATATGTTCCCTAAGGTGAATTCCTCATTGAAATTGCCGAGATTTCAGTCGAAGCTGTAAAAGAGAAAGCGGCAAGAGTCCTTAAGGACTTGGACCTTCAGCACTGGAGCGTTATAGAAATAGAGAAGGGGTGTATATTGAAGGTGAAAATAAGTAATTACGAATAAAATGAAAACGAAATCTTTTACGTCAGTCTCGTTATACAATAGCCACACCTCGTATATGTAATTTCTTGATTCGTTATCTGCCTATTGGTAATGAGTCATGAAAAATTTACTGTAAACGATAAATCGAAGTATAATATGTATAAATCATCGACAATAACTTATAGCTTTCGACAAAACACTTTAATCGTTAAACGGCGGTATCGTAAATGGAGGAGTAGATAACACCATAGCAAGATGGATAGGCCGTTTGCTATCGAGAAGGCGCATCGTGACTCACCTCGGTGATTCGACCGTCTTGGGGACCGCCAGCAAGGAGGTACAATCTTCTATCCTCTAGAACATTGTGCTTCTGACGGGCCTCGCCGATGCTGGGCACTTTGCGGTGGGATATACCGACGATTTTGTACTATTTTACCGTGGAAAAAATCTCAGTACCATATGCGAAGTTGCGCAGAAAGTTCTTCGAATGACTGAGCAATGGTGCAGGGAAAACGACCTGTATGTTAATCTCAACTAAACAGACATGATAATATTCACTCGTAAAAGGAAATTATCGTCTATCAAGGCACCAATACTATTAATCGAGGAACTGACACTAGTAAAACAAGTGAAATATTTAGGAGTGATGTTTGGCACCAAACTAAATTGGGACAACCACAACGGAAGGCAAGTGCTAAGCGCGTAAAACACACTTTGAACTTGCCGCAAGTTATTTGAGCCCTAAGGAGATTCAAATCAAACATAATAAATCGGTTATACACGACAGTGATTATACCTCTCCTGACATATGTGGCCATCGTATGGTGGCCTGCACTGTACAAGCAGACCAAACGAAATCAAATAAGTAAGATCCAAAGGCAACCATATCAAGCAGTTAAAGAAGCCTTGAGATTGATACCCACGGAATCCATGGGATGTTTCCTATTCTTCCCCCCTCTACGCACAGTGGAAGAAACGATCATGCAGACTTCACTGAGGCTGTGGAAAGAAAGCATGTAGATGGACAGAAATCTGATTTTTAGACACTCTACATTCCTCAATATTATAAGAGAACACCGACCTGATCTTCTCATAAAGAGAGATCGAATGGGAGACCCTCAACGTTTTGACGAACCCTATAAGGCCGACACTCCAGCCAAAGAAATTTGGTCTACGTCCAATGCCCTATTCCCCCACAGAGCCCCACCTGGTTTATAGACGGGTCCAAAACGGACGTCTACAGACATCGGCATCTACGGCCCCAGGGCAAACATTATGATTGCTCTTGGAGACCATGTCAGAGGTATACGCTGTTCTCGGATGCGTGCAGGAAAACCTACAAAGGAACTACTGGGACGCTTACATTTACAAATGCTCTGATAGCCAAAACGCCCTTGGATATCTGAAAGATCTAAGGGTTACATTCAAATTATTTGAAAAATGCAACTACGACAACTTAGTACCATAAACAGTTACACTGCTGTAGTGCCCAGCCCATCAGGGTATTGAAGGGAATGAAAAAGCAGACCGCCTTGCCAAACAGGTAATAGCTATAGGACCAGAACATATTCTGACTATCCCATGAGCCCACATGCTCTCTTTCCAAGACTGGAACACTACCAAATTGCTGAACTACTGGACAGGCATCTCGGGACTGAGACAATCAAAAAGGCTCATAAAAGGGCCCCAATCAAAGAAGAGAATACATGAACTTTTGTCATTTGACAAGGAGTCTATTGGAATGGTTTACTAACGAGACATCAACTCAATAAATATATACATGTCATGGTACTGTCGGAAACCACACAGTGCCGTGGTTGCCTAGAAAATGATGAAACAACGGAACATATACTCTTTAAATCTCCCGCTCATAAGGATAACAAATTGGAGACATTGCCCACTGAAACATCTAATGTTCAGATGATCCAAGAGGTCTCCTACAACAGTATCGCAAACTTCATTAGAAAGTTTCTGCAAGACAGATAACACCAGCAACACGGTAAGCAAAAAGAACCAAAGGTCTGATGGGCCACATGGGCACCGTGCATAAAGAGAAGATGTTATATTTCCTATAGACTATCTAGAGTACAAACAACAAACACAAGAGTATTCTTGTCCAATTTGAAGTATGCGAGAAATATCTCACTGTTTTTTTCTGTGTACGAAAATTTCAAAGAAATTGAATTTCTAATAGATATCAAACAACTGCCTCCGCGCTAAATCGAATATAAAAATATATATTAGTAAAAAAATGCAATCATATGAATTAATATGTATGAATGAAGACCAAATGCATAAATGAAACTGGGCTTCATTCTATATGGTCATTGGAAACTAGAGAATTAGTAAAATATCCTTACATTTTTGCCACGCGGCTGTGTTATCTATGACAGAAAAGAATGTTAGGTAATCATTTTGCTTGGATAATTTGCGAGATATAAAATAAAACTATTCGAAATTTTGTCGGCGCATCTTTTTTTATGCCGAATATAATTAAAATGGTTTAATTTAAAAACCATTCCGCTATTCTAGTCCCTTGTAGTAGTACATAGGGTACTCTAACAAAAATTTTACTACTAGGTTAAATTGCTTGATAAATACATATATGAATGAAAAAGGTACTCCCCGTTAAGATAGTCGAAATGCCCTAACTCGCGAAATCCTTTTTTTCCTTGATTACATAATTGGGGCGATCAAAATAATAGTTTCCATCGTAATTTCAGCTGACCCCACCCCTCCCCTATTCCCCACATAGAAACGTGTTTTTTCACATTTAATTTTTTTCCTCGGATTCTGATCGCTTAAATAATCTAAAAAATTCATGAATACTGTTAACCACTCCACGAAACATAAAATTTTTTTTCCTAGTTATGGGCCGCCCCAAGGCTTCCAAAAATTTTTTTTCCCTAGGCTCAATGAAGGTCTGGGCAGGTGTAGTTTATGCAGCGTTTGATTTCTATTATTGCAAAGAACCTCATTTAATTTTTCCAGATTTTTCCTGATGGTTCACCTCCAAAAACGCAAGAAATCAGTTTTTGCCTCTTTAGTGCGGAAAATTTAACTTTTAACATGTCTGGGCGTACGAGAAGCAAGAAAAACATTTCAATATTATAATATCCTACAACCATAATATCCAACTGAAAATCTTTCTATTCAAAAAAATTTTCTTATGGGTGATTTCTGGATATTTTTTCCATTAATCTCACTTTTCTTCCTATTTAGTGCGAAAAATTGTTTCTGCTTAGGTGTTTACGGGAAACGATGGAAATAGTCTAATATTACGTTATCCTACAAACATAAGAGCCAACTGAAGATCTTTCAACGCAAAAATTTTTTTAGTTACGATTATTAGTTATTTACGAGGTTATTTATGTCATTAATCTTATATTTTAGCCCCTTTTAGAGCGGAAACATCAACTTTCCCGCTTCTGCACGTGCGGAAAATAATGAAACCAATCTGATATTATGTTATCCTATAAACATTACAGTAAACTGAAGATTACTTAACTCAAAAAAATTTTTTTTATAAACGATTTTAGTTTTATTTGCCACGAATCTCATTTCTTCCCCCAATTTTTGCATTCTGAAGTTAAAATTATAATTTACAATACATCCTTTGAGATTTAATTAATTAAAAATAATTAGTAATCGGACATTTAACTAAGTAATCAATATTGGGTGGTGTGAGGAACTTAGAGTGAGTGATTTTTCAGTTTTGTAGGTTATAGTACTTCATATTATTTTCGGAACCTAGTATGTGAAAAATATTATAATTTTCAAAAAGTTGTTTCAAGTGAAGCTAAAAGAATTGAAAATGAAGCTTTCGATGAAATATAAAGCTTTTTATCATAGACTGGATAGAGTACTTAATTACTCCTTTTCATCTTACCCATCAATCATAAATATGTGCCCTTATGAAATAGGAATATAATTCAATATAATATTTAATCAACATTCTAATCTTCGTCGCTATCTTGATCTATTACAAGTATTACTTCACTATTTTTGAATATATGTCAGGTTCTCTGCTGGTTTGATGATATTTGACAGAAATCGTCGATATGAAAGAAAAATAAATAAAAGTAGCGACATGAGAGAAACATCCCATAGTCCTGTTTCCGTAAGCTCAATTGCAACAGCATCGTTTTATACTATTTAAACCAGGGGTGCTCGAACTTGAACTGCTGGCGATCTACCTCAATGTTTTAGACTACTTGCGATCGACTCTGAGAGGCTGCAAGTATGTGTGATACAGTGTTGTCGAACATACACGATACACCCTAGCTACCTACCTTGGTAGGGTGTACCGTAGCATATATAAATATTAGCTTTCCGCACAATATACATTATTTTAGTCAAGGTTTGGGTTAGGTTTAGTTAGGTTCTTCTCTATAATATCAATGAAAAAACTCATGGTTATTCAAAATTGCGGGTTTATTGGTTGTTACAAAACAAAAGAGTTACATATGGTGTTAAACTCAACTAAGGAGTGACTTTGGCTGTCGAAGCGTGGCACTGCATGTCCTCAGCATACTTTTCATAAGATGGTACGTAACCACTGAGTGCTAATCGCAAGCATGATGACATATGATCGTCAGTTAACCGATTGCGATATTTTGACTTAATTATCTTCATCTCAGAAAATGCAGACTCGCAAAAGTAAGTTGACCCAAACATTGCCGTCAGTTGAAGAGCGATTTGCCTTAGATTCGGATATTTATTTTCATATATAAAACACCAGAAATTTGTATCAGATGCTGTAGCTTTGAGATGTATATCTGATATAATCAGCACCAACTCATTTTCAACAGAACATGAGTTCATATTAAACTGACTTACTATTTCAGTAGCTAATTCCTCAATGTTTTTACATGAAAAAAGATAACTCATAAATGAAGCTACATTTGCCAATTTACTGCAATCATAAAAACGCATTTCGAATTCTCTCAAAATATTTGATAATTCATACGTATGAGTATGATAATTCAATTGAGGAATCCTTGCTTTCGAAGACGGAAAATGTTTCAGATTCTTTCTTTTCAGATGATCTATCATAAGTTACAATTTACTTTTGAATGCGTTTAAGGCGCTAATTATCTCAATAATAGTTTTTCCTTTACCTGGAAGATCCAAGTTAATGGTGTTTGACTGCATTGTGATGTCAGTCAAAAATGCCAAATCAGTCAGCCATTTTTAATTTTTCAACATCTGAGTGTCATCACCTCTTTCGTCTAGAAAAACTGTTATTTCGGGCAATAATTCTTGAAACCTTTCTAGGAATTTTTCAAGACTCAACCACCTGACGTCCGTGTGAAGAACTAAATCAGTGTTTTTAGCTGACTTCCTATCTTCCAACTGCAACTTTAAGAGCCGCCATTGCAAGCTACGTGCACGGATGTAATTCACAATTTTCGTTGCAATGCCCATAATTTCTTAATTGTTTAAAACTTTTGAACACAAATCTTGTTGATGTATAATGCAATGAAATGAAAAGATGAAGGGAAATCTTCATTAGCTCGAAACAATGCCACAAAACCGTTTTTCTTTCCAGTCATTGCTGGTGCTCCATCGGTATTAATGCACACTAATTTATATATTGGTAGCTTGTAGATTTTTACAAAATAGAAGAAAATGTCATATATATCTTCGCCATGGGTCTTCCCCTTCAGAGGAATGTTTGTCAAAAATTCTTCCTTAGCCAACATGTCCTTGAATACTATCCGAATAAAAATACACAGCTGGGCAGTGTCTGTCATATCGGTGGATTCGTCGAACTGTAAAGAAAAGTATGTACATTTCATGATATCATGTTTTAGTTTATCTGCCATGTCCTGACGCATGTCTTCAATACGCCTTGTGACAGTCGGACGAGTTAACTGAAGTTCTCTAATAGCAGACATGATTTCTGTTTTATTTTTAAAATCTCCCAATAAAGTCTTACCCGCTTCAATAAATGCTTCCTTCACAACCGATCCATCTTTGAATGGTTTCTTGTGTTTCGCCAATATATGAGATATTATAAATAACGCCATCGTAGCAGCTTTTGATTGTTTCGCTGGTCTTTTGAACAAGGTTTGTTCTTTTTTCAAACAACATATCAAATCACATACTTTTCGTTTTCTTAATTCACTCTTTGGTGTAAAATACTTTTCATAGTTTTTATGAACCGTTTTATGATGCCTCTCTAAGTTACCACGCTTAGGTATTGCAACTGACGCATGACAGATAAGACAAATGCACATATCCTTCACCATATAAAATAAAAATCCTTCCTCCAATCGTTATTAAAATGATACGTTTCAGATTTCTTCGCTGCACTCATTTTGTACTATTTAATAATAAACTTTGTATCGACGTAGTATTGCCTTCAAATTACAATTCAGAATGAATCCAATTCCTGCAGGCGTAACATTTATATCGGCGTGAACGAAAATCTCGAATGTTCCCGTCAAACGTGCCGCCCGAAATATTTAGAAAAGCGGTAAGAATAAAAAACGCGGCTTTCCTTTGATAAAGCCGTCTTTTGCCGCTAGCAGAGTGTTATTTTATTACGTAATAAATTTCTGTAGTTTAGTTACTTACTTATTAAATTTTTTTTTCTTCTCGAGGTCTACTCAAAAAGCAATCGCGATAGACCGTTTGAGCACCCTTGATTCAAACCATCATTATTCGGCTCATAATTCACGTAAAATTTATACGTTTCACTATTTATATGGCGTGATTTTACCTCAAATGAAATCAGATGATTTCTGGCTGTTCTTTTGCATAACTCAAAAATTAAGTGTTATCTTCTTGAAGAAATTCCGCTAATTAAGAAATTGGCTGTAAGAATTGATACGATCCTGTTAAAAATAATCAAATGTTTCAATAATTATCAGTAAAAACTTCAGTATTTTATTGCTATTGAAGGTTTGGAATAATAATTTCCTCAATAATCAATTCTGAAAAATCAATTTTATTGTTATTGTTTATTATTATCTTCTACATAGGTAGATAGGGTTCTTATTTTCCGCAAGCACAGAACCGGGAAAGTTTTTTGCACTAAAAGGGGCCTAAATGAAATAATGGCAAAACTATCTAAGAATCATCCCTGAAATTTTTCTTTTTTTTAGAAATATTTGAAGGAATACGCACCATAAGGAAGAAATCTGAATAAATTCAGAGAGGCCCCTTTGGGGCCCTTGCAGGGGCCAATAATTACTAAGAAAACTTGCATGTTTTGTGAAGTGGCTAACAGTATTCATGAATTTTTTTTGATTATTTATGTGATCAGAATCCGAGGAAAAAAATTAAATGCCCAAAAACACGTTTTTTCATGTGTGGTGATAAGGGTGGGGAGAGGGAAGCTGAAACTACGATAAAAACTCTTCTTCTGACCAATAATGTAATCAAGAAAAAAAGGATTTTGCGAGTTAGGACGTTTCGACTATCTTAAGGCGGGGTACCCTTTGCTCAGACATGTCAATCTTAGTTTCAAATGAGATATATTTTTTCTATTTTAAGATCTCTCCACTTTTCTGTCAGCTTGCTCAATGTACTTAATTCAGTACTTTTTCAAAAAAAGAATGTTACACAAATTTGTATATTAATTATAAAGCAATAAAAAACTATACAGTACAGGTAGAATTAAATTTCCTTCTACGACTTGAGTTCATTCCTACTATCAGTTTTTCCAAATTTTTTCAATTTTCTGGTCAACTTTTCCAATTCTCCCTTCAATTAGCATCCAATTCGGATTATTACGAATATTTGAGTGATGAGTTATCGAATTCTGTGGAATATAATGGAACTTCCTCATCTGATGAAGTTGTTATAGTGAATTTGTTTGCAGACTTCTTTTCAGGGGCTTATAATAGTGAAGTCGTAGTTCCACAGACAATGAAAAAACTGTTAATGTCAACTTTTGTAGGTTTACACCTTTTGAAAAAAACTAATTTCTAGCATAAAACCTAGGTTGTCTTCTGGTCCGGATGGAATACCTGCTCACGTTTTGAAAAAATGCATACGTACTCTGTCTACGCCAATCAGTAGACTGTTCAATATTTCACTGAATAATGGACATTTTCCTGATATATGGAAGCAAAGTTTCATAGTACCAATTTTCAAGTCGGGCGATAGGTCTAATATTAATAATTATAGAGGAATAGCGATCCAATCTGCAATACCAAAAATGCTAGACTGTATTGTGTGCAGCTTTTTGTCATGGCACTCCTGTCCGATCCTGATAAATGAGCAACATGGGTTCAGAAAAAATCGATCAACAATCTCAATCCTCTTGTTGTTCGTTGGTGATTTGTGGAGTGCTTTGACTCAAGCTATCAGGTAGATGCTGTATATACAGATTTCTCGAAAGCATTTGATAAAGTCAATCTCAACCTGCTTTTGTTGAAGCTAGAAGCTTTGGGAGAATCAGGATCACTATTGAGTTGGTTTAAGAGTTTCTTATATGGTCGGTCTCAAATAGTAAGATATAAGCAATTTCTATCTAGAGAGTTTAATGTCATGTCAGGTGTTCCTCAAGGGTCACATTTGGGGCCTGTTTTATTCAATATTTTCATTAATGACGTAAAACCGGTTATTCATGATAAATTTTTATTGTTTGTAGATCATATGAAAATATATTCAGTTATCAGATCTATTTTTTTCTTTTTATTTATTTATTCCGCCATCAAAAGCAAAGAAGAAAAAAAATTACATGGCATGTAATTTAAATCAACATATCATTTTGTATATCACAATAACCCAATAAACAAATCAGTTCACGAAACTACATTGAAATAAATTATTGGTCATTTATTTAAAAATTCTTCTACCATATATATGGTGTCCTCAAGCAGAATCCTCTTTACTAACGCCACAAACCTTGTCCTCTTTTTGATCATCTTTATATCCTGGGGCAGTTTGTTATGAAGTTTAATGCAGAGATGATTAACTCCCATCTTGGTTCTATTGATTCTATGGTAAGTGATGTTCAAATCATCCCTCCCCCCAGTTCCATACTGATGAAATGCCTCATTTGCTGTAAATTTTTCTTTGTTGTCGAAAACATACTTCAGGCAGGTGATAATATAAACAGACGTCACAGTTAGCACTCCCTGGGATTTGAATAGGGGCCGACAGCTTGTGGTATATGGAACTCCGCACATTGCTCTTATAGCTTCCTTCTGCTTTAGTAACACCCTTTTCAGTCCTGAGCTGTGACCCCACAGCAGTATGCCGTAGGTTGCCGCAGAGTGGAAGTTGGAAAAATATGTTAGTCTACATACATCATGTGTTGATATTTGTTTCATTCTTCTAACAGTGTACACGGCAGTGGAAAATCTTTTGGTTAGTGCCGTGATGTGTTCATTCCAATTGAGGTCGCTATCGAAAGTTATTCCGAGGAGTTTGATGGTGTTAGAAGGTGGACCTCTTGTACCAAAGCAAAAAAAAAACGCTGGGTTTTGTCGTTATTTAGTTTTAACCCATTAACATTGAACCATTCACTAGCTTGTGCAAGCGTACACATGGTTTGATTGGACAGATCTGCTCCTGAAGTTGCTACATTCAAAAAGTTAGTGTCATCGGCATACAAACAGGCTCTGGTACAGGAAACATTTTCGGGCAAGTCATTTATATGGAGAATGAATAGAAGTGGCCCCAAAATTGAACCTTGCGGCACGCCAAATTCGATCGCCTTTTCCTTTGACCAACTGTTCTTCCACTCCACCAGCTGCACTCTATCAAACAGGTAGGACTCAAACACTGACAAAGCTGTCCCTCTAATTCCATAGAACTCCATTTTTCTCAGCAGAACCTCCCTCATCACACAATCGAAGGCCTTGCTAAGATCACAGGCCAATATCTCCGCTCCCTGATAGTGATCCAGGGCTTCAGCAATCCCCTCTACCAAATCGATCTATTCAAGATGCCCAAGGGTTACAGGCTAGCATCGAAAATTTCTTAAACTGGTCTACGATTAATTGTTTGAGTCTGAACATAACAAAGTGTCATGTCATGACTTTCCATAGGTCACTCAGACCTGTCAACTTCTGGTACTCCTTGAGCGAACAAAATTTAGAAAGGATCAGTCATGTTAAAGATCTTGATGTTACTCTTGATCAGTAACTCGACTTCAAAGAACATCTTATTATTCGAAATTCGAGAGAATTTTCTCTTGAGACAGTTAAAATGCTATATTGTCCCTTGGTCAGGCCTATTAGAGAATATGGATCATGCGTCTGGTCGTCTTATTATATGTGTGATATTAACTTTTCAGAAGGAGTGCAGCGCAAGTTTCTTCGGAATCTGCGTTTCAAATCGTTTACAGGGGTTGGGGACGTGGGTGTGGGGAGCTGCGCTTGCGCTTCAATCTCGAGCCACTCGAATTCAGAAGAAAGGTTGCTGATCTATGTGCTTTCTATGAAATATTGAATTCTTTCATTGACTTCCCTGACATTTTAGTCTGTATCGATTTCAATGTACCTGCAAGATTGACGAGGAGGTTCACACCACTGTTTTGGGAAAAATTTTGTAGAAACAACTATGGTATGCATTATTTTCTCAATCGTTGCATTTCTTTGGCAAATGATTTTGGTTGCAAGTTGGATCTATTTTCATCCTCATCCTGTCGTTTCAGAACTGGAGTTCGAATTGTATTATTGAATCAAGTTTGATTTTTTTTTTGTTTTTCTCTCATTGTTTGTTACATTATAATAATTTGTTCAAGTTTAAAAGGGGGTTTCCCGTTTACTATTTTCATACAATAAGTTACGAATTTTGTATGTTTAATTGAATTAAATAAATAAATAAGTAAAATAAAATATTTTAAAACAAAAAATATTTAAATCGATCCAGCCATTCTCGAATGAAGCTCTTGACAAAATTGTTGTAACAAATTTAATTTAACAAAAAGACATACACAAATATTAAAACCACCTTTTCTGGATAACCTTTTTAACATGGCAATATTACAGTCAAGACAAGTTATGTTTTTTATTAAAAACTTCCTGGACTAAGCAAGACTCACCACTATTATTCCAGACCATTGATACAAGTTGGAAGTTCTCACAAATTCTCTTGCAAAATTCGCATATTTTGTCACATGTAAATCATATGGAATTTCTGCTTCTTGCAGCATTGGTGCAACTTTTTCCTGGAAAATTGTTTTTCCTCTGCCAGCTCCACTTTTTGGATTACAGAGCACTAATAATTTTCTCTTCTCCTTGAACCTATGGCTCATCGAGAAATCTATAATTTGAGAATAGGAAATATGATCTCCATTTATTAATCTTTTTATTGTCGTCCTCCACCTTTGAGCCTCTCTGTGGTTGTCTTCGAATTTATCAAAAGACCTGAATCTGAGAGTTATAATAGTACGTTCTCTACGGTTAGGTGTCCCTTTGGCATTTTGTAACAAGTATGCATAAATGTATAAGTATGCACTTACATCTGTATCATCTAATTCTACTGAGTTCTCCTCAACAACTTTTAGGCTTGAGGATCTTGGTAACGATTGGCAAGAGCAACTTCGTTCTGGTTTTTTACTACGTAAACATCTGCATCCTATGATATCATTAATTGGTATAAGTTGTTCCTTTAAGTGACTTTCACTTTCTTTCACTAGAGATAAACCTTTTTTCAACAATTTTACACGGAACACACAATTTTTCTTAGTGAGGACATAAAACGTTTCTTCTAATAAAATCTTATTTTGGTTTGGTGTTTCAATCTTAATTCCTTCAACAGTGGTCATGTTTTAACAACTTTCAATAGTTTCCAATGTAAAGCATTTAATTCTAATGAAATTTTTAGGAGGAATTATATAAAAATGCAACAATTTATTTTAGAACATTTGTGTAGCTTTAATTGTTTTGTACTTCACTTGAGATAAAATATGTTCAGGAAATAACGTAGATATCACATCAAGATTGGTTGAGAAACATTAACAAAGTTCACGGTTAGCGCCTTTATACATTGATGATTTTTTTCGTAAGATATAATTGATTTAGCCGCAACTACAAGAGCGAACCAACTGCAGCTAAAATTCAACTACACTTCGACTTGAACCAAACAAAATTAACACTCAAATGATTCAAACTTCAAGTGTCTGTACCTAACCCAACATCCTATGACATCAGCCTCTATACTGACCTAACCCAACTATCGTTTTTCAAAAGTGTCATTATTTTGAAGCTACGTTGTCAAATGTGTGAAATCGATTAGGCTTCCTGGGTAGCTTTTGAATTAATTAAATAGCATACTTAAATCTATAATCGAAGTATGAGTTATTATATTTGTAGTTGATAAAAACTTGCCATTCTGTGAGTGATACGTGCAATGCAATAAAATGATTTTGTAATATATTAATGAATCCACTAAAAAAGACCAACTGATATTCAATTTCTCTTAATTTGTAACGACTACAAAATTATGATGATTTAGTGTATTCTTCTGAGTTCTAACATATTAAGGAGGCTTCCATTATGCTTAATAACTTTGATTTCCAGACTCAGCCTTGCCATGTATATGTTTATCTTGAGAAGTTTTCGATAATATACAAATGTTTTAGTTCTACAAAGAAGAATACATAGTTGAATATTGTAGAAAGCTCCTAAAGATCAACATAAAAGTGTCAATGTTGCATTTTGAAAACACCGATATTAAATACAATGGAACGCTTCTCTATGTGTCTGAGTGCACTCAGCTCAGAAGACTATATATGACCATAGATGATAATTGATATTATACTTTTCGTTTTATGGCAGATAAAACGAATTTAACATGAGTCCTTGTAATTTTAATGAAAAATGAATAATTCAATTCACTAACAATCAGTGATTAATATAAATTTCACATGAAAGGAATCTAGCTAATGCTTAATACTACTGTTAAGATAAGTGGACAGGATGACAACTTTAAGGACTTTTTGTGTGGATGACAGTGTTAACACCTGTTCTGTGCAATTACATAATTACAATCGTTATTGGAAACCTGATGAAATTACAATGATAAAACTGAAAGTTTTAAAAGTTTATTGTTGTAATTAATATAGAAAATTTTTATACTATAAAACATCTATATTATATACTAATACATTTAAGATCTATTTCATTCTATAAGAGATCACACATAAGTAGAAATACATATTATTTCAACTAAAGGCAGTAGAAGAACCAAACATCACATTTGTGAAAATTGAGAAGTAAGCTTATATAAACTTGATTATAGACATCAAAACTTTCTAAATCATACCTTCAAAAAATTCATTTCTATTGGCTTCAAAACATTTTAAATCATAACTTAAATATAGAACATTTCCAATAACATAACATATTTTATTATTTAAAGAAGTTATTTTCATATACATACATAAATTAGGAGAAAACCTTATTTTGAAAGCAATTTTGATTTATTGGCATTTCCTATTTCAGATAGAAGAAATTCATAGAAATACTCGCCATCATAAGAAAAAACATTTTATATATTTTCAAAAATACCTGTTGTCCTCTTGCACTTGTGAATATGAAATAGTTATTATACATACAAGATCAGAAATTAAATAATGCTTGTTCCCACTAACTTAAGAAATCTAGATGTACAAATTTATTGGATGGAAAATAGTGAAAAGTAACTATTTACCCATTTTCTTGAACTTTGAATAGTAAAAATACATCTCACAAATAGTAATCCACTAGAAGCAATGAAAATATCTTCAAAAAATATGTAATTATAAATTAGACGCTGTTCAATCACTATCATCATCTTCGGCAGACTTAATAATAGTTGGCATACAAGATTTATCTTCCAACATTCCATGTTCTACCAAGAAATCTTGTACATCTTCTGGTAGAAAATCATTGCCAAGCTCATTTGATAGCTTAACAAAATTTCCAATGAGATTTCCAGCTTTGTATATAAGTAGAGCTGGCACTCCGTCTATTTTGAATTTATTAGTCATTCCTGCCTTTGAACTCACTATTGTACAAAACTTAATATTGGTGTAAAGTTTACAAAGTTTTTTCAGGCAATTATTCATTACACGACATGCTTCAACATTATTTTCATAGATGTGCACTACAATTTTTACTGATTTATGCTCTTTATCAATTGCATCAAGAAATTCTTGTCCAGTAGATAATGAAAAAAGTTTGCCTGAAAGAATATAAAAAATTATATATTATGAACTCAAATTATTTTGAAGATACATACCAAACTTTATATTATGATTGGTTTGTTCTAACATTTCTTGCATCCTTTGTTTCTGGTAAGTCAGGAGAAATTCATCATCCAGCAGCTCAGCTAAATCTGGATCTTCTGCAGCTGCCTTTTCTTTCTCCTCATCTAAAGCTGACTGTACAGTAAGAGTCAACTTTTTCATGAGAGCAATTTTTTCCTCTTCATCTTCAGTTCTCTTTTCAATTTCTAATTGTTTATATCTTTGCCAATCTTTTATTACTCCTTTGGGTCCAGTATTGGTGGAGGTACCTTCCCATGAATTAATTTCTGTTTGCGGGGACGGAGCCTCTTCTGGTTTTGTATTTTGTTTACTTGATTCCACATCCGAATTTTCCGAATCTCCCTCATCTTCACTGCTACTACAGTAATTATGAAGTTTGTTTCCCAATATCTTATCTTCTAGAGTTGCCATAATTCTTGATATCCAACACTTAATTCATAATTGACTCTAATCAACTTATGAAGGTAATTGTTAATTAAACAATTAGCAAATTGAAAATGAAAAATAAATCATCTTCAACTTAAAGCTAACTTCGCGAAAATTATGTTGATAAATATACTTATTTCTGTGGTTATGGTAAGGGTCATAGAAATATGATTTATGATTGAACTATTGAAATTATTAGCTAGACACAAGGGACATAGTTTCTGCTTTCAATTTATATAACTACTAATGATAAATGTTAAATTATTGTTTATATATCACTGTAAACAAACTTTACATGAAAAAACTTCCTGTAAAGAAAAGTTAATGCAAATTAAAAAAAAAAGATTTGTATAACCGAACGTACCTTTTTAATGTCGTTTCCGTTAACTGTGGAGAGTCGAATAGTCGAATGGTTAGAGGTCGAGTGTAGTCGAATATTCGTGCGTTCAGTCGAGTTAAATTGATGGTTCTCATGGTGAACATTTCCTACCCGGCATGTTTTTATTTCAGTATACTAATCCACGCTTGACAAAGTTTTTCTAGGAAAGTGTTTTTTTGTGAACTGAAATGTGTGGTTTCTGAAACTTTTCATATTCATATCATAATTTTCATTATGGTAGGGTCCGAAGGCGTTTGTATTTTTTCCCCGCTTGTAACCGGGGAGGAATGGGCAGTTATACCAAGTGAGATTGCTAAAAAAATTGAGAGCTTTTTCACTGAAAAAGTGCAAGAATTGATAACTAGTAAAGCGCTTCTAGAGACTAACCGTTATAATGCAGGTAAGCTTGAAGCATCTATATATTCTTTCCAAATTCAAAAAAATTCCTTTCTTTAGAACAAAGCTTGATCCAAGTCCGCGAAGAATTGGATAAAGTAACTGAAGAAAATGAAAATCTTAGGTCTAGATTCGAAATATCCACTAGCACTATAACAACTTTAGAAGAACAAGTTTCAACTCTTAATGTAGAATTTTCAAAATTGCAAACAACATGTCGTAAACTAGAAGAAGATGCTGCCGAATTTCGTCATCAACGAAATTTGGCAGTAGACGAAAGAGATGAACATCTCAAGATGTTACAAAGAAGAAATTTAGAAATAGAAAGAATGCAAAGTGATATGAAATCTCTGATGGAACAACTTGAAACGGCAACAAATACTAAATGTGAAGCACTTGCAAAAGCAGATGCAGTAGAATCAATGAAACTGACTTTAGAATACCGCGAAAAACGAATTAATCAAGAACGATCATTACTTAACAGTCAGGTAGAAAGTTTAACTGAAGAATTGCATTTAAAAACAGAAGAACTGTTGAATATGAGACGGGATAATACTTCTAGATGTATACAATTAGAGACGAAACTATCAGAGAAAACTCAAGAATTAGAAGTAGCAGTTGACCAAATTAAACACATGACCGAATTAAATAACAACTTGACTGAAAGAATAGAAGAACTGGCTCAAAATTTGGCAAATCAAAGGGATAATGAAGGAAAGATCAATGAATCATACCTTCAGGAAGTTGATGCTAAAACAAAGCTGGCCAGTGCATATCAGCAGATGTATGAAGAAAGTAAACAGCATGCTGAAAGATTGAAAGAAGCCTTGGATGAGGTAAGAAATTTTTGTTTGTTAAGTGGTTAATTTTAAGTTTTCAATTATTCGATGAAGCTTTGTGGGTGGAAGAATGAAATTTTTGTTTGAACTATCAACAATGTAAATTGTGATTATTCTAGATACTCATAGAATATCAATTTGGTTTGATCTTCTATTAATGTAACATTGGATGAAGAAATCACTATTTTGTTATTTTCCATCTTAGATAAATAATTTATAATATATTGAGTTGTCCAATCATAGTAAGCGTTGTTCCTGTTTTATTGCTTTAACCAGTTGACAAAGATAACACATTGAATGTTTATTATTCATTATTTAACAAATATTATTGTGGCTAATTCATCTTTCAATTTTGAAGCAAACATTTCTTATAAACATAGGTCTTGAAAAGCTTTCTCCTTAAAGGGTGTCAAACTTTGAATTAAAACTGGTTTGTCGTAAATATCTTAATAATCTATCAGTTCATTTTGATGTTTGTCTTTACCAGTGCTACTGAAGGTAATAAGATACTAATGTAGCCCTAACAAGGATTTAATTTTAATAATTCCTTGTTCATTTCTTTCATTACATTTAAAATCAGAAAAACCATTTTGAATATTTTGAAAGTGAATTATCAAATCTCGAGGTATTTGTTCCCATTCTGTGATATCTACCTTTTCAATATTTATCTGGTTACAACATTTTGCTTTATTTTTAATATGATCCCATACATATTCTATCAGATTTAAATGCAGGCATTGCATAATTCATATACCAACCAATAATTGAGAACCTCCTTAGCCATGTTAAGCTAAGCGTTCTTTTTTTCTTCTTCCTGCACGGCGCCTTTATTGGCAGCACTCGGGCCATTTGGCCCATTGTGCTTGCTGTGTTGTGTTGTTTTGTTATTAGTCTTGCAAAAACATTTTGATGATTCCTCCTGGAGCATCCGGGCCTCGGTGTTTCATCGCCCAAGATGTTCAGTCTGGTCGCCTTATGAGCGGGACATTCGAAGAGTATGCGTTCCGTTGTTTCATCATTTTTTAGGCACTGTGGTTTCCGATAGTCTCATGACGTGTAGGTGTTTATTGAGTTGTCAATATAGGCCAACTACCATCCCAATAGACTTTTTATTGAGGGACAATAGTTCATGTACCCTCTTTGATTGCAGCCCCTTTATGAACTTTTTTGACTGTCTCAGTTCTGAGACAGCTGCCCAATAGTTCAGGGCTTCGGTGGTGTTCCAGTTTTGAAAAGAGAGCATGTGGGTCCACGGGATGGCCAGAATAGGTTCTGGTGTCATCGGCCTAATAGCTGTTGTCTTTTTGGCAAGGCTGTCTGCTATCTCATTTCCTTCGATACCCTGATGGGCTGGGTAAAGTAAACCTGTTTGTAGCACTGAGTTGTCGTAGTACTGCTTTGCATTCATCAACTAGTTTGGATGTAATCTTCGTATCTTTCAGATATCCAAGGGTGTTCTGGCTGTCAGAGCATAGATAGATAGATAGTCTTTATTCACTCGGAAAATGTACAATGTAAATTAAAATTAGTTAAAATATCAAGATATCAAGATAAAATCACAATGTTGAAAACACCAAGTTAAAATATAAAAACAAACATTACAATTTACACTATTTGAATTCACAATCTGGGATTGAGCTTGTCAGAAAAAACAATATACGAGAAACGGAGTGTCACAAAGTTATCTCATCCTCCAAATAATCGAAAACACTATAATAGGCCTTTTTCCATAAAAAAAAATTTTGAGTTTTTTTAATTATTTTTTCATCACCCCATTCTGTCCTGTTTTGTGTAGGTATTTTATTATAAATTTTGATTATCTGATGTTCGACATTTCTTTGTATGTAGATAAATTTAGTTTTTTGAGTTTTGAGATCCTCCCTGTGTCTTGTATTGTAGGTATGTTGCCTATTATAAACACAAAAAAGATCCCTATTATTCATGTAGACGTATGCGTCTTTTTAGTTCCTGTGTAGGTTTTTCTGTGCGCACTGGAGAATGGCAAATATTTCTGCATGTGTTACTGTGACGTGGTCTCCTAGAGTAATCCTAATGCTTGTTCTCGGGCCGAGGACGCCGATGCCTGCAACCATCCCGGTTTTGGACCCGTCTGTCAACCAGGTGGGGCCCTGTGGGATGAGTAAAGCGTGGGGTGTGAACCAAGTTTATTTTGGTGGTATGACGACTGTGAAGGGGTTTGTGAAAGTGGTAGGTGGCTCTTATTTGATCTTCTCTTGTGCGAAGGTCAGGTCGGAGCTTGTTGAGGGATGTAGAGCGTCCAGAAGTTGGATTTCTATCCTTCCACATTCCTCCTTCCCACAGCCTTCAGGAGGCCCTCATGGTCGCCTCCTCCACCACTATGTATAGCGGAGGAACGCCCAACAGACACTCTATTAAGGACGTGGATGTGGATCTCAAAGCTCCCGTGACTGCTAGACAAGCTTGCCTTTGGATCTTGTTTATTTAGTTCCGTTTTGTCTCCTTGTCCAATGCAGGCCAGCATACGATGGCCGCATAGGTCAGGAGCGGTCACTTTGCGATTGTCTTTCGATGTGATTGTCCCAATTTAGTTTGGCTTCAAGCATCACACTTAAATATTTCACTTGTTTTGTTAGTATTAGTTCATGGTTAAAAAGAATGGGTGCCTTGAAAGGCGGTAATTTCCTTTTTCGCGTGAATAGAATCATGTCTGTTTTGTTTGAATTAACACCATTGTTCAGTAATTTGCATAGTGCTCTGCGCAACTTCGCATATGGTGCTGAAGTTTTTTCCACGAACAAGGAGTATGAGATCCATCCAGCACGAGGTTCCAGAGGAGAGGAGATAGTACTCCCCCCTGAGGACATCCCCTGCTAGCGGTCCCCCGGACGGTCGACCCGCCGAGGTGAGCCTCGATGCCCCTGGTCGAGAGCAGACGTCCTACCCACTTTGCTATTGTGCTGTCTACTCCTTTCTTTACGATAGCTTCATCTGTCGACTTATAAAGTGTCTTGTTGAAAGCTCCCTCTATGACTTGGAAAATTCCTAGAGTGACTTTGGCTTTTTCTATTCCTTTCTCAATCCTACTACAGAGTGTAGTGCTGACTATATTGATCTACCTTGCTCATAGGCATGTTGAGTGATATGTAGGGGGCGCTCCGCTAAGATACCTAGTCTCTCCATAGTCTTCAGTAGTAAGGAGGTGAGACTAATTGGTCTAAAATCTTTGGCAATTTTATGTACGATCTTGCCCGGCTTAGGAATGAAGATAACCCAAACCCTTTTTCAGGGGTCTGGAACGTATAGAAGTGTGCAGGGTATATACCATCTGCTCCTGGTGATTTGTATGGTTGAAAGGTAGTTACTGCCCTTTTCCACTGTAACTACCATTGAGGCTGTGTTCAGTTTGCTTTGTCAGCGTGTCCATTCGACTTCAGGGTTGCTGTGTTGTCGATGAGGATGCCTGGGAAGTGAATTTCCGTCAGGTGCCTCAGTGTTTCATTCTTCGTCTGTGTTTTTACTCCTGGTGTATTGACACTTTGGTTGTGAGCATGAAATTAAAAGGAGTAGCATGAGAAGCAGCAAATACTATTTGAAAAGTTAGATAGGACGAAGTATCTAGAAAAATCTTTTGTACTTTGAAAGAATCCTGAGGGATAGGTACTTGGGGACAAGAAGAGAAGAAAACTTTCATCACTTGGACAAGGCAGTCAATAGACAGTAAAAAAAAAAAAGAATAACCACAGACAATGGGGGCACTCTGACTGCTGATAATATTAATTAATTATTTTCTTTTCGGACAGAAGCCATGATGTGCCTGAGGCAGAAAAGATGTTCATGAGATTTCTGAAAAGATAAATTATAACAACATTGAACTCTATGTCCACTCGCCCAGTAACTGAATCTGAGCTCCTACATATTGTAAACAATCTGAAGGTAAAAAGAACCACTGATATCTATGGAATATCCACAGAATTGCTGAAAGAGATTTATCTTATCATCGGAAATTTTTTTGCTGCTTGGTAAAATAGCCTCTTTCATAATGGATTCATTGAATATAATAAGTTGCCAGATTCTGTAGAAGGAAGTAAAATCGCTAAAATATTTAGAAAGAACTGTATTAAGTTTTGCAAAGAAAGAATTCCTATTCAGGCATAATTTGTTCATATGATTTATGGGTTATATACTTTAAATATTGTTGTGTTTATGTAAGTATTGATGTGCGTAGATGTTTCAAATTAGTACTAAATGTGTAATTTGTTAGCAGCAGCTATAAACGATAAATTATTATTATTGAATCAGTTGGTATATGAGGGTACTTTTCCACAAATGTTAAAATATGCAAAGATTATCCCATATATAAGAAACCACAAGTTAATGACTGTCTAAGCTATCGTCCCATTGCTATACTTCAGGCTTTCTTGAAGATCTTGGAGACGGTTCTGAAGGAGCGTCTTCTCTCATTTCTGACAGCACCATATACTGGAGGACAACCAACACGGTTTCAGATCAGGTAAATCAACTACATCTGCATTAATGGAGCTCTTCAAGAATATTGTCGTGGCTCATGATAATTGCTAGTTGGCAGAGGTCCTGGCTTGTGATCTAAGTAAAGCCTTTGACCTGGTAAATAGGAGAGTCTTATTGATAAAAATGATTTTGACGAAGTGAAGGGAAGTGCTTGGCATATATTCTCGTTCTACTTGGCCCTGAGAAACAACAGGACTTTTGAATGAAACCAGCTGTCAGGTAAGCAGAACAACACTCTTTTTGGAGTTCCTCGATTCTTGGTCCTCCGTTGTCTTGCTTTTTGTCAATGACACCTCTGAATCTCACAGCCAAGACAACTTATGTATATGCCGATGATACTACTTTTTTTGAAATGTTGCTGCCTCGAGAGATGTGTTGAAGAATCTCTCTTTGCAATTACTGGCGGGCTCAGAGGAGTGATTCGGAGGCACATAGATGCGGCACTCACTTGGAACGCATATGTGCGGATCCTGACGGCTAAGCTGTCGGCTGCAATTTTCACTATGATACGGATACACTTGGTTTCCTCCCAGGAACTTATTACAGCAACTTTCACTCCCTAGCAACCTATGGTGTTATGACCTGGAATTGGTGGGGTGCTGCTTGAACAGAAGGAGGCGGTCAGGGTTCTGCTTGATGTTTTAAGAGCCGGGAGTTTTTCAGAGTACTTTAATCACGTCTTGTTATATATTAAGCTGTCTCAAATATGTACATGAGCATAAGGATCTCTTCATAGTGAGCGAAGATTTCCACTCCTATAACACTCGATGCAAGGATAGTTTTGCAACTGAATACTGTAGGTTCAGTGGAGTCAAATAAGCATCAATTGTTCCATAGCAGTTGATGCTTATTTGACTCCACTGAACCTACAGTATTCAGTAGCAAAACTATCCTTGCATTCTCACAACAGATTATCAAGCAGTTGCGTTGCCATAAGTTTGCATGTGAGACAATGGAACTGTTTCTGAAAGGATCTTATACAATAGATGAATTTAATAGTTTAGTGTTTGAAAATCTCTGCATGACCTTATCTTGGAGGAAAGAGGAGTAAGAGTAATTTTACATGTAAATGGGCATAACAGACATTTTCCACTCTACTCTAAATTAAGGTCGGATTCTAAATCTACAAAAAAAAAAAATTTATTCAGACAGATTTTTGAGTTATTAAAATTTAAACTATCATTATCTGAATTTACTGTTTGGTTTCAACGCTGCGCGTTACGAAGACTCAGAACTCCGATGAAGCGGTAGAAAAGCCTGTATGGTACTGTTGATTGCTAAAAAAATCTACAAAGTGATTTGAAAGAGATCCTTTACCGTGTATTCATTCCCTTACAGTTTATTCAGATTAGAAATCTCCTTTTCCGTCCTCGCGTTATAAGTGAATGGTCCCATAGGGTCAAAAATGAAATATCCCCTCACAAAAATACTCTACTTTTGAAAGAAAAACAAGTTTACAATCAAGTAAGTCTATCGTAATTTTTCATAAAATTGATTATCTAAAGAGTTCTCTAGAACTGTAAGTTTAAACGAATCAATGTTTTTGATTGGTGCCTTCAATCACAAGAAAGTATGCATAACCTACCATACAAATATTCGGTAAACTTCACAACTGGCACAAGAAAGATAAGTCATTTTCTTTCATCATTTCGTATTGTTGCGTTAATTTTGTTCAAGATTGTATTACGTGAACAATATGAGAGCTACTTTAAATAAATATGATATTTCTTTTAATTTTGGCAACCAGTAGCTTTACTAAAAGTTGATACTCTGTATATTCTTTTAGTAATTAAAATAAATGAATTAGACACATCAAAAGAACTTAACTGCCAAATATTCGGTTAAGTGGGCTAGGTTATTTTCATAATAAAAATCATTGATTGTTGTTTTAGCAGTACTTTTTACATGAAAACGGTGAATACACATCATTAGGTATATACTATTTTTAAAATTATGTGCAGATTCAAGTCAAATGCGTTTCATTTATGTTTCTTTCTACCTGGTTCAATCAGTAGTTATTCCACCAGTGTAGTGAATATTGTTAAATTCACCCTGAAAGTTTTCTCATAATGGCAAGGCTTATAAAAAAGAGATGTGCAATTATGCTTGGAGCTGACACGTCATAAAGAGAACAACAAAGTGGTTGTACCAGCAACCACTGCAACACAGGAGATTTCTTAGATTTAATGCTTTGAAAAATCTAACCCATATATATATATATATATATATATATATATATATATAAAGGAAGTCGTGCTAGTTACACTATTTGTAACTCAAGAACGGCTGTACAGATATGGCTGAAAATTGGTGGGTAGGTAGCTTAGAGCCAGGAGACAGACATATGATACTGTTTATCCCGTTCGACACCGTTCCCGTGTGACTTGGATGTATGGATGACGGTTTGATTTTTGTAAGAAATCAATATTAAAAAAGTGAAGTGAACTATAAAACGAAAAAAAATGGAAGTTTATGATACTTTAAGGAAGGCAATCGATGATGAAAATGGTTTATATTTCCTAGATGCCCCTGGTGGAACTGGTAAGACATTCCTCATGTCAGTAGTTTTAGCCACTGTTCATGCGAGATCCAACATAGCGGTTGCAGTTGCTTCTTCTGGAATAGCAGCCACACTGTTAGAAGGATGCCGTACGGCTCATTCAGCATTAAAATTACCGTTAAATCTTCAAACTATTGAAGAAACAACGTGAAATATTGCAAAACACCTAGCAATGGCTAAAGTTTTATCGGCATCGAAGATCATCATGTGGGACGAATGCACAATGTCGCTTAAACGTGCATTAGAAGCACTTAACCGAACATTGAAAGATTTACGCAATGACTCGAGATGTTTTGGAGGAGCAATGATTTTACTGTCTGGCGATTTCCGCCAAACACTGCCAGTAATTCCAAGATTACGGCTGCCGACGAATTAAACGCTTGCCTCAAATCGTCGAATCTATGGCGCTATGTGAAGAAACTGCAGCTGGCAACAAACATGTGAGTTACATTGCTTAATGATACATCTGCTGAAGATTTCTCGGAGCAATTGCTGACTATTGGTAATGGTTTAGTACCTGTCGATGAATCTAGCGGATTGGTATCATTTCCAAATAATTTCTGTAATTTTGTCTCATCAAAGACGAACTTATAAACAATGTATTTCCAAACATTATTTCTAACTACAAAAATAATGAATGGTTGAGTTAGCGAGCAATTTTAGCAGCTAAGAATAAAGATGTAGATGACCTAAACTACATAATTTAAAATAAGATTATTGGAACAATGCATTCATTCAAATCTATTGACTGCGTCACAAATTAAGATGAAGCCACCAACTATCCAATTGAATTTTTTTACTCCTTGGATGTGCCTGGCTTACCACCGCACAATTTACGCCTAAAGGTTGGATCCGTAGTAATCATGCTTCGAAACATAAACCAACCAAAACTGTGCAACGGTACGCGTTTGGTAGTTAGAAAATTGATGATCAATGTAATTTACGCGACGATACTGAAAGGAAAATTCAAAGGTGAGGAAGTTCTCATTCCGAGGATCCCGATGATTCCAACCGATATGCCGTTTGAATTTAAAATACCTCAATTTCCGATCCGTCTTGTATTTGCCATGACCATCAACAAATCACAAGACCAATCCTTGAAAGTTTGTGGTTTAAATCTAGAACATCCATGTTTTTCCCATGGTCAATTATATGTGCCATGTTCACGGGTCGGAAGACCATCTGCGTTGTTTGTGTTTGCGCCTGATAATAAAACAAAAAATGTCGTGTATTACAAGGTACTTAAGTGAAGAGTAACCTATGTACTGAAATACAGAAATAATAATGAATGATTAATGTAGGTACTCAATTTTTTTCGTATCTTTTTCTAATAAAAAAAAATTAATAAATTCCAAAATCTGCTTATTTATTTACTTCAAGGCGTAATAGAGTTCGCCGTGTCAGCTAGTCATCATATAAATATAACCTACCAAACTCTAAACAAATGTTTGACCTACGTTATTTAGCGATGAATGCAGATTCGTTTTTCCTCCAGACACAAGATGTTCTCATGTATAGACCTGAAAATGATTGAAGAATCAGCTCAGAAAGTTCAGAACTACATAGTGATGGTCTGGAAATGTACAGGGTGCGGCACAGAAACTTGCTGATTTATAAGATTAATAAAAACAAAAATATTAGAGATCATGTTATAATTCGTTTTACATATTCTTACATTCTCTGAATTTATTTATTAAACTTTTTTAAAAATGACATCGAATAAGTGACGGCCTCCATTGTCAATGAACTGAGCTATGCGATTCTTGAAGTTCTGATGAACTCTTTCGAGCATATCAACGGGTATGTCGGCGATGGCTTTCCGAATGTTGTCCTTTAGATGAACTAGGGTTCTTAGCGCTCCAAAAACGCATGTTTTGTTTGTTCACAGAGCCAGAAATGTGAAAGTGAGCTTCATCACTGAAGAACACGAGCGTGTTGTGAGGCAGGTTTTCACCGAGTGCTTCACATGCATTTCGGCGGGCATTAAAATCGCTTTCATTCAGTGCCTGCGTTACAGCCATTTTGTAGAGATGAAAATTGAGGTCTTGGTGAAGAATTCATCTCACAGTGCGGTCAGATAACCCCAGAGCAGCTGCGTGTTTCCGCGTTGAACGCCGAGGAGATCGGACGAATGACTCTTACTCTTTCAACATTTTCTGGAGTTCTGGCGGTCTGATAACCTTCTGACCGGCACCAGAGTTGTAGGATGAATATTAAACTGGGTACGGAAGGCACGTTGAGTGACGATAATGGAACGACCGTTGGAAAAGTAAGCGTCGTAGGCAAACGCACGCTGCTGCTTCGTCCAATGCATGATGGCGACTGAAGAGGAAAGAAACAAAACTTCAGGACTTTTCTCTCCAATTTCATTGAACTCGTCTATGTCCCCCCACCCCTCGCGACAAGGCGACCGTTACAAATAAGCAAGTTTCTGTGCCGCACCCTGTATAAACCTTGTTTCAAGAACCATCTCGTGAGATTAGTAAATGCTGTGAACTATAGCAATCTTATTCTTGAACCATTTGCTTTTGAGAATGCTATAAATCTTTCGGATTAGCCTGCTCAATCTCCTGACCCTAATCCTATTGAACACTGCGGAACGTGCTAGGTAGAAGAATTTGATCATGTAACATTTTCTTTCCAACAAGAAATTAAGTATTACAGGATCTGGTATAAGGATGAAATGCAATTGATAATGCAACGATTGACAAATTCAATTGCATACCAATGTAATTGCATTATATTTTTAAAGAAAATTTCGATTTATTGCTGACTCTTACATTCTATTGATGTTAGTTGGAAATCTTCGAAATTTAATAGCAAACACAAATTATAATGTGGTGATAAATCCTTTTACATTCTCTTTGATTAATTAGGTTCAAGAACTACTGAAAGATGCCACCGCCAAGTACGGCGAATTAGAAACCAAGCACAAGGAGAACGAGTTGTCACATGAAGAGGTTGTCAATAAGAAGAACGAGTACATCGCTATACTCAAATCTGAACTGCAGACCGCCAATGAGCTTTTAGAGAACTCGAAGCAGTTCAAACTTCACAAAGATATGGAAGGTAAATATGCCAATTTCAATAACGAGAAATCGTTTTCTTTCTGAATGATCTTGTGAATATTGTCTTCAAACTCAGGGTAACTTTCGAATAGAAAAATTGTCTATCCCACAAAATTGATAACCGCCAAAAATAATTCAAATTCAAAATTTTCGCTCAGTTATAATACAATTGAAAAAAATTGCAGACTAATTTTCATCTAATTTATTTTAGATATATCCCCAACAGCTGCCACAACTTCCAATCTGCTGAAAACTGGAATGACATTCACTGAATTGTATTCTAAATATGTAGCAATGTCTGAAAGAATCTTAAATCTTCAAGAGGAAAACGCCCGTCTCAACAACTACATCTCAAATATCGTAAAGGAGATCGAAGACAAGGGACCTTTCGTTCAGAAACTAAAGGACGATTATTCACGACTAGCCGACGCCAGCGATCAATTGAGGAACCATAACGATGCTCTCATGATAGAAATCGAACAGCTTAGAGACAGTAATGCCGAATGCAGACGATTAGAAAACTCTACTGCCAGAGAAAACAGCAGATTGCAGAAAGATATTGCAGATTTGAGTCGACAAGTCTGTCATTTACTGCAAGAGGTAGAGCAGTGCCGTTTGGGTTCTTCTAGAGCTTCGCCTGAGATGGATTTCACTGATAGTTTGAGTTCGGCCGATATAATAACGAAAAAATTGGTAACTTTCAACGATATTCAAGAAATGCAACAGAATAATAGGAAATTACTGTCGGTAGTGAGAGAGTTAACTGAGAAACAGGAGGAAGCTGAATCTTTCGACCCGGCTGCCATTTCCAACCTCAAAACTAAGCTCGATAACATGAGGGAACAGCAACAAGAGTTACTGGAAGATAAAGAGAAGCAAAGCAAGATGATGGAGACCTTGAAAAATCAACGTGACATGTACAAAAATTTGTACTCCCAAGTAGTTAAAGGTTCGGGAGAAGACATCTCCTTCAACACGCAGGAAAGCGTGGATAGCAACAAGACAACCAAAGATTCAATGTCAGGCAGTAATCATTCTGAGGAAAAAGAAAAGATCAATAGGGAACATGAGAATCAGATCGAGAAACTCAAGAAACAAATCGAGCAAATTAAGAAGGAGAAAGACACTTACAGGGAAGAAAAACTGGCTAATGAGAAGATACTAGAAGAGCAAATCGATGTTCTCCGTAAGGAGAACAAAGATTTAACCACTCTGAATTGCAAACTGGTTGCCCAGTCTGAGATGAATGAGGAGAAGTTTAAGATTATGAAGAACAACATGGAGGTGTTGAAGAAGCAGGTTTCAGCGCTGGAGAAACAGAATAAGATCTTCAGCGATACGATTTTGAAACATGAGCAGACCATCAGTTATTTGAGGGATGATGCTCTGCAGGCGCATACGAAGCTGTCTAAGGCCGAAGTAAAGCTTGGTGAGTATAATTTTCAAAATTTTCAGAAATATTTTGCTTGGGTTCAGGCGCGCAAAAGCTAACACTAAGAAGAAGTTGTTTTTCCTCATTGAATTATGTTTATTACAATTCATTCAGGTACTTAGTATCTCATCTCTAAAATATCTTATATATGCACTGTCAGCGATTATATTGTAATATCAATATAATAATAATCAGGTATTGTTTTCTTTTAGGAAATATCGAAAAAGAAAATTCTCTCCTGAAAGATTCTGAAGCACGAGTTCGTAGAGAGTTAGAATCCTTAACCCAACAAACGCACTCGCAACATATAATTCATTCCAATATAGAACTTATCAAGGCGACGTTAGAAAGAACCGATTCAGAAGGAAAACTCAGACTCGAGGCCCGTTTGGACGAGGCTCACAGAGAATGTTCCGCTCTTCGAAGACGCTTACAGGAGGAGCAAGATCGGTTTCGGCAACTTACCGATCATTTGCAGAATCAAACGCAGACGGCCGTCAAGAGATGCGAAGAGGAGAAAGCCGTGGCCGATAAGCTTCGAAAAGAACTGGGTGAAATTCGTGAAGAATTGGGTAGTAAAAATAGCCAGATCGACGAGTTGACGAAGAAAATAAAACTGTCCATCCTAGCTATACCGGAGACTAATGGAGAAGGCAAGAAAATACGGAATTTGGAGGAACAATTGGATAACGCACAAGCAGAAATCGTAACTTTGAAAGCTAAAGTTAAGTCAGCTAAGGATGCCTCAGATCAATACTTCAACATTGCGGAGAACGCTGAGAAACAAATGAAACTTGTCGTGGATCAACAGGAAGAACTCAAGGCGGAGATCGAGAAATACAAGAACACCGTCAGGGAACTCCAGGAGAGATGCTCGGAGTTGGAAGGAGAACTGTCGATTCAAATGGACGACCAAGATATGGCCAACGTAGGAAATATGACTAAACACACGCAACTTCAAGAAGAGTTGAATGTTAGATCTTTGGACTTGAAGGCCAGCAGGGAGCAACTAGAGAACTGTAGGAGCGAGTGCAAAGCACTAATTGATAATCTGAAGGCGGTTGAAAATAAATACGCCAGGGAAGTCATGCTTCATTCGGCCGATCTGCAAGCGTTGACGGAGATGAAGGAAGAACTGAATCTGTCGCGGAACGAAGCGAATGAAATTAAACAGGCGCGTGACAACGCCATCAGCGCATTGGAAGAGAGCAAGGCAAGCTGGAAGGTTCAAGAAGAGTATCTCATCAAAGATAAGTCAGAGCTGGAGACGCGTCTTAAAGATCTTGACGCGCAGAATAGTTTACTTCTGGGACAAATGGACACGCTGAATTCTCAACTTACGATTCTGCAGTCGCAGGTGTCTTCGGAGAACGTGAACCAGTCCATGAACGAATCGACGTCTTCGGTTAATAGATCGTTTACTGAAGATGAAATCAAGTCTTCCGAGCAATTGTTGAAGGTTATAAGGTACTTGAGGCAGGAGAAAGATGTCGCCGTTAGCAAAAGTGAGATTTTGGAGGCGGAACATTCTAGAGTCAAGTCGAAATTGGAGATGGTCACTAAGCAGCTTGAGGAGATGAAACAAGTAAGTGAATTTCAATAATAATAGCAATAGTTTCTTGATACTTAAGCCTTCTAACTACTACGGATCTATTAAAATTGTATTTAGGGAATTCCACCAAGAGTCAGTAGAAGCATCTCACGTATAAATGGGTTTTATGAAAAAAATTTTTGGGCATGTTCCCACGAATCAAAATATCCACATTCTGCCACTTCCGAAGTATCACATCTCTCTTATCCAATGGTAAAACTTGATTTTATTTTATTTGAGATTATGATTTCCATTCAATTTCAAGCGATTTCCCTGTAGTATACTCCTGGTATAATTTTCACTATTTTCAAGTAATTAATCATTTTCTTTGATCTTACATTTCTTGGTAACTGTCGAAAGTTCTAAGTTTATTTCTGAATCCTCATAATTCTTAACATTAATTTTTTAAATATTTTGTTAGTTATTTTGTCATAAGTAGATTTAGAACCCATGTGCAACATGAAAGAAACGTTTGGATTTTTAACACAGTGCCATTGATTAGATACTTACTCAATTCGGAGGCTAAATAATTGAACCGTTATGTCGATAAACTAACTCACACCGCCATCAGGAAGTTAAGAAAATGAGATGATTATAACCCTTTGTCATATAAAAAAATATTGCGAGTGAACTAAGATAAAAACTATCCTACCCCTCAAGTTGGACCAAACTCCATACAGTGTACAAAATTTCATTAAAATTAGTTTGAGAGGTATAAAATGGAAATATAAAAGAAGAAAATTAAAGGAGAGGTATCTGATGACGTCTTCCGAGCATACAGTGGCATACTTATAAAGGTTGTTAGGCAGGCCAAAAGAATGCATAATAATGAATGCATTTTACAATCTAAAAATAAAAATTTCGCAACATGGGATCTAATAAGAAGACACAGCAATAAGATTAGGAAAAGAGTCTCTATGTTGGAAGAAGTGAAAGGGGAACGCAGGATTATCGAATAATATAAATGAATTTTTTGTGAGTCATGATTCAGCGATGGTAATCTTAAGGAGCGTAGTTCCAGTCGGGATCAATCTCGAACTTACCCTTGTGGTAGCCTTGTGCTCTTCTCTGTGGACTCTGATGAGATCATTGGTATAATCAAGTTCTTGGAGGTATGCGAAGTCTTTCGACCAGATGGAATTCCTGTTCAACTGATCAAGTCTGTTGTGAATGAGATCTCCCCTGTTTTGACCCATCTAATAAATGTCACATTTGAAAGTGGTGTATATCCTGAGAAACTTAAAATAGCAAAGGTTAGAGCGGTGTACAAGAAGAATATATATATATATATATATATATATATATATATATATATATATATATATATATATATATATATATATATCTGCAACATAAGCAAGATATTTGAAAGAGCCATTTACAACAGAATTGTAGACTTCTTGGAGACTTACAAGGTACTTTCAGAATACCAGAATGGCTTTCGAAAAAGTAAAATTGCGACAAGAGCCGTATATCAAGCCATTACCAAGATACTGTCTTATTTGAACGCTGGTAAAATAACAACACCTTTGACAGCGTAGACCATGACAGACTGGCTGAGAAAGTTGGGATAAGAGGTAGGCCCCTGGATTTGCTCCGGTCTTATTTCTCAGGAAGGTCGCAATATGTGGTTGAACAAGAGCCATCAACTGGAAAGACGGTGGAGTCAGCAACATTGAGTGTTGTTAGGGGGGTGCCGCAGGGATCGATTTTGGGTCCGTTTCTCTACCTGATTTATGCCAATGATTTAACTGATTGTACGCCTGAATTCATGGTCCAGTTTGCGGACGACACTTCCCAGGTGCTGGGTGATCAGGTTTCGTTGGATGCGACGGTAAACACAGTGTTTGCTGATCTCGGTGCTTGGTTTTCCCGAAATGGACTCGCGATAAATCATCAAAAGACCCAAATTGTCAAGTTTGGATATTCAAGAGAATATATGCCGACACTACTTGGATGTGAGAATGCCATGTTGTCGTCTAGTGGCCTCAAGTTTTTGGGTGTTTCAGTTGACTATCGACTGGATTGGAGTGATCATGTAGAGCAACTTTCAATTGACATGGCCAGATATGTTTATGCGTTAAGAACAGTCGCAGAACTGGTAAATGTATTCACAGCATTTATGGCATGCAATGGATATGTTGATAGTAGGCTGAGGTACGGGATCGCTATATGGGGGAATCCCACTGATATCTTGAGGCTACTTTTGTTGCAGAAAAGATGCATTCGCTGAGTCCTCAGGCTAAATAGAACAAAATCTTGCAGGATTCACTTTGCAGAAAGATCCATACTAATGGTTATGAGCCTATATGTTTATGAGGCAGTTATGTTTGTAATAAACAATATAGATTTATTTGGGGATGCCGAGGGTGAATATTGTTATAATACTAGAGCAAAAGATGATCTGAAGATATCGAAATTCAAATATACTTACCTGCAAAACAATGCTACCTACACCCTTGTGAAAATTTACAATCATATTCCACGGGGAGCGCGAAAGTGGTCACGAAATAAACTGAGTAAAAAATTGAATACCTTAGGCACAAATCGTATTACACACTCCAGGAGTATTTTGCAGATAGCATTAGTCTGAGTTGATTCCTGTTTTTATACTGTATGTCCTACTTCCACACTACCTGTCATATTTTTGTAGTCGTATCATGTTTTTATGCTGCCTGCCCTGTCATACTGTATATAATATTTTTACACTGTCTTATTTTGTGCTACCTGTCATGTTTTATACTGTCTGTCTTATTTTTGTGCTCCCCGCGACTTGGTTATACTGCCTTCTTTTATTCTTTGTCTTAAACGATTTTGTTTATATACTTGTTTATTTTATATACTTGTTTATAGTGGCGTGTTCTACGATAATTTATTGTTTATACGGAACAAATAAATGGATTGATTGATTGAGTTCATCGCAGATAAACAATGTGCCACGAAATATTTATATACAATGATAATAACGATGCGTTTGGGGCAATTTGAGCCGGAACTAGCCCCAAAAATCAATGTATTTTGCTTTGTCCAAAAGGTTTCACTTTTTCTCAATGTTTCATTTCTTTCAACTTTTGTTCCCCAGTAAATGTAAAATGGCAGATATAATTAATTCTTGCTATAATCTGACTATCAAAGCATTAGACTGTCACACAATCATTGATCACTGGTGTATTAAGCATACGAAAAAGATGTCTACAAAATTTAAATAAAAAAGAGCGAAAATGTAAACAGTTGAAAGAGGTAGAGAAGAAAAGAAAATTAGGAAGTGCAAAAACTATAGTATTGGAAATGTTAAAGAGATTAATGGAAGTGAAAAAAATAATTATAATCCTGCTTCTTTTTGTCATTTTTGAAACATAGATTAATGTGAAACAGCCTGCTTTGTTATACCACTTTCTAACACTATAAATTATCACTTATAAGTATTTAGTGGTTTTTCTCTCTATGTTTATTTTAATCATAATTATTAGTCCTTCTGTTTTTAAGTTGTTATTTTATTGAAGTGACATTCTTGCAATAATAAGCTTAAATTGCAATTTGTGTTTCTAAAGTATACATTTCATTTCCTTTTTCAAATTTGAATATAATTGTCCAGAGAAATTTGAAAGAAATGGCTTGAGAAAGTTTTTTTTTTTGTAAATTTTGAATGCATACCCTGATACAGTTTCAAGAATGTTCTCATGTTTATCTGTCTTTTTATGTCGCTTGCGACCACAGAACTATGGTATGGGTAGGTTCAAATGTAAGGTACGGCATTGAACTTCGTTCCATACTAGGTGAGGTAGATTGGAACATATGATTCAAAAATGTTTATTTTATCAAAAGAACAAAGATTGAAAAGGTCATATACATTATATTATTATTATAATTTCTTTATAACTTAACAGGTAGTCGAAAATGAGAGGCAGAAGAGCGAGGTATCCGTAGTTACAGCTGCCAAACATGCTGAAGTATTGCGACGAGTCGAAACGCTCAACGCTATAACCGACAGCAATAGAGCTCTGAGACAAGAACGCGATAACTTGGTTATACAAGTAAACGAACTTCGAGGAAGGACAGAAAAATTAGAAGAAGAACTAAGTCCGCTACAAGAGAAGAACATAGAACTAAATACTAAAGCTGAAGCAATGCAAACGGAGAACATTTCGCTCAGAGCCGAATGTAACAGATGGAGACAGCGTGCCAACATTTTAATAGAAAAATCGAATAGGACCAGTCCCGAGGACTGGAAGAAACTCCAAAACGAACGCGACAATCTTAGCAAACAACTGATCATCGAAAGATCGAATATCGTCAAGCTCAACGACGAGGTCAACACGTTGAAGCAAGACAAGGTGAAACTCGAGGAACAGCTCAAGAATCTCAGGTCCCAGAATTACTCGCAAGCGGAGGAACTCAACAAGCTCAAAGAAGAGGTCGCTCTTCTACGCACGCAGATAACCAATATGAATTCGACGCTGGAACAGGTTCAAGAGCAAAATAAGAAGCTCTCCGACGAAAATAAGCTAATCCAGGAGGACGGCGCCAATAAAGACGTCACAATTAACGAGTTGAAGAATAATCTCACTCAAGTACGAAAGATTGCCAAGAAATACAAGATACAGTTCGAGGATCAGACTAAGGAAATGGAAACGTTGAAACAGCAACAGGCTGAGCAAAAGGAATTGTTGCAGAACGAGAATACTCAGAGAGAAGAGCAGCTTAAGAATGAACACCAGGTAGAATTGGAGGAGCGTATGAGCCAAATGGAACAGAGGAATAAAGAAGTATTGGAGCAGTTGAATCAGCAGGTGAGTATTGGAGCTTTTAGAAATCTTGTGACGGTGCTGCTTTTTTAGAGAGTGATTTTCACACTATATATTTCATTAGAGTAATCTATAGAATATATTTTCGAACAGGTGCTGGAGATGACTGAAGAAAATGAAAACCAAAAGAGAGAAATAGAAAGAGTGAAACAGTCCAGTTTGGAGAAGGAGGAAAGATTCAAACAGCTCTTCAAGAACGCCAAAGACAGGATCGTCACTCTCACCGAACACAATAAGGAGCTGAAGGAAGAGCTGAAGACGCAAGATCGTCCAGGTAAATCTGGCGATAGTAGTAATGGTGAAATGTTGGCTAAGATCGAAGCACTTCTCAAGGAGAAAGACGAGATGATAGCGGAGCATCTGCAGGAGAAGGAGAAGTTAAATTCCGAAATCGACGTTCTGACGCAGAAAGTGACTCAGTTACAGAGACAGTTAGGGTTGCAACAGGGTTCCAAACCTAGTACCAGTTCGGGAACGACGGAGAAATCCGTGACCGAGCCGCCCACTGCCAATATTAAGCCAATGGCCGGTCATTCCACGAATACGCAGACGCAGAGTGTGCCGATTCAACCTTGGAGAAATGCGGGGGAGACGCCGTTGGCGAGTATCAGACCCATGTCCGCGCAGCTTAGGACCGTGGCAGTGCCTCCTACTAGCCAGAGCCCAAGCGCCGTTATGGTTCCTCCTCAGCAGCAAGTGCACACGACGGGCTCCTCGAACAATATCGAAGCGTTGTCGAGTAGCCCGACTAGTTCGCACACGGATTACGTGCCTGCCACTAGTTCGGCCAGCTCGGCTATGCTAGGACCTAGACAAGTAGCAGTACCGCCTTCACAGTCGTCGCAGGACGCGGAGGACGAAGATAACAGCGTTCAGGTGCACACCGCTCCCCAGCAGCAGGCTGTAGCGTTAGTCTTGCCCAGAGTCGAGCCGCCCACTGGCAGCAGTAGCAGCAGTTCTGGTCCTACTCAGGAACAAGGTACCAGTAGTAGTAGCAATACTGTTACCACTTCCCAGGCGGGTCATAAGAGACAGAGAGATTCCGACACGGAGGCATGTCAGGCCGACGATCAGGGCAAGGCTTCGCAACAGTGTAAGAGGACAAGATTACAGGTGAGAGAACATAATTGTAGTTATGTAAATTTCTGTATGTGGATATCCGACCTATCTCAATATTACTACCCGGTATTATTCTACGCTGTCTGACTCGTAGCATCCTTCGGAATAGTCTCCATCAGATAAGAATGAACGTTTTCTCCACTTCCAAAAGCAGTCTGATGTTCGCTTTTTTGTATCGTATTCAAAGCTCTGGTTGCATTTGTTTGTTTGTTGTCAAATCAGTGTCACGCGGCGCTTTTCTCCAAAATTACCCAAAAGTGCAGAAAGCCGTCAGGACTGTTCAGGCGCTGATATAAGTGTAAGACTCTGCTTTGTCAAATGTTGCTGCAGGAGGTCTTGTGCCATTTCACTGTTGCAACTTTTACGCTTATCCATCAGCTATTTGAAATTTTGAACACCCGCATTCCAACTGCAAATTTTATTCAAAATCTTCCAAACATTACTTTTCGATATCCCATCATCACATTCTAGGTTTTGTACAGTTAATCGACGATCTTCATTGATTACCACATTTTCGGTGTTAACGTTTTTGTCGTCGATGGGCTGCCCAGTGCGTGGGTCGCTATCAATAAATATACGACCACCTCTGAGACGTTTATACCACTTTTAATTTGTTTTGTCCATACGCTCGTAAGGGCGAATTAATTACAAGAGTCCTGCGACTTGTATTGAATTCGAAATGATAACAGTACAATAAGTTGAGGACAGATGAAACCTAACTATTGTCTCAAAAATATCCAACATAGTACATGTAGAATAGCCAATACCTCAGAGATATTAGAAATATCGATTCAGTAGTTGCAGCAAAACCTGATAGAAGCCTGAGTAAAGCGTAAATGTTTTCTTGAATTGCACTCTTCAAGTTTACGGCTATACTCTTTAAATTGCAATGCTAAAATCATTTTGTGGATTTTGTTGATCACTCCGAGAGTAGTTTATCTTTTCTTAATGTTGGGATATGTTTAAACTGCATCTGACTCAGTGTTAAGCCTTTTGAATCAGTGGTTTCAAGTCACCTTTTTCTTTTTAAAAAAAAAAAAGCTGTTTAATACAACTGACGACAAAAATGAAATCACTCCTTGAGTATGGATGAAACATTGCTATACATCTAAGAGGAATTCAAAAAACATTTTGCGAATTCCATCTCTCGGAATTCTGAATGGTTTATTGAACGAATCTCATATTCAAGCTTGTGGGACATTTCGATGCCTTTTTAGGGAAAGATTTATTTTTGGCATCAGTTTCTGCAAGTACTCTTTACTAGAAGCCATTCTTTTTTCTGAAACATTCATTTCACTCCTGAAGACTGTTAGTCACTGGGAAAAACCATATCTGGAAAACAGGGTGGAAGGGCAATAATTCTAAGTAAATCTGCTGAATATTGCTATTGTTGCGATCCACTAAACTATTTATTGGCGACTATTAGTTTAAAATCTGCAAATCATTTTTTCATCATTCGCCTCTCTAATTCTCGTAAAAACTAATAAAAACTATTGAAAAAGCTTGTGTAAAGTAGTTAAGAGTGTTTGAGGTTTGTGGTTTTTCTTCAGCAGAGAAGGTTTTCAAATTATAGCCTGCTATTGTTGTCACTGCAAGCATTTGTTTCTTGGATCTTTCAAGACCTTAAACTTCTTCAGAGATTATAATTATATATTATAATGACCTTCGAGAATGTTCGTTGATTCCCGACGACGTTCGGTACGTGGCTCGTTTTTGTTTTGAATCTCAGTGAGTAATTGAAGCTTGAAGGTAGTTTGTTTTCCGTTTGTCGTTTGTGTTTTTCATTGTACTGTGAAAAAAGTGTTAGCTCAATGCCGTAAATTTACAATTGAGGAGAAAGGAGCAATAATATGCAGATTAGAAAATAAAGATTCAAACTCATCTCTCGCAAAGGAATTTGTTGTGGGTCATTCGACAATCTCAATGATTTTCAAAAACAAGAACCTCATTAAGCAATCGTTCAATTCAAACGTTGTGAAACCGAAGAGACTTCGAAAATTGCGACAAGAAAATGTTGATCAAGCATTAATATAGTAGTTTAAAATCATGAGAAACGAAGGAATACTTGGCAGCGGCCCTATGCTACATGAAAAGGCCAATGTCTTCACCGCGCGACATAACATTGTGGCGGGTTTTTTAAAATAAAATGAAAAAACAAAAGCTGACAAAAATTACATATTGCTTACATTAAAAACTACTTATAACGTGCAATTTTTATTTAGATTTAATATGTATGTACTATGTTTTTCTATTAAAGTACTTCAATACGTTTTACATAAAAAGTTTTTTGTCACAAAACGCTCTGTATGACGTCCGCTCATTATGATGTGTTTGTCAATTCCTCTCGATGTCATTATAAACGTATTCCATTGTATATGGTTGCGTTTTGGTGTTCTCGACTTCAATTGTTCTTCAAGCTGGATTAGTCGTTTCAATGTGCGACATAACATTGTGGCGGGAAAAATTGTCGGTGAATCCTCGTCTGTTGATAAAAATTCAATCAACGAACTGATTAACATATGTGTGGCCGAATCTACGAAGACAATTCAATGCTGATGAAACTGGACTATTTTATAAATTAATGCTGGACAAAACTTCAAAATTTAAAGGTGAGAAAGGTAGTGGAGGCAAATTGTCGAAAGATAGAATAACTGTCATGGTAGCAGCTAATATGAGTGGCACAGAGAAAAAGAAATTGCTCCTTATTGGAAAGTCACAAAAACCAAGATGTTTTACGATGTCAAATCATTACCTGTCGGGGAAGAAACATTACCTACCGCAGAAGAGGCGTTAAAAGCTGCAGAATTATCACAATTTGTTCACAGCAATATTGAAAATGATAATTTGACCATGGCGATGTCTTCTATACACAATAGTATTAGAGACTGTTTTTTAAAATAAAATGAAAAAACTAAAACAAAAGCTGACAAAAATTACAGATTGCTCACATTAAAAAATACTTATAACGTGCAATTTTATTTTGATTTAATATGTACGTATCCATGTATGTACTATGTTTCTCTATTAAAGTACTTTAATACGTTTTACATAAAAAGTTTTGGTCACAAAACGCTCTGTATGACGTCCGCTTATTATGATGTGTTTGTCAATTCCTCTCGATGTCATTATAAACGTATTCCATTGTATATGGTATTATTTGATCTTGTTATGACAAATAAAATAAATACATATATTATCAACTTCTATATGAAAGGTGTTTTGTAGCACAGAGTTTAACGATCTGTCGCTTTTTTAGCAAACTGGCACAGTCAGTGACAGCGGGCTGGAAGTTGAGTACCAGGTACCAACTAGCAGCCAGAGAGATCACGATGATGACAATGTGATAGTGCTAGAAAGCGATGAAGATGGTGGTGCTGATGAAGGAGAGGGGGCTGATGATGAACCAGATGATCCTGATACTGAAGGATACGATATAGAAGGAATGGTAAGTGAATAATTGGGGCAAGTTGCAAAGAGTTTCAATACACTTTATTAGCTTCACTTGGCAACTGTATGGTATGTTCCATTTTGGGGATTCCTGTCTGTTATATATATATATATATATATATATATATATATATATATATATATATATATATATATATATATATATATATATATATATATATATATATATATATATATATATATATATATATATATATATATATAGCTCTACAGGCCAAGTAGGCCCATGGCTTCATTACATGTTCTTCTCCATTTCATTTCATTCATAACTGCTCCCTTCCAGTCCTTCACTCCTAGCTCCTCAATATCTTTCTCCACCATCTTGTTCCATTCTGTGCGTGGTCTTCCCCTGCCTCTTCTTCCCGTTATTCCCCTTGTCAAAACTTGTCTTGTTGTTCTATCGTCTCCCAGTCGGAAAACATGGCCAAGCCATCTCATTCTTTGTGCTCTAGCCACATTTGTTATTGAGGGTTGTCCATACAATTCTTGAAGCTCGACGTTCGTTCTCCTTTCCCAACGATTTTCCCTTTTTTCCACCATATATTCTTCTGAGTATTCTTCTCTCTAAAACTTCTAATGTATATTTTTCCCTCTGATTCAACTTCATCAGTTCGCAACCGTATGTTACCACAGGCCTGATGATCTTCGGATAAATTTTCTTCTTCGCTTTTTTCGACATATTTTTGGACCTGAGAACTCTGTATAATCCTCCTAAGCATTTTGTTCCTTTAGCTATCCTCTCCTGTATTTCTACTTTCTCCTCCCCTGTTCTCGTCAATGTTACACCTAAATAGTTGAACTGTTCTACCTTTTCAAAGCAGTATGTTCTATGTTCACTAATTATTTGCAGATTTGAGTGCCTTTCATTTTCTTGTTGTCCTACTATCATATACCTGGTTTCATTTTCATTTATCATTAAACCCTTTCTTCTTGCAGCGGTTTCTAACTTCCTGAATTCATTCACCAAATGTTCTCTTGTTCTGGTCACAATATCTATGTCGTCTGCATACGCTAAAACTTGTGTCTTTTGACTGTATATTGTACCTTTGCTAGCTATACTGCTCTCTGTTATAATTTTATCCATCACGATATTGAAAAGTGTAGTAGAAAGGGGATCTCCCTGTCTCAGGCCTTTATCAACACAGAATGATTCTGACAATTGTCCGCTCATCTTAACTTTATAGATGGTATCCGTAAATGTCATTCTCACCAGCCTTATTAGTTTGCCTTTTATTTCTAGATCATCCATTGCTTCATATATATATTTTCTTATTATACTATCATAAGCCTGTTTATAATCGATGAAAAGCATATGGAGTATCATGTTTTGATCAATAGTATTATCTATAATTTGCTTCAACACAAAAATCTGATCCATGACTGATCTATTTTTTCGGAACCCACACTGATACTGTTCTAGCTTTGGTTCTATTATTTCGTTTAGTCTATTTTTGATAGATATCGCCATAATCTTGTAGATAGTGTCCATTAAGGCAATCCCTCTATAGTTCTCGCAATTGGTCGTATCCCCCTTCTTGTGCAACGGACATATTAGAGCTTCCTTCCACCTACTTGGCATTTTCTCTTCTTCCCAAACTTTAGATATTATAAAATATATATTGTCCTCCATTTCTTGTCCCCCTATCTTCAACATATTCGCCGTGATGCCATTTTCACTTGGCGCTTTGTTGTTTTTAAACAATTTTATGATTGATCTTACTTCTTCCTTATTTGGTGGTTCCTCATACGCTTCATTTAGGAACGCCCCTTCATCGTTCGCATTTTCACTAGTCTTTTCACTTTCCCCGTCTAACAACTCTCTGAAATACTCACTCCATCTCTTCAAACTTTCTTCTATTCTTCCTAACAACTACCCGTTTTTGTCTTTGCCGAATAATATTTTATTTTGCTGATAGAGCCTCCCCTGATATTTTATATTTTTATAGAATTGTCTCGTCTGTTTTCGCATATAGTTGTTTTCCAGATTTCCCATTTCAATCTCTATATATTCTCTTTTCTTTCTCCTGCATGTACTTTTTGCTTTTCTTCTCTTTTCCCTATACAGCTTCTGGTTCTCTTCTGTGTTGTTTTTCATCATATTCATTCCCGATTCTTCTCTTTCAAGTACTGCTCTCTTGCACTCTTCATCATACCAACCTCCTTGATCTGCTTTGCTATCATCTTTTAGCAGCATATCTGCTCCTTCTTTCATCATCTGTTCCAACTGTCTCCATTGATCTTCAACGCTTTCCTCTTTATTACTGGAAATTCTTTTGTTAATTTTGGTCTGAAACTCCTTCCTAATATTCTCATCATTCAATTTTTCCACTGCATATTTGATAACTTTATTTCTTTTACTTTCCTGATGTTCTGGTTTCCTATATTTTATCTTGGCTCTTACGAGCATGTGATCTGTGTTCACGTCTGCTCCGCGTAAACTCCTAACATTCATTACATACTTGGCGTGTTTACTCTCTATAACCATGTGATCTATTTGGTTAACTGTTCTGTTACCAGGTGATATCCATGTACCTTTATAGATATCCTTATGCTGAAAATAGGTTGTGACTACTCGAAGATTCCTCTCTGTTGCTAGTTCAATAAGTTTTTTTTCCATTCTTATTACTTTCTTCGTGCTTACTGTACTTTCCTATAGCAGGCCTGTATATTTCTTCTTGTCCCAGTTTCGCATTGAAATCTTCCAGAATAATTTTAACATCATATTTAGGGGTCTTGTCGTATTCTTCTTCTATCATTTCATAGAATTTTTCCTTTATTTCATTCTCTCTTTCTTCTGTGGGACAATGAACATTTATAAGAGTCAACTTCCTGCACTTGCTTCTTACTCTAATTTTGCATAATCTATTTGTTACTGGCAGGAATTCAACTACTTCTTGTTTTAAGCTTCTATTAATCAAAAATCCCGTCCCTAACCTCCTATCTTCGCCACCGCTATTAAAGAATATGTAATTCCCCACTTCTTTGACAAAATTAACTAGTTGTTTGGTTTCGTGTAACGCAAGTATATCGATTTCGTATTTTTTCATGATTTCTGTGAGTCTTATCAATGTTCCTTCCACATAAGTTGTTCTGACATTCCATGTAACTAGGTAAATTTGATCCTTCTTCTCTATTGTATGATTTTCTCTCTTTTTATGTTTCGTCTGTTTTAGATGCTCCTCATTATTTTCTATCTTCATCTCTCCTTTACCCTTATCCTTTTCTTTAGCCAATTTCGTCATGGGGACTTCACAAGTGCTGGCCTCAATCAGTTTTTTGGAAGGACTTGAAGCACAATGTTCCGGACAGCTTCCTTCTCTAATCGTGCCTAGTTGTCATTCCACACCCATTTTTCCCCTTCGATAAATAATTTTCGGTATCCAACTTTCACGTTTTTCCCATCTTTCCCTTCTGCACTTGCAATTCCCCTGATAAATCATCGTTTATATAAATCTTTTCTCCAACTAGTCGGCCAAGTTTGTTCTTATTCATCATAACAATTTTCTTCACCTCCGCATTTTCCAACTCTACTAAGCACGTTTTCGGTCCCAATTTGCTGGCTCCTATTATCTTCACCTTAATTCCTAAATGTTTTCTAACTGTTTTCGCAATTTCATTTTTGAGCTCATCTTGATTCTCGGATTTAATCGTCAGACCTTGTACAATTAAATTGTTTCGCCTTTTTTCGTTCTCCAGTTTATCAATTCTATCACCCAACAACTCTAGTTTGCATTCCATCTCCCTATTCTGTTCTATGAGTATCTTGTTCTCTTTTTTCAATTCTATTATATCATTTCTATAATCCTTCTGTTCTTTTCTGAGCTCTTTCACCTCTAAAGACAGATCCCTAAGCAAATCCAGAAATTTTCCAAGTTTTTCTTCATGCTTTCCATCCTTATCAGGTGTTTTGTGGGTTTTTCTCACTTTAATTTGTCCATCTAGATCATCATTTTCTCTCTTCTTCTTTTTCCGTCGTCGGTGGAGTATTCATCGTCGCTTTCACTAGTTTTCAAAACTCAATCTAAACTTCGACTAGCTTCACTTGGCAACTATATGGTATGTTCCATTTTGGGTATGCCTGTCTGTTATTGGTTAATTTTAATTTTCTAGGAGCAGGATAATTATGAGGAGGCTGATTGTCCAGAAGAAGAGGAGGAAGAAGCAGGTAATGAAGTTGAAGTAATCGATGATTCTAGCGAGGTGCCAAATCAGAGTGAAAGATCTGCCGTCGAGGGAAATTCGGCTGAAGAGAGTGCGGAGCAGCCTCAGTCTGAAGCAATCAGCAGCGGAACGGACGGTACGTCTTAAAATATTTCATAAAAAAAGTATTGCAACTGAAGTGATACTTTATATGATCTTAATTTTCTGAATAAATTCAGTTCTTTCATTCATATTAACGGTTACAGATTATTGAATATTTAATATTCAAAGAATAAAAATGGTAATGAATATGAAACTAACCGAACTGAAAATGTTTAAACGTACTTGTAATACTGTTCGAACTGATATAGATATGTTATACTCCATTTTGAAATGTAGCAAATTTTTAATAGCTTCCGAGATTATCGTTCTATATTTAGGCAGCTCATAGATCATGACTTTCCTATGTGGTGTTCCTAAAGTTCGCTTATGTTTATCGATTTTTGTAATTTGTTTTTGTAATTCGAGATATATTTTTGAATAAATTATATTTGATTTGTACACGATGTTCGATTCATTACATACATGATGATTTTCAGAAGCTTTTCAGTATGAAGAAGAAAAATTGAAAAGTCTAGCCAGATAAATCGAACTAATTTCCAAATTATCAATTTTAGAACTTATGTTTCGTTACGATTAACGAACGCGATTCATTGAGGTCCACCGCGGAACGTGATGTATCAATGGAAAAAAGAGCGTCACTGTGGCTATCGTTTGAAGTGACAAAACTTGGGTATGAAATAAAAATTTAAAACCAGCACAAGATTTAGCCTAGTCTTGAAAGCATATTTTCGACTATTTTCTAATTTTTTGCATTGAGAGAATTTTTTTATTAATAAAAATATATTTATTATTACTTTGATTCTACTGCTGACTAAAATCGCATATGCTACTTATAGCATTCAAAATGCACTAATGCTTGTAAAAAAATCGTTGAAAAATGTGCAAACACTACCAAGGAAAAATATAATTCGACGCGAGCTGAATATATGAAAAAATACGAACTTCACAAACAATCATTATTACTAGTAAAGTAACATTTGTAACTTCTGTCTAAGAAGTATCGGGAATTGGTCAATGAAACACAAAATATTTATTCTTCATCCAAGTTCAGCCTTCAAAATAGGCCCCTTCCGAAATAATAAATTCATGCCCACGAATAATCTAATCATCAAAACAGTTTTCAAACGCTTTTTCCGAAATCGACTCCACGCGAATTCTTTTTTATATCTCATATCGATTCAAAACGGTTACCTCAAAGTGGTAATTTGAGTTTTGGAGTTGTTCTATGGGATTTGTTGAGTTTTTGGTCAGAAATTCACTCACAATGAAGCATTGTGAGATGGGGCATTATCGTGGTGCAAAATCTATGAGTTTCCTTTCACAAATCTGGCCTTTTTCGACGAATTTGCTCTCTCAAATGCCGCATAACGCTCATGTAATTATTTATTGTCTGACCTGGCAACACCGCGATAATCAAAGAGAATAATCAAAATTTTTTCGGGTTCAGTTAAGTTGGAAGGCGCCATTCCAAAGCTTCTTGTTGACTGGTTTGCATGTCAAACTCATACACCCATGCCTCATTATCAAATACAAGGCGTTTTATGAATGTGGTGTTGGAATTAACTTGTCCTATTATGTCTTCAGGGACCTTTACGCGATTCAAGTTTTGAAGAATAGTCAGGTCTTTTGGAACTAGTCGAGCGGTAACGCTTTTCATGCCAAAACAATCGTTCAAAATGCTACGAATTGACTCGTGAGAAAGAAAATTCATGGCTTATCTCTCTCAAACTTGAATGACGATTTTGAATTACCATTTCCTTCACTTTATTGATTTTAACTTCAGTTGAAGATGTTGACAGCCGACCACAGCGAGGCAAATCCTCCACCACATCTCGGTTGCTGTTGAATGCACTCTACCACTCATATGCACGTGTTTTTGATGAAGTCAATTCACCGTAATCCTTCTGGAACATGTTGAGCGATTCGGCACACGAAATTCCATTCCAAATTCCGCGTCAGCATAGAAAACAGTTGTGCCAACTTAGCAACAACAAAAATTTTGACAGTTATATAAACAGATTTTTTAAATAATTAATTTCCGGTACTTTTTTGACAGAATGTATCTATAGATGCAAACAAAACAATTAAAACCATTATCGTTATTATAGTTGATTACAATAGAAAATATTTAGTTCGAGATATTGTTGTGAACACCTCAGTAGAACGTACAATCCTGAATTTATATCGTCTGTATGATAGATGATATTCAATAGCATCTATATCAGAGCAGCATCCCACCGTGCGGCTGTCATTAGGACAATTGCAGCAATAACGCTGATTGTTTCTGTAATCAATACCATTGGATATGGAGTCAATTTAAATATGAAGACTTTGCTATTTATATGCTTGGTATATTAAAGGCTTGTATACACGGAAAGATTCTTTTCTAGTAGATATTGGAGCATAAGTTTCGAAAAAGGTTGTCATTTTGGCTCTGATTCGCTATGTTATTCATCTGGCTAGATCTTTAACAAGTCATTCTTCGAAAAATGGCCTAATAGAATCATTTGATAATTTTGATCTGATTCTGAAAACACAGCATCATTTAGAATTTATTTAGCTGATGTCCAAATACTTCAATAAGATGTTTTCTGTTTTTTTTTCAATTTAAAGTTTTTCAATATCACTCTCTGTTTTGGATAAAATGAGATATATTAATAGTGACTCATAAAATTGAATGTATAAGTAATTCATGCTTTTCTTCTATTATTAAAATTAACAGTTGAAAACGAAATACTGAATTTAAATGAAATAAAACCCTCAAGAGCTTTTCAATATCTATTATTATATTGGAATCATTAATCAGTTTTAGTTGCTAATCAGAATATCGAAGATAATGATTCACAAGCTCAGGGTTAAAAGTCAACCTCAAAAACTGGAAAATGTATGGAATAATAAATAATTGATTATGCAGAACCTGAAGGATTTTTATTGAATTTACTTTCTAATGGATGAAAAATATAAAATGAAATGAACTTTTATAATAAGAAAGCATTTCTGCATATACAAATGTCAAAAATGTAAGGATATTATGATGAACAAGAAACGATGATTTCTACTAAAATATATTAATAAATGCTCGACTCGTTTCGATACACGGTATCTTTGTCAAGAGCGAATGAATACTACTTGTATTTGAAAATGAATTTCTATCATAAGAAAGCCTCGTATATTGAATTATGACAATTTCCTCTATACTCGTTTTTTTATAGCCTTTCCTTTTATTCAACCACATATTAATTCATGTCTGTGTTTTTCTACACACATGTTTTAATGATCGGTTCAGCAGAGAGGTAAACTTTTTGTAGTGAGTTACCTCGATAAAACTATGGGGTGTATCATTCAAGTGTGTGAAATAAATACGTGCAATGAATTTGGTAGTCAAAAACATAACCTGAATATTTCGAGAGAAACTGTTTGCAATAGAATGCAAATTAAACTTCTATCCAGAAGACCTTGAATGTGTCAGCCTCTAACAAGAGGAAATCGTGCAGCTCGATTATACTGGGCTGAAAATCATGTGAAATGGGGACCAGTGTTTTCGTCTCAGATGAATTCCGGTTCTGACTACATACATATTCTTCACGTCTGCGACAGTGGGGACAATCTGGTTATGTTTTTTTTATGCGCGCTTCCCAGGAATAGGCGAACCTGTTACACCACATGAGTAGACGCCTGGGAAGAATTGAGGTGTCTTTTTAATCGCTTCTTGAAGAGGGCCAAATTGTTGGATATTGGGAAGATGTTGGACGGAAGCGAGTTCCACAGCTTACCGGCTCTGTAAACGAAGGAATTCTTATAGAGAGAGGTTCGAGGGGTCGTTAAATGTACCGCCATATGATGAGAACTCCTTGCCAGCCTAGTGTTGCGGTAAAACATGAGTTTTCCTGGAACAAGGTCTTTCAGCTCCTTGGAGCATCTTCCGTGGAAGTATCTGTAAAACAGAGAAAGGTCAGCAACTTTTCTTCTGAGAGCCAGCGGTTGGAGATCGCGGTTGTGATCTCCGGGTGGTCGATGAGGCGCACAGCCCGTTTTTACATACTATCCAACATCCGCAACGAATTTTTGGGCGCAGATCCCCATACATGGAAACAATGTTCCAAAGCAGGTCGAATCTGCTCCTTATATAGAAGCAACAGCTGAGATGACTTAAAGTATCGCTTGGCACTGAAAAGAAAACTAAGTTTAGCTGATGCCGACTTAGCTATTGCTGATACATGTTCAAGCAAACTTGGAGTTGACTGTTATTCCGAGAATGTGTATCGAATCTTTGGATGCAATTTGTTGGCCTTGCATTATTAGAGGAGGTTCTCCAGCGGGGACCTTTCTAGAAAACGTAGTTGCTTGCGTCTTGCTCTCGTTGAAGCTCACCAGGTTCAACTGACCCCACTCAGATATCCTCTGGAAGTCAGGGTTTAAGTTATTAATTTGTTGACATCTCTGGACGATGAGATTCCGCAGCTGTAATCGGCCGCAGACTACTGAAAGACGAAACCAGGGTACAATCGTCTACAAAACCGAAGATCTTGTTCTCTGTAGATGACAGAAGATCGTTTATCTGCAACATTCAAGGAGTTTATTAGTTATCCCTTCGTTGAATTTGGTCTTCGCTCTTGCAGTTGTCAGGTTGCATACGATCCGCATTCGTACGAAGGTTGTTCTTGTTTCCTCTGTTGGATTCATCTTCCATGTCTTGTGAGCTCTGCTCTTGGCTGCAGTCTTTGTTGAATCATGAATGAGGGATGTAGAGATTCATTCCTGCATGAATGATTTCTGTAACAGATTCAGTGCACACATTGATGTCACGATTTGAAAGGCAAACATCACTGAATGGGAAGCACGAAAAGAATTCACGCAGCTCATCCACGGCACGGTTATAGTGCCAAATGTATCTGGGTGGTTTAGGTTCTTGTTTTAGCGGCAGCACAATAGTTCCAGTAGCAGATATGAGGTTGTAGTCTGAGTTGCCTAGCGGTGCTGAAACCTCCACTCCAAAATCATCTGGATCTGAAATCAAAAAGACATACAAGGTGTTCGGGAAGTCGGTTGGGTGATCAGGTATTCTAGTCGGTTCGTCGACTAGCTGCGCTATATTATAGCTGATTGCGAAAGTTTCAGCCTGTCTTCCTCTTCATCTGTTCTATTGGAGTGGCGGAGCCAGTTGGTGTTGTGAACGTTGAAGTCACTCAGTACAATGATCTGAGCTGCGAGATGATGTGTCTGAACCCAATCCACCTTATCACCTAGATACTGAAACACTCTAGGGAAGTGAATATCGTTTGGCGAGCGATATAGACAGCATAAAAACAGTGTTTTATCCTGCAAACAGATTTTAAACCACGCAAGGTCAAAAGCGTCGTCCTCCATCGTGTTCCCTCTCTTGCATGCAACATCCGATCTGGCGAAAACACAGAGGCCCCCTTTAAACCTAAATGTGCAAAAACGTATAAAGTATACAGCTAGAGAGGAGTTTCTATGATTGTTCTGGATGAAATCTCTTTTAATGGAAGAACCTTCTACGTTAATCTGTTTTCGCTACCCTCTATTTTACCATATGCTGCAGCAATTGGAGAAAACTTTATGCGAAGAAATGCACAATGCAGCTGCTACTACGGATTTTTTAAATCTTTATGCAATGAATGTGTTATCTTAGCCAGTTCAATCGGCTGACCTGAATCCAATTGAGCATATTTGGGATACATCGCATTTTACAAGGTGAATGTGATTTAAAATCGGCAAAAACTGAGGTTTAGGGCTGCAACCAGTTCACGAGAAGGTCATGATCTTTACTAAGGTCATCTTAGCATTAATTTAATGAGTGAAGGGACATCAGGTTTTGGTTATTGTTGCTGATTTATATATATTATACTTTATGTATAATTGTTGTATCATTCAATACCAGTCATTGAATAAATCAACAAATTCGAAATATCTCTACATTTTTGGCATGTGTGTATCTATGTAGGTTTATATAAATTTTGCCCTTGAAGTTGAATAGCGACATGCCCACAAAAATAATTCAGATTTCTCAGAAACACTCTATATGTAGTGTTATCTAATATAAATTTTCTCATACAGAAAATTTTCTATATTTTAAGTGGTGTATTAATATTTTTGTTGCGTGGAAGCTAGTTTTTCACTTGAACAGTTTTGCGCGTTCTTTTCTTGTGATAAGTGATTGTGTTTTGTGTATTAGTGTGTTTTCTCCAAATCAGAGAGTGATATATCTAAGTATTGAAGGAAAGTATTTTTCTTTTTTATATTTATGACCTAATTTCTGAAAAATTCAGTTAAGTCTGTCTACTTTCCTTCTTCACTAATAATCTTTTTATTAAACTCTTCTTGAAAATAACAAGATGTTGAGTAAATCTTTTATTCTATATGCTTCCTCGCAAAATTTGAAATTTGTTTTAAGTAATATACAATTCAAATGGCCTTCTCCATTTCAATAGAGTCAATTTATGAAAGTTGGATCCCACTCAATAAAGTTGTACGAGTTTGAAATAGGATAAGATCAGAGGATAAAGCCTAATCTAGAGATACTATACAGAAAAGATGTATGAAAGGTGATCAATTTAAATTTAATTGATCTGAAATAGCCGCAATTTGTGTATTTATTTGATTTTTAATTCTTTTCAGAGGTTCACTTGAAGTAACTTCTTTTGATTGCATATAATATTGATGTTAAAACTATGGTTTCACTCTGTTAATGATTTGCATATTAGAAACTCTTATACTCTGATGTCTAATGTTGAATTTTCTCTAACTCCTACATAAATTTAACTTAAACAGCTACACAATTTTTAATTCAATATTTCTATGAAAATTTTATTAGAGAAAACAAATGCATAAAACTCCAACTATCTGTTGCCAAATAATTAATCGTATTGTCTTGTTAGAGGGTGGTGTTGAATTGGTTTTTCTATATTATCTTTGAAAATTCCCTTTGTTAATGAACTCTGAATTCGCTCTCAACCAAACCAATGTCGCTTATATAAATTGAAATATTTCGTTTCGAACTTTTAAAATATTTGGTTGAACCTTTGGCTCAAAATTAAATATATTTTAATATTCAAATTCTCTCTTCCATTAACACCTTTATATTCTCTCTTTTGAGAGAGCTGAATATCCTGCACGTAATCATACCAATAAAGTCTAATGAATTTTCTTTCTCAGTTTGATTTAACTTGAGTATCAATTTCTGTTATTTGAATGGCTCATCCCATACAGTATTCAATATAATTGAAATAATATTACTTGACGTGAACCATTAATTTATACCAGATTTCGCATGCCACAATGTATCACAAATCCATTCCGGAATAATTAATTTAACATCTTGAATGAACCGGTGTTTTTAACTTTTGAAGGTACATCTAGCGGAGTCACAATTTCTCAAGCTTCCCCTTCGGTCCCCCCAGCAACAATGTCGATGTTTTCGCGAAGCAGTCGTCCCATTCCACCACTTGCCCGCCCTCAACAATCTCACCTCCTTCTTCCGCATGTTGAAGAAGGTGGGGATGACAGCATAGTCCCATCAACTCCCACTCTTTTCGTGCCAAGAAGGTCGGACGGGTTTGGTGAAGCAGTCAGTTCCCCCCACGTCCCAAGCGGACGGTTTACTTTTAGCGATTCAGCGCCCCCTGGCACGTCGGGATCGAATGAAGTGGTCCCAGAACAAACCCTTGAAGTGATGAATATGGATGAAAATAGTATGGATAATACGTTTTGATTTTGGTATTTCATATTTATGTTCTTTGTGTTCCAGGTACCGGAAGGAGTGTTCCTAGCACACCGTTGCAATCGTCGCCTCAGGAAGCGGTCCCTGCGACTGAGGAGCAAAATTCTGGACAGAGCGGTCAGCCAGATGGTGAGTTGTTTCTGTGGGTATTCTTGTTATATGGTGTAAGATGTTCTTGTTATAGATATTCCGACTATTATGGTCAGTGGTGCGGAAGACGACACTGAGCAAGTTGCTGACGGCGGTGCCGGTGATATGGGTCCGCCTGCGGTAGCGGGAACTTCCTCTGAAAGTATGCAGCCTGAAGATCAAGGAGAAGACATGATGGAAGGGGATGATGAGGTACAATTCACTAATTCCAATCATTACTAATAATTTTTGCGTCTTCTACAGTCATGAGGCATTTAGGTTGTTTGAATATTTTGATAATAGTGGTATGGAGTTTCAGGAGTGAGATAGACTACTAATTCCATTTTCTCAATTGACGATATCGTTTTCGAACACTAGAATTTGTTCTTACATTAGAATTTGCATAATTATTGATTTTTTTTCTTTTTTAGGTTAGTTCTGAGGGCGAGAAACCTCCATCTACAGAGGAGGGAGAAGAGGAAGGTCGGGAGGCGGAAGCCTCCCCCAGTACAAATGGAAGATCTAGACATCAGCGTGGCATGGCCACAGCTAGAAGGCAAACAAGGAATATTGGTAGGGGATATTCTAGGAGCGGCCCAACTCCTATTATTTGGGGTGAAATTCGACAACAAAATCCAAATCAGCAACAGAGGTTACAAGGTATGATGCATCGTAAGTCTAATGATTTTGGGGATTTGGGGACTTTGGTATCTAATAATATAATACAAATAATATAATATAATATAATATAATATAATAATATAATATAATACAACCACTTTGTATGCTAGCATCATTACAATATTAGACTGATAAATGTAATAGTTTTGGATTTCATCTAAGGGACAGTAGCTTTGTAGGTGGAAACCTAATGCTTCCATTTGAGTTTGTGTTTGTGAGTTCCACTAGCCTCATCATGTCTCTGGCATTCGCAAACAACGTGTTATATAAATTCGCCATCTTATAGAATAATAGAATTTTGTCTAACATTCCGGTTTCTCAACCTAATTTTGCGTACCATCTACTATAAAAAAATGTGACTAAATTAAAACAGCTATTGGTACGACTATATTTAAGCATGCATTATTCATATATGTAATGCTCCTCTATTGCTTCTACCCTTCTGGACGGGCGTCCAGAAGGGTAGTGTTTAAGAAAACAACGACATATCTCTATCAAGAAACCAAGGAACAAATCAATTGAAATATTGAAATAACTAATTAAAATGACAGACGCCGGCTTTGTACAAGCTCCATTTTATTCTCTTGCATATGTATATGTAAGGTCCGGCTTTCCATGTGAATTACATATGTCTGAACCGTTGTGATTTCGCCTTTTTCTTTATAGGGTGAATTACGAGTTTCAGGATAGTTTATCTCTGTTAAACGTTAAGTGATATATTCTCAAGAAGTATCCTAAAATCTCTTGAGAAACTTGGCCACTCATAGGATTGACGCTACATTTGTTTTGCCGGCCAACAGTGCGAATATTATGACGATTTTCATTGTCATAATATTGGAAATTGTGCCTCTTTCTGAGACCATTAAAGTGATCTCATCTGTAAGTAGCACAAAAATAAAAAATTACCACTTCACCCACAAACAAGCAGCTAGACGTTGTTGGAAATCTGCTGTAACAGTTCTAGCATTTGAAAAATGGTACAGGTGGTAATTCAGTTTCTTAATTATCCTACGTAGTTTGGCTGAAGCCAGTTTCAATAGCAATTTTGCTATTGCTCGTTTGAGGATTTTTAGTATGTTCTAGGCGTCTTTAAAGTGCTTCTCTTCGGGGATGATCCCAGCCAGTGTAGTTCTATACATAAACACTGAGCAGTAATTTTCCAAGCACTCTTCAATCTTCAAAATCATTTATATTCTTTCTTGAATAGAGATTTTATCTATTTGAATGGGAGTAAGTAATAAAAACAGGAAATCCACATGAATTATGCTTTAACGTCAAATTTAGAAGTGAGTCAAAACACGATCTGAGAAAGCACAGTATATAGAATTGATTAACCATCAAAACACACTAGCAAAATGAGAGGAAACGAGTGAACCTTAGGTAATCTTTCATATGATTCAAAACAACAGGGTGAAAAGATTTTAGGAAAAACTCCGTCTCCTCGTCATTGATACATCATTAACAGCTAGTCTGTTAGTGACTTGTGAATGAAAAGTTTAATCAGAAATATTTATTCTTCACTCTAACCAGATCTTCGATCGAAAATAATAAACTTTTATAAAGAATGGTATAACATTAAAGTTTATCTAATGACAATACAGGAAATCTTTGAAGTAATGAAATATCAATAAATACCAACAATACTATTCTACATCTGGGGAAACGCATCCGTAGTATCCTTTTCTCAAAGCAATTCGACCCCTCTGTAACTTCGTTGTGGATAACGCTGGAAATCTGAATGTTCAGTATCAAAAAGAACTTACTTAAAATTAGCCATATTCCCAAACTAAATACTATTATACCTTATAGTTCACGAACTGTCGCCGGCGAAGTTCTAGCGGACACACAAATTTCAAATTTTGAATTCAGTTAGCGTTTAGTCTTAAACCAAAAAAATTGGAACTTCTCGAAATCTCAGTTTCATTTTCGAAGACTTAGTCCTTTTTTTCAGTTAATAAATTTAGGATTCTTCGAAATATATTCAAGATTTAGGATTTATTTTATGTAAAAAATGGTCTGTTCCAACAAGTAGTTCTGTGACAGTTCTGAACTGATTCCAACTCAACTATACGCTAATATACAAATCATTTTTTATATTCTGAAACCAAACATTATTAAGTGTTTAAACAAAAAAATGAAACAAGATTTTTCTCCAATATATAAATTCTCGAATTCTTGAATAAGTTCAAAGTTCGGTTAGATTCCTTGAGGTCCCTAGGAAGACTGTTAAACTCACTAAAACCTCTGAAGAATAGCGCCTTCATCGTTTCCTCATATGTTGTCCTGGGGATGTAAATATCTCCTGCCGACCTAGTCGGGTAGCCGTGAACATTACTACTATATACCACATATTTATTAAAATATACTGGGTAAAGCCCCACCATCTTGAAGATCAGAATCATAGTAAAATAGTAATGCCACTGCTCCACAGAGAACCACTTCAAAGTTCTTAACATGGACTATACTGGTGTTAACCTATTTACAGACATCACAGACATAATTCTGATACCCCTATCTAGAGCTTCTGAAGTTTATTGATTTTATTTAAGTTGAACATATATAGCAATAAAGCACAGAAATCAAAATGAGGCTGAACTATTGCGTTGTACACTACAAGCCTAGAACTAGTTGATAGGTTCTGTGCCATGTGTAATTTCTTCATAAGCTTCTTGCATATATATTCCAAGTGACACTCAAAATCCAACAAACAATCTAATTGAAAACCTAACTATTTAACACATTGTGTAATTTGAATTTAATTTTCGCCTACATCTATTCTTAAACTGGCCATGTCCTTGCTGGTTTAGTTGTAAATATTACTGCTCTCGACTTGGAACAATTCAACTTCAAGCTATTAAATTGAAGATAATCAGCTATTGCTTCCAATATTTTCAACTGTCCTTTCAATGCTCACATCACTACACATCAGAAGAGTATCATCGGCGAAGAGGTTTATGAATTCACAATCTATATGCAAACCAATATCATTGATGAATAAAAGGAAAATAAGTGGCCCCAATACACTCTCTTGGGGGACACCACGAACACTTTCAGTCTCGTATGAGAAAACTCCACCCCAGCGTACTCTCTTCTTACGATCTGTCAGATAGTCAGCAAACCATCTCAAAACTCCACTTACCAAACCATATGTTTTTAACTTTGACAACATTTGACGATCCAATGTTTCAAAAGCTCTTTTCAAATCCAAGAATACACCAACTACGTATCTGCCACCATCCGCATCATACTTTATCTTGCATATACTTGACTGTAATGCAGTCTCACACGATTGGCGCTCTCCAAAACCAGACTGATTTTCCATCAAAATTCCACACTTCAATATATGCTCCAAAACCTGATCGTAAACAACTGTTTCTAAAAGTTTTTCAAAATTGGTCTGAACTCATTTGCATTTGTAGTATTGGATACTTTTTGTATTGGTATAACCGTACTGACCCTTAATGAATCAGGCACATGACCAGTTCTGAGAGATGTATTGACAAAGTTCAAAAGGACATGCCCTATGACCTCAAATATATCCTTCAGCATCCTTGCATTTAAAATCTCATTAACGTTTAAACGATTGTCCATTCGATTCACAAATCCTCGCAACTCCGACATGGTTAATGTTTTAAATTCACACGTCTCTGGATATAAACTACTATCAAAATACCTGCCACCCTGTGAACGAGCAATACTATCGACTATTTCATTAATGTCATCAACAAAATACTTATTGAAATTCTCGGCTATAAGAAAGTTATATCTCTGCACGATTGTCTCAGTACCTATCTCGAAAGGAATACAACTTGGACATGAATCATCAGCACTTATCAGTTTCTTTTACGTTTTCCACATTACTTTAGAATTATTTTTGAATCTATCGATTTTATTGAAATAATATAAATTTTTCTTACTCTTGAGTAAATTAACGACACTGTTCCTGAGCTGTTTAAATATTTGCCACTTATTCTGCCTATCATTATAATAACAGTTTTTAAAATCTTTATATGCTCTATCTCGAAATTTAATTTTCTCAAAGACTTCATAATCAAACCACCCCATATTAGATCCAAATCTACTTGATTTTATAGGAGATACTCTATCTATAAAGACCTCACAGTTAGCCACGAGGTTGTCATAAATCGTTGCAAGGTCGGAAGAATCCAAATCCCAATCAATTCTGACTTAATAACATTTAAACTCTCATTACTTATATTTCTAAATAAACTGAACGATTCGCTTATTTTTCCTCCACAATCAAATTTACACCCAGAACAGAATGATCCGTTATTTTCGAACAATCATGAACACTGGCAGAAACATTCATTTGGTTTGTTACCACATAATCTATCAATGTCTGGCTATCAGCTGTTATTCGGGTAGTTGACGGCGCAACGCTGCTAGTCTAGTTCCTTATTATCACTGAAATATACATACCGAAATGTAGACGGGATTGTGAGGTGAACTAGCTCCTTATTTACCGATGTAGATACATGATAAGAATTAGGATACTGACTGATAATAACATAAGTGAAGACAAGACTGTATACATGTGCCTCAACAGGAAAAAAACATATTCTCTGGACATTAAGATTAACAAAATACAATTAAAGAAAGTGCAATGTTATAAATACTTAGGCTTGATTATTGATGAGAAACTCTCATGGAATGAACATATTGATTCTATTTATAGAAAAATTAGAGCCTTCATATGTGCCTACAGACAGATGACCTTCTACTTACCCTCGAAATGAAAAAAATGATATATTTTGCACATGTTCAATCGATATTCTCATACCTTATAACAGTGTGGTCAAATACCCACAAATTTAATCTAAAAAGAGTACAAAGATTACAAAACAAAGTCATCAAAGCAATATATAATCTACCCTATTCAACACCTACAATTGACCTATATAGGAATTTTAACATACATACATAATTACAAAAATTAAAAAGTCTAGAACACTGCAAACTTACTTTCAAAATCAGAAACAATCTTATAAAGTCCGGCTCCTCTATTCAGATTGTTTCCTCCTGTGTTAACATCACTATATGCTGATTTAAGGTTTTATATATTAATAAATAAATAAAAATATTAGAAAACATAACGTAAAGACGGAACCAATCGTAAAGCCCCAAAATATATTGATGCCACCGCTACATATAAAATTAGGGTTGAGGAAGCAGTTCGTAAAAGCTCTGGATCCAAACTCTAAAGCTTTCGAATATTTAAAGTATTTTCGTTGGATCGCAAATAAAACGAATAATGAAGAGTAATGACTTTACGAAGCTTCTCAATGCTCTCGGAAAAAGATCCTGGGAAAGTTGATGGTTTTCTTGAAAATCATAGAGCTATTCATTATGCAGAATGGATTGAGAATATGCCTCAAAGCTTTAAAACTATGGGCTGCAGAATGTCGCATAAACTTCATATGCTACATTCTCTTCTGGATGAATTTAAAGACAACATGGAAGCCTACTCTGAGGAACAAGGAGAACGTTTTCACCAAGATGTGATGGACTTTGAACGGCGATATCAGGGAAGTACAACGAGAATATGATGGGAGATTAAGTTTGGGATTCAATACGAGAAAGCTCATACGAGAATAAGAGAAATACAAAAAATATTCACTTTTAGATAGTAATTTTTTGTTATCTTACTTCTATAATATGTTATTGTCTTATCACAAATCTTTAATAAAAACGACTCTTGTATCTAAAAAAATGTTTTCTAATTATAATTTACAGTGAAACTGTAGAAAATATAGATATCAGTAACTTTCACCGAAAAATGGCTCTAGTTACTACAAAAGCAAACTTTAATCGAAAAAAATTTCTCTTATTTTTATCATAGGAGAAACTAAAATTTAACATATAGAAGTCAGACGGACAAATGAGGTTGACTACTGTAATAAATAAAATAGATATATAAGATTTCAAGAAAAATCTAGAGAATGGTTTAATCGAGTCCGTTAACTCGTGAAGTTTTGGTGTAGTGATTATTGTTTTTTATATTTGGCTACATATTTGTAGTAATATTATTTCTTTTGTTTTACAGGTCACACGCCACCAAATTTTAACCGGATGGCTAGGCGGTCTAGAGGTCGGTCACCGTTCCGGAGGTTCTAATTCAATTTTAAGTTCTAGTTAGTGACCATTCCAAATTATATATTATTTTCTATTAAGATTGTCGTAATAGTAACATTTTGTGTCTGTTCATTTATCATCTTCAACTATTATCTGAAAACATGTTTTTTTTCATTTACAGAAACATATATCATAATAATTTTGACTGAAAAATTATCTGTTTCATCTGAGTCTCAGTTTGATGAGGTGTTAGCTTAGAACATTTGTGTAGTTTTGTTTATATAATATATATTTCAGGCGTAATGTCTTTTTATATACAGTAGTGTTGGGAAATTATTGATGGAAACATTTTCAAAGTAATCGAGTATTATTATCTTTTTGGAATAATTAACTTTATTTCTCAATAAATTTCTATTGAGTGGTTAAAACTGACACGGAAGGCTACGTGAATTTTCTTTTATTCTAGATGTTCTTTTGATCAAGGCAAATTATTAAAATTAGAAACAAGAGAAGGAATGATTTTATTCATTGAATTATTAAGTTTTCACTTGTAGTAACTCAGAGTCAATTGGTTCATATTCAGATAATACCACTTTGATCAAAAAGTTCCGGACTTTTATCAATAAAATCAAAAATACAAAGTTATTCATCAAAATCAATATTGTCTCCTTCAAAGTACTGTCCATCGACTGCAACGCACTTATACCAGCGCTTGATCCAAACCTCAAAACACTTTTTTATATTCGATTTGCGGTATGACCTTCAGGGTCATCTTCGATTTTTCCATTATTTCCTCTCGGCTGCTAAAACGCGTTTCTCGGAGCGGTTTCTTTGGTCGACCGAACAGGAAAAAGTCACAGGGAGCCAAATCAGTTGAATTTGGTGGTTGTTGAATGGTATTGGTGCCGTTTTTAACCAAATGCTCACGGATAATGAAGGCATTATGAGACGGCGCGTTATCGTGGTGTAAAATTAATGAGTTGTTTTGCCACAATTCTTGTCGTCTTTGGCGGACAGCTTCACGTAAACGTCTCATAACGGCCAAATAATACTCCTTGTTGTTAGTTTGACCTTTTGGAAGGAATTTATGGTGCACAACACCATGGAAATCCATGAAAACCACACGGTAACAAAGTCGGGAACTTTTTGATCAAGATGGTATAGCGTCCTTTGGTAAATGCAGGTAAAGAATTAAAATGTTGCAAAGGAAAAATTGAAATAATGATTCAGCAAAGAATAATAGTGCTTGTACTATGTTTGAAAAATTTCTCGGTAATATTCTCATCAAATGGATATTTGATCATCATACTGCGATTTTGGTTTACTTTGTAAAGAGTATCGCAAAAATAGGTGGAAAATATTTAATTAACAAAGGTACATTCATAATTAGTTGAAAATCCCAACTGTTGGGGAATAACATAGGTCTGTGTTGTCGTTAAGAAGAGTAAGATTGTTTTTATTGTGTTCAGCTTTGAAAATTTTCAGAGATTCTAGGTAATTGAGTTTTTGCTTTTTGGGGCACGATGTTAAGATCATGCTAGGCAAGCGGAGGTTGTTATCTAGCCAATGCTTGCGATGGTGGAGTCACTTTTGTTTTCACAAAAGGAAGAGTGATGTTCTTTGTATCTAATGCGAAAGATATTCCTGTCTGGCCTATGTATACACCGTTACAATCAGGGCAATACAGTCCGTATACTCCTGAATTGTCCAATTTGTGCATTTTGTCTTTGGCATTAAAAAATGATTGTGATAATTTACATGTACGTTTGAAGGCGATTTTTATGTTATGACTTGATACTTGATTTGCAACTTGCTGTGGAATTGGACCAAAATAAGTTAAGGTAGAGAATTTTTGAAAACAAATGCAATAAGCTCACAATAGTATATACATGTTGAACCAAATACCGATATTAAAAAATTCTCTCCCTTTACTTATTTTGGTCCAATTTCACAGCAAGTTGTGAATCAAATATCAAGTCGCAACATAAAAATTGCCTTCAAACCTACATGTAAATTATCACAATTATTTTTAATGCCAAAGACAAAACTCACAAATTAGACAATTCAGGAGTATACGGACTGTGTAGTCGTGATTGTAATGGTGTGTACATAGGCCAGACAGGAAGATCTTTCCGCATTAGATACAAAGAACATCACTCTTCCTTTTGTGAAAACGAAAGTGGCTCCACCATCGCACAGCATTGTCTAGATAACAATCACCGGTTTTCTACTAAAGATAATCTTAACATCATACCCCGAAAAGCAATAAACTGAATTTCCTACAATTTCTGGAAATTTTCAAAGTTGAACACAATAAAAACAGTCTTACCCTTCTTAACGACAACACATACCTATGTTATTCCGCAATATTTGGGATTTTCAAGTAATTATGAATGTACCATTCAATACCAATCTATATTCCAATAGTACAAACTTGTTGTTTTTCTCTCTCTATAATTCATACTTGTTTTTCTATATTTAAGACAAATTGTACAACTGTATCTAAGTTTTAACTCACAACTTGTAAACGTCTGATGATAGAAATATCGAAATATCTATCACGTTTGTTGATTAAATATTTTCCACCTATTTTTGTTATATTCTTTACAAGTACACCAAAATCACCGTACAACGGAAAGAAGCCTATAGTTTTCGATCTTCTTGCAAGAATAAAAATATGCTTCAAAATGTAACGTAAACGGACGTATCTTTGGATTGTATAGACCTAGAAGTTTAAATTTTTCATAACTCTAGGAGATTGCCGTCCTGAATATTTGGCATCAATGTTAATGTTATACCTACATGTGTTCCTGATAGAAGATTCCTGACATACAAGCAGACTATAACGTAATTTTACTGATTACTGTAGACGATTAATCAAAGTATAATATGTGTAAATCAAAGTAAAATGTGTCAATCAGCAACAATAAATAAAACCAGATGCCTCGTCTTCCAAAAAAAACAATTGATTGAAAATACAAGTTTCATTAGTTTTTCTAAGTAATACAAAACAGAAAAGTTCCTTAGTAAGGAATATGACCTCGTGAATTGATTATAGCCCTACATCTCCTACCTTGAGAAATCCGTCGTTGCAGCTGAACTGTAATGAAGTGCATTTCAATGTATAATCAGAATTATTGCAGCATTTGTGCGGAATTTGATGAACATGAAAGTTTGCATTCAGAGAGTTTTTAACCAAAATCATCAGTTTTGCGATTAGAATAGAATACAATCTAATCCATCATGGTACCTCCTCTTCAGCTATGTCTTCTCTAAGCCATTGAACAGTACCAGGTTGTCTTCAATCGCACTAGAATCTGAGCCTATTCCTATAGAGCTGCGTGTATGCTTTTTGTTTAGGAGATGATCACTCCGCTTGATTTCATTTAAACTAATATTGCCAACAACAGATTATGCGTTTCATTCAGTTAATAACAAAATTCGTTGCAAGTTATAGTGGTATTCCGGTGGGTGTTTTTTTAAGAAAGAAGTGGAACTGTTTCAACACGATCTCTATTTCCATGTCGTTCCTTTATACTCCCTGTGTAGCATCGTAACTGCTCTGTTCACTTCATCGACATTAAATGATACCTTTCCATACTTAGAAACTTTATTACTGAACATTTTGGGAACGGACGAATTTCTTTCTTGCGTGTGCGAAAAAATGAAAGAAACTGATACTCGAATCGATATCAAACAACATCCTCTGTGCTAAAACGATAATAAAAACACGTGTGTAAAAGAATGCAAACATGAATTAATATGTGGTAGAATAAGGTGCAAATTCATGAAAAACTGGGGTTCTTTCCATTTTATGCTTGAAATTTAGAATTTTTATAATATTTTCATATTGCAATGTGTGAATATATGAGGTGTGTCGTAGTGTAAAAAAATTAACCTAAATTAGCATCTTGAAAAGAAAGGAAGAAAATAATGAATTCATTAAATTGTCAAATCTTTTATTAAAATATTTCCATTTACTTAGAATCTAGTCATTCAACATCAGATAATACAGCAGCCTTTTTGTTCTTGATTCTTACAATTTCATTTCGGTAAAAAGTTTTGAAATGAAGCAAATTTTAAGAAGAGATACAGTATGTTCAGAACGCCGATTACAACAATTCATACTACTCCAACACATAAGATATACATCACAGTTGGGAATGTGTTGATTTAATAAATGAAGTTTCTCTCTTGAGTCTAATTTAAAATGATTTAGATTTACATGTACAAATCTGAGTATTAAAAGTTCCTGAAGACTTTGCAATTTTTGTGAAAGTAGTTTGTGATTTTGGATTATGTACCCGAATTGTCGAATTTGACAGTTGATTTTTGACAATCAAAATTTTTCTTCAACGATTTATTTGAATCATTTAATTTTTAAAAAGCCCAAAGTGTACTGATATTCATTTTTCTTGTTGTTGTTTGGTTTGCCTACCCATTATATAAATTTGGTGGTGTTGGAAAACTCAAATCGAATTTAACATATAACTTATATGTCTAATATTCACCTTTATTTGGTTTTACTCGATAAATAAAACATTTAATTTCAATTCGAGGTAGTGTTCTTTATTCTGTAATTGTGCACTGACTGCTGATTCTGTATTTGGTGCAGTTACATCACGAACGTTGAGTACAGACCTGTTATATCAAAAAAGCCGTATTTTCATACGAAAGATACAATCCATTGAACATTGAACACCCTGTATGACTCCTGTGAATTTTCAAACCTTTTTACACATTATTTACAAGTAAGTCAAATTCAATTTGATAATTTTCCTTAAGTTAGTGCTACATTATAATTCTCTGTCATTTTCTTGAAAATCACCGCGGTTTTCTCTTCCCGATTGAGTATTGTCATCCTCTCTAAATGCCTCATTAGAATACTGATCAGTAAATAGTCTTGAATCCTTGATGAAAGTCTTAACGTTTAATGTTATTCTTACTGTTCTGACAAGAACACTCAGTATGATTCCTGATGGTGTAGTTTGCGAAAATATATTTTCGATCTATGAACGTTGGAAATCTCACCTCCAAGTCATCGAAATTTTTAACTTGACATGTTTTGCCCTTTTGACAACAACCTGTTCCCTCATCGCATCTGAAACGAAAAAAAATTAAATTTTTTTCCATTTTGGACTAATCGGTTAAAAACTGGAATACCTCCAATATGGTTACCACATTCTCCAAATCTAATACCGCTGGGTTTATTAATTTCAGGTATGTTAGTGTTTCGTTAGTGAAAAAGCGTTTAATAGCGAAAATGGCAGAAATAATAACTATACTGCGCCAAGAAATTGATGCTTAATTTCAATATTTCAAACTTCTTATTTGGTAGGCAACTAAATATAAACACATGTTTTTTTGTTGTATATGTTCGGACGAAATTCGATGTTTTTTCTTGGTGTACATGTTCCTTTCATAAGAAATAAATTGAGATTTTCCAAGAAACAACTACATATTGATAACAGCAGTTGTTGATCAATTTTTGCGGGTGAGTTCTCGAAAATTTCAATTTTCGGTAATAATGCAAAAAAGACCAATTGCTTGGCGTGTCCCATTAAATTTTTTCCAATATGATCCGCCAATACAGGGAGACTGGTATTGATGAGTAAGAACGGCAATCCATAACCGTTATTTAATAATTTCCTTGTTGAGACAACTGTTCCCTATTGTTAGGCACCTTCAAATACAGCGTCCACAGAACAGTGGAGTACAAGTTAGTACTGAAACCATACGACAACGTCGTATCATCGTATTTTGCCAGGAAACATGTCAATTGGTTAGAACCTGACTGGGAGAGTTTTGGTGACAGAAGAGTCGAGATTTTGTTATTACGATCGACTCGAAGTGTAGATATATACAGTTAAACTTTTTATAATGAATAATAAAATAAAACAAGTTACTATGTTTTAACTATCACTAATTTATTGATTTAAAGAATGACAAAATTTTACATTGGTAGGACCGGTTTCGGACATACGTCCATTATCAACAACAAGCTAATGAAAACTGAAAACAATACAGGAATTACCATCAATAAAATGCTAGTAGAGTTCACAGTAATTTGAATAATGGTGATTGGTAGGTAATTAAGTCTACCTGGTCGTTGAGGAGCTTAACCCTTTCTACCCTAGATGCCTTGAAAATTTCCATCCATTCAAAGAAATCGAGTTTATAAGATTTATCACAGAAATGAAGAATTTTTAGCTGTTGAAGTTCTGGAAAAAGAAGACATTCATTCAGACAATGTGCAGCTAAAGCTGAATCATATTTCTGATGTAGGAATGATCGGAAATGTTCTTTGTATCTAGCCTTGAAAGAGCGTCCTGTTTGACCTATATAAAAGGAATTGCACTCAGAACATGTTAATTGGTATACTCCTGATTTTTCGAATTTATCGGTTTTATCTTTTGTGTTGAAACACACACATTGTCCGAATGAATGTCATCCTTTTCCAGAACTTCAACAGCTAAAAATTCTTCATTCCTGTAATAAATCTTATAAACTCAATTTCTTTGAATCAATGAAAATTTTCAAGGCATCTAGGGTAGAAAGGGTTAAGCTCCTTAACGACCAGTTAAGGAAATTACCTACCAATCACCATTATTCACGTTACTGTGACCTCTACTAGCATTTTATTGATGGTAATTCCTGTAATGTACATGAGTATTCAGTTCTCATTAGCTTGTTGTTGATAATGGACGTATGTCCGAAACCGGTCCAATCAATGTAAAATTTTGTCATTCTTTACATCAATAAATTAGTGATAGTTTAAACATAGTAACTTGTTTTATTTTATTATTCATTATGAATATCAACTATCACGTAGTTCAGGCTTCATCGATCAATTATTTAAACTTTTTACCTATTTATGGTTTTGGTGGAGGTTTAACAATTGTGTAGGGAGGAATTTCTTCGAACGCCTGTACTAATCTGATCATCGTTAATAATTGAACCCTGATGGTCAGAGATACATTTTAGAAAAAAATGTACCGTTTGCATGGGTGAAAACTTTTTGTATGTGCATGATAACGCCAGACCTCACCAAGCTCATATCGTTAAGAACTACTTTCAAGATCACGAAATCACTTTAATGGAGTGGCCTTAATCCCATCGAATATGCCTGGGATATTCTTAATACAAGATTAAGGAACCAGCAAAACCAGCCAGCTATCGCGAATGATGTTTGACTTTGAAAGAATTGGATCAGAATGCCATAAGGTCATTGGTTTTGAGTTTGAATCGTAGATGTCTTGCAGTAATTCTTGTCAGGGGTAGAAATATTCGGTTTTTGCGGATTTTGATTTCTTACAAAAGTTCAACATTTTTCATTATTAGTTTTATTCCAATTAGTATGAATACAATTTTCATTTCGATTGTTCTGAAGCATTCCTTAGTGCTGGTGGAATACTGGAAAAAATAAGTCATATGTATGTGTTTGAGAAAATTGAAATATTCAATTTAAATTATCGATTTTACGAGAATAATAGATGTCATACATTTGTGTCATTCTTCTCATTCTTTCTCGAAAATCTTCACTTGGGGGTAGCTGTGCAATTTCAGAATTATGTAGAGTATATGTTGGAACATTATGTATGCATGGAGTTTTCTGAGGACGCTAGGTCAAATTTGTCACATAACTTTTTTTCTTAGGGCCCCCTTCTTCGAGGTATGGCTGCTTAAAGTGGATATATAACATGTGGTTTTCAATTTTCTCACGAACGAAAAAGACGGAGATTTTGCGTTCGTATCGTAAACTTCAAGTAGGCTGCTATTGTTCATAGCGATTTTAATATTATATGATATTTTTTATTCATTTCAATAACATTTTTTTGATTTTTGTGTTATTTTATTAAATTTTATATAAACAAGTGGGAAAAATATGTTGAGTGTGCACCACATCATTAATGCATGCTTAACATTTTCTAAGAGATCGACGAGACCTTTAGAAATTCCAGAACTAATTCTAAGGGTTTCGCAACCGTCAATAATGCGGTACTAAGTTCAATAACGTCATTAATTATCATACAATAATCTATGGATTTAAAATGTCCCCTAAAAAAAGAAATCCAAGAGGTAAAGATCGGGTCATTTGGCTGGCCATGGTTATGGCCTCAGTCACAATGACCTGGCAAATTTTCATTCAAATGTTGACGAGCCATCAGTATAAATTGACAATCGCACCGTTGTGCACATAAACACCACAAAAAAGTCTAGGGAACACTTACCAATATCTTTAAAATATGAATTTGCTGATTCGAATTTATAGAAATCTTTCGGTTATGTATTGTATATAATGTATTCTCAAGAAAACAAAATAATATTTGACTTCTCCAAAGCACCTATTATAAAAAAAAAATTGAAATTTGAAAATGGCGAAATTTGGTAAAACACAAAAAAAAACCTGAACTAATATTTTCGAAACGATATGGAAGCACTTATATTTTTCAGTACTCAGAAGGTCCACCTCTGTTATTTATGACACTTTGGCATCGTCGCGGCATGCTCAATATTAAATTGTCTATTACATTTTGGCCTAAGTCATTCCAAGCCCCCTGAACTGCTAATCGAAGCTCCTGTTCATGATGGAAGACGTTTTGACGCAGGAGATTTCTTTTTAGGGTGTCCCACACATGCTCGATGGGATTCAGATGTGGGCAGCAGGATAGCCACGGTAGAAGATCGATATCATTCTCTTCAAGAAGGTTCAAGACAACTCTTGCACGATGAGGAGGGGCATTACCTTGTTGGAAGAGTGGATTTTGACCCATTGTTTGGAGATACGGTGCCACTACAGGTGAAACTATCTCATTTGCGTAAGAACTTCCCGTGAGGTTGTTCTGTATGAAAACGAGGTCAGTTCTTCCACCAAGGCGTATACCTCCCCAAAACATCACTGATCCGCCTCCCTGTCCAACAACTTCTCGAGCATGCTGGAGACGGCTTTGCTTTCCAGGTTCCCTCAATATTCGAATACTTGCCGAATCGAGATAATAACTAAATCTAGATTGATCACTGAAGAGAACTGTGGCCCACCTCTCTTGATCCCAGTTTACGTGTTCTTGGCACCAAGCTAAACGAGCAGCGCGATTTCCATGGGTCAGTTGTGGAACTCTTAAAGTACGTCTGGAGTGGAGTTGACCTTCGTGCAGTCGATTTCTCACAGTTTGGTCGGAAATTTGTACATTATCAACTCGTGATAGCTCTTGAGCTAATTGAGATGCTGTGGTAGTACGATCTCTTCTGGCTTGTAAAACCAAAAATCGGCCTTGGGCGACTGTAGTAATCCTGAAACGACCTGTATGGCGTTTTTCTACGCTACCTGTTTCATTGAAACGCGACCATAATCGGTTTATGACACTTGGGCTACTTCCCTGAACCCTGGATACTTTCCGTTGTGAGCTCCCAGCTTGAAGCATGCCAACGGTTTGTAATATCTCTTCTCTAGTCAAATGTCGTCTTTCCATGGTCGAATCACAAAACTTGAATCTTTTATTTGTGCTTACAACAGAAACAAAGTACCAACTAACTGATTTCAAACACTGAATACATGAAATGATTATAAAGCAGCGTCGCATCTGCAGCATTTTTAGTTTTTTAGGAAAAAAAGTCATTCTGGGAAGAAAATTGTGAAAGGACTTGAACTATTAGTATGTGGTATGGATATAGAAAGTTGTTCTTCCAAAAGTTTGCAGACGGTATAGATCTTGTGTATTTTTTCAAGTGCTTGCTTCTAGATGTCCATCAATAAAAGTTTGTAACTGAGATAAAAATATTAAACATATGTGTATCTGCAAATATTTTACATTTTATATTTACACTGAAAAACAAAGAGAATGAAGCAACAATTGTACTACTCTGAAAAAAGTTTCATAAATACTTGGCCAAACTGTATAAAGGCTTCTGAAGTAATTTAGTTATAATTTTTTGCTCGAAAAGCCTCTCAGCTACGGTTATTCCTGGGTATTATGTTTTCCCCATTGGTCAAAACCCTGCTGAGTTCTATTTTTCTTATGGAGAGGTATCTGAAGATTGTTTCTGTTCCTTGTATCATTATTGTGAGTCTCTCCATTTATCTTAAATTTATGTGGATTATTGTGTACTAGTACGTATTCTTAAATGTATATTTCTGAAAGGTTAAGTATTTTCGATATTGAAATAATCTTCATGGCAGCTGATTGTGTTCAGTATTGTAGATGAAAGTAAGATGTGGAAATATGAAGAATATGCCATCCGTGCTGTTTCATTTGTGCTTATTACCACATCGTTCAATAAGTCCCGACTGACCCGAGGATGGTGCTAGTAGTACCAAACTTGCCACGTTTCCATAGAGTACGAACCTTTACATGAAACGTGTAAAAATTTCACGTCGATCGGAGGATAAACAGCAGAGTTATCTAGATTAGAGTAAAGTCACTTTGTAATTTGTTTGAAAAATGGAAAAGGAGTTTCGCGTGTTGATTAAACATTGTTTTTCAATGGATAAAAACACCGTACAAACCCAGCAATTGCTTAAAAAACGTTACCCAGACTACTCTCCATTCAAACCAACGATTTGTCGTTGATATGCTGAGTTTTAACGTGGTGGTACGGACACAAACGATGCGGAACGTTCGGGTAGGCCATTGGAAACCGTTACACCGGAAAATATGAGTGAAATGTTAAAAATCGTAATGAAAAATCGCAAAGTGAAGGACTGTGAGATTGCAGAAATGACACAGATCTGGAAGCGTATTAACAATCCTTCATGAAAAATTGAGCCTAAAAAATGTTTTTTCCAAGTGGGTGCCGCGATTGCTTTCAGTGGAACCAAGACATCAACAAGCTATTCACTCGCAATAGAAAGGTTTTCCTGCGTCGATACGTGACCATGGATGAAACATGGATACATCATTTCACTCCGGAGTCGAATCGGCAATCATCTGAGTGTCGCATTTCTGGCCAAAGCCGCCGAAAGCGTCCGAAAACGCAGCAGTCTGCTGGCAAAGTCATGGCGTCTGTTATTTCGAATACACATGGCGTGATTTTCATTGACTCCTGGAAAAAGGTAAACCGATCAACAGCGATGATTAAATCCATTTGTTGTTTGAAGGAAGAGATCGCAGTAAAACGACCGTACATGAAGTAGAAAAATATCATTTTTCACCACGACAATGCACCATGCCACAAGTCCATGAAAACAATGGCAAAATTGAACGAGTTGGGCTTTGATTTCCTCATCCTCACCCCCTGTATTCGCCAGATTTAGCCCCAGCGACTACTGGCTCTACTGATCTCAAAAAATACTCCAAAAAAATTAGCTCATTGCCGCAACTGAAGCCTATTTTGAAGCAAAGGTTAAATCATTCTACAAATATAGTATAGAAATGTTGGAAAGGCGTTGGAAAGATTGTATCACTCTAAAAGGATTTTCATTGTTAGTCTCGGGACTTATTGAACGATGAATTATTTTTAAACTTTTCAGGATATATACTGTTGCCGATAGTTTTGTGAGCAATTCTAGCGTATGAAATTGCCAGTAATTCTTAATAGATTCATGTTTTCTTTTCCATGCAAGTATTAAAATTTTAGGAACCGAGTCTTGTTATTGTTAACTAGTAATTTCCTTCTTTTAAACATTCATCTGACTCCAATAAGCAGTTCATCTTGACTCTTAATTAAATTCGCTCTCAATAGATTTGAAACATCGTTTGCATAAAGGTAAGCTCTAATATTGTTATTGTTGTGTATGCCCAGGTCATTTAGAAACATGATAAACAACAGTGGTCCCAGAATGGATCTTTACTGTTAATTGAGCCGAAAATCTCAGAATACTCGCTGTCTTTAAAGCATGATTGTATAATGCTGGATGATGGATCTCGTATTCATACACTTCCAGTTTTTCTGAAGGGATTTGTTGGCTCATTGAACCAAAGGCCTTGGCAAATCTCTAGCTATAAGCGCTGTTTTATAATTTTCATCACGATCGCTCGTCATCTCCAGTTGGGCAGTCGGGGTCGATCTGTGATCTGTCGAACCAATATGTACTCGACATATGGGTTCTCATTTAATAAATTATTTTTGTCGAAATAAATTAATAGTTTTTTTTATAACTGATTAAAAAATCTTTGAGATAGCAGGAAGGATTGCGATCGGCCTATAATTTCCTGGACTACTTCTATCTCCTTTTTTATATATTGGTTTGATTTTTGCTCTCTTCTGTTGGTCTGGGAAGATACCTTCTAATAGGCATGCATTTATTATTTTTGTTAACATATAGGTTATGCTAGGCTCGATATATTTCAAGATCCCTGTTGTCATTATTCCAATCAAAGCTATGTTTGCTTTTTAGCGATTTCATCACCCTTAAACTTCTTCAATAGTTGGATAGAAGAAGCAGGGTGACCAACAAGGTGCTCTCGTTACCTTCAATATTTAAATGGCCTTTTCAGTGCTTAGTGCATAGAGAAATTGTGGAATATGTCCAGTTGATACTCTTTTCACTTCAGAGTAATTGACTTGGAATAAATTATTGAGAATCTCGAAAAAGCAAGTGCAGGAATCGTGGGTTGGCTTGTTTTCCAAAATCAAATCCCAGTATTTCTGTATCACACCTTGCTGAATGTGGTAAATAACCTTATTTGTTATTTTATTTATTTGAATTTTTTCATGCATCTGCTTGCTTTTGTTTTCAAGGTACTTTCAGGAGCTGTCCATAATGATCTCCTAAGTGTTAATTATTTTGGAAATTTATTATTTGAAGTCAGTGGAAACATTGTCAATGAAGGTAGAGCTATATTGATTTATTTTAGAGGGTTCATTGATCATGGTTTTCATCATTATTTTCTGTTAAAAAGTTGACATTGTAATCCCCACAGGGAAATTTTTCTGTATTTTTGATTGTCGAAATCTCGAAATCTCGAGTGCTTTTCAGGTCTTCCAAAGGTGATCTGCATACAGACAACATTGCTATTCCACATTTGAGGAGTTCAATAGTTGACAATTCAAGATGGATATCCTCGGATAATGCATAAATCCTCTCTATTGTTTTGAATTAGGTGCCGTTCTTGATCAAAACAAGCGTGCCACCATACAAAAATTGGCTTCGACAGAAAGTGTCGGCTATGACATAACCTAATTTCTTCGAACAGTTTATTGGAAACTATTGACCTGAGGTTCTTCGCAGAATTTCAAACTGATTGTTTTTTAGGGGAAGATTGAGAACCACATTTTGTCTTTACTTTGAGCTGCCGTATCTCCAAAAGGAGGGTCCTAAGGAAAATAAGTTATTTGACAATTTTTTCTCTTTTTTGCTTAGGATATTTTTGGTGAGAAAAAGATTGTTAGGTGCGCAACTAAGTTCTCGCTGTTTGTAAATAGATGGCTCCAGCAGTACGAGCTGGTCGATTTTTACATATCAAGAACGTCTTGAACAAAGCTTAGACATATGGTAAATAAACCACTGTGACACATTAGTGATTTTGTTTTTGCGTCATATACTTTTAGTTGTGAGAAAATGTCTGATATTGTGCCAAATAATCGTTATTTGCGGGAAGTGTTGATTTTCTTTTTTCATTCGAAGAAAACGGCGGCTGAAGCTCATAGAGAGCTCCAAAAAGTTTACGGAGATACTGCTCTAAGTGAAACAACGTGCCGGGGGATTGGTTCCGTTTCTTCAAAAACGGTGATTTCGATGTGGACGACCGTCCCTGTGAAGGAAGGCCAAAAATCTTCGAAGACGCTGAATTGAAGGCATTGCTCGATAAGGATCCGTGCTAAACGCGAGAAGAGTTCGCTTCAGCCTTAGGAGTTACCCGCCAGGCCATTTCCAAGCGATTGCATGCGTTGGGAATGATTCAAAAGCAAGGAACGTGGGTTCCTTATGATTTCAAGCCAAGAGACGTTGAGCGTCGTTTTTTCGCCTTTGAACAACTGCTGCAGCGGCAAAAAGAAAGGGTTTTCTTCATCGCATCGTAACGGGTGATGAAAAATGGATTCATTAAAGCAATCCGAAGAAAAAATATTGTTATGAGCTGTTGAAACCGAACGAAACTATCACTGGGGAATTGATGCGATTGAGTAAAGCACTGCGCAAAAAACGGCCACAGTACGAGCAGAGACGCGAAAAAGTAATTTTACAGCATGACAACGCTCGGCCTCATGTTGCCAAACTCGTTAAAACCTACTTGGAAACGCTCAAATGGGAAGTCCTACACCACGCGCCATATTCCCCAGATATTGCACCATCCGATTAATACTTGCTCCGTTCGATGGCACATGGTCTGGCTGATCAGCAGTTCTGCTCATATGAAGAGCTCGAAAAATGGCTTTATTCGTGGAAAGCCTCAAAAAACGAAGACTTCTACCGTCACGGTATTCGAGCTCTGCCAGAAAGATGGGAAAAAATTGTAACTAGCGATGTGCAATATTTTGATGATTTATTTGCAATCATTTTTCAGAATAGAGTTGTATTTTCATAAAAAAACAGCGAGAACTTACTTGCGGACCTAATATATCAGAGCCATCTTCAATTTATATTAAAAAAATCACAAGTTTGCTTCATAATTCAAAAACTGCACGATAAAGGAAATTTTGAATGCTTTGTTCTCGAAATGTGCATAAAGAATGAAAAAGAAATGCCTCAAGCGTCTTCAATAGAAATCGAGATATCATCATTCAAGTATGCCGAATTCCCGGAAAATTCAGAATTCTGGAATATTTCGAAACGAAGAACGGTAGCTGAAATCGGTTCTCAGTCGTGTTTTTTTCGAAAATCGGGCAAGAGAGAGAAAGGTATGTATATGTATCTGCAATATTTCACATAGATGGCTTACTAAAAGATTGAACTTGGTCTACCCCGTACTTTATTTTCAAATAAAAGAAAGTTAAAACTCAGTAACAGTAAAACAAAGAGAAACTCAAGAGCAAGTGTTAACTTGAATTAAATTCTAGCTACAATATATCCTATACCAATAAAAAAATGAGGAAGTAATCTCGAGAGCTCCCAAAGGTGGTCTGTATAAGGACAATATTGCACATTTTGGGAGTTCAATAGTTGACAATTCAAGATGGATATCCTCGGATTATGCATAAATGCCCTCTATTGTTTTGAATAAGGTTCTTTATTGAAACAAGTGTGCCACCATTGCAAAAGTTAGCTTCGACAGAAACTGTCGGCTATGACATTACCTGATATTTTTCAACCGTTTATTAAAAACAGTCACCCTGACGATTTTTGCAGAATTTTAAACTGATTGCTTTTTTTGTGTGAAGATTGAAAACTACTTTTTATGTCTCCACTTTGTGCAGCCATATCTCGAAAAGGAGGGCCTTAAAAAAGTTATTTGACCAATTTTCCTCTTTTTTTGCTTAGGAGATATTATATGAAGGAATTTCGTGTATTGAGGAAACATTCAGTATATTTTTGATAATAAAAAAAATTATTAGAGCCATCTACAATTTATTTAAAAAAACACAAGTTTGTCTCATAACACGAAAAGTGATCAACAAAAAAAATTTCGAATGCATGCTACTGAAAATGAGCATGTAGAATGAAAAAACAATTGTCCTGAAGCGTCTTTAATAGGAATCAGGACAACGTCATTTATGCTGAAATCCCGGAACATCTGGAATTCGGGAATATCCCGAAAATATAGAACGATAGCTGATATCGGTTTTAATTGTAAGTTTTTCTCGAAAATCGAGCAAGAGAGAGAAAGGTTTGTTCTATAATTCAATAATAGTAAAACCAAGTACAAGAGCTATCTCGAATTAAATTCTAGCTACAAAATATCCTATAATAATAAAAATTGAGGAAGTTTTTTTTATGTAGAATTTTCTTTCATAAAATATTGTCAGTTCTTGTGGCACTTTAGTTAGGTATTTCCAGGATTATAGTCGTGTTTGTTACGCTGAGTTTCAATAACATACAAATGTTATCACAAAATTATCTGGGTCTACGCTATTCCACTTCAGCGTGGAATTCTGTTATCGTTATAATTTCAAGAACGTAATAATCTTTTTGAAAATGATGTACGTCACAGAAAAACTTACCTGGATAACACAATCATATAAGGTCTAACATCGTAAGTTGTGTTCACCAGATCCGCTACTTGGAACGACCTTTGTTGAGGCACTTTACAAGTAAGTGCACAAGACCTTTGATACAACTCAACACCATCAACATAACTCATCATAATATGTATATGACTGATAACGATCCATAGAGAAACATTTAGCGCATGAAAACGCCACATATTCAAAATTTCGTCAGAGATGAATACCGGCAGGCGTAGTACGTTTTAGTTGCATGCCAATGATTTTTTTCTTTATTTTTAGGTGACACTTGTGGATTGTCTCTAACCGCGCGAGATTTGCAGGCAACAGTCGAATTCGGTTCAGTGAGTTCTCTCAATTTCACTTCATTTTGAGCGGTGATATACGTGGCGGTATTTATACATAATTCAATTGCGTTTTTATCTTTTACACTAGGTGTATCGTGATAAACGATTGCACCTATCAACCAGATCCACTGGACGAATAGGGTGGTGAAGACCGAACGATTCATCGTTGCGAAATATAGTGCTCAACAAGTTAAATGGCCGCCGTGAACATAAAAATTAACAGCAACCATAAAATTCTGATTTCATCTCAACTAACTAATTGTTCTATGGTTTTGGCCAGAAATTTCAGCAGTTTAGTTTCTGTGATTACAACGATTTCTATGTCATATTCAAAAATCTGTGATTACCAAATCTATAATTACTACATACAGGCAGACGAAACGTCAAATTTTATTTATTTAAATACCAGGGTGGGGCGTAATGGAAGGGTGTTTTTGAAATGAGAATAACTCAGCTGTTTTTCAACGTAGAACATTTTCAATTACGTAAAATGAAAGCTTAAATGTTACCATTTAGTGTAGAATAGTGAAAAGAATCATGTTCTGAAAATTACATGAGGCTGATGACGTCGGTGTTCCGCAATTCATAGCTGTAGTCGGTTCTCAAAATTCTGCATCACCCGCTCTAACAAATCGGTGTCGATTGCCCTAACTTCTCTTGTGATGGTATCTGATAGAAGACTTAGAGTTTTTATCGGCGAGAAAAGCAGTAGATTTTACACTCTAAATGATGGCCTACCTCAGGGATCTGTTCTTGCACTTCTTCTCTTCAGTTTATATGTCTGACATCCCGAAAACTTATTCTACAAAGTTTATTTATGTTGATGATATTGCTTTGGTTTTTCGACACTATGACTTCGAAACAACCGAGCAAACACTGACTTCTGATTTAGAAATTCTGAACATTTTCTTCAAAAAATGGCGTTTATGTCCAAATCCTTCGAAAACTGAGGTCTCTGGTTTTGATCTGAATAATCATGAGAAGGATAGGCATCTGAGAGTATTCTTCAATCAATCACTATTAACTCATAATTTCACTCCAACATATCTTGGTGTAAAGCTAGATCGTTCTTTGAGTCTCAAATTTCATATTGATAAATTATGTCAGAAGTTGAAAACAAGAAACAAATATACTACATAAACTAGCTGGATCTAATTGGGGCGCCGAAGTCTCTACTTTGCGAACTACTGCTTTAGCTTTAGTATATTCAGCAGCAGAATATTGCTTTCAGGTGTGGTTCAATAGTTCTCATGTCAATAAGCTTTGATTCTCAGTAGAACTGTTTTATGGACGTATCAGTTCAACTACTACCCCATGGCTTACGGTTATTTGTAATATAGTTACTTCTCATATTCGCAAGAAATTAGCTCTCAAATCATTTTGGGATAAGTATCACTCATTTCCAGAAGTTTTTCCGATAATACACGATCTTCAAAATCCACCTAACCTGAGATTGAAATCTAGGAAACCTATTTGGTCGATTGACTTTTTGCGTACACGGGGGAAGGCTGTTGATCTTTGGCAAACTGAATGGCAAGAAGTTGATGTTTTCAATAAAGTTCACATAGAGGATCCTTCCAAAAGGGTTGCAGGATTCGATATAAGTAGGAAAAATTGGTGTACATTAAATCGTCTCAGTACAGGACATGGTCGTAGTAATAGTATGTTTTTCAAATGGAATACTGTAGAAAGTCCGGCATGTGAATGTGGCGCAGCTGAAGAAACAATAAGACATTTAGTCCTCGATGTCCTATTTACCATGTTACGGGTGGTTTTCGAGAAATTCATTTCGTTTCAGATAATTTCATTAGAGAACTTCAAGTCTACTTCGGAGATAAGTTTTCAATCTTGAGGATATTATGGTCTACATCCCCGAATGGTGTATGAGATGTTCCCTTTGAAAAACAGCGGAGCCTTAGTTAAGTTCTTAGATAAGGCTAGTACTGCACCCCTTCAAGGCTTTATTCCAATGGTGTATGAGATGTTCCCTGTTGAAAAACAGAGGAGCATTAGTCAAGTTCTTAGGGTCAAGTGAGTTTAGACATATAAGAGTTAGGTATGTTTGATGAAATATTTTTCTGCTGGTTTTTTTTCTTTTTCCATTGTTACAGATTTTTCTTGTCCCAAACCCCATTCCTTTTCACCCTTGTCTTCCTGAATAAGTCCTGGAAATCATGAAGTGCAAGATGAGAATGAGAGAATGAAGCTGCTAAGCAGAAAAATTTTTGGTGCTCTTTTTGTACACACGAAACTAACACAACATAAACAGACGAGGCTGTTAGTGTTACATTTCCTGAGCTCACACTTAAGGGACAATCGTAGGAGGCATGATGCGAGTTTAGATGCCTGATTAAGGAACCGGCATGGTCTGTTTTTTTCGTTGGTATTCTATTCTTTTAAGATTGTGTTTTTCTGACACACCAAAATTATAGATATAAGCATTTATTGTAAATACAATTATTCGAATTTTTGTAAATCCTCTTCTCAAAAGAATATATATTGTATATATATATATATATATATATATATATATATATATATATATATATATATATATATATATATATATATATATATATTTTTTTTTATGAACTAAATGGTAATTCCTCCTGAGTCGAATGACCTCAGCCGCTCCCCTCTACGCACTCACCGTTACGTGTACTACTTATTCCAAAAACGCGCTTCCATTACGCCCCACTCTGTACAATATTTGAAAATCATTAAGAAGTTTGTCGATATTTTGTAGTTTTCCAGTTTCATATTTACTGTTTTGGTTTTGGATCTTTTAATTTGGAATAAATTTTTGATTTAATTATTCGAATCTTGAAGTTACTCTTACTCTTTCTTGTGAGGAAAAATACACACGTGGCGAAAATGTACGGATATGAAAATTCTCTCTAATTTTTCAATACTCCAGTGTGTCCTTCAAGCTCCATGAGAAACTTTCATAGGTGATTTCTGAAACAATTCTAACACAAATGTGAGAACAGCACGGTCCTGATCTTTCTGAATTCGGAGAAATTCAGCTTCAAAAATCTAATCCTTATGCTTCCTAAAATCACAATTTTCTACATGCGAGAGCAATTCTGTGGTGTTACTCTACCGGGTGGGGCAACTAAAGCGAAAAAGACTCAATAACTGCTAAATTATTCGTTTCTGGACAAAAAGCAGAAACAGGTCAATTTTTGTCTGAAGAGGGACATCTTTTAACACATGGTGATTTATTTTACATCAACCCCTTAAGCAAGGGTGCACAAAACACAATTTTTTGAATATGGAAGATAGGTCGAGTGATAACTCATTGGAAAGCTCTTAGGATTCTCAACACAAATGTGTAATAATTTTTGAGTTTTTACATATTCGGAAGAATATACAGGCTGGTTCGTCAAAAGACGAGTTATTTTCAGTGATTGCAAAATCTGTCGATTTCGAATGAATATTCACCGAAATACTGTTTTATTTTGGGGAAAAAAATTTCTTTAAGCAGTGGTGCTTCCACTACACCCCCTCAGATGAGGGTGTCAACCCCTCAAATCTTCGTTAGTTTGAGTAATAACTCATTAGGAAGGTTTTGGAATATCTAAAATATTAAAAGCAAAATTTTTGCTTCATCTGCATTGTGATGAAGATACAGGGTGAATTAATAGAGAGCGATACAGTGTTTGCGAGGTCTGCTAATTTTGGATGGAAGTTCAGAACACGTTTGTTTGGTTTGCAAATAATAGAGCTTATTCATAGAATTACCTACATGTTGGTGAGTAGGGAAAAATTGGAAATTGAAAAATTGAATTTATTATATCTGATACATTTTATATGGCAACTCTGTATCAATCGAACACAAATACAGATTTTGCTCGAAACGTCCCCGGACATTACGTAGCATTTCAGGGGTTTTACGATTACACTCGACTACAATCTGTAGGGCCTCTTCTTCCGATCCAACGATCAGGAAATTCTTGATCTAGATATTGTTCAACAGGAAGTGCAAAATGCGGGGGCACCATCCTGCTGAAAACCAACATCCTCTTCTAAATAGCTAGGATCTTTTTCCAAAATTTCAGTTATAGCTGGATTGATTAGTTCTTCAAGTAGTTAGAGATACATTTCTCCTGTCAGATTTCCAGTTAAGAAAAATGGCTCAATCAGACTATTCCCATAGATGCCATCCCAAACATTCAATTTTCAGGATATTGTACTCCACGAAAGATTAGAAGATTAGAGTCCGACCAGAACCGTCAGTTTTACAGTGCCATTCAAAAAAAAGTATATTCATCCGAGAAGCAAATATTGAAGAGAAAGTGGGGATTATTTGCGGTTCGCTCACTTATTATTTCACATAGTGGCACTCTGCGGTCGAAGTCATCCTCATTCAATTCCTGGACCATCTTCATTTTATACGGATGGAATTTGAATTGTTTGAAAACTCGTACAATAGTTCTTCGACTCACACCAATTTCACTTTCCAATTTTCTTGTACTAAGAGTGAAATTGATCACTACTAGCCCAAGCAACGCAGTTTTCATTTCCTAATTTCGTTTGGGTCTTTGGAAATGCTCTCTTTTCCTATTCTGAACAGAGCCAGTTTCTCTAAATTTTTCCACCAACTCCAAAATGTACTTGAAACTTACATGTTTGTCATCATGGCGTTCATTGAAGATAGCAGCTGCCCTATTTGCACATGTATTATTGTTGAAAAAAAATTCAATGATTCCTATTATTTCAGCTATTGAATGAACAATTATACTGGTATGGATGCAACCCGTGAGTGTGAAAAGCAGCTAGATAAACAAACAAACTAATTTGAATTTCATTCATCAGATACAAGCAATCTGGAAAAAAACAAAAACTGCCGCATTTGTTGTTGAGAAATCTGCATTACACCTGTGTGATTTCGGATGAATATTTTTCTGTAACGAGAACTTTACTTGAGTTCGTTTCATTTCAACCTTGGGTACCTGTTAGAGGCTATTCACATACGACGAACGGTTGCGTATGCGGCCGTGAGGCGTGCGGGCCGTTACCTTAGTGGTTGTCTTCACATGTCTGCGTTCCATCAGTACACTGACGGGGAACATTTTTTGCGATTTAACAGATGACACGGAGCGATCATCGCTTCTTTGTGAAGAGGCTTTTATACTGTTAATGAATTTCTCCATGATCCACCCTGTATCCCCATTGAAATGTAATCGGATTTGAAAGTTCGTTCACTGTAATCAGATAATTCTAAATACCCATCCAATGAGCTATAACTCGGCCTAATTGATCAATTCGAAGGTTTGAGGAGTTGACACCCTCATCTGGAGGGTTGCCGGAGGGGGTGTAGTGGAAGCACCACTGCTTAGAGGTATTTTTCCCCAAGATACAACAGTATTTCGATGATCATTCATTCTAAATCGACAGATTTTGCAATCACTGAAAATAACTCGTCTTTTGACGAACCAGTCTATATCTTCTTCCAAATATCTCAAAACTCAAAAATTATCACACATTTTTGTTGAGAATCGAAAGAGCTTTCCAATGAGGTATCACTCGACTTATCTTTCCTATTTAAAAAAAAATGAGTTTCGTGCACCCCTGCTTAGGGGGTTGATGTAAAATGAAATCACCGTGTGTTAAAAGATGTCCCCCTTTAGACAAAAATTGACCTGTTTCTGCTTTTTGTCCTCATTTCATACAGGAGTGACTCAAAAAAATTATTGAATATTGAAATTTTAAAAATATCATATCTTGATTTTTCAAATGGAACATCCTGTATTTTATTGTTCATGTCAACGCATAAAATATTGTGCCATATTTTTGCAGAAGTAACATTATCTTTATCTTCGTCCATTTTCGAAATAAAAAAAATAAACTAAAATAATAAAATCAGAGGTTGCGAAAGAAGAGTTTATTAGTACATATCATTATACTTGATCAGAGAAATAAGATATTTTAAGGTAGTCGTGTATGAAATACGTAATAGATTGATTTTTGGTGAGGTGATCTACAAGGTGTTGAACTATTTCAATAAGTGTTCGAAATGTTGCCCGTTTCTTTGCAGACAACTCAATCCTTCAGAGGAAAGACCGTTGAACTCTCGACAACATTTGCGGATTAACTGACTGAAAGGCGTCGACTATTCTCTGTCTCATATCCAACTATGTTGTAGAAGGAATATGGTGAACGATGCCCTTGATATAGCCCCACAAGAAAAAATCTAGACTTGTAAGGTCCGGAGACCTAGCTGGCCATCTAACAGGACCACCACGTCCTATCCATTCGTTTGGAAAAACATGATTCAAATGCTCCCTAACCTGATGTGAGTAATATGCCGGTGCTCCATCCTGTTGAAACCACAAACCTTGTCTTATATGCTCTGGTACATCGGCAACATTGGTAGATGATTTTGCAGAAAATATAAATACATTTCACTATTGAGGTGCCCGTTGAAAAAGTGCGGCCCAATTAGATATCGATCTACTATAGCGGCCCATACATTCAAGGACCAACGATGCAGGTGATCTATTTGTCCCATGAGGTGTGGATTTTCCGTGGCGTAATAATGAAAGTTGTGCCTGTTAACAAGCCCATTCCTGTGGAAAGTTGCCTCGTCCGAGAAAAGAACTCTGCTAAACATATTTGGATTTTCCGCTACTTTGTCACTTGCCTAATTGCAAAAATTGATTCGATTTTCATAGTCTTGATTGTTCAGTTCCTGGTACAACTGTACATGATATGCATGTAATTTATTCAATTTCAAGATTCTCTGGACGGAAGTTTGACTTATATCTGTCAACTGAGAAATCTCTCTTTGGCTTTTATGTGGGTCCTCTGTGACTGTCAACAAAACTGATAACTGGTTGTCTTTAGCTGTAGCAGTTTTTGGTTTTCCATGTTTTTTGTAAGCGATATTACCCGTTTCGATAAATCTAATTAGAAGTTTTTCAAAGCATCTTGCATCAGGATGCCTCTTGTCAGGAAACCTTTGTGCATAAACAATACTTGCCAACAAAGAATTTCTATCACACTCAGCCAGAATAAAAATCATACAAACCATTTCTTCTTTGGAGAACTTCATGGCAGTCAATTGAGAAAATTGGGTACAAACCTCACTTTAACAATGTTTAATAACGAAACACTAATAAGTTCACCATGTAAAATGCAGAATATGATATGTCCGGACACCTGACAAAAGGCACAAATAAAAAAAAATGTCAACACATACCTCGATTTAAATTTTAATCAATCATCTTGATTTTATTATTCATTAAAAGAATTATCTTGTTTAGATTTTGTTTTTACTACTTGAATCATTACAGAAAAAAACTTCTGTGCGAATAATGATGCATGTTGATGAGTTTAATACGGTTTGTAGAGTTTTTAACAAAAATTTTTACAAATAATCGAATATTTCGTGAATGACCGAAGATAAAGATAAGGTTACTTCTGCAAAATATAGCACAATATTTTATGCGTTGACATGAATAATAAAATACAGGGTATTCCATTTGAAAAAATCAAGATATGATATTTTTAAAATTTAAATATTCAATAATTTTTTTGAGTCACTCCTGTAAAAAAGGATAATCTATTTCAATTCATCAATAAAGCTATTCTTGGGCAATAAGAAAACGACAGGAAAAAAGTATTCATCCTTTCTGGCCGAAGGAGCATGCGATGATGTGAGAGCCTATTTTCTTGAAGTTTTACGGAAAAAAAATATTATGACGAAACTAATCACCAAAAAAACTTATTACATTATAGCAGAGTTTAGGCCGCTCCTGAATCTTGAACAAAAATGTGGTCTTCGTATCTGAAAAACCACCCTGTGTACTGCAACATAAATTGCTGAAGTAGATTCTTACTTTCTAAATACAATACCGTTCGAACAAAAATTAAATCTTCAAGAGTGTACGAGCTACAGAGCACCGCGCCACTGGCGAATCACCCAGTATATCTTATTTAAACTATAACTTTTTCGAAGATAATTATTTTGATGTTGACATTTGCATCTAATACTCACGAAGTCTTCAAATTCATGGCAATCGAAGATGTTTGGTTAAATTACGGAATATTCATTCCTTATCTAACTTTGAATGAAAATACATAAAAACACATAAGATTCAAGTGTTTTAGAGTAAATATTGAAACTCAAGAGTGAGAACGTTTGAATTCTTTTATAAAAATGATTTTACAATTACATTCAGTGATGGTCGTGGAGAAAATGTATTTCTTCAGTGATGAAGAATATGCAGATACAATCTTTCTTTGAAGATACTTATTCGATAAGTATTCGGTCCATTGCAAATCAGTTGCAAATGCAGCGAAGTGGCGTATGGCCCATTTCAAAAAGAAAGGAACTACACCCTTATCATCGGCAGGGAATGCAGGGGACGAGTAGCATCAACTAATATTTCACCGCTGGTAACGGCAACAATATGCTTATGATTCATATTATCTTCTCATGATTCATGCATCACAAGAGATGTTATAATAATTTCCATAAGGATCATTTATGGGCCCTAAAGAATCCAAATGCCGTTACGCAAAGACATTTCGGGAGGAGGTTCAGTATCAACTTTTGGAGTGACCTTCGGACCATGCTGTTTTCACTAATTTGTCTCAGAATTTCTTCAGGAACCACCTTTCAAAGTATGTTATGAGCTTGGGGGATACCTGTATATTGAATAAAGCTCTGTTTTTTCATGAATTTGCACATTACTCAACACCATATTAATTTATGCGTTCGCATTTTTTTTACACACGAGTTTTTATTATCGGTTTAGCGCCTGACAAATGTTCGAAATTATGTTTTTAAATTTTCCCAACACTCTAGACAGAAATTTGTTCTTTCTTAATTTTTTTAGTAGTTAGGTATCTTAATAAAACTATGGAGAGGCATCGTTTAAGTGTTGATGAAATGAACAGAACTGGTGTGATGCTTAAGGGAGGGGCTTCGAGCAAAAGGGAGTACAAAACTATTGAAACCGTCAATTACCAAATGCTAGAAAGAACTTCACCGAAATCAACTAGAACAGTTCATTAGGGAGCTGTTCTACCGTAGAAGATATGTGGTCCAAATTTGTTCAGACCCCCCAAAGCCAGATCGATTCTTTCTCTACTTCACGCGCTGTTGCGGCGGTTCCTTCTAAGCCCTGGATCGACAACAACATTCTAAAAATGATCCGTTAGAAAAAATCAATGTGGAGAATATATAGTCAGAGCAAACTATACGATGATTACCTTGTCCATCGTCAGTACTCCATTTGCTATCAACCACCCTTACTGCTAAACAAAGGTTCGGATCGGGACTTGCCTCTTCCTCTAATCGAAAACGTTCCTTCAAGTATTTGAGGTCCAATCTTAATTCTAAAGTGACTGTGTGCCGAGTCGTGAACAAACAAGATCACCTGTGCACTACTTCACTTGCCACCGCAAATGTATCATCTGAAACGTTTGTTGCTACCTGTACAGACGAGCCAGACTATCTTCCTAGTCCAACCACCTTCAGATCTGTTCCTGCTTCGAGTGATCCAATTTTCCACCAGTGACGTTGAAAACAACTTGAACAGCTTGAAACATTTTCCGCGCAGAGTTCTGATGGTATTTCCGCCGAAACTTTGGAAAACTGGATCTACCTTCGTGCCTCATTTTCTCCAGATCTTTCTCATCCCATTCTTTGCCTTCATCTTGGCTCTGTGCCCTAGTGACACCAATTTTCAAAAAAGGAGATGAACTGAATGCCGATAACTACGGTCCAATCAGTTTGATTCCGATTTTGGCTAAGATATTTGAGAAAATTATTCTGGAACGAGTTCTCGACTTAGCACTGATGAACCGTATCGTACCAGATAACCAACATGGTTTTACGGCTGGTTGTTCCGTAATTACAAACCTGCTTAAATGCATCAACGATTGGAGATTGGAGCATCAAGGTTGGTGATGCTCTGTTCGTTCCTAAACTAGTTAGCAGTGGTGTTCTCTTAGGCCCTCTTGTTTCTTTTATACACGTCCGATATGTCCCGTTCTCTGAATTTAGAATGTTCCATGTTCGCTTACGAAACCAAGATCTAAAGCAATTCCCTTATGCGCTCACGTGATTCAGAAAGACCTCGACAAAATTGTGAACTGGTCAAACGAATGGATCTTGGTGTTGAACTTTGCTAAGTGTAGGGTCATCTATATGGGTAAAGCCAATCCTGGAATCCAATACGTACTTTCAGGGTCCGTGATCCTACTTGAAAGCCGGCACTTTGATTTAGATAGCATCATCACTGACGATTTATCTTGGTCTGATCATCTGCTGCCAACAAAGCAAAGAAGTTTCTATACTTGTTAAACAGATTCTTTTGTGGGTGTATTCTGAGCACTTGTAGTACTCTTTACGAAACGTTTGCTCGTTCTTTACTTTTGTTTGGCAGGATCCCAACTATGAGAAGAGACTGCGACTGATGAGCATCTCATTCTTTGCCGACCGTCGGAAGCATGAGAACCTCATTATTACATACCGAGCCCTCCACGGTCTGTTTGATTTTTGTTTTTATTCAGACAAAGAGGAGGAAAATCTTCGAAAAGATGCACCCCGGGAACGGGGCCAATGTCGGATTTTTACCGTTCAAAAACCTCCCCTTGAAGTTCCAGCCAGTAGGCTATAGTCTTCATGTATAAAGAAAAATCAATTACCAGGGAACACGGTCTTCTGATGGTATCGTACCGTTTTCGTTTGTGGTTGCTTAGAGTAGAGACTGTAGGGTTCTCATGAGCTGATATATTTGCTCGAAGGTTGCGAGCCAATTTGAGAGTAATTTCGGTATGTGATGGCGTACGGAAGTCCTTGAGTAGGTCGAAGTTCCGACCGTACCATGAAATGGCGAGCGATGCTTGCAACAGCTTGAAATATGTGGATTCTAATCTTCGGAAACGTTTCTTCGGAGCTGTACCGTAGAGTGGAATAGCATATGTGAATATACTACGGAATTGAAGGCAAGAAGTTTGGTTCTGGGGTACACTTTCGTAGTCCGGAAGAAAGGTTGAAGTTGGACGAAGGCAGCTCGGGCTTTATTTTGGACAGCGGAGATTTGCATCGACGCGTGCCAACGTTTGTTGTGGCAATCGGACACGAAGGAGCTGGTGTCCAGTGCCGTGATTTTTCCGAAACCATATTGGAAATTTGAAAGTATGGAGTTGCTCTCGATGTGAGAGTTTATTCGAGCTAGTATAATTTTTTCTAAAATTTTACTGATGGAAGGTAATAGCGAGATAGGCCTGTAGCTCAAATGAGAGCTAAATGGTTTGCCGGACTTAGGTAAACATACAACCAACGCTTTTTTCCAATGTTCGGAAAATATTGATGTCTCAGAATAGAGTTGATAATAGCGATGAGATATACTATGCAGTTTTAAGGTAGAATTTTGAGGATTTTGTTCCGTATGCCATCTATACCGGGAGCTTTCCTCGGTTTCTGGGATTTGAGAATGAAATTTCGTCCATCGTTGATGAAATTAAATCAGGGGCGACGTGCTGATATTGAAGAACTGTTCTCGCAACACTGTCGTGGAAAGCCGTCAAATTGGGGGCACTAGAAAACAGAGTGCATTGGATCTGTAGTGATTTGGCAAAAATATCCGCCTTTACTGAGTCTGAAGTGAAGGTGCGACCACCGGATTTTAGAGCCGGAAGAGGAGGTGACTTAGAATTTTTCTTAATGACTCTCCAGATACTCTTGGGATGATCATTTGCTTCCGCGATAAAATTTCGGAAGTTTTCGTTGCGGATTTCGGTGAGACGATCTCTGATTTCGCGTTGCTGACTATTCAGAAGAGATTTGATTTCTGAGTCGCGTGTTTGCTGCCAATTTGTGCGTATACGAGTTTTTGTTTTATCATTTCGGTCACCTTATAAGGGGGAACCATGCCATCAGATGATATCTGTTGATGTGTTGCGCTTTTTCGGTGGCGTCAGTGATATGCTTCGTGATAATTTTCATCATATTATCGATATTTGGTCGGCTTCCGGGTACTGAAAATGCTTGGCAGTGGTTGTTTTAGATAGAACTTGATTTTGGGGCAATAGATTTTAGAGTTTTGGATCGTAACTGAAACAGGTGTTTAGTTCCATAAACACAGGATGATCCGAGGATAATTCTGATATGGACCATACCGTGGTATGTGTGTCCACATTTTTAGTGACGAATAAGTCGAGTACACTAGGCGATTACCGATGATCGCTAGGAACGTGTGTCAATTGTTGGGAGGCATCGATTAGATTGTGAGAAAGACTGAAGACAAGGAGAGAGCGATCAGACGTATTATTTAAGGCGCAGTTTCATGCAGTGTGACGAGCGTTTAGATCTCCAGCTACTGTAGTGGGGGTATGATCGTCGAATAGGTTTGCAAACGGCCTCTTATCGAGGTTTTGGTCTGGCTGATTGTAAACAGCAATAACTCTGAGATTACGTGACTGTGAGACTATTGTTATGCCAACTACTTCCAACTTTCCGCCATCAATTTTGTGGAGTTGATGTCGGATAGTATTCTTGATGAATATCGCGACGACTTCATGAGCGGTAACGTCGGGATGGTCCTGAAGGTGAATTTGGTAATTTTTGATGAAAATTTTGTGACATGGTTTCAAATGCGTTTCCGTGACTCAAGCTACATCTATTGAGAATCGGGATAAAAAAATCTTCGAATTCAGTGCGTCTCAAAAAGAAGCCGTTTGCATTCCATGTGACGATGCGGAGAGTTTTAGGGGGATATTTTTTTATGTCATTTTTTGTTCTTTAAGAACTGGGAAATTGCAGCCGTGACGAGTTATCTCAGTTGAGGAAGTAGTAGAGCGGTGACCGCTGCAGTTAGATCGCTACCATTTGATCTGGCAGCTTGTGCGTAGCTGATCAATGGACGTTGTATTATTTTTTTTTTGATGATTGTGGGGGGCACTTCATTCTGAGGCTGCACTGGCCGTTTATTCTTTTGCTGCATTGGTGCCCTTGTGATTTTTTGTTTTGTTCCCCTTGGCAGAAGACACAGCATGGTTTGGTGTTTCCATCATTTTTTTTCCTGCAATCGAAGGAGGGGTGTTTGTTTCCAGAGAACGAACAGCTCCACGCTGCATTGAAATAGTTCTGGGTATGTCCGATATCGTCGGCATTGCGGGATTTTGTTCCGCCGGCTTCTTCCGATTTTTACAGCAACACACTTTCTTGATGTCGTATGTTGTTTTTGCTTGTTCGCTCCTTTCCATTGACACACGAGCAATTGGCCACTCTGCGTTCCAGTTCTTCATTCGGTGAACGTGCTTAATTGGGACAGTTCGTTCATGATAGCTTCTTCTGATTGGCCAACGAGGACGCCTCGAATTACCGTTTCTGGTAATCGCTCCTCAGAGAGTTGGTAAGTGTTATATGACACTTTCTGTTGGGTTAGGTAATGCGTTACGTTCCTAAAATCTTGAGTATTGATAAGAAATATCTTGACACAATCTTTGGTGTCGATTACCTTTCGGTAAGTGACATCCTTGCTCCTGAGCTTCTCAAGGAGGCGTGACCAATATCTCTTCTCTTGGAGAAGAATTGGCGGTGGGCATCGACCCTTTTCGAATTCGTCTTCGAACTCTGATTCCGATTCTTTTGTTTTGCGTCTGGCATGACGCTGAACAACGAATTCGTCCTCCGGGAAGGAGGATATAATTGTTGGCATGGACGTCTACTTCAACCGTTATAATGGTGGAATTTTTTGTGGGGGGTGGGGATGGTTCCTCGGTTTCCCATGAATTCACAGATTTTTTCGCCTTCGGTCTTTCCGATGGCAAAGATTTGAGGGGAGACAGGAGATTTGATGAATCAATGTCAATTTGACTACGCAGATGAGCGTTTTCTGCTGACAATTGCTTGTTGTCGCGTCTTTAGATCCTCCACTAAGAGCTGTAAGAAATAACTTACCACTTTAATTTGGCTAGGCTCAGACCAGGCTGGATCAGGGGGCAAGAACCCTCTTGAGTGGGCACGGTGGTTAAGGCCCCACTAATCAAGTGGAGACTTGTCACCTCTTGCTTCCTACCCCAAGATCCGCAGACAAGATCTAACTGCAATATCTGAAAGAGAAGAGAAATGTCGTTAAGTATGGAACCTATCGAAATAACGTGCTGGAATAGCATTGTAAAGTGCTGCTTTTACTATACTGAAGAACACCGGACGTAGGGACGAATGCTCGATCAACGGTCCTCTTTGAAAGAAAGAGAATTCTCTTGCACTGGCAGGTAGTCGACGCTCTTCGGACGGCAGTTGGCGGAAGAATGAATGAGGTCTGTTTGGTGTGAAACTGAATTCACTAGAACTGTAGCAAACCATATGTATTCGGTACTGAGTAACAGGTGCACCACCTAGTAACGAGTAATGAAATGTTACACACGAATACATTTCGTTACTTGTATTTTTCGTTACTCACACTGTTTCAGATCACGTAAATAGCGTTAATGCGTATATTTACTCAAGCTGAAGATGATGAGGCAAAATGTGATCTTTGTAATTCGTTGTCTTCCATCAAAAGCGACTCTATAACTAATTTGAAAAAGCATCTCATAAAGAAAAATACAGTTGAACATATGAAACAGTCATTCCATGCTCCTTGACAGTTGTAGCAACTTTGGAAGCTCAACTTCAGCAAGTACAGAATTCACTAATCTTGTAGTTGAGACAAATGAAACCAATCCGCAGCAGATCACGTTAAGTGCCTTTATTAAATGCCCGGTTGGTGTTGTAAGAAAAAAATGATGAATTGATTTCTGAAATAATAGTTAAAGACCTTTAGCCTTTTCCGAAAGTTGAAGACGCGGGTTTTGAAGATGTTGTCAATTACTTAGAACCAGGTTACAAAATTCCTTCAAGGGAATACTTTATTGGATGCTTAATATTCAGAAGTCCAAAAAAACGGTAAGAAGAATTGGAGAGTGAAAAAATGTATCGACTAACACAGAAGGCTGGACTTCAAGAGCAAACAACTTCTTATCTGCTGTTACAGCCCATTATCTTTTAAATTGGGAGTTGAAGTCTGCTTTATTCGGATGGTTTGAATGTCATGAGGTACACATGGTCTAATATATAAAATAACGGTTGTATATGTTGATTCCCCATTAGGGCATTCGTTGTTCTACACCAGGGATGCTCAAATTTGAACTGCTGGCGATCTACCTCAATATTTTTAGACTACTTACGATCGACTCTGAGAGGCTGCAAGTATGTGCAAGTATGTGATGCAGATATAAAAAAACAGAAATTTGTATCAGATGCTGTAGCTTCGAGATGTATATCTGATTAATCTGCACCAACTCATTTTCAACAGAACATGAGTTCATACTGAAGGGACTTGGTATTTCAGTAGCTAATTCATCAATGTTTTTACATGAAGAAGGATAAGTCCTAAATGATGCTATATTTGCCAATTTACTGTAATCATAAAAACGCACTTCGAATTGTTCTTAAATATTTGATAATTCAGCCTCATACGTATCATAATTCAACTGAGGAATTCTTGCTTTCAAAGGCGGAAAATGTTTCAGATCCTTTCTTTTCAGTTGATCTATCTTAGGTTGCAATTTACTTTCGAATGCGTTTCCTGCACTAATAATAGTTCCTCCTTTACCTTGAAGCTCCAAGTTAATGGTGTTTAAGTGCATTATAATGTTAGTCAAAAATGCCAAATCAGTCAGCCATTTTTCGTTTATCAACATCTGAGTGTCATCACCTCTTTCGTCTAGAAAAGCTGTTATTTTGGGGAATAATTCTTGAAACCTTTCTAGGATTTTTCCGCGACTCAACCACCTGACGTCCGAGTGAAGAACTAAATCAGTGTGTTCAGCTGACTCCTTATCTTCTAACTGCAACTTAAAGATCCGCAAGCTACGTGCATGGATGGAATTCACAATTTTTGTTGCAATGCCCATAATTTCCTCCGTGTTTAAAACTTTTGAACACAAAACTTGTTGATGTATAATGCAATGGAATAAAAAAATTTAAGGGAAATCTTCATTAGTTCGACATAATGCCACAAAACCGTTTTAGCTTCCAGTCATGGCTGGTGCTCCATCGGTTATAATGCACGCTAATTTATATATTGGTACCTTGGAGTTTCTTCCCCTTCAGAGGAATGATTGTCAAAAGTTCTTCCTTAGCCAACATGTCATTGAATTCCAGCCGAATAAAAATACACAGCTGGGCAGTGTCTGTCATATCGGTGGATTCATCGAACTGTAAAAAAAGTATGTATATTTCATGATATCATGTTTTAGTTTATCTGCCATGTCCTGCTAATGAGTTCAATACGCCTTGTGACAGTCGGACGAGATAATAGAAGTTCTCTAATAGCAGACACGATTTCTGTTTTATTTTTAAAATCTCCAAATAAAGTCTCACCCGCTTCAATAAATGCTTCCTTCTCAACCGATCCATCTTCGAATGGTTTCTTGTGTTTCGCTAATATAAGAGATATTTTAAATGACGCGATCGTAGCAGCTTCTGATTGTTTGGCTGGTCTTGTGAACATGGTTTGTTCTTTTATCAAACAAGATATCAAATCATGTATTTTTCGTTTTCATAATTCACTCTGTAGCGGAAAATCCTTTTCATAGTTTTTATGAACCGTTTTATGATGCCTCTCTAAGTTACCACGCTCAGGTATTGCAACTGACGAACGACAAATAAGACAAATGCACTTGTTCTTTACCATACAAAAGAAAAATTTTTCCTCCCAATCGTTATTAAAATGAAAGGTTTTAGATTTCTTCGCTGCACTCCTTTTGTACTATTTAATAATAATCTTTGTATTGACGTAGTATTGCCTTCAAGTCACAATTCAGAAGGACTCCAATTCCTGCAGGCGCAACTTTTATATCGGTGTGAACGAAGTCTCAAATGTTCTCGTTAAACGCGCCGCCCAAAATTTCTAGAAAAGCGGCAAGAATAGAAAACGCGGCTTTTCTTTGACAAGTACCGCGCGTTCCTTTGATAAAGCTGCAGAGTGTTATTTTACTACGTAATAAATTTCTGTAGTTTAGTTACCTACTTATTAAAAAAATTTTTGTTCTCGAGATCTACTCAAAAAGCACTCGCGATCGACCGTTTGAGCACCCCTGCTCTACACATAACATAGCATCATATGAGGTGTAACAGAAATAACGAGTAATGTAACGATACTAATTGTTAAGTAACGAATACATACGTTTTTTATCGTTACTTTTGCTCCTCCAGAGTTCCTTTTTCTAGGTGAATACCAACGCCCATGTACGGAGTCATAATTTCAAACTCATAAGGGAAAACTTCTTGTCGGGAGAATTTACTCCAGTCTTCCAGTAATGAAACTGACTCCCTCCCGAGTGCGATACTCTGTAATAGTGTAAAATGTTTCAAGAATTGCGTTGGACCAGATAGTTTACAGTGACTGAGTGTTCATTATATTTTTGTCTAATTTTCATAAAAGTATTTTTGTTATCTTCTTTGCTCATCCACAAATCTATTTGTATCATTTATTTGCAAGTCATTTCTTCTTGAGTGTATAGGACTCAGTCCTCCACTCTTCTTTCAATAAATAAAAATAACACAGACAAAAATTGTACAAACGATGGGTCAAATGTTTATTCACCCTGGTATAGAGAAGCAGAAAGTGTGAACGAACGACATAGTGGTGGACATTGTGTTACAGTAGTTGAACACTTACTTCAACAAAGCATTCTCCAAAATTCCACTATGACGTGTAATGAATTGCGTGATCAACAGAAACAAACGGTTAACCTGAATGTTTTACGAAGAACAACAATAGGTTGTTTGAGGTAAATCCTCACTCCAGAACACCTTGGAAGTGATAGCCTCTAGTAAGAGGAAATCGCGCTGTTCGATTGGAATAAATTGAAAATCATGTGGAATGGGGACCTAAAGACTGGTCAAATGTTTTAATCCCATATGAATCTTGGTTTAGACCACACTCGATTTGCGGGTGCGACTGTGAAGGCAACCTGATAATGTTTAAAAAGGAAGCCCTGGAAGGGCACAGCTTCAGAGGTAATACTGGGATGGCTTGGTCTCGAATATCTTTCAATCTCAGGACTTATCTCGGTTTGGTTACAGCTCTCTAGCTGTTAACTCTCGGCAGTCTAATTGGCGCACCCTCTGTGTCACCATATACTGCAGCAATTGGGGAAACTTTTTATTCACGCATGGTAACGCTCTTCCCTACGCTGAAGCTACTACTACAAATTTCTTTAATCTGCATGAAGTGGATGTTTTACCTTGGCCTGCTCAATCATCTGACCTAAATCCGATTGAACATGCTTGGGATACTTGGTAAAGAGCCGTTATACAAGGATATTATAATTTTTAAGATTGGCAACAATTGTGTGATTGCCTCTTATTGACTTGGCGCACAATCTCCAAAAATATCTCCTTTACTTGATTTATTTTAGAAGGATTTTTTCTGTTTTAAGATTACTTCAGGAGAAATTGCTAAAATTTGAATTCTCCATACTTTATACACAAATTTCAATAATATCGCAGGGACATTATAATTAGGTATGTATGAAAAATAAGATGAAATAGGAATATGATCATCAAGCTCATATTGTCTTATCGTGGGGTGTTTTATCATTCTAATCGGTCAATACTATGAATATCACGATATTCGATGAGCAGGAAATTGCACATTTTTATCATATAATGAACTATGAATGAACAAGTTTGAGGATATACATTCAGATGACGTTTCACAACTTTCGCCGACAGAATGGCAGACATTTTTATCTATTGACACATGATAAAGGGGAACCACATTTTGTCGGACAATAAACGAAATCGTTTATTTTTATTTCCGATTTTTTAGAGTCAGTCACCCTAAAGTTTAATCAAGTGTACAACTTCGAAGAATTGACAGTTAACCATAACAGATTTAGGATTCTCATAAGTATGAAGGAGGTGAAGTAAGTGTCTCGACAAGGCTAAAGATGGCGCTGTTTTTATTTCGAAGGTTGAACAAACAATTCGCTTCGGGATCATAGAAGAATAAATTGTCGTGATGAAATCGAGATGAATTTTATGAAGAAGTCAATTATTATTAAGCAATATTATTTTGCATCTGTTTGATTAAATCGAGACAATTGTTATCAAAGTGATCGCGACATTGAATCAAAATAGTAGGAACGATGAAGAAGAGTTGATAAAATACTAGTGTGTGTTCAGCTGACTCCCTTTCCTCCAACTGCAACTTAAAGAGCCGCCGTTGCAAGCTACGTGTACGGATGGAATTCACAATTTTTGTTGCAATGCCCATAATTTCATCCGTGTTTAAAACTTCTGAACACAAAACTTGTTGATGTATAATGCAATGGAATGAAAAAAATGAACTGAAATCTTCATTAGCTCGACACAATGCCACAAAACCGTTTTTGTTTCCAGTCATTGCTGGTGCTCCAGCGGTTATAATGCACACTAATTTATATATTGGTAGCTTGTAGTTTCTTACAAAATTGAAGAAACGTCATATATATATATATATATATATATATATATATATATATATATATATATATATATATATATATATATATATGATGGAATGATTAGCTAAGGAAGAACTTTTGACAATCATTTCTCTGAAGGAAGATATATATATATATATATATATATATATATATATATATATATATATATATATATATATATATATATATATATATATATATATATATATATATATATATATATATATATATATATATATATATATATATATATATATATATATATATATATATATATATATATATATATATATATATATATATATATATATATATATATATATATATATATATATATATATATATATATATATATATATATATATATATATATATATATATATCCTTACAGAAATGATTGTCAAAAGTTCTTCCTTAGCCAACATGTCATTGAATTCCATCCGAATAAAAATACACAGCTGCGCAGTGTCTGTCATATCGGTGGGTTCGTCGAACTGTAAAAAAAATTATGTATATTTCATGATATCATGTTTTAGTTTATCTGCCATGACTTCAATGAAGATAACTGAAGTTCTCTAATAGCAGACGTGATTTCTGTTTTATTTTTAAAATCTCCAAATAAAGTCTCACCCTCTTCAATTAATGCTTCCTTCACAACCGATTCATTTTCGAATGGTATTGCAACTGCACTCATCCTTCACCATACAGAGGAAAAATTCTTCCTCCTAATCGTTATTGAAAGGATACGTTTTAGATTTCTTCGCTGCACTCATTTTGTACTATTTAGTAATAAACTTTGTATCGACGTAGTATTGCTTTCAAGTTACAATTCAGAATGACTCCAATTCCTGCAGGTGCAGGAATCGGCGTGAACGAAAGTCTCGAATGTTTCCGTCAAACACGCCGCCCGAAATTTTTAGAAAAGCGGCAAGAATAAAAAACGCGGTTTTTCTTTGACAAGTACCACGCATTGCTTTGATAACTTATTAAGAATTTTTTTCTTCTCGAGATCTACTCAAAAACAACTCGAGATCGCTCGTTTGAGCACCCCTGACACAGAACAATGATTATGGTGGCAAAAATAAAAATTATGAAGACAAATGCTATTGAAATAAATAGTAAGAATTTATATTTTATGTCTCAGCAGCCATATCTCAAAAATGATGGCCTAAGAAAAAAGTTATTTGTCAAATCTTCATCATTTTAGCCGCTTAATCATCACCTGAAGAACCGCATTGTGTATCATCCAAAACATGATTGATTTTGACTGAATAAAATTTCTCTGAATCGAATAGAAGCATTAGCATATGCTTTCCTAGAATGTATTATTAATAGAATTCAGATAGATAAAATAGGAATTACCTTGAAGAGGAAAACAGGTAGTAATTACAAGATAAAATATGCGTCTGGGTTTTCTATCTGTCTAGAGTTTATTGCATTTCATTTTATAGGTCACACCGGATTTACAACTTTTTAGCAAATTCTCTCAAATATAAATGTATGGGGGTTACCTGTTTAATGTTAAACCGTGTCAAAACAATCAGAAGCGTTACAGCCTAAATATTTGAAATATTGCGTAGATTAATAGAAAAAATGCTTCGAAAAGGTAGGAATAGGATAGACTAGGTAAGTGAATACGGTTGAAACATTTTAGTATTTATTGTACATATTATCGAAATTAGTTAAGTATATCAAATAAAGAGCCATATATCTGTCTACAAATGAACAATTTGATATGAAATCACTTTATTGTATTTTATACGTAAGATCAAAATAAAAAAAAATGTGATATGTTTCAACCGCCCCCACGCCAGGTCAGTAGAAACAGTACTCAGAGTCAGTTAAAACACATGCAAATAATAAGAAATACAATAAATGAATAGGCTTTATCAATGAACAAATAACATTTTATTATTCATAACGGCATAATTGAATATAACAAATTATTTTCTATTAATATTAAAGCCTTATTACAATCTAAAAGTATTTTCAGTCAGTATGTGAAGATTCATTATGAGTAACAAACTATCAACTATAAGATTTTGAATGCGAAAAACAAAAAAATACTTTTTCAAGGCTATAAAATTTAGCAGATCAAAAAGATAGCATTTCAGCTATAAAATAGGAAAAAATCTTTTTATATAAAAATTAATAAAAAATGATTAGGTGGTTAAGAGATCCATCGGTATCACAATTATGGCAAATATAACTAAGATTACCTTATGTACACTTCTTATGCCCCACATTTTACCATGTGTGCATTATATTCATTTTCATACAGACATATAAACTATGGGATAAGACTCACTTTTGGCAATTATGATGATTTATGTCGCCTATTAGTTTTGTTTTGATCGCCTGGGTATTTTCTTCATTTATCTTTTCTTATCTTCTTAGCTTGGTTCGTTTCAATCGGTTTTCATGTTCTCTTTTTTTCAGGTATACCTGTGTAGATAGTTCATTTCCTAGTCTTTTTGTCTGTTGGTTAATTTTCTTTGAGCAGATTTTCTAATAATGATCGTATTGCTTCCGGCGAAAAGAAAGTGGTATATTCTAAGTCACAATGATAGGTTGAAAACTTGTAGGGGTTTGGGTACTGGATCTGCAATCTTATTTTTTTTTGTGTTTTGGATGAAACTTGTGAACATTGCGGTACATACATAGTTGACTATTGTTTATAAAAAACTGCAGTAGAATCTCTTTTGACACTTTAGATCAGGGATGCTCAAACTTGAACTGCTGGCGATCTACCGCAATATTTTTGGACTACTTACGATCTACTCTGTGAGGCTGCAAGTATGTGTTATAGAGGGTTGTTGTACATACACGATACACTCTACATACCTACTTACCTAGGTAGGGCGTACCGTAGCATATATAGATATGAGCTTTCCGCACAATATACATTATTTCAGTCAAGGTTTGGTTAGGTTTAGTCAGGTTCTTTTCTATAATATCAATGAAAAAACACATAATTATTCAAAATTGCGAGTTGATTAATTGTAACCAAACAAAATGGTGTTAAACTTAACCAAGGAGTGATTTTGGATGTTGAAGCGTGGTACTGCATGCCCTCAGCATACTTTTCATAAGATGGTACGTAACCACTGAGTGTTAATCGCAAGCATGACGACATATTATCGTCAGTTAGTCTATTGCGATATTTTGACTTAATTATCTTCATTTCAGAAAATGCAGACTCGCACAAGTAAGTTTACCAAACATTGACGTCAGTTGAAGGGCGATTTGCCCTAGATTCGGATATTTATCTTCAGATATAAAATACCAGAAACTTGTATCAGATGCTGTAGCTTTGAGATGTATATCTGATATAATCTGCACCAACTCAGAACATGAATTCATATTACACTGACTTGCTATTTCAGTAGCTAATTCCTCAAAGTTTGTTTTTAGATGATATGCTTTATAGGATGATGTTATATTTGCCAATTTACCGCAATCATAAAAACGCATTTCGATTTGTCTCAAAATATTAGATAATTCAGTCTTATACGTATCATAATTCAACTGAGGAATCCTTGCTTTCAAAGACGGAAAATGTTTCAGATCATCTCAGTAATAGTTTTTACTTTACCTTGAAGCTCCAAGTTAATGGTGTTTAAGTGCATTGTGATGTCAGTCAAAAATGCCAAATAAGTCAGCCATTTTTCGTTTTTCAACATCTGAGTGTCATCGCCTCTTTCGTCTAGAAAAGCAGTTATTTCGGGCAATAATTCTTGAAACCTTTCTAGGAATTGTCTGCGACTCAACCAACTGACGTCCGTGTGAAGAACTTAATCAGTGTGTTTAGCTGAATCCCTATCTTCCAACTGCAACTTACAGAGCCGCACGACTGGAATTCACAATTTTTGTTGCAATGCCCATAATTTCTTCCGTGTCTAAAAGTTTCGAACACAAGAGTTGTTATATAATGCAATGGAACGAAAAAAATGAAGGAGAATCTTCATTAGCTCGAGACAATGCCACAAAACCGTTTTTTTTTCCAGTCATTGCTGGTGCTCCATCAATTGTAATGCACACTAATTTATATATTGGTAGCTTGTAGTTTCTTACAAAATTGAGGAAATGTCATATATATCTTCGCCACGGGTCTTCAATACGCCTTGTGACAGTCGGACGAGATGACTGAAGTTCTCTCATAGCAGACATGATTTCTGTTTTATGTTTAAAATCTCCAAATAGAGTCTCACTCGCTTCAATAAATGCTTTCCCCACAACCGATCCATCTTCGAATGGTTTCTTGTGTTTCGCCAATATATGAGATGTTTTAAATGACGCGATCTTAGCAGCTTTTGATTGTTTGGCTGGTCTTGTGAATATGGTTTGTTCTTTTTTCAACAATATATCAAATAACGTACTTTTCGTTTCCTTAATTCACTCTGTGAAAATCCTTTTCATAGTTTTTATAATGCCTCTCTAAGTTACCACGCTTAGGTATTGCAACTGACGCACGACAAATAAGACAAATGCACTTACCCTTTACTATACAAAAGAAAAATTCTTCCACCCAATCGTTATTGAAATGATACGTTTCAGATTTATTCGCTGCACTCATTTTGTACTATATAATAATAAACTTTGTATCGACGTAGTATTGCCTTCTAGTTACCATTCAGAATGATTCCAATTCCTGCAGGCGCAACATTTATATCGGCGTGAACGAAAGTCTCGAATGTTCCCGTCAAACGCCTCGCCCGAAATTTCTAGAAAAGCGGCAAATATAATATTTAATAAATTTTCTTTGACAAGTACCGCGCGTTCTCTGATAAAGCCGCCTTTTGCCGCTAGCAGAGTGTTATTACGTAATAAATTTCTGTAGTTTAGTTACCTACTTATTGAACTTTTTTTTTCTTCTCGAGATCTAATCAAAAAGCACTCGCGATCGACTGGTCGACCGTTTGAACACTCTTGTTTTAGATGGTATAAGAGTAAGTATTGAAGGTGATTTTAGTTGCTTTTTATCCTTAGATATATTTACAGGATTTTGCCCCTGTAACAAATGCAGGTGCAAAATTGAGTTCAGTAAGCAAATTCCGATTAAATGGGACCATCCCAGTTGTTCAAAATCCAGCTGCATTTCAGTAGTTAAAATCCCTGGTATGTCATTTATAGACATTGTCTTGCCGCTTCTTTGCATCCATCCATTAAATGCCGAATTCACAGCTTTCTTAGCTGACCAAAGAATGAATACATGTTTCATCTTGCATCCAGTCGAAAACATTTGCACTTTCAGCAGATACTATTGGTCTATCCCTAAAGTGATCTTGTAAATGGGACCATCCCAGTTGTTCAAAATCCAGCTGCATCTCAGTAGTTAAAATCCCTGGTATGTCATTTATAGACATTGTCTTGCCGCTTCTTTGCATCCATCCATTAAATGCCGAATTCACAGCTTTCTTCAGCTGACCAAAGAATGAATACATGTTTCATCCTGCTTTCAGTCGAAAACATTTGCACTTTCAGCAGATACTATTGGTCCATCCCTAAAGTGATCTTGGTATCGCTTTCGCTGAAAGACAGAAAGTGGAGGAATATTTTTTCCGGTGGCAATGAAAGTAAAGACTACTGTGACCAGAGAACTCTTCTCGGCTGAAGTCACTGAACTTACTTGAAGAGTCTAGTTATGATTCTGTCCGGAGTTTGAACACTTGTTATCCCGGTTTCATCTATACTCTATTTATTTTGAGTTTCAAATGTATAGCGAACCATGACTGTAGATAAATTGTCAAAAAAAGCATTTACGTTCTTTTGGTTAAAGCTAGTAGTCCTTCAGAGACTTGTGTCATGTGTTGCACGTACTGACCAGATTTTTCAAGACCGAAAATGTGATAGGTTATACTTAACAGTTAGTTCGAATGTCAATTTCATGAAATTCTCTCTAGGGGTTCAAGTTATATATTTTCATCTTATCAAATATTTAGATAACTCACGTACTCGTTCTGGATTAAACTCTCGATTGTGAGCTTTATATCCGATTTCATGATTTTGAATTGTCACCACTCGCATCTCGTTTACGTACACACCTCAACCGGGAACAATGATTCAATTCATTTTTTCTAACATTGTTCATAGGCTTGTTTGTACATTGAAAAATCAGCCTGACCTCTTGTGGTTTTTCTTTTGGCGTACTCTTGCCATCTAAAAAACACGAAATTTAAATTAATAAACTGTTGCAACCGTACCCACAAAAAAATATTTCAACTGTCCACAATCCCCCTTCAAAGTATACAGGGTATCCCAAGTTGAGTGGCCTATTAGACGTTTATGGAGAACTAATTATGCTATCGTTCTAAAATTTTGGCAGTTCATTCAACTGGTCCGAAGCTCTATTTCCAAAATATTTTCACCTCACTGACACTTCCGGTTATACCAGAAGTGCATACCAACTTTGTTATTTAATATGAAACACTCTGTATATTGATAACTGCTTCAATAACAATTACAATTATAAAAACACCTAACACATAAGTCTAGCTTGTTTCGTTCATGAAATATCCTAGTTTTATTAGAAGATCATCGATATTTGGCTTTTTGAAGAAATTGATATATCTTGAGAATGGCGTAAGCTACCAAAATAATGGAAGGTGTTCCTTTGAATCCGATTGAATCTCAGTCAGTATACAGAATTCTCTTTTTTCCGCTTCACATTTCGAAACATCGAAAACTACGTTTTTTCAAATTGTAACCCATATTTTTTCAATTAATTAAATTCGCCGTTAAAAACTAATGAAGTTCCCTGTACCTGAGATTTCAAGTTTACAAATTATGGCGAAAAAACGAATTTCACGTACCTGCCTAAAGTTGTCAAAGGCGGCTAAGATTCCTGCACGTGCATAGATAGTTCCCAGAGCATTAACAAATATCTGACCTTTCGTCATTGGATAATTGATACATTAAGTGAAAAGAAAAATACGAAATTACAGTTGTTGAATTCCCAAAGTCGAATTAAAAAATATCAAAACGAATTGAACTCTGTTTTCCTAAATTTCATAATAATGGGGCAAAGTAATGACCATTCACTTCTAGACATAGTTCTACTCGACGCATAATACCCTGTGATGTGGCTCGACTCAGTTCCTCCGCATCCAAGTGCATGAAAACATTTTTCGGTCTATTATGCAAATCATATCTTGAAGTCACAGGTTCAGGATAAATTTTATCTTTCAAAGTTCCTCAAAGATGAATATCCACAGCGTTTGGTCAGGTGACCTTGTAGGCCACAAAGACGGACCGTTCGTTCCAAACCATCTATCTTCAAACATATCAGTTAAAATTCAATAATTTTCATTTGAGCGATGAGCTGGCGCTCTATCGTGTTGGAACCCACAACGCCTCGATTCAGCTACTGATAAAGTATCAACGAAGTCACATTCTACCGTCCTCAAAATCTCGATATAAAGTTCACCATTTAAGTTTTCTTCATACACAAAATACGAAAGTCTGTTGGCCTTTAGAAGTGGAAACACATTAAAACTGAATTTATTTTGAGGATTTCTTTCCCTCTTAATATGAGGATTTTGGTTGGCCCTAAAGTGTGAGTTATTCCGGTTGAAAACCCTCATCAGAAAATTGGGCCTTGTTCGTCTAGAAAATCCTTTTGAAAAAATCGGGATCCTCTTTTGTTCTGTGAAGAAGGATCTCTCACAGTTCCATTCGAAGCTGTGGATCGCCAGCTTCTAGAGTTTGTACCAATGAAAATTTATAAGGGTGCAGTTTATGTTTTTTAAATTCTGCGAATACTACTATGGGGTAAATTCAGCATATTTGGATATAATTCGTTAAATGTCTTACAAGTTCTATTCACATTCCGTCTGCTATCTACATGAATGATAAATAAATTAAGTATTTGCTCATTTGTGTAGCTAGTCATTCTGTTCGAATTAATTCGACTGATAATTAAAACAATAATAGTTTGTTATCTATGCTCAGGAGCCTCTCTATGCTCTGGGGTATGTCTATGCTCATGCAGGAATCTAAGTAGCCTTTACAAACTGTAAGTAGGTACGTTAAATTCGTTTTTTCGCCATAACTTGAAAACTTGAAATCGTCGGTAAAGGGTATATATAGGGAATTTCATTTAGATGTTTACGGCGAATAAAATGAATCGAAAAAAGCATGCGTTACAATTTGACAAAACGATGTTTTTTCGTTTCGAAATGTGAGGTGGAAAGAGCACTCTGTATACTGACTGAGATTATGTCAGATGAGTTGAGTCCCGCGTAGTTTTTTGTGCGCAAAACACCTTCCACTATTCTGGTAGCTCACGCCGTTCTTGAGTTATATCAATTTTTTTAAAAAGCAAAATATTAATGATTTTCAAGTAAAACTAAAATATTTCATGAACGAAACAAGCTAAACTTATGTGTTAGGTGTTTTTATAATTAGAATAACAAGTGTTATCGAAGCCGTCATGAATATACAGGGCATTCTATATTAAATAACAAAGTTGGTATGGACTTCCGGTATAACCGGAAGAAAAAGAAATAGAGTTTCGGATCAGCTGAATCAACTACCTTAATTTCAGAATGATAGCATCATTATTTCTCCATTAACGTGTAATAGGCCACTCAACTTGGGATACCCTGTAAAACGGTTAATTGTAGCAACGGTATTATATTTGGATCTAAACAAATTATATTTTAATAATTTATAAACTTTGATTCATATGATACACAATTCTCAAGTATAACTTAAATATCAACCTTAATAATTTTGAAAACAAATGTATAGTATGTATAGTGCGAAGCAGCACTAAAATTAGTGTTTTGATTTGTCATCCACTTCTTTTTCCCTTTATATCCCTACCTTATCACCCACCGGTCGCGTGATATTAGCTTTGTTTTAATCCTTCACCATTTCAATCGTACACAATCTAGCCCAGGGGTGCTCAAACGGTCGATGCTTGTTGAGTAGATCTCGAAAAAAAAAAATTTAATAAGTAGGTAACTAAACTAAAAAAATTTATTACGTATTAAAATAACACTGTTAGCGGCAAAAGGCGGCTTTATCAAAGAAACGCGCGGTACTTGCCAAAGGAAAGCTGCGTTTTCTATTTTTGCTGTGCATTCGTCTTATTTGTCGTGCTTCCGTTGCAATACCTAAGCGTGGTAACTTAGAGAGGCATCATAAAACGGTTTATAAAAACTATGAAAAGGATTTTCCGCCACAGAGTGAATTAAGAAAACGAAAAGTACGTGATTTGATATCTTGTTTGATGAAAGAACAAACCATATTCACAAGACCAGCCAAAAAATCAAAAGCTGCTACGATCGCGTAGCAGCGAAATACAAGAAACCATTCGAAGATGGATCGGTTGTGAAGGAAGCATTTGTAGAAGCGGGAGAGCCTTCATTTGAAGATTTCAAAAATAAAACAGAAATCCTGTCTGCTATTAGAGAACTTCAGTTATCTCGTCCGACTGTTACAAGGCGTATTGAAGTCATGAGTCCGGACATGGCAGATAAACTAAATCATGATATCATGAAATGTACATACTTTTATTTACAGTTCGACGAATCTACCGATATGACAGACACTCCCAGCTGTGTATTTTTATTTGGATGGTATTCCATGACATGTTGACAATCATTCCTCAGAAGGGGAAGACCCGTGGCGAAGATATATATGACGTTCTCTTCAATTTTGTAAAAAACTACAAGCTACCAATATATCAATTAGTGTGCATTACAACCGATGGAGCACCAACAATGACTGGAAACAAAAACGGTTTTTTTGGCTAAGGAAGAATTTTTGATAATCATTGCTCTAAAGACCCGTAGTTTGCAACGGTGGCTCTTTAAGTTGGCAGTTGGAAGATAGGGAGTCACCTGAACACACTGATTTAGTTCTTCACACGGACGTCAGGTGGTTGAATCGCAGACAATTCCTAGAAAGGTTTCAAGAATTATTGCCCGAAATAACAGCTTTTCTAGACGAAAGAGGCGATGACACTCAGATGTTGGAAAACGAAAAATGGCTGACTGATTTGGCATTTTTGACTGACATTGCAATGCACTTAAACATCATTTTCTTGGAGCTTCAAGGTAAATGAATGATAGATCAACTAAAAGAAAGGATCTGAAACATTTTCCGTCTTTGAAAGCAAGGATTCCTCAGTTGAATAATGATACGTATGAGGCTGAATTATCAAATATTTTGGGACAATTCGAAATGCGTATTTATGATTGCAGTAAATTGGTAAATATAGCATCATTTATGAGTTATCCTTTTTCATGTAAAAACATTGAGGAATTAGCTTCTGAAATAGCAACTCAGTTTAATATGAACTCATGTTCTGATGAAAATGAGTTGGTGCAGATTATAATAGATATACATCTCAAAGCTACAGCATCTGATACAAATTTCTGGTGTTTTAAATCTGAAGATAAATATCCTAATCTAAGGCAAATCGCCCTTCAACTGACGGCAATGTTTGGGTCAACTTACTTGTGCGAGTCTGCATTTTCTGCAGACTCGCTGTCAAATATCGCAATCGACTAACCGAGGATCATATGTCAGTATGCTTTCAATTAACACTCAGTGGTTAAATACCATCTCATAAAAAGTATGCTGAGGACAAGAGTTGTTACAACTCTTTTGTTTTGTAACAACTCGCAATTTTGAATAACTATGAGTTTTCATTGATATTATAGAGAAGAAATCTAACTTAAATCGCGACTAAAATAATGTATATTGTGCGGAAAGCTAATATCTATATATGTTACGGTACACCCTACCTAGGTAGGGTGTATCGTGTATGTACGACAACTCTGCATCACACATACTTGCAGCCTCTCAGAGTCGATCGTAAGTAGTCTAAAAATATTGAGGTAGATTGCCAGCAGTTCAAGTTCGAGCACCCCTGGTCTAGCCTATACCTTGGATTTATGCTTAATTAGACAATATTTGAAAGATAATTTTCAAATATTGACGGTGTAAGTAGAATCTATCGTATCTCGAAAATTGAAATTTTCAGGAGAGAGTAATTTTTTCAGTGTCATCAATTAATACTTACAGGCGAGCAATTTTTGGCAGATATGACTTGCATGACATTGATACATAGAAACATATTGGATTTTCGAAGATGGTTACTTAAGATAAATTGATGAATTTTCCAACGTAAACAACTTATAAAAATGATGAGAATCTAACTATAACAAGGTAATCACATAATATATTTATTGCAAAATAATAGGTGATATTTTTAACTCTCAACAAAAGGCAAAATATCCTAATAAGACCCACAATCGGTAGGAACTACTCGTTTTGATTGTTGTAGATGTTCGTATTAGGTTTTCTTATTAGGTATTCGTTCATCATAGAGTGGTGGAAACTGAGAGGCTCCTATAGGTTTCGGTCTAGTAGGAATGTTCATGTCCGCGTCGAGAGGCAGTCACGAGAGTATTGAAGAGCTCTAATATCGTTGACTGTTGGATCTCTCGTTTTGTGTCCGGGTCTTGTAGAATGATAGCAAATGTCTTGCCTAAATTCCTCGAAAATCATATAATGCAAGGTAATGGTTTCGTATGGAAAATATTTTGTAGCCTCTTGGCAAAATCGAGAATAATCACTTGGTAGGTTAATCTGTTTGATTCCTAATTTTGGCTTCAATCAACGCATGACATTTTATCAAATATTTTTGCTCCACGACAATATTCAATTCATGAGATAGATGGAGGAGTTTGACATAACTACATTTTTGTTCTGATAGATGCATCCTTCTGAATACACAATTATTAGTTTGTCACCGTTTGAATGCCTTCTTATATATATATATATATATATATATATATATATATATATATATATATATATATATATATATATATATATATATATATATATATATATATTTTGCATCAGACATGATGCAAAAACAGAAACTTGTAGATCAGCTTCGTTCTCATTGACCCAGTGACAGGTTTCCTTTTTTCCTCAATTCTTACTTGAGTTTGAATTTTCAATCAAGGTATTCTATTCAGTATATTCTAAAATACGTTTTCTTCAGCAATTTTCCATCTTCTGATGATCTGAAAGGAATGCGTATGTAATATCATCTTCCGGTTGTACCTACATCCATATAAAAGAAAATAATCAAAATAGTTATCATAAATTTCAATAATCGCGAAAGTTTCATTCGAAGTTTTGCGTTAATAACTTAGTATAATCTAGAACGCCAATTAAATTCAATAACGCCTGACTTCGAACGAGATTTATTACGTCCTTCTTGAAAATGAACTGAGATAACTAAAATTATTCAATATGATTATGAAACAATTGAGATTTAACTACCCATTCAACCCATAAATAGTGGTAAACTTTGAAGGAAAATATAATTTTTCCTTACATGCTCTCAAAATATCTTCAACTGAACTAGTCACCATATAAAATTGACGAGTTCTGACAAGTTGAAGAGACTCAAGAGATACGACTTATTGAATATGCCACCAAAAAACATCATCGGCTATATTTGGCCACTAGATAGGTTGAAATCCACAGCGGTTGATTGATTTTAGAACAGTAAGCGGGAAACCGGCTTTCAGTCAAATTCTGACTTACGACATATTGAACCTTCACTGTCGATATATTAAGTGAAGAAATTATCACTAAACTTATATTTACTACATTTTTGTTATGTGATTCACAAAACTTCAACAGGTCATATTAACCATCACTTGGAAAACCGGATCTGGTAATTAGGACCGTTCTGCCGGAAGAAGAGAATATTGAGTTAAGGTATTGAAGATATTTCGAATGACAAAAACTATTATGTTTTCAAATTAGGAAGAAGTATTCATCTTACAATAAGAACATACTGTGCCCGAAGATCCCAATTTTTTGTAACTATGACGTTAATACAGGTGAATGAATGAATAAATGATTCTATGTATTTTTCGAAAGAAACATCATTCACAAAGAAAAGTCGAGAAAGCTCATTCGGTCAGGCACTTTAGATAATATTTAGTTTTTGGCACGTGATTCTCTTAAACTATATTATCTTATTTGCATCTGAACTTGTTTCTCAATTGAGAGTTCATGTAATTATCACTTTTGGAATTCAGATTCTTGCTATTACTTTAAACTCGTTGAACTCAGTAGTTATAGTTACTAACTGTGATGGTGTCACAAAGCAGCTCTCTGAAATAAACTGGCAGGCGCCCTTAGGATCTACTGATGACCATGAGGCCTTGGTTGAATGAGAAAATCATCCAGCTGCAGCTTCATTGAAAAGATATTATGGAAGAGGTTCAGAGTGTTGAAAGAAAGTGATTTTGAAAGACATCACCATTTCTTTAATCCTCTTATATCTCCAATCTGCTCTTCTAGAAGCAAGAATGAAACGCCAAAGCTAATTTGGGGAATCCAAAACGTTAGTGCATCGCGCTGATAGAAGAATACGGAAGTTCTCTTTGAAATTTTTATTGCTGAATTTGCTGCAAGCTACCTCCCACAAATATCATCATCGCAAGTAGCGGATTGAAAAAGGATCTTTCGAAACTGATGAACTCCTCATATTCTGGTTTAAATAGGAGCATATCAACTACACCTGAGATAACCTTCATACTCAGCTATTCAAAATTATCATTTACGTTGTATTCCAAAGCGGTGATGAATTAGGTCATCGTAACTACCACTTTATGACTTCTTGTTCCAATACCTGAAAAGTATTGAAGTCTATTTTTTCGGAAGAAATATCGGTATTTTTATCGGCATTTAGTCAAAGCAACATGGGTGCATAAAGGCCAAACCTATCACAACATATATATTTTTCTGTATTAACTACTGGACCATGTAACTTAATGATCTACCCCTACTTTACGAAGGAGCTGTTGATAGTACTCCTCCGTGTCGACTCCCTCTCAAAGTCGAACTCTGTGGTATTCCAAGAAAACAACTGTTGTGGATTGAAAAATTGAAGTTGGCAGCTGCTTTTCTAGGGGAAGGAGGAACGTAATCAGTGAAGTGCTACAAGGCTCGGGAAAATTTTACCTTACGAACAGACTCAAGGACCTAACTATAGACTTATGGAGTCACATTTGCATGATTGAGTCAAGGTGGCTGATTGGGATGGTCACATGTTAAGAAGGAGAGCAGTCAGATCGTAGGGTAAAGACAGCACTATCCTTTGTCTTCGCGGAGATCCAAATTTGCTGTGCAGCGGACAGCATAATAATGGAATAAAGGAAAATGCTCGTGAATCGGTTGAGAGGGCGAATATTTGTCTTGAAAGAAACGAGATTGTACTGAATAGAAAAATAGATTTTACTTTCAAAAACTAAACATTACTGTCTGAATAGGCATCCTTATTAGTATTCGCACTAGATATCTCTCTATCGTGATCGTCGCATATAAGTAATTTAGATGAAAAACTCTAAAGTACAATTTCCACAATCAGAAGGATAAAACATCTTCTAGGGACTCAGGAAGCATTACTCACACATTACTCTAATTTCCACAGATTAGCAACCTATTGAATTCTTTTGTGAAGCTCCGCTTCTTATGCTCACATTTTTTAATCAAAAAAGGGCGCTGGGGGTATTATGTGGGGTTACGAGGATTTTAGGGAGATATATAAAAATTATAGGATACTCACCATACCATCCTGTTATAAAGGATGTAAATGAGTAAGTGCGAAAGATTTCACAAGATGATTCCTCAAGGGCGATTCCACTATCGCTGGTGTAACATTTAGACGCCTGCTTCAGTTTATCCTGAATAAAAAACTTTTTCAATTAAATTAATCTTAATACTACATTTTAATATGTTCACCTCATATTAATTAACAGAAATTTTCATATGATATTTTAAAAGCCAGGAGAAAGGTTCAAATAGTCATCGCGGGTGCAACAAATCTGGCCCAACCTTTCCTGATCACAAACAAAAAACACACAAATTCTTATACATTTAATGTTATGCCTTAATATCTTGAAATGTACTAAAGTAACAAAGAACATAAAATAAAAACTCTAAACAAAACAAAAGAAAACAATGAATTAATATTTTTTTAATAATCGCGGGTGCAATGCTAAATTATCGCGGGGTCTAATTTAAGTGAACGTAAACATCAATTTCACTTATATAGGAACAAAATAAGAGATCAAACCATATTTATTACTAACAATTATAATTTTGTTGTAGCTTATATTAATTATTTATTTTGAAATACGTCAATAGTTTCCGAAAATTCTATGAACATATTAATTCCATTCGCCTTCTTTTATGTCACTTCCAACTTCGCAATATCATCAAATTGCACTTCTGCTATGTCATTAACGATTTCTGTGAATCGTTTGCCATCAACGTCGTCATAAATTGTACTTTAAGTTCTCCATCTTCATCCATATCACTCTGACACAACCCCACATAACGATATTGAGTATCTTTTTTGCCGGTTTTACAGAGCAATTGTACCAGCACAGACACACCAGTGCAAATATTTTTCGGTAAGACAGTAGCTTGGACACTAGCAGTTTCAGGATATGCTTCTGATGATAATTTTGATGCTTTAAGAAACTTTGATGGAGTTTTGTCATTTATAAAATCAGTTTTTTTCGCGTGCTTCTCAGGAATAGGCGCAAACCTGTTGCACCACTTGAGTGGGCGCCTGGGAAGAATTGAAGTGTCTGTTTACTCGCTTCTTGAAGAGGGCCAAGTTGTAGGATGTTGTGAAGATGTTGGACGGAATCGAGTTCCACAGCGCACCAGTCATGTAAACGAAAGAATTCTTATAGAGAGAGGTTCAACGACTCCTCGTTAAATGTACAGCCATATGATCAGAACTCCTTGCCAGCCTAGTGTTGCGGCAAAACACGAGTTTTCCCGGAACAAGGTCTTCCAGCTCCATGGAGCATCTTCCGTGGAAGTATCTGTAAAACAGAGAAAGGTCAGCAACTTGTCTTCTGGGAGCCAGCGGTTGGAGATCGAGGGTGATCTCCAGGTGGTCGATGAGGCGCACAGCCCGGTTTTGCACACTATCCAACATAAAGAGCAAAGAATCTTCGCCTTATATAGAAGCAACAGCTGAGATGACGTTAAGTATCGCTTGGCTCTGAAAAGAAAATTAAGTTTAGCTGATGCCGACTGAGATATTGCTGATACATGTTCATGCCAGCAAAACCCGGAGTTGACCGTTATTCCGAGAAGGTGTATCGAATCTTTGCATGCAATTTGTTGGCCTTGCATCTTTAGAGGAGGTTCTCCAGCGGGGACCTTTCTAGAAAACGTAGTTGCATGCGTCTTGCTAGGGTTGAAGCTCACCAGGTTCAACTGACCCCACTAAGATATCCTCTGTAAGTCAGAGTTTAAGTTGTCAATTTGTTGGCATCTCTGACGCTGATATTCCGCAGCTGTAATTGGCCGCAGACTACTGAAAGACGAAACCAGTATGCAATCGTCTGCAAAACCGAAAATCTTGATCGTTTATCTGCAACAGAAACAAGGTTGGCGAAGGAATGGATCCCTGAGGCACACCTGCTTGCAACTGACAACAATCAGATGTTATACGGTCGACCACAACTTGTATTGATCCATTTGAAAGAAAGCTACTTATCCAACTCCGCAATTTTTCGGAAGTCCATATGCAGCAATTTTATTCAACAAGGCTGCATGCCAAACTCTAGACATGTCAAGGGATATTGCTCTAGATGTACGACGTAGGCGAGCAGATCTCCTGTCGATCTTTGCCTGTGAAAACCATACTGACAGTCGTTAATAATTCCCTGCAACTCAAGATATTTGATGATTTCATCATTTAGGACTCACTCCATCACTTTGGACATAATGGGAAGAAGTGCAACAGGGCGGTAGTTTTGGGGTGAGGACTTCTTTCCTTCCTTTGGGGTCGGTTGAATTCTCGCTATTTTTCAGGTGCTCGGAAAAGTCTGGCTTCATAAGAAATCTGCCAGTTCGGTAACACACTTTCTCAGGACGATTGGCGGTATTTCGTCTAGATCAAGTGCCTTCTTGCAGTTAATCTGCTCGAGAGCCCGTCTCACAGTGCGGACTCTGAACTTGATATCTGCCATGGAAGAATTTGTAGGTGGAATATTCGGTAGTATTGAGTCAGATGAATCTAGCACAGAATTCTTTGAGAACAAGGGAGCAAAGAGATCGGCTTTCTCTTTCGGAGATGTCTGAATCACAGTAAACATCAGAAACGCGCAATCTCTTTTTGAGTGGAAATGAAGACTTGCTCTGACATGAAACTGAAGGAACAGATATGTCAGGATCGATCCGGAATTATTTTTCGTAATTTGTGATTTGTAAGAGGTTCTAAATCTTCATTGGTCCAATCACTTTCTATATTAACTAATATTAACTATATTAGAGGTAAATTTTGGCGACTTCAAGACCAATGTGAATTTAAAATGAGATAGTGAGGTGCGCGCCACAGAAATGCTATGAGCCTCTTCAGATTGAAAGAAATGTTTGAATTGAACACCTGGTATATTTTTCAGTCCTTCCCATTGATCATCCAGCAGGGCTATCCCTTCTTCAACTTATTCCTTCGCTACAAATCTAAAGATGATGTTCTTAGAGAGACTGCGTGCTAAATTATAGAATTCTAGGGCATTGTTCACGATGGCTTTTCGAGACTTAACTGCGATCCATACTGACCTTTTGACACTTCCACCAATTCCATCAACGGCACCTTTTTCGTGTGAGGCAGCGAAAAATTTCCATTCGAGGTGATCGAATCCATATTCTGCTTTGAGCTAATTGATACTTGCCATTACATATAGATTCTTAAATTGAACGGCGCAATTATCGCTGAAGATATAAATATATGTAATGTATATCAGAGACTGACTTGATGTACTCAAATATATTTTGCAAGAAGAGATGCACAGTACATTTATTGTGACTTAGTTCATCGCTTACTATGACTAATGAATGAAGTTTGTTGGTAGTCCAAATACAACACGTGAAAAGCGTGAATTGTGCATGAGACCAATGTGCTGATTGTATTTCGTCTTGACTATTTGTATGTCAGCTTTCTCACCGGTCAGGCCTTCTTTTGTGTTTTGGAAGTTATCGGATTGTACAGTGCTTTCATGCAGTTCGTCTAGTGCTTTATTGAAAGGTTTGCTAATTATGATTTGTTTCGGTCTCTGATTCTGAAAGATCCAGGCCGTCCAATTAACACAGAGATTGGAATCTAGAGTAGTATTCCAAATGTTGGATTCTTTACATGTATCGCAACTACTGAACATGCAGTATTCATTGTCGACACTACACCTATTTCAGAAGCTCGTGGTGAGTTTTGGGAAACTCTGTCTCATGTTTCGAGATAGCCAGTAGAAGATTGATATAATTTGAGTGCGTTGTAGATACGCAAACATTATGAGGAGTATCATTAAGTGGCAGCATGTGATCTGGTCTGGTATTATAAAAAACAGTCTTTCCTATAGATACTTCAACATAAGTTTCTTTAAAAATTTCGAAGGCTTCTCGAATACTGATATTCATTGTTCTTTTTTGGATTCGCATTTTCGTTCCTGTATTGGACGTAACTTCTTTCACATCTTTTATGCCAGACATTTGCCTGCCAATGTCATTCCTATTATAAAAATCACAAATCAGTTTTTCCTTCCATCCGTTAGCTTTCAAGGCGCTGCTTTAGGGGCGTCATTTTTATCAAATATAGCAATGTTGAATTCAGAAGCAATTTTTTTAGAACTTCAACAGTTGTGGTGGGACTAACTGGTAGATTAAGTTTAATTTTTGCACAGCCTTCTCTAGTGTGCGAGAACTGCGGTATCTAGTAGATGTTTGTTTAAATTGTTCTTCCTCACGTCGCTTTCTAGTTGCCAATATTTTCAAATCAACATTTGTCTCCATGTTCATTTTCATAACTTCTCTCCGTTTGGAATCACGAGCCCTTTCCCGTTGAAGGTGTGCAGCATTAGCTCAGGATTTTCTTTTAAGTTCTGCCTATATTTCTGCGAAGCAGTCTCCTTATGTTACTCTGTTGTCATTTCAACCGGTAATTCTGTAAAAAAATACAGAATATAATATAGACACACATATTAAATATATATCATCAATCATCTTCAGCATATAGAGTTAGTCAAGGTATATCAAAACAATTTAATGTATAATTAATAATATTTCACAAGTAGAGGGATATCATGTTGATTTCTTTTATTGACATAATCACAAGAAAGGATACACGAAAATAATTCCGGATCCTATTTATTAATACATATGTATTTACCAACGAACCGATTAGATCCGCGAATATAGAAATTTTTAAACGCAAACAGTGAAAATTCGAATCTAGGAAACATAAACTGCAAATGATCGAATCAACATAAGAATATACCGTATGTCTACTTAGTGTGTTGTTGGTCGATAACTTGGTTCCTGTTGAATATATTGAAGAAGTATATATAGAAAAAATGTTTAAGATGGTGTTTTGCTCGAATTTTTTCCGAACAAACTGGGTGTTTCTTCGTAAAGATTTGTATAATAAACACTTTATTCAATCAGATGAATTCCATAATTCTTTAACTAAACATTGAATAAGAAAAATATCATTTTCCATCATTTGTAAAACGGAAACAACAAAGAAATATTAGTTATAACGGTGATTTCACTAGAAAGCATCATAACAAAATCATTGAAAATCAATATGCACGTACAAAGAAGTTATAATGTAAGTAAATGAGATAATCACGTAGTGCAATATATAGAAATTCTTTAATTGCATTAATTATGATCAAGTGTATATAATGCGGATTCCTCCATCAACTAAAAGTATCAAGATTCCATTCGATTCTTTCTAGGATATTCTAGAGTGTCAACTACAAACTCAAGAAAGTTCCATCCTTATATCATTTCCTAAAGTTTACTTGTATTATTCAATACCATAGAAGAGATAATTCAAAATTATTTCATAAGAGTAATATAACCCCTCGAGATAGAAACTAATCCAATGAATTCAAATAAGTTGAATCTTTGTTGAACAAAATATTGCAGGTTTATAATGATTACCTGAAAATGTTAATGGCTCGATAAGGAAAGAAGAAACAGTTTTATTCTCCGGTATCGAGTGTTTTATAATTATATAGAATATTGATTCAAAAATATTAATCGTAAAATAATTACATATTCTGCATATCAGTTATGAAACCCCAGATCAAATTACTATACAATTATCTTTTAGTATATATATATATATATATATATATATATATATATATATATATATATATATATATATATATATATATGATTTGCTGTGTTACGGGTTTCATTCCGTGGTCCATTTTGATTGTGGCGACGTTTCAACAAGTTGTCCTTGTCATCTTCAGGCGTTCGATAGACGATGTCTCGAGCGTAACTGATAGCGGTTTGTCGGTGGTTAACAGTGTATTCTAGCAGTCAATAATTCTTAATGAAAAACAACATATGCTTACATTTTTTGGGACAAATGAATATTATCACTTTACGTTTAGCCAGTAAAACATAACCTCAAACTGTCAACAACAACTGTTTCGCGCCAGTGTTGCTAGTTATAATTTTACAGTTTATACCAATTCTTCGGATAGTAATATTTTCAAACGCGCCAAAAAAGAAGATATGGAAGATAATCAAATAAAAATAAATTTACTATTGTATTTTGACTTTCTTCTATGCACTAATAACAAAAAAAACAACTAATAGCGTGATTGAAAGAAATCATTTCGGAAATCGTCTATACCGGAATCGTCCTCAAGCAATTTTATGATGAAAACTTAGGCCGCAAACGCTTTGTTACCTAAATACAAGATATTGAAATTTACAGAGGTCACGTGTCCTTTATACGGCTCCAATTTTTCTCAGTTTGCCTCGGCTAATTTTAATTTCTAATCTTTTCAATAGTTTGCATTTTTTCCGCATTTGCCACAGTTCTTGTATAAAAAATTGATCAAAACTCAAATATTTCAATTCAGGCTGTGCATCGAACTCGTGGGAGACTATTGCCAAGGAAGGCATTTTCAAGTATATATGTACTTTCCGGACCGCCCGGGCACTTTTCCATGAACTTAATTAAACAAACCTTGTATATCGGCTGGAAATACGCCCCAAGATTCTACAATGGTTGATCGATTTCAATGAAACTAAAACAGAATCGCATCTTTAATGATATTCTATTAGCTTGAAACATTTTTATTGGTCTGGAACTCACGAAAATGCCGGAAATCGAGCTTCAGTTGAACTGGAATCGTAATACCACGTTTTCATTCCTTTCTATTACTCATTCAATCAATTTTGAGTATCTTTTGCTAAAAAAATATCTCTTAGAACGCTGTATAATCCGCTACAAACGAAATAATCGAAAAATTGTGCAAAGAAACTCACATTTCTAATGCATCGATGTAATTCGTAGAATTAGCGACTGTTTGTGTTCGTGTTGAAATTTTTCTGTCGTAGAAAGAGTTTTGGTCATTATTTCATTTCGAATAACTCACATAATTTTGTATTTGGGTAAAAAATGTGTTCGGTAGAAACATAATCGTTCGGTGATTTATTTCACTAGTAGAGGGCTATCATGTTGATTTCTTTCATTGACAACTCTAAATTAATTGTAATTAATTCACTTTCGTTGAGACATTGATAGTTGTAGAGAGACTTTCGAATTTTCATTAAGAGGTTTATTCGAACGCTATTTATTCGTCTACCGCACCTGACCTAACCGTATTTCCTTAGAAGCGTCCAGAAGATATGCAAAATAGTACCTACAACGTGTCGCACCTCGAGAAACAGGTAGCTTCAAAACTAGAAAACATGATTGTGGTCGCCACCGAGATATTAGAATACCAGAATTTGAAGAAGCTGTACTTAATTTAATCATATAATAATAATATACTCTTTATTCACTGGCAGTAAGCACTACATGGAATATGTCATCACAGCAACATTGATACTTATATTACAGCAACATTGTTACTTATATCAACAATTTAAAGAAAATCAAATCTGAACCTACATACTAAAAAATCCATACAACATACAAAAACATTAAACGTGATCTGATATTAACTTTATCAATATTCCAGCCTAGAAGACTGAAAAATCAAATTCCAAAAATTCATCCTCACTGTAAAATACATTTTCGAGTAAAATCTCTCTAATTCTATTCTTAAAAATTAGTCCGTTCTTGCCATTTTTTATTTCAGAAGGCAGGGAAAGGTGATTGAAAAACTTAATGCTCATAATGTAAGAAAGCAAGTTTCAGCCTGTGATTGGGCAGTCTCAGCGTATCAAGGTACGCTCTTTTCGGAATATCACCCGAACTTGAAAACTCCTCTCTATGATCAAAGACATATATAAGACAATTTGAAATATACACCGATACCATTGGTCAGTATTCCGAGCTCTTTAAATAATTCTCTACATGGATGCCTATATGGCTCGAAACAAATGGTCCGCACCATTCCTTTTTGCAAAACTTAAACTACATTCACTCTGACGGAGTTTTCCCAGCTCATTATACCATAATTTATCAACGATCCAACATATGCATGGTAAAAAAAAGCATAGCCTCCCTGCTAACGAAGTTCCGCAGTATCCAAACCAAGAAACATTTAGAAGAAAATTTTTTCAGGAGAGAATCAATCTGAGTGTCCCACTTCAAGTCAGAATCCAGATGGATGCCTAGAAATTTTGCGCTTTGCTCTGCCGAATTGCCCTCGACCACAACGCGTAGGCTTGAGTCAATTTTGAAAGTAAAAAACTGTATTCAACTTGTTTTAGATTCGTTTAGGATCAAGCCATTTGCACTGCAGTAATTATGTTTTGTTTTCGTGACATTGTTATAGAGAGCAGCCAATTCGTGGATTGACGAGGAGGCAAACACTTCCGTTACATCGTCAGCGAAAAGAACCAGAAATTGATTAGACTTCTGGAAAATATCATTGATGAATACGATAAATAGAAGTGGACCAAGGTTGGAGCCTTACGGAACTCCACACCTAATGTCTTTCATATTTGAAAAATGTTCACCTCCTTCCTCAACAACCCTCTGCGAGCGGCCACTCAGAAAAGACATAGTTTGTCGAGGAGACGTGCATGCTGAAGAGTGCCGAATGCTCTTGCAAGGTCGTATAGTAGTGCAGCGATTTTATCCTTACCATCGAGTTTTTTAATAATATGATTTACAAGACTGACAATTGCATCCTGAGTTGGCAATTTTTTGCGGAAACCCAACTGAAATTTAGAAAAAAAGTTTTTTGAATCCTGGAAATCCACTACTTGATTATAATAAGCTTTCTCGAAAACCTTTGAGAAGACAGGCAGGATGGAAACTTGCCTATAGTTCGAAATTTTTTTTGAAAATTGGAAAAATGGATTGTTCAAAACTTGCACTCATTAAGTAAGTAATTATAGAAGCTACTTCCTTAAGTAAAGTACTCGGAACCCCATCGCAACCCGCAGAATCTTTTTTTGCTGAAGCATAAATCAAGTTCAATGTGTCAGATTCAAACAATGGTTTGAGAATAGAAATAGAATCCGAGCTATTATACCTGCTCTTTGGTATACTACACGATGGGTTAGAAGGCCCAGCAAGTTCATCAATTGACTCGATAAAATAGTCATTGAAAGCATTTGCAGCTTCCTCTCTTGATTCTATTATTTTATTTTCATCATCAGTGAAGTTGTCGGATGTTTAGATTTACTCTTCAAGTTGAACTCACTGTTGATTATTTTATATGCTGCTTTATACTGATTTGAAGCTCTAGATATGAGTTCAGAGTTATAATTTTCTTTTGCTTTCTTTACATTTTCTTTATGACCTTTGTCAAGATCTCGCAGTAAGGCACTCCTCTGAACAATGTCAGCAGTGAGCCACGGCTTAGATTTATCATTATTTTTACGATTGCAATAGGGCTCGAGTGGAAAAGACTTCTTAACAAGCGCAGTGAAAATGTCAAGAAATATTTTGAAATCCTCATCAACATTGGCTCCAACCATCAAATCAGGCCAGTTTACCTCCGAGAGATCTCTGAAACGACGCTTGAGTGTTACGCTTTCCCTGCCCACTTCAAGTACACATTTTTGGCGTTGACAGACCAATTGTAAATAATGGTCAGACAAACTGGATAGTACAACCCTATGGCTAAGAAGACTTGTGTCAATGTTACAAAATATATTATCAATTATTGTATTGGAGCCATTTTGTACTCGAGTGTATTCATGAATGCACTGGGACATTCCACACGATCTAAAAATATTAATAACCTTTCCAGCATACTTACCTCTGACTTCCGCATCAAAATTTATGTTGAAGCCACCAGCACATATATCGGATTTTTATAAATCTCCAAAGAAGCAAGCGAATCAACAAGGCTATCCTTAAATTTCAAAATCAGCAGCTGGAGCACGATATAAACATACATCTATCACATTTACATTTGAAACACTTATATTACTAACTGCATATTCAAAGCCCGAGTCAAACTTTGGTACTGTTTGTTGACGAACAACCCGATACCAGCACTAAAAGGATTGCTTTACAGCTACATGTTAATCAAATAACGGTATTTGCCATCTTAAAATAACAGCTCTTACATCTATATCATCTACAGGTGGGGCGTAATGGATGGTCGTTTTTGAAATGAGAATAACTTAGCTGTTTTTCAACGTAGAACATTTTCAATTTCGTAAAATGAGAACTTAAATGTTACTTTTTAATTTAGAGACAGGAAAAAGAACCATGTTCTGAAAATGACATCAGTATCTGTAGTCGATTCCCAAAGTTCTATGTCACCTGCTCTAACAAATCGGTGTCGATTGCCCTAACTTCTTTTGTGATGGCTTCTTTCAACTCTTGCAGATTTGAGTTTTATCGACGTAAATCTTAGTTTTTAGGTTTTCCCACAAAAAATAATCAAAAGCAATGAGATCCTGGCAGCAAGGTTGCCACGGCATATCACCAAAACGGGAGATTACATGACCAGAAAAAATGCGACGCACAACATCCATTGAGGCTCTGGCTGTATGTGCCGTGGCACCATCCTGTTGAAACCAAACATTTCTTCTGTTCATTCTTCGTCGTCGTAAATCAGGGATAAAAAGGTTCTCCAGCACGAATACATATCACTTAGAGTTTACAGTTACGGTTGCCCTTCTCTCATCCTCGAAAAAGACGGTTCATAGCGCACCAAACGATGAATTTTTCACTGTGAAGTGGAGATTGATGCAGTTCGCGGGTGTTTTTAGTTTTCAATATCGGCAGTTCTGTAAACACCTCAATAAAGTCTAGGGAACTCTTCTGAATATCGATATATCGAATCCAGAACGATGAATATGGATGATTTTTTTTGAGAAATGAACACCTGCATCAATTTCTCAGCAAATTGTGTAGAGTGCCGCAACAGATTTCTGTTTTTTTCATGAAAAACTAAAAATGCAGCAGATGCTTTATAATCATTTCATGTATTCAGTGTTTGAAATCAGTTAGTTGGCACTTTGTTTCTGTTGTAAGCACAAATAAAAGATTCAAGTTTTATGATTCGACCATGGAAAGACGACATTTGACTAGAGAAGAGATGTTACGAGCCGTTGTTGGCATGCTCCAAGCTGGGAGCTCACAACGGGAAGTATCCAGGGTTCTGGGAAGTAGCCTAAGTGTCATAAACCGTTTATGGTCGCGTTTCAATGAAACAGGTAGTGTATAAAACGCCATACAGGTCGTTTCAGGATTACTACAGCCGCCCAAGACCGAGTTTTGGTTTTACAAGCCAGAAGAGATCGTACTACCACAGCATCTCAATTAGCTTAAGAGCTATCACGAGTTCATAATGTACAAATTTCCGACCAAACTGTGAGAAATCGACTGCACGAAGGTCAACTCCACTCCAGACGTCCTTTAAGAGTTCCACAACTGACCCTGAAATCGCGCTGCTCGTTTAGCTTGGTGCCAAGATCACGCTGATCTCAGTTCAGTGATGAATCTAGATTTAGTTATTATCCCGATTCGGGAAGAATTCGAATATGGAGGGAACCTGGAAAGCAAAACCGTCTCCAGCATGCTCGAGAAGTTGTTAGACAGGGAGGCGGATCAATGATGTTTTGGGGAGGTATACACCTTGGTGGAAGAACTGACCTCGTTTTCATACAGAACAACCTCACGGGAAATTCTTACGCAAATGAGATGGTTTTACCTGTAGTGGTACCGTATCTCCAAACAATGGGTCAAAATCCACTCTTCCAACAAGATAATGCCCCTCCTCATCGTGCAAGAGTTGTCTTGAACGTTCTTGAAGATAATGATATCGATCTTTTACCGTGGCTATCCTGCTCCCCAGATCTGAATCCCATCGAGCATGTGTGGGACATCCTAAAAAGATATCTCTTGCGTCAAAATGTCTTCCATCATGAACAGGAGCTTCGATTAGCAATTCAGGGGCCTTGGAATGACTTAGGCCAAAATGTAATAGACAATTTAATATTGATGCCAAAGTGTCATTAATAATAGAGGTGGACCTTCTGGGCACTGAAAAACATAAGTGTTTCCATATCGTTTTGAAAATATTAGTTCAGGATTTTTTTTTGTGTTTTACCAAATTTCGTCATTTTCAAATTTCAATTTTTTTTTTATAATAGGTGCTTTGGAGAAGTCAAATATAATTTTGTTTTCTTGAGAATACATTATATACAATACATCCTAACAAAAACCGAAGGATTTCTATAAATTCGAATCATCAAATTCATATTTTAAAGATATTGGTAAGTGTTCCCTAGACTTTTTTAAAGTGTTTATATTAACCCAACCGCTCAAATGAAAATGAGCCTTATCACTCATCATTATCGCTGGTTCATTTTCATCAGCGATAATCATTTGCATTCTCTCGGCAAACTGCTGATGTTGTGCAAAATCTCCTTCATCCAGGTGCTGGACAACCATGAGCTTATAGCGGTGAAAGCGGAGGTTTTGGTGTAGAATTCTGCGAACAGTTCAACTACTCATTTGGAGTGCTGCAGCTCGTTTTCGGACGAAGCGCCCTGGGCTCAGAATTAGAGCTCTTCTCACTCTTTCCACAGAAGCTGGTGTGCTTACACTTCGGGAACGACTCTCTCGATATTAAATACTTTTCAACTGCAAACACACGGTGCTCTATTGTCCAGATAACAATTGTGAACTCAATGGTAACTCCTTCTGAGTCGAATTACTTCAGCCGTTCCCCTCTACTCACTTGCCGTTACGAGTACTACCCTTTCCAAAAACGCCCCTTCATTACGCCTCACCCTGTATTCTCGGTTCCTAGATCTATTTTTATTTTACCCACATTGCTTTTAAATAATTTTCAAAATATTCTCGTTTCATTAATCCCTTTAGGGCAAATTAATCCGGTGTAGTTTACACAAGGGTCCAAAAGTCCAGGGACTATCAAATAGATCCCGCCAGAAATATCTAATGCACTATTGCTTCAGTTAGTACTAACCTACAAAAGAAATGTGTCAGAATTTCATGACATTTCGTTCAGTAGTTTTTGACATATTGAGGTTAGGTTAGGTGTTATTGGGAAAATTGTCTGTCAAAAACAATCATTTGCCGATGCTAAGCTGATTTCAAACGGGGTAGTATGACCACGGAAAACGAACAACACTCTGGAAAATCAAAAGGATTGATTATGCTATCCTAAAGATATCAAAAGCCACTGCATCATTCGACATGAAAATTTACGCATCAAAAAACTTTTCTCGAAGTATGTGCCGCGTTTGCTCAAAGTCGGACAAAAAGAACAGCGAATTGATGAATGTGGGCGAAGTTTGGAGCTTATAAAGCGTGATGAAAAGGATTTGCCGACCATGGATGAAGCGTAGATCCACCACTACACACCAGAGCATCTGCTGAGTGGAGAGTACGGCGAAAGCCGACCGAACGTCCGAAAACTAATCGGCTTGCAAGGTTATCGTGTCTTCTTCTTTCACATTTAAATGACCTGACTACTAAAATCACGTCGGTTAGGCTCATATAATTGTTCTTATGGGCGCCTTCCTCTTGAATACGGATAAAGGAGAAAGAAGATCTTAGGAATATCCTAATACCTCTATCAGTTCTTTTTCGATTTCTACTTGTTATTTTCAATTTTCTTTCTTACCCCAGTTTGTAGATTTCTTTCTTCATAACAGTTTTACTATATTGATATAAATGTCCACGTATTTTACATTTTACATCTCACATTTTATCAACTTAGGTCGAATTCATTCATGGCGTATGTATTTGTGGTAGGCATTGAATAGTGTTCATAGACTATCTGAAGGAGACCAGACTATCATAAGACAAAGGAAATATCATTGTTTCCCAGAGTCAATGCCCAATTGACAAGTAAAACATGAAAATCAACGATTTACCAATTGACCTATGGAGATCTGGCACCCAGCGATTACTGGATTTTTGCTAATTTGAAAATTATCCAGGGAAAGAGATTTGGCTTGGATACCTATTTTGAAGCCGAAGATAAATCGTTCAACAATAAAGGCATGGAAATGTTAGATAAGCGTTGAAATGATTGTACAGGGTGGAGCGTAATGGATGGGCGTTTTTGAAATGACTCCGCTGTTTTTCAACATAGAACATTTTCAATTACGTAAAATGAAAGCTTAAATGTTACCATTTAGTGTAAAAACAGTGAAAAGAATCATGTTCTGAAAATGACATCAGTATATGTAGTCGATTCTCAAAGTTCTGCCTCACCCGCTCTAACAAATCGGTGTCGATTGCCCTAACTTCTCTCGTGATGCCTTCTTTCATCTCTTGCAGATTTCGAGATTTATCGACGTAGATCTTAGTTTTTAGGTTTTTCCACAAAAAAAACTCACAAGCAGTGAGATCCTGGCAACATCACCAAAACGAGAGATTACATGACCAGGAAAAATCCGAAGCACAACTTCCATTGAGGCTCTGGTTGTATGCGCCGTGGTATCATCCTGTTGGAGTCAAACATTTCTTCTGTTCATTCTTCGTCGTCGCAATTCAGGGATGAAAAAAGTCTCCAGCATGAGCACATATCGCTTAGAGTTTACAGTTACGGTTGCCATTCTCTCATCCTCGAAAGATACGGTTCATAGCGCACCAAACGATGAATTTCTCACTGTGGAGTGGGGATTGATGCAGTTCGCGGGTGTTTTCTCAAATGAAAATGAGCCTTATCACTCATCATTATCACTGGTTCATTTTCATCAGCGATAATAATTTGCATTCTCTCGGCAAACTGCTGGCGTTGTGCAAAATCTCCTTCATTCAGGTGCTGGACAACCATAAGCTTATAGGGGTGAAAGCGGAAGTCTTGGTGTAAAATTCTGCGAAAAGTTTGACTACTCATCTGGAGTGCTGCAGCGCGTTTTCGTACGGAGCATCCTGGGCTTTAAATAACAGCTTGTCTCACTCTTTCCTCGGAAGCTGGTGTCCTGACACTTCGGGAACGACCTTGAGGTTCTCGATTCATTGCTGATGCAGTCGTTCTGAAATTCCATACCCATCGAATGATTGTGTCACGATTCGGAACTGAATCGTTATAACCAATGTTGGCGAAAGCGTCACTGCACAAAATTACAGACTCTCCTGATTTTAAATACTCTTCAACTGCGAACGCACCGTTCCCCTTTTGACCAGATAATCATTGTGACCTAAATGGTAATTCCACCTGAGTCGAATGACCTCAGCCGTTACGTGTAATACCCGTTCCCACACTGTATTACTGTTGAAGAAGAGTATAAAGATAAATGAAATTGAATTTTGACAAATAATTGTATTTTAATCGTTAGTTCCGGGCCCTTTCGACCCACGTATTACTTTTGAAAAAAAAAACCGGATAATAAAACAGCACATGTTTCGAGCTTCTTTTCCTTCCTTTTTATGATGTTTATGAATGTATTATATTATATTCCTATTTCGATTTAATACTTCTAATACTAATTATTGCCGAAACTAACTCCTATTTTGATGCTAAAGATAAACCGTTCAATAAGAAAGGCATAGAAATGTTACAAAAGCGTTGGAATGATTGTTTTATCGTAGAAGGAAAGTATGTAGATGAATAAATTCGAATTTTGATAAAAATGTTTTTTATTGGTTAGTTCGGTACTGTACTTTTTGACCCATTTGTTATAGGAACTTAGAAATAAAATGCTCCTATGTTCATTGAAGGTAGTGAAAAGATTTGTGCCAGCAATATGGATTATTTAAACTATTCAATAAACGGTATGTAGTAAACGAAGTATTTTCTACCTCGCTACACTCATTTGTTTCTTTTATTCATTCATTCAGAGAGTACTTTCTTATACATTCCACAAAGTGCTTCCTAAATAAGCAGAACTACTCCAGGCATTGGTTCATCAGCTACAATGATGAAATTAGACAAATAGCTTTCATTCTGAGGCCCCTTTTTTTGAGATATGGCTGCTGAGAGTAGAGATATAAAATATAGATTTTAAGTTTTTCGTCGCAAATGAAAAAAGCAACCAGTTTGAAATTCTGCAGAAATCCTCAGTTCAATAAGGGCTTTTATGGCAGTAATTCTTAATTCATCCATCTTTTAAATTTTTTTTAATTAAATATGGAAGCACCGGCTATCTAAGTTTCAGAAACTCCAAATCGAAAATATTCATGTACGCTACTATTATTCATTATTGGCATTTCGCCAATGGTTCTATCTTCAAATGGTAAAAATGCCCTTCACAGATGGACCAAAATAAACATTTGCAGATTGAAGATACTGCACCCTACCATCACAGAAGGCAGGTATTTGGCTATGCTGACTGGAACCAAAACTATATTCAGCCATTCACTCAATGTTAATTCCTTAGTTATTTCTGTTTGGGGTCATTTAAAATCCAAAGTTATTCATGCGATAATAAATGACGTAAATGAATTAAGATACGTTATTATATTTATTGACGAAACTATTAGAAATAGTCCTAAAATTTGCGAAAGGCTTCAACAATCTCTTAGAATGAGTTTTGAAGCATGCGTTAATGCTGGGGGATGGCATTTTCAGTAAAATATAATTTTCTCGTTTGTTCATATGAACTTGAACGCCTTTTCCTCATAAAGTCATTAATTTCCAACATAAATTATCAAGAGATATTTTATTAAAATAAATAATTTATTGTAGACTTTTATTCAGAGAATAATATTCAATATTCCGTAGATTCCGCCACATCGACCCAGATGGCTACGTACTCGTATCAATTCGTTAGAACGTATCAAGTAAATGTATATGTGAACAACGAACCGACACAGAAGACTGCTAGGGCCATTGAGAAACTATAAAAACAAAGGAGATCCATTGAAGAGAACTCAAGGAAGCCAGACTAGTATCACTATTCACTGCAAAGCTATAAAATATGCCTGCTCGATGAAGGGATATAAAACAGCTAACGCTCCAGTACTTGATTGGCTGTTAGACGAGATGTGCATCATATCTCAATACACGATAATACGCGGAATTTATCGCTTTATGTTTAAACATACCAAAGACTTTTATTCAGGGAGCAATATTCAACGTTAAATATCCCTCACTGAAGGAGGTTTTCCGATCTAGTCTTCATAATAAACAGTGGTAAAATCTAGTCGAATGTCATGATTAGGTGTAACATACCGCAGTTTCATCCCTGATTGAATTCGTAAATGTTGAATAACCATTTACATTAATCCAGACTGCCTACCTAGTCGTATCAATTTCTTGGAAGTTAAATTTCGCGAGTTATTGTATACTGAGATATAATGTACATCTGGTTGGAGGGAACCACATATATATGTATTGTAACGTGCTAAAATCACGTCACAACAATTTGAGTTAAAATACCTTATTCGAGTCAACCCTCTATCTGTGTCACGCCACTGGTTAACAATCTGATGCGCATAATACGGCTATCAGATAGCTAGATATGTATTTTTGCAGACCTTCAAGAGAATTTGTTGAACTTGAAAATCCTCCTAAATTGCAGGTTAAATAATCAAATTATATTAAAGTTCATATCTTTATCTTGTAAACTGTGTAGTGACCTATATCAAAATATAAGTCCTAGGTGAGGAGCCATAGACAGACATTCCTAGGTAGGGAGCCCTAGACAGAAATACCTAAGTGGAGAGTCCTGGACAGAAATTCCTAGACGGAGATTCCTAGGTAGAGACTCGTACGTGGAGCTCAACGGTTGAAATATAATAACTTCCATTTGGAGTCCAGAAATCCACATCCGAAGCTGAAATAGAGGTTTTCCCCCAAAGTCAGCAGTGAGACCAAGAACCACCAAGATAAGTCTTATTGTATATAACATATTTGTGACACTATGTATCATTATCATAATTTCTATAATCAATTAAATATCTAAGCAAAACTTTCTTGACTTTTCTTCCAAGATTTCAGTGACAAATTTTGAATAAGAGACTTATTGCTCATTTTTCTCTGGGCTTAACCAGGATAAAAGTTAATTTCGTTACAGTATACATATACATATACAGACAACCAAATTTATATGGAATCACTCGGTATTTCACATTATTGATTGTTTTTAAACATGGATCTTCATTACTTGTGAAGAATGAAGTTTTTTGTTGTGAAAAAATTGGATAGTATGATAAGAAATGTTGAATTATCACCACATGTTCGGGTCGTCACTGATATTTGAAACTGTGAATTTCAAAATTCAAAAAAGTCTATGCCTAATCATAATTGAAAATGACTTACGTTTGATTGTCCGATGTGCAATTGCTCTCATTGAAGAAGGGGTGACACAGAGGGATATAGCTGCCACAATGGGGGTATCACAGGGGGTGATAACAAAAACCTACACCCGAGCTACAATCTCAGCAAAATAGGCCTAGAAGAAGTCGTAGGAAAATCACTTCTGAAAAACAAGACCGCTTTTTCTGCCAAATTGCAAGAAGTGCCTATACTCCAAAGGCAATTTCTGGAAGTAACAAGCATCAGTGTATCAGTCGAAACCGATACGTCAAAGACATCGTTCAGGGGCTTTATACATCAGAAGGCCTTGAGAGTTCCAGAGCTAACCAGAGAACAAAAAATTAACAGACTTAATTGGTATATCGAGAACCAGAATTATTAAGAATTGGCGAAATGTTCTTTTTTCGGATGAGATCAGAATTGGCGTTCGATCAGATGACCACCGGATTTGGGTTTAAAGGGGTCGTGGAAGACAAGCTAGACTCCTAGAAGCAAAACAAATTCTGAAATACCAAGGGGGCAGTGTGATGTTTAGAGATGGCAAAACAGATTTGATTTCGTTTCCTGCGAGTGTAACGGCTAGAAATTACGTGGACCTAGTGCTGGAGCCCATAGTGAGACTCTGGCGAGGTACATACGGTGAGAGTTTCACTTTTATGCAAGATAATGCTTCTCCGCATACCAGCAACCTCGCGCGACATTATCTTGAAACAGCGGGAATCGCTATTTTGGACTGGCCAGCTTGCTCTCCAGACCTAAATCCTATTGAATATTCATGGGATAATTTCAGAAAGAAAATTAGATCGCGCCAGGGTAATCCAAGAACCCTACAATAGCTCATCCAAGCCGCCACAGAATAGGGGCAGAATATCACCCCAGAGGAGGTCGAAAACCTAATCCAAAGCATGCCCAGACGAATTCAGGCATGTATCAGGGCAAGAGGAGGTAATACAAGTTAAAATTTTCAATTTTTTTACTACATGCGGAAAGAGTCTCTTATTTTCTTTTATTTGTTTCTTTCTTAAAATAAACCTTAATTTATTTCTTTCTTCAATTGAAATATCTCAAAAAGGATCAATTCTAACAATCCTTCGAAATTTCCTAAATCCCTGAGGGAATAATCAAAATATCGGGTGATTTTCATATAAATTGTGTATTTGATACGTTTCAACGAGTTTATACTAGTAGGTGGAGGACTCGCCTGATGTGAAAGGGTAAGCAACACTGACGAGTTAAAAAGGGTACGAAACTGCAGCTCCTTCATATTTATACTAAATTCTATGGAATATTGAATATTGCTGTCTCAATGGGAGTCTTCAATGTGTGCGAGCGATAAATATCGCGCTTTATGGGATCTTGAGATTCCAAATTCCGATTGCATGTTTATTCATTTAGTTATTTATATATTCATTCAACTAGTTTTCAATAGATAGTATAAATAATATACATTGTACGCCTGCAAAGGTAAAATGTATTACCAGTACGCTATTCTGGATCTCAGACTAATTAAAATAAAATGATAAATAGAAAATAAGACGAGAACAGTCAAGGAAAGAAAAGAAAAGAAATAATTCTCCATTCAACTATTAAACGAATATTAACTTTCTAAACTAACAATTTTAGGTATATATTGTAGTTTACAAAAAACTGACAATTTCTATAGAATGTCGAGATAGATTTTTACGTTTGCGAGAAAAATTAAAATACATATTATAATTCCAAATTAAGTAGCTTTATCTCGAAAAGAGGACCCTTAAGAAAAAAGCTATTTGAACTTAGGGGATGCCTTGTATATTGGACTTCTATAGGCTTGTGCCCAGTCCTATTTTTGTAATAATAAGAATAGGATTTTTTATGCATAAATAAATCGTTTTGAATGAATATGATTTCAAATGTAGTAGTATCTCATTAGTGGCGACCTCTGATGGATTTATGTCTTCATTATTAAATGTTAATGCTAGTCATGCATTCTTAATCAAGGCAAGAAACAATGTCATTGGAATCAATCAAATTAAAGTTCGGGACTGTATGTGACACTGTGTTATTAATGTATACTAAATCTAAGCGCTCTATATTTTCAATATATCACAGAGCCGATAACGGAATGTAATATCGACATTGAACCACCTGTTTCTCCGCTTCCCACTTCCCGGACTATTTTTACCCAAAATTTAGTATACGCGCCAATGGATTAAACGATTGAATAGCATTGCCAACTACTAATCTGAAAAGAGAAATATTTCCCTGAAACTGAACGAGAAATGATAGACTAATCAGTTGACTCTTACACTCTAACGAGTATATTATCTCAAAAACTCGTACAGAATTGTGTGTTTACATGGCTCCAGTGCGGAATAACATTCAAGTAAATGATGGTGTTCAAACTGATGTGCGGGTTTCGAAGTGACTATTCAGTGCGTAGAAAGGAAGTTTCTCGTGTTTGGTGCCTGCATCGTCGAATTTTAAAGGGTTTCTGCCTAATTGGTACTATGATTGCTTGACCTTCGACCCACAAGAACAAATCAAAGTGATTTAGAGCGTAAGATTCATAACAACTGTCGGCCCTCTAGTTCTCCATATAAAGATATGCCGGTTCTAGATTGTGACATTCTAATAGTAGAAAAATACATCAGTTAGAAAAAGACCACTTATAATTAATGAAAAATTAGCTGCGTTAGTATCTGAAATTTTAATATGCCGTAGTTTTTGGCTTCTTGTTTACAACGATGTACATTTTTTAGTAAAAACGTAGGATTAGTTTTTGCTGTATCTCAAAAATGGTGTCAAAGTTGGATATAAAATTTGGTCAATATTTTTGGACTTCGTTCCTTTCGAATCCCCTTGTATAGTTTTCATGAACTAGTGGACTGGTTCTTGTAGGTTTAGTCTTTGATCAACCTGTTCCGGAGATATTTTCATATATAAATTGTATCAGGAGTCCAAACACTTTTTTAATTTTCCGGCTTTTTGAAAATGAAAAATCAAAACACTGAAAGCCAGAGTAACCTCCAATTATTGAGAAAATATTAAATCGTGATAGGAATAAAATATAATACATTTATAAACCTTATGGAATGTCAGAAAAAGAAACTCAAAACATGTGCTATTTCATTATCGGGTATTTCTTCTAAATAGTAAAACATGGGTGGACAAAATATTCTGGAAATACCCATAAAAATATTAAAATATTAAATTATAAAAATTATTTGTCCAAATTCGAATTTATTCATCTATATACTCTCCTTTTACAATGAAAGAAACGTTTCAACGTTTCTTTAACATTTCTTTGCCTTTATTGTAGAACGGTTTATCTTTAGCCACAAAATAGGGGGTAGTTTGAGCAATAACCTCTTCGTACAAGCTTAATCTCTTTTCGTAGAGCATCTTTTTCAAATCAGCAAAAAGACAGTAATCGCTGGGTGTCAGATCTGGGGAATATGGTGGGTGCGTAAATCATTGATTTTTGACATGGTATCTATTAACCTGTGGATTGGTACATTGTCTTAATGCAATAATATTTTTTTTGCCATAGAAGGTCGTTTGCGCTTAATCTCACCAAATCGGTCGAGTAAGGCTATATGATAGTCATCGAAGATGAAGTAAAATATATTTTATTCTTTCCACAATTTTATTTTATCAAACACAGCCGGTTTTGACCATCCAGTCATTTTCAAGTGGTCAACTACAGTAAATGAATTTACTTATATAGATACAAGTCTAATGTCATATTGAGTAGTGGAGATGTATTAATGTCTAGCTGGCTATTAAGGGTAATTTAATTCGGTATTTAGAAAGTTCATTGATTTCCAAATATTCTAACAGATTCATTATCTTTCCTTTGTCGCAATTATGAAGAAATTTGATATCATCTAATGTTACTGAATGGTTTGTGGTTTTTATATGTTCACATATTGGAAAATTATTGTCAGAGAATAAATATTCTTCAAATCTGGTTTCGAAATTCCTACCAGTCTGCCCAAGACCAAGAGGTAGTTATTTTGAATTTGGGAAAATAGTTGGTCAAGTTAGAGCGTAGTTAAAACTAGCGTATTTTTCAAGCAAGTATCTTTTATGGAATATAATAATTGTGTTCTTTGATGTTTTTCTTCACGTTGGATAATTTTGTTTTTAGTCGATTTCGTTATTGTCAGGTTTAAAGAATTCATCGAGTTATGAATTTCTATTTCAGTAAACTTAATGTTGGTATTAACTTAATTCAGAAATTGCAGAAATTTATCAATTAATTAAGATTGAAAATAATTGTGAGAGAGGCAGGTTTTTAGAAGGTTACAAAACTCATCAGCAACGTGTGGCAGCATCTTATTTTTGTTCAGAAAGTAATTTCGTTTTTTTTGTGGAAATGAAAGACAGTTTCCGTATAATAAACAAATGTTCATTGAATTATATATTGGCCGTTCTGGTCCAACACTTTTTGCTATCTTTCTGGTAGTAGCATAATTCCACGCTCATAAAATTTTCTGCTTTTTGCTGGCAAAAAACTGATCGAGGTGGTTTTTGACCTCCTCATTTGAGGTGAAGGTTTTACCGTCCAAAAAATTTTGAAGTGACCGGAACAAATAATAATCCGATGGTGCCAGGTCTGGAGAATATTGTGGATGTGGCATTGTATCCCATTCAAGCTGTAAAAACGTTTGGCGAGTGATAAAAATGTGTGAGGTCTCGCGTTGTCTTGGTGAAACATTACATCTTTCCTGTTGATTAGTTCTGGCCTTTTCTGTTCATTCAGTTTGCCAGCTGATGACAGTATACTTCCGAATTAATCGTCGTGTTATCCGGTAAAAGCTCGAAATTGTGAATATCGGCCTCGGAAATGGTTTATGCCGGTTCATCTTTTTCGCTCCATGCCCTCTTGGATTTGACGTTATTGTATACAACACATTTTTCGTCGTCAGCGATGACGCGCTTCAAAAACGGATCATTTTCGTGATAGACTACAAGCCTATGGCAAAAATTACCCTGTGAAATGGCCCACCGTGAATAACGCTCAGAAGGTTGTTACTGAATGAGAAAATAACTATCAGCATTATGCTGTCACTTTAGAGTGATACAGGTGAGTACGTGAGTGAACGGAATTTCTCAGGTACAAATGAGGAACTACGACTAATTATTTATGAACGGCTTTCTTATAGTTTGATAGATGATTGAAAATAAACATCGAAAAACCTAGCGCCGGACAAAAGTTGTGGTATCGGAAGTCAGTGCAAATTTTAATTCGTCGATAATCGCGTAGAAGCAATATAGGTTTTTTATAACTGTACGGCATTTGTGTAGTCCATTTTTTTATAGATATAAAGATGCTTTACCCTTGAACGCCGTACACATTTCAAGTGCAGGGGTCGAAACTTAGGGGTCGCAACCTTTTTTCTACACCCATGTTATTTAAGGTCATTGTAAAATGTACGGCATCTTATTCAAAATATTATTAAACACGGATAATAATGTTTAATAATTGTGCCGTCCAAAAATTATCGTTAATATTTGTGTAAATAAATAATTATCAAAATTGTAGGATTTACCGAGTTAATACTGCCATAAGATCATAAATTCTTGTATGGCAACTTTTTTTATATAATGTAACTGAATATCACAGTTGTACCTTATAACCGATTATTATTAATGGTAACAAATAAAAATTTAGGGAAAAAAATATGCAAGTATAGTTTTAAAAGATTATTGTAATTTTACATGTAACAAATAAAAATAGACAAAAAACAGATGGCGTATATTTTACTTCAGATTATTCTATACAGCATATGAAAACTATGATAACGTTTGAGATGTCCCTTAACGTCATTTATTACTGTACGGCATTCGAAAAATTTCGTTTGTAATATTAAATATTAATAAAAATCATAATGCCGTACGTATGTATACATTTTGAAGACACATTACGTATAATAAACCTAGCAAGTGAAAAGTGAAAGTTAAAAAAAATTTTTACCTTGTACTGTCTTGTAAATCCTCATTAGAATGAGATGTATCATAATTTTCTTCTAATTTTCTTTTTCCAGATAAATTTGTCAATTGTTTATAGCACTGTTGATGATACCCTTTTTCTTCAAAGTCCTTAGGCAGTTGAATTATTGACTCATCAATAGATTTTCTGGATCTATCCGACTGATTTTTTTTCTAATTTCAATAGCGTTTATGCAACTAGTTAGTATAGTACATGATAAGTTTTTAAATTTATTATTAATTGGATCACCCGTTAATCCACAAATAAAACAAATATTTTTTCTTCAACTGTCATATTTTGAAATGAATCGGTAATGTCCGCAGGATCCGAGATGTTTGCAAAACTGACAGAACGCAAATGAATTTTTTAGCGCGGAGACCATAGATTATTAATTAGCTAACGTCAAAGGTGAGTAACGAAACACAATGTTGTAGCTCAATCATCTCCCGCATATAATATGATTGTTTTTTGTCTATGGGGAGTTATACAAGAAAAATCATAATTTTTTTATTTGAAATAATTTTTCTAATAATTATTAACTATCGAAAGTGTACGGCATTCACCTTTTATTGATGGTTGTCTAAAGTATAAACAAGCTGTGTGTACGGCAATACAGATGAAAGTCACCGGAAAATCACTCTTTTCGGAGGAAGTACATAATTTACCCCATTCACCTATGTATTCCACTATTAATGTACGGCATGCTGAAAAATGTTATCTTTTCGTGAAGTACTCTCGAGATCATTTAATTGAATGTTGTTTTATATCATTATCACCTATGCTAATCAGAGATAAGTGTTGCGACCCCTGGCTTTCAACCCCTGCACTTGAAATGTGTACGGCGTTCAATGGTAAAGTATCTGTCTATCTATACAAAATGAACTACACAAATTCCGTACAGTTATAAATAACCTATATTGCTTCTACGCATTATCGGCGAATTAAAACTTTGCACTGACTTCCGGTACCACCAATTTTGTACGGCACTAGATTTTTCGATATTTATTTTCAATCATCTATCAAACTATAAGAGAGCCTTACATCAATAATTAGTCGTAATTCCTCATTTGTACCTGAAAAATTCCATTTACTCACGTACTCACCTGTACCACTCAAAAGTGACGGTATAGTGCTGATAGTTATTTCTTTATACAGTAACAACTTTCTAAGCGTTATTCACGTTGGGTCATTTCAAATGGTAATTTTTACCATAGGCTTGTAGTCTATGACGTTTTAGAAGCGAATCGCAGATTTCAATGCGACTACACAGATTTCTCTCTGTGAGAACATGGGGAACCCATACATCGAGCTTCGAGGATAATACCAGCCCTTTCAAGTGGTCATAAATTATTATGACCACAATATAACCAAATATAATTATTATTATATATTCGCCGGTTAGCATCAACTAATACCTTTATCGCGTCTTTATCAACTTCATCTGGCCTTCCCGAACGTGGTGCATCTTCGACATTAAAATTGCCGGTTCGAAAATTAGCGAACCAGTTCTGGCACTGGTGTATTGTCAAGACACGTTCTCCATACACATCTGTCCATGTATTTCTGGCTTGATCAGCATTTTTACCCTTTCCGTAGTAAAACAGTAAGATATGTCAAAAATGCTGCTTATCGCTCTACATATTTAAAAGGGCACCAACCAAAAACTACTGCGTAGAATTAATTGGAATTTTTCACACACAAGCCTTGTTATATGAGCTCTCAAAGCATATAAAAATTATACGGCTTAAGTGTAAAGTTTGGTGCAAAAGAATACAATTAAATCCTCTGTCGGGAAGAAACGAAATTACTTTCCGAACAACCTCCTTCGTAGCCGAGTGTTTGGTTTTGGATGGACGTTTTTGACTACTTTCGCCTCTACTCGCCACCCAGCATATGCTCTTTTCGACTTTGGTGTATAGTGGTGGATCTATGTTTCAGCCATGGTCACATATCGACCAGACAGATGTTTTCTAACTGTTAAAGTGCCTTTTTGTTAGAGCGTTTTGACGCTGCTTTTGAGCGTCATAATATGTCATATGTCACTTACTTTAGGTTAAAACACTTAATTGATTCATAGGAAATCTTCTATTTATTGATTTGGTATCATTTTTGGAATATCTAGTGTTGTATAGGTGTATCTGTTGAAAACCTTATTTCTTTTGTTGAAATTGAGCCTTTATTTCATGAAAATGCATACAAATACCATCAGTCAAAGTATTGAACATCTTTCATTATAACTTTTTCTCATTTTTCTGGGAGGAGACGAATGCTACGACGATAAAATGACCCATCTTTGGATTCAATCCATTCGATGACCCATTTTTAACATTTCAAAAGAATCGAAGTGATGCTCCGAAAGCCTATGAGTCATAAACTGAAACGAATGGTAATCTGATGGAGCATATGCTCTTTTCGACTATTGCGTGTAGTGGTGGATCCATGTTTTAGCTATGGTAACATATCGACCCTTACAGTGCTTTAAAAGCTCCAAACAACTCTCAGTTTCGTTAACCCATTGCTGTTTTTGTTCCACTGTGAGCAAAAGAAAAAAGTTTTTCATGCCTAGATTTTCGTGTAAATGTTTAATACCGTGCCTTTTGATATCTTTGAATGTCAGATATCTCCCGCAATTTCACTTTTCGATTACCCATAACAATTTTCAACAATTTTTTGATATTTTCTGGCGCAATCAACTCTTTCGAATAAATGTTTTCGATGGAGAATTTTCCCTATAACACTTTTCAATTCATTCTGGACCTATACTGTATTTGTAGCCATCAAATAACAGTTTTATTTACACACGAAATTAGTTTTGATTAATTATTTACAAATTCACAATGTAGCGTTATTTCAACCTCAATATTTCGAAATTTACTGCATGAAATGCACCATCTATTTATTAGTCCTGGGACTTCTGGACCCATGTAATATACTACTCTAGAACAGGGGTTCCCAAACTTTTTTATACCACGCCCCCCTCTGGTTATTTGGAGACCCCCACGTCCCCTTTTATACGTATGATGAAAATTAAAACAAGTATTACATGAAAAACTATTATAATTACTGATGCAAATTTTAACATTGTGACACAGATATATTTTCAATTTAAGGAAGTCGAAGCAATAGGCCTACCTACTTACAAAAACAAAACATGTAATTTAGTGAGATGTGACATGCGCTTGCATGTCGTGGATAAGTTGACAGATCCTGGGTTGAGTTTCAGACAAAGCACAGCGTATGTCACTTTCAACATCAAGTTTGTTGCGGTACTTGGTTTTGATCGCCACAAGAGTTGAAAACACTTTTTCGTACATGTAGGTTGTTGAAAAAGGAAATTACATCTGAACAGCTTTCTCTGAAACACTGGGGTGAACTTTTAAGTACTTTAACTAAAATGAGGACCAAGTTGAACGGGTTGGTTGATAGTTTGTAAAACTCCTCTGACAAGTTAGGAAAGTACCTGCGGAACTCCTCCTTGAGGTTCTTCAAATGGTCAATTATCAAGTTTTTCAAAAGCGGTCCTTCAAAAACATCCTCAAAACATGCTTCTTCTGAGACTGACACTACTTTGTTGAAACTTGAATAGTTGCTGGGATTAATTGACACTTAACGTATCCGAAGTTGTACTTTTTCAACGTACATCTTGATGGCATCCCGATGTGTTATTATATTTGTTTCTGCGCCTTGCAGTCTCAAGTTTAGGTTGTTTAACGTGTCAAAAAAGTCTGATAAATAGGCCAGAATCAATTGGTTACTGCGTTTTTTGAACTCTGCACTAAGCTCGTTTTGTTTCTGCAGTGCCAAAAACACAATCACTTCTTCACGGAGCTCAAATAGTCTTCCCAACATATTGCTTTTTGATAGCCATCGTACTTCTGTATGAAATAGCAGCGTTTTATGGTCACTTCCTAAATCTTCACAAAGACTTTTGAACAGTCGAGTATTCAATGCACTGTTCTTTACGTAGTTGACTACTGTAATACATAGCTTTAAAACAGCATCGAGTTCGTTTGGAAGCATTTTTGCTGCCAAGGTTTGGCGGTGAATAAAACAATGAATCCCAACCACGTCTGCATTCTTCTGGTTGACCAACTGCACAAAGCCTGAGCGAGAATCGATCATTGAAGGAGCACCATCTGTGCATACACCAATAAGTGTTGCCAAGAAAGTTCGTATTTCCCAAAAAAGTCTGATACTGCTTTCATCACATCTACAGCTTCAGTAGTGGTCACCAGCTCAGTAGAAAACATCAGTTCATCTATCATTCTTTCATTTTCAATGTAACGAACATACGGGATTTTTTTATTGCATCAACCACCTGGTTTTTAGTGTTCCCGGCCATATCATCAATTCGGCATTTTACAGTGTTGTCTGAAAGTGGTATTGCGATAGCTTTTGCCTACTATCAGTTACAAGGACAACATCGGCTGCTTTTAAATGGCACGGTTTAACAAGCGTTTCACTATGACTATTGTTTTCCTTAGAAATAAGAAAAGATAATTCATAGGAAGCTTTGAGCGCTTTAAGAGATGACTGAGCAGCAGATCCAGTGCTATCTAACTTCATGTGCTTTAAATTCTGAGATTTTGCAGCAAAAAACTCTTTAGGTTTGTCTTCTGAAGAGGCATGTTTGGTTGACAAATGTCTCAGAAGACGATTAGGCCTCATCGCGTCATTGCTTAATACTTCATAGCAAATAACGCACTGAGGGTGATCAACATCATCTTTAAGCAAGGAAACAAACCCATATTGAATATAATCGTCAATATACTTGCGTTTCTGTGCCGTGTCCATCTTCTCTGTTATAGCTTCACAGAGAACTCACACAACACAAAAACAATTACTCCAAATCAAACGTCGCAACAATTATAGAACACCCACAATACAGCAAACACGCTTACTGATATTTCACGGAAGCGCTGTGCCAGAACGGACTAGTTACAACACAAGCACTGAACAAACTGCAAGGTTAATGACATTGGACTGAAGATGCGGGGGGAGGGGGGCACTCGCACTCACACCAAGGCCAAACGGAGGTATCGGTACACACGGCAGTTGCCGTCGAGTGGGACGGTTTTAAGAACCTCGAACACTTGTGTGCTTTGTAGTTTTAAAAACTATAGCCTTCTTTGATAAAGTTTACAACTTTATTAAAACTTTACACAAACAATTATGAAAACTTAGAAAAACTTTATTTCGAAGATTTAAGGAAATTATTTTTGTAATTTTTTTATTTATTTCATTTGGGTGTCACGTCACTGGAGTCGACCTACACTACGCTCTACAGTGAGCTCAGGGCCTAGGGTAAGCATTTTGGGAAGAAAGTTATGTTCTAACTGTTAAAGTGCCTTTTCATTAGAGCGTTTTTACGCTCCTTTTGAGCGTCATAATATGTCATATGTTACTTACATAGGTTAAAAAACTTAATTGATTCATACGAAATCTGTTATTTATTGATTTTGTTACATACATTTCTGGAATATTAAGTGTTGTATAGGTGTATCTGTTGAAAACCTTATTTCTTTTGTTGAAATTAAGCTTTTATTTCATGAAAATGCATACAAATACCATCAATCAAAGTATTGAGCATCTTTCATTATAACTTTTTTCTATTTTTCGAATGCTACGACGATAATATGACTCATCTCGGGATTCAATGCATTCGATGACCCATTTCTCGACATTTTCGAAAGAAGTGTTGCTCCGAAAGCCTATGAGCCATTGACCAAAACAAATGGTAATCTGATGGAGCACAGTTTGGTGAGAAAGCCGCATGTTGAAGGAACTCTCATAGAAACGCTTCAAGTGTTTCTTTGATAGCCTTTGTGACATGCGGACGAGCGTTATCATGCGACAGGATGACTTTATGATGGCTCGTCTCGAATTCTGGCCGCTTCTGGTGCAGTGCACAGCTTAAATGGATCATCTGTTGCTATTTGACTTCGTTTGAGAAGGTCATGGTGAATGACTCCTTTCTGATGCAGATGCAGCGCATAGCCTTCTTTTCACGTATATTGCGCTTTGGAGTCGATGTTTATGATTAGGTTAGGTTAGATTGTAGGAATATATCCACTTTTCATCTCCAGTTACAATATGATGGAGAAATCCTTTTCTTTTCTGTCTAGTCAGTAGTATTTCACAAATGGTTTTTCATCTTTCGATGTCTCTCGGCTTTAATTCATATGACATCCATGTTTCTTCATTGTACACTTTACCCATCGCTTTCGAACGTTCAGATATCGAACACTGAGCCACGTTTCGAGTTTTCGCAATCATTTTTTGAACTACAAGCCTGTAGTTCTGTATCTTCGAACTTTTTCTTCGCTCCTGAGTGTTCTTTATCGATTACACAGAAAACACAAGATTTGGAACGTCGAAACCATTCCTTACGAGTGAAATCTGATGAAGCTTGATTGCCAAAGGCTTCAATTAATATTCTATGAGATTCGGAAACAGTTTTCTTCAAATTGAATCAAGTAATAACGCGTCGCGTAAATGATGCTTTGTTGGCTGGAAATTAGACATTTTAATCGCTCTAAAATACAATGAAACTGATGCAAAAGCAAACCTTTATGTATGACATATTATTGATAGATGTCAATGCTACTTTTTAAACCTCATTTATAATGGTCGTTAAGGCTCAGTCTTTAGTTCAAGACTTTTATCAATCGAGGGATATTTTCAACAGATACACACAATATATTACGAATTTCTTTTTTGAAAACCTCTAACCATGTTGTTCGAATATCGAAAGTTAATATTGCGAAATTGCTAGGCGACTATAAAAAGAGACTTAGCCATTCCGTATAGAAGAAAGCTGGTTGCCTTAGGTTTTTTATTGGCAACTTTTGAAGATCGAAAATATAAAATTGTCATTTGAATTTGGGAGGCTTTTACTTGGTAAAATTCCATTATCAATAATAAAAAACAAGAACTGTGTTTTAAGGAATTTTACTTAATAATTGTGATTCGTAACGCGTTTCACTACACCGTAGCTTCTTCAGATGAATGATTATGCAGAAAAATGTAAATGAGAATATAACTATAAATGTTCTTGAGTAATTAAAAGCTTATTGGGTTGCTTCTTCTTAAGTGGTTATTTATGACAGGTATATCAATAAAATTAAGGAATAGATTGCTCCCCGAAAAGATTCAATAGAGGTGAAGGGCTTAAATCGACTTGTTCATTGATGAGTCTACCTGAGTGTTTGTATTTATTTATTTCTAAAGTTTCCCAAAGATCTACCTTCCAATATTTATTATCTGTATGCAAAATTTCAAACTGTGGGTCGAAAGAATGATTATTTTCTAAGAGATGATTCGCGTAATTTGAACAATTCAATCTATAAACACCTGATTTATTGTTTTTACCTGGTTTGGTTTTATTATTTTTTATATATTTGCCTAAATTATTATTAGTTTGGAAGCTATGTTGAAATTATTGCTACTTAGAATGATCTCAGTTTCTCACTTGTAATGCCAACGTAGGTTAAGGTGTTGAATTTTTGTTTCAATTTATCGACAGGGTAAACTTCATTCAATGCGATTCTACTTTGTTTTTATTTAAAATATTATTTATTAGTTTGGGATTGTAACCATTATTTTGGCTATTTGTTTAATCAAATTTAGTTCTTTGTTGAAATTTTCTGGTGATAGCGGGATGTTAATCAATCTATGAATAAAACTATTGAATGCTGACATTTTATGTTGATATGGATGACACGACGAGTTATGTATTATAATATCTGTATGTGACGGCTTATGGTAAATTGCGAAAACATGTTTTCCATTTTCATTCGAAATTGATACGTCTAAGAAATTTATCGAATTATTGCTTTCTATTTCGGTTGTGAATGCAATTTTGGATGTAATGAATTTATATGATTTTCGAAAATTTTCAACTGTCTATCTGTTCCTGTGAAGCAAATAATGATATCGTCTACATAGCGATACCAGTATAAACAATATTTACTGAGTGGATGATTATGAATTAATTTCTCTAAGTTATTCATGAAAATTTCTGCTAACAAAGGACTCAACGGATTGCCCATAATCAAGCCGTCTTCAATAGTATAATATTTGTAATTGAAATGGAAATAATTTTGATCTAAACAAATTTTAATAATGAAAGAATATCTGATTTAATGATAGTATTGACATGATTCCTTTCTAATAATTCTTCAACTAAGTAATACGAATATAATTCGGGGATTGTGGATTGGAGTTAATGAATTTATATTTTCTTGGTCTGTAATTAATGATTTTGCTGTCGAAATTATGTTTTAACAACTTTCTGAAATTTTGCGGTAGGATCCTTAGTTGATGTTATATAGTTTCCGGCTGTTAAGAATTCTTCAGTTTTAGAAATATAATCGGTTTTACTAATCGCAATGACAGTGTTACCTTTATCTGCTTTAGTGAATACTAAATCGTTCTTGGTACTATCTTCACGAATTGTTTTATTATCTTATAATCGGAATTGCAATGAGGTGATAATTTCGAAAAGTCTTCTTTGATGATTTTAACCAAACATCAAACAGCAAAAATCATTAAATAAATCATCTAATAAACAACTCTTCAATTATATTATATCTAAAATGATAAAACTTCATAAATCTAATTACCCTATTAGACCTGTTGTTTCTTATGTAAAGGCACCTTCGTTCAAACTTTCAAAATTCCTCAACGACTTGCTAATAAAACATTGCAATTTTAAATCTGAATTTTCGGTCAAAAATTCATACGAACTTATTGCCAATATCAAAGATACCACTATACCACCTAATTCCAAACTTATTTCTTTCGATGTTAAGAATCTATTTCCCAACATTCCTCCAAAAGATACGTATTACTTAGTTGAAGAATTATTAGAAAGGAATCATGTCAATACTATCATTAAATCAGATATTCTTTCATTATTAAAATTTGTTTAGATCAAAATTATTTCCATTTCAATTACAAATATTATACTATTGAAGACGGCTTGATTATGGGCAATCCGTTGAGTCCTTTGTTAGCAGAAATTTTCATGAATAACTTAGAGAAATTAATTCATAATCATCCACTCAGTAAATATTGTTTATACTGGTATCGCTATGTAGACGATATCATTATTTGCTTCACAGGAACAGATAGACAGTTGAAAATTTTCGAAAATCATATAAATTCATTACATCCAAAAATTGCATTCACAACCGAAATAGAAAGCAATAATTCGATAAATTTCTTAGACGTAACAATTTCGAATGAAAATGGAAAACATGTTTTCGCAATTTACCATAAGCCGTCACATACAGATATTATAATACATAACTCGTCGTGTCATCCATATCAACATAAAATGTCAGCATTCAATAGTTTTATTCATAGATCGATTAACATCCCGCTATCACTAGAAAATTTCAACAAAGAACTAAATTTGATTAAACAAATAGCCAAAAATAATGGTTACAATCCCAAACTAATAAATAATATTTTAAATAAAAAACAAAGTAGAATCGCATTGAATGAAGTTTACCCTGTCGATAAATTGAAACAAAATTCAACACCTTAACCTACGTTGGCATTACAAGTGAGAAACTGAAATCATTCTTAAGTAGCAATAATTTCAACATAGCTTTCCAAACTAATAATAATTTAGGCAAATATATAAAAATAATAAAACCAAACCAGGTAAAAACAATAAATCAGGTGTTTATAGATTGAATTGCAATGACTGTGATAATTTCTACATTGGTAGAACACATAGAAATTTTAATATTAGAATATCGGAACATAAACGCAGTTTTTCAAATAAAAATCAGATTCAAATTACGCGAATCATCTCTTAGAAAATAATCATTCTTTCGACCCACAGTTTGAAATTTTGCATACAGATAATAAATATTGGAAGGTAGATCTTTGGGAAACTTTAGAAATAAATAAATACAAACACTCAGGTAGACTCATCAATGAACAAGTCGATTTAAGCCCTTCACCTCTATTGAATCTTTTCGGGGAGCAATCTATTCCTTAATTTTATTGGATATACCTGTCATAAATAACCACCTAAGAAGAAGCAACCCAATAAGCTTTTAATCACTCAAGAACATTTATAGTTATATTCTCCTTCTTATTTTCTGTACATTCATTCGTCTGAAGAAGCTACGGTGTAGTGAAACGCGTTACGAATCACAATTATTAAGTAAAATTCCTTAAAACACAGTACTTGTTTTTTATTATTTATAAAATTGTCACTTGTCTCTTCTAGCGTCTGCTGCTAGAAAGTTCAGAAATTCTCAAAATGTTTGCAAATCTTCCGAATCAGCGTCAAAACGCTCTAAGGAAAAGAATCCTTTACAAAGCTATTGGACCAAATTGAAACTTTGAAAATATCATCAAGTACCTACAAGCAGTAAACATTGAAAATATTTAAATATTCTATTGCACCTCATATATCGCTAAAAACCCCCGGGTTATTGCAATCTTTGTTAAATAAAAAAAATAAGTATTGATTTTCTGTCTCGTTCATGTCATTTCGTATGATAATTCGTTTCTTGCAATCACTATATTACGCAGGAAATCGGAGCAACGTCAAATCTTCGCCCTATTACACGATAGCTCAAACGTTCTAGAGACAACGTCATGTCCTGGACATATTAATTTCGGTTAAGATGTCTTGTATTACATTGCATGAACAACAAATTAACGAAAATTACTGATATCGCAACCATACAACTCTAAATGATTAATTCTGCAAATAAAACTGAATGATCTGTTGTGCATAGCTCGAATCATATTGTAAAAACATATTATTTCAGACAACAAAAAAAAATTTTAAAAACATCTGTTGTCAATTATTAGCTGATGAGATAATTTTTTATTATTTTCAAATTATTTGTTTGCTTTTCTCAATTCCCGTTAAATATAAGAATTGTAACCTTTTCCTGACGAGTGAATTGGAGTTGTTAATGAATCTTACGCTCTAGCGGAGGCAAATCCGGTATCGCTTTAAATGATGTGATTTCTAAAGCTTAGGTTTCGATATGATAAAATTCTTGGGCATTAGATGCTATTTGGTGATATTAATGATTGTACCCAACATGTGGATGAAAATTAATAATGAAACCTGGATCGAACATAATGCTAGGGTGGCAAGATTTCTTTGTCACACGCCTCAACCTCGAAGTTTTGAACTCAAGGATATCTTACCTGATGATAGTAGTCTGAAGACTACTGCTGGTGTAAGTACTAATTTTTATTAATTCATAAAATTCTGCGAGGAGAAAAAATTCGATATAGCTGTTAATAGATAGATCAGTTTGTAGGCTTGTGACCCAGTAGGTGCAAAGTCTCAACATTGAACTAATACTTATACAGGATGTATCACAAAAGGCTTTACATGGCTCGAGAGAAGATAGACGTGACTGAGGTGATTTCGAAACACCTCCCTATTAACCCCCTGAGGAGCTTCGTTTCAGATATACAGGCTATTCACAACCCTTTAACTGTTACATTGAATACCAACAAATTCGTCACACAGGATCACCTTTGCAGGATCTATCCAAAGGGGGACATAAATTTCGAAAATTTCAAGACCGGACTGAATAAATGTACAAAATTGTGTTTACAGCGATACAACACCCTGTATAATGTTTTTTCAATGATTTGTTCACTGGTGCTCGAACCGCACACACAGTGTGTACAAACTATGTAATAAAATTTTTTGGCACATTTGAAATGGCCTTGAAATAAATTTTTGATTTTGCTGAATGACGAAAAATCCATCTGAAAAAAAATTGTTATCGCTTTCTACAAGAAATGAACGTGTTTGGAATCTGTTTATAAGTTCATTTTTTTTAATGTAGCATCATTTGAGACCTCAGTTTTTCCTGTTTTATCGTATGTTATTTGACTCACAATACAGGTCCGGACTATCAGTGGAATATTTTATTGCTTAAATGAAGACTGTTGCTATCAAAATGATGAGAATATTGATTAATAAATAATATTATTTATTCAGCACTCTACTACCAATCTTACTTATGATGTGTCAATTCGGTATTTAGCTCTGGTAAAGGTATTGCAGTTTGATTGTTTGTTTTTAAATTCAGACTAAATAAGTGAGTGAAAAATTATTTTTAATTATTGCTGCATACAGAAATTAATGAATAGTAACACATTATAAGGAATATAAAATACATGTCGTTTTAACTGATTGCAATACTAATGTGAGAATAAACACCTCAAAAAAGTCTAGGGAACACTTCTGAATATCGATATATCGTTTCCAGAACGATGAATATGGATGATTTTTTTAAAGAAATGAACACCTGCATCAATTTCTCAGCAAATTATGTAGAGTGCCGCAATAGATTTCAGTTTTTTTCATAAAAAACTAAAAATGCAGCAGATGCGACGCTGCTTCATAATCATTTCATGTATTCAGTGTTTGAAATCAGTTAGTTGGCACTTTGTTTCTGTTGTAAGCACAAATAAAAATTTAAGTTTTGTGATTCGACCATGGAAAGACGACATTTGACTAGAGAAGAGATGTTACGAGCCGTTGGCATGCTCCAAGATGGGAGCTCACAACGGGAAGTATCCAGGGTTCTGGAAAGTAGCCCAAGTGTCATAAACCGTTTATGGTCGCGTTTCAATGAAACAGGTAGCGTAGAAGAACGCCATACATGTCGTTTCAGGATTACTACAGTTGCCCAAGACCGATTTTTGGTTTTACAAGCCTGAAGAGATCGTACTACCACAGCATCTCAATTAGCTTAAGAGCTATCACGAGTTCATAATGTACAAATTTCCGACCAAACTGTGAGAAGGTCAACTCCACTCCAGACATCCTTTAAGAGTGGTACGGTATCTCGAAACAATGGGTCAAAATCCACTGTTCCAACAAGATAATGCCCCTCCTCATCGTACAAGAGTTGTCTTGAACGTTCTTGAAGAGAATGATATCGATCTTCTACCGTGGCCATCCTGCTCCCCAGATCTGAATCCCAGCGAGCATGTGTGGGACACCCTAAAAGAAATCTCTTGCGTCAAAACGTCTTCCATCATGAACAGGAGCTTCGATTAGCAGTTCAGGGGGCATGGAATGACTTAGGCCAAAATGTAATAGACAATTTAATATTGAGCATGCCAAAGTGTCATTAATAACAGGGTGGACCTTCTGGGTACTGAAAAATATATGTGCTTCCATATCGTTTCGAAAATATTAGTTCAGGATTTTTTCTGTGCTTTACCAAATTTCGTCATTTTCAAATTTCAAATTTTTTTTTATGAAGTCAAATATTATTTTGTTTTCTTGAGAATACATTATATACAATACAACCTATGATTGCTTCAGTGGTTTGAAACTAAAATGGATTGGGATGCTTCTTATAAAGAATGAAAGGTTATACATGTTTCAAAAATTCACAAAGTATTGCAACGACTGAAAATGTTTTGATGCTTATACACTTAGTATCAGTTTGCTCACAAGTTCCATTATTTTAAATAATCATTAATTTATTCAACATGCACGGATCACTTGGTTCAAATTAAACAGTATACCTATTCTTTGGTGACTAATAGATATCTAACTGCCATAGCTGAATAACAAATTTCTTCTTGAAAAGTCAGATTTATGACAACGCCGAGAAATTATCATTCATTTATTAATGCTTCCAGTATTTTGATAGCGACAGTCTTCATAATTTGAGCAATAAAATATTCCACTAATAGTCCAGACCTGTATTGTGAGTCGAAGACCATACACAGCAAGAACAGGAAAAACTTTTTTCAGAAAGATTTTTCGTCATTCATCAAAATTTTATTTCAAGGCCATTTCAAAGGTGCCAAAATATTTTATAACAGAGTTGTTGGTGCTGTTCGAGCACCAGTGAACAAATCATTGAAAATATTACACAGGGGTTGTATCGCTCCAAACACAATTTTGTACATTTATTCAGTCCAGTCTTGAAATTTTCGAAATTTATGTCTCGCTTTGGATAGATCCTGCAAAGATGATCCTGTGTGCCGAATTTCTAGGTATTCGGTGTAACAGTTGCAGAGTTGTGAATTTTTGAATATTAGGCAAAATTCAGAAAACAGCCTGTATATCTGAAACGAAGCTCCTCAGGGGGTTAATACGGGGGTGTTTCGAAATCACCTCAGTCGCATCTATCTTCCCATGTAAAGCCTTATGTGGTACATCCTGTATACTCCAAATCATGTCCCCTCCTAGTGTTTTCATTTACACTATGCCAAGAAGTGAGGGAGCCAAATTCAAACTAATTCGGAAGAAGCTTAGATATGTTAAAGAATTATTTTTCCTAAACCACCAGCACTAAGAACTGTTTGAGAACAATCGAAATGAAAATGATATCCATAGAAATTTGAATGAAATTAATGATGAAAAATGTAAAACTTTCGGAAGAAATCCAAAAACCTGTTATACTTAAAATTAATGACCTTATAGTATTCTGATTCATTTCGATCAGTCTATTCCAAACCTCATTCACGGTAACTGGCTACTTTTTCTCTCTTCTTAATCTACTCCCAAAAATATCCCAGACATGTTTGATGGGATTGTGGCTGGGACTTTGTGTAGGCCACTTCATTGAAGTGATTTCGTTATCTTGGAGGTAGTTCAGGAATCCATTATTTTCGAAGGCTAGATCAATGAAAATCCCTTCCATACCACCAAAGAAAGATAGATCAAAAGTTGCACTGGACATATCTTTCATTTCGACATCTGTACACTAAAAAAGGTCGATCGCAATGAAAAAGACAAAATCTTGATTCATCTGTAGAAAAAACTCTCTCTCAGTCAGTTTCTAACCAATTAACATGTTCTCTGGTCGAATTAAGTCGGGCTACGACACGAGATCTCAAAATGTATTCCTTGAGACTTGGCGTAATAACTCACAGCTAACTTGCACTCCACTGTTCTGTTGAAGCTGCACTTGAAGGTTCCAAGCAGTAGCGAACCGTTGTCTCAACGAGGAAATTCTCCAATAACGGTCAGGGATCTCCGTTGTAGCTCGAGGTTGTCCTTGCCAGGTTTACTTTCATGATAATCAGTCTTCCTTTATCTGGCGATCATTATGGATTGAATGAGATACACCAAGCCTTTGGATTATTCTTGTATAAGTGTAACCAAAGTCATCTAACATAACTGCTTCAGCACGTTCTGCCGGGGTCTAAATTCGTGAATCGCTTTTCGTTATTAGAACTGCTACTCGCAAAAATTGATCAACAACTGCTGTTACCAATATGTAGTGGTTTCTTCCAAAATCACAATTTATTTCATTTTATTTTTCATTAGAGGAACAGGCCAAGAAAAAAACATTTCATTATGTTGGCATATATTCGTAAATATATATTCGAAAATGTATAAACATTCACATTCATGAAGCGCCTGTTTTTCATGAAGTCCATTCAACGAAAGTAAGGCTGAATCTATGGTTATTCTTTCTTAGATTCATAAGATCCTGCGAAACTTTCATTTTCAATCTCATGCATTATCCATAACAATCTGTTTTATGGAGTTAGACGATGCAGGTAATTTGTAGTCACTAGTCGCAAATATTTCTCTCCAGTCCTTCGACGTGCAAAAATATCTAAAACTCATGCCATCTTTAGAAATCATCCTTGAAATTCTACTTCTGAAGAAACTTTTTGTAGGGACGAAAAGTAAACAGATATTTTCTGCCTCTTCGTACCGGTTGGAGGAGATAGCCTTACTGATGCGGAAGTATTGATCAGCATTTAAGTATTTGATGGAACCAGAGTCATGTTTTCTGTCACTTTTTTATGAGAAGTATCACTTTTGTGCTTGGACAGTAAATGTACATGTAAGCCTTTGGGAGATCGTGTCGTTGTTTTCAAAATAGACTTACACAATTTGCACTGGGCAGTTTGTTCATCACCTGCCTTCAAAAAGTATTTCCATACCTCTGATCCACTTTGAAACTCTTTATAAACTACCTTTGTTGTCATTTTAACACAAAACGAATAGACCGAAAGAACCTAAACACACAAGGAACTATTTCCAACTGTTATTGGAATATCTTATTAATCTGCAGATACATCGAACAGAATATTTTATCTTCCACTTTTTGATAGAAATCAGATTCCATTGCAATCTATCAGAAATATGACATCATCAACATTTTTTCCAAATGCCGATATATACCATGTGATATATCGTTAGGGAGATTTTATTTTAATCTGTAAGCTCTTAGATTTTGGTGCAGTTCAGTCTTGTTTTTTCAAAATGGGGATCGTACAATAGAAAGAACAACTCGAAATTGAATAAAGAAAAAAACTTGTTGGAAAAAAACATAAAAATGGTTTTATCATCAGGAACACATAAAACAAAACAAACACGCAACATAAAACAATCAACAGAAATGAAAATAGTGTGTTCTTTATAAAGCAATTCAAAAATAGAGTCGAAAAAAATGAACTTTGGATTTCAGACAACCTCATAAAAACGTTCAGCTTATGCCATGGGGTGTAGAGATGGTGAGGACCTCTTATTGAAAAGTTTGAATTTTACCCTTCCCTAATTTTGGTTGAATTAACCAGCTGAAAAAAAATCATCAATTATATAATATATATTATATTAATTATAATCATTGCCTGGCAATGGTATTAATTACCGAGTGGTGGATTTATTTTTTTTCATGAAATCAATTTGATTGCATGAACAGATATATGGACAACTGTATATATATATATATATATATATATATATATATATATATATATATATATATATATATATACAATGACATCACTGTACCGACGAGAAGTGTCAGAGGCTTTCTCCTCGAAAATTCAGTGTACTGAAGTAACACTGAATGTTACTCATTCATTGTTTTCTTTGTGTGAAGTGATGAAAGATCGAATGGAATACTGCTTTGAATATAAATATGATAAAATTGTCAGCTAATTATGTTACATTTTTATATACAAATAAATAAAATATGAAATGAGATTCTGAGCAGTATAAATTAAAGAGAAACCTATGACTTTACCTCATTTTTTTTCGGAAAGAAACTAACGAAAAATATTACAAGATTTGATGACTGTTATCTTCTGTGACTGTTCAAATAAATTTTCTTTAGACCTAAAATCTCAATATTTTTGTGAAGATTTCTAGGAATAACACCTGTCGTAGAAATAATAATCGGTAGAATAAATATTTTTTCATTTTCCACATCTTTTCAATCTCGTCGGTAAGCATCATATATTTAGAAATTTTTTCATTGTATTTATTTTGTATATTATGTGTGTCGGGTATAGCAATATAAATTTTATGTTATTCGATTCTGTTTATCAGGAAGAATGATATCTGGCCTATTGTGTTTTACAGCTCTATTGCATGGAATTGTTTTATCAAAATAGAGTTTATATTTCTCGTTTTCACTAATAATCTCAGGTTCATATTTGTAACTCCTTTTTCTTTTGGGAATGAGGTCATGTTTAATTCCTAGATTAAAATGGATAATATTAGCGACATTAGTGTGACTTTCTAAATAATCTGTTGAGGCAAGGACTGAGCAAGATAATATGAAAAACTGTTTCTGAAGAACAAAATATCTACGGCAAGAATCATCTTCATTTTTCTTCTATAATTCCTAGTGAAAACAACCTGATGCTGGATCGCAATTGCCAAGCCTACTGTTTCAGTGAACAATTCTTCAGGTACTAACCATCTATTTGATGCGATTTCATCAATATAATCATTCTTCAATTCTTTAGGGTGCTTTCTGTGTAATTCCTTCTGCATCCAACTTTCTCCTTTAGAATCATTATCAAAAATATCAAAATCTAGCTTTTGCATTGTCAAGTTCAGAGGTGTAAGATTATAATCTGAAGCAACAACAATATCATGTAATTTAGACGTTCTCTGATTATCATGAAAATGGGAACGTAGATGAAAAATACCATATGTTTTCTATGAAAATTGTTCAAATCAGTTAATCCACGATATATAAAACATGCTCTTTCAGTGCGCGGTTTTACTTCTTCTACTTCAGAGGTGGTTAATCTTCAGCTAAAATTTTATAGAATGTCTTCTTTCCTTAGGGTCCTCCTTTTCAAGATAATATTTTTCACAGTGGAAACATAGATTGTCGTTCTCTGCCATAATAGGACTTGTTAAAATTAGGATTTTCGCATCAAGCTGATTGCTTTTTTAGTTTGTGAAGAAAAATTTGAGAACCACATTTTAACTTTGCACTTTGAGCAGCCATATCTCGAAAATGAGGACCAAAAGAAAAAATCTTCCACAATTTAGCTCAGTTCTAAGGAAACACTCTGTATATACAAGTTAGCGACATGATATACTAGGTTAGGTTCGACATGGAAGTTATGTAGCAGTTATCATGGTGGTTAACGGGTTCTTTCCACGTCATAACAGTTTCGTACCAGAATGTTTTTCTTTTCTTATTTGTCCATAAACATAGTAACTCAACTTATATTTTGCAAACCTGTAAAATATGATATTTCCAGAGGATGACCAAAGTAATTTTTGTAAGCTTCATTCACGAACTCTGTCACATTCAAACGGTATTCTTTAAATACAGACAACCAAATTTATATGGAATCAGTCAGTATTCCACATTATTGATTTGAACCATGACTACTTGTGAAGAATGAAGTTTTTTGTTGTCAAAAAACTGGAAACTATGACAAGAAATGTTTTTTTGTTTCCTTTACCTTATAGGCCATGGACTTGTCTTTTAAGACATTTATTCAACAACAATAACTGTTGTGTAAATTAGATCAAGGACAAACACAACACACAGGCCTTTTGCCGGATTCGAACCGGCGACCTGCCGTGCCACAGCAGGGACTCACCACTGCGCCACGGAGACGACCATAAGAAATTATGAATTATCACCAAATGTTCTGGATATTGTACTCAGTCCTCACTGAGATTTGAAACTGTGAATTTCAAAATTTAAAAAAGCCTATGATCATAATTAAAAATGCCTTATGTTGGATTGTACGATGTGCAGAGGTGTCGAATAATTGCTCTAGTTGAAGAAGGGATGGCACAGAGGTATATAGCGGCCACAATGGGGGTATCACAGAGGGTGATTTCAAAAGCTTACGCTCGATACGTGGAGCTACAATCTATGCAAGACCACTTTTTGTGCCAAATTGCAAGAAGAGACCCTAGTGTGTCGCACCTCATACTCCAAAGGCAATTTCTGGAAGCAACAGACATCAGTGTATCAGTCGAAACGGTACGGCAAAGACTTCGTTCAAGGGGTTCATACAGCAGAAGGTCCTCAAGGGTTCCAGAGCTAACTAGACAACAAAAAATTAACAGACTTAATTGGTGTATCGAGCACCAAAATTGGAATATTGAGAATTGGTGAAATCTTCTTTTTTCGGATGAGACCAGAATTGGTGTTCGATCAGATGACAACCGGATTCGGGTTTTAAGGTGTCGTAGAAGACAAGCTAGACTCTGAGCAGCAAGACAAATTCCGAAATGCCAAGGGGACAGTGTGATGTTTTGGGGTGACATTATGCTGGGAGGCAAAACGGATTTGATTTCGTTTCCTGCGAGTGCAACGGCTAGAAATTACGTGGACCTAGTGCTGGAGTCCATAGTGAGACTCTGACGAAGTGCCCACGGTGAGAATTTCACTTTTATGCAAGATAATGCTCCTCCGCATACCAGTGACATCGCTATTTTGGACTGGCCAGCTCTCTCTCCAGACCCAAATCCTATTGAACATTCATGGTATATTCTCACAAGGAAAGTGAGATCTCGCCATGATAATCCAAGAACCCCACAACAGCTCATCCAAGCCGTCACAGAAGAGTGGCAGAATATCACCCCTGAGGAGATCGAAAACCTGATCCAAAGCATGCCTAGACGGATTCAGGCTAGTATCAGGGCAAGAGGAGGTAATACAAGCTACTGAGGTCGAGAAAAATCACCTTCTCCGTGAGAAAAAAATTTTCAATTTTTTAATTACATGCGGAAAGAGTCTCCCATTTTTTTATTATTTGTTTCTTTGTTAAAATAAACCTTAATTCATTTCTTATTTCAATCAAAATATCTCAAAAAAGATCAGTTCTAATTCCAAATTTCCAAAATCCCTGAGGTAATATTCAAAATATCGGGTGATTCCATATAAATTTGGTTGTGTGTATACAGGGTATCCCAAGTGGAATGGCCTATTAGACGTTTATGAAAACTAATAATGCTACCGTTCTGAAATTTAGGTAGTTGTTTAAGCAGGTGCGAAACTTTGTTTCTGAAATATTTCTACCTCTATGGCCTTCCGGTACAACCGGAAGTGCATACCAACTTTGTTATTCAATATAGAACACCCTGTATATTGATGATTGGTTCGATGACACTCATTATTCCAATTATAAAAACAGCTAACACATAAGTATGGCTTGTTTCGTTCATGGAATATTCTAGTTTCACATGAAAATTATCGATTTTTTGCTTTTTGAAAAAAATTATATATCTCGAACACGGCGTGAGCTACCAGAATAATGAGAGGTGTTTTGCAAACAAGAAACCATGCGGGTCATAACTCATATCCGACTTAATCTCAGTCAGTATACAGAGTGCTCTTTTTTAGGCCTCATATTTCGAAACGAAGAACCATCGAAAACGACGTTTTTTCAAATTGTAAACCATATTTTTTTCAGTTCATTAGATTTGCCGTAAAAAACTAAATAAAGTTCCCCATGTATACCCTGTACCTGATTTCAAGTTTACAAGTTTTGGCGAAAAAACTAAGTACGATTATTTTTAATTTTAAAATATTATTCTGATTTGAAAATGAGTTCTACCGCAGTTATATTAGTTATATTAACAGTAGATTTTGAGGTTGTGTCAAATAAGTGCCAATAAGTCAGGGAAAATGTTTCTTTCATTCTCAAAGCCATCAACTTTGATTTTAAAACATTATTATTACCTATAAATGAATTTTGCAGTGTACCAGAGCTAATCGGCAATTATTAAACAGTAGATGTTGAGGTTATATGTCAAAATAGTAAGGAAACCGGTATTTTGATTCTCAGGTTGATAAATATTGGTTTTAAAACTTTATTTTCACTTGTAAATGAGTTCTCCAATGAGTTTAAAATTATTAACTCATCTCATTTTGAGGTCATGTACCAAATATGTTAAGTATCAAAAACGATGGAAAAATTGGTTTTTGCGTTTTTTGAATACGACGCACCATAAAAATGTTTATTCTGGTGGCGGTATTGGAAAGAACAGAAAAAAAACACGAAAAAGCACTAATTAAAAGTAAGCCAAATATTTCGAACATAACCTAAAAACAGTTTCAATTATTTTGCCTGGACGCATATTTGATCGGAAAAATTCGAAAAAAATCATGGTTATTTATGACCAAAAGATGAACCTCCATGAATTTTTTAAAGTTTTTTTTATTGAAACAGCGCGCGTAAGAAAATAATTACGAAAAAAGAGAACACAACCAATAATATCGGCTGTAGAGCCCCTAGAGGGCTGACATTTTTTTGTAGGCATCTTTTTACATCCTTTATCGAATGTGATACCTGCTGTAACGATTCGCGCTTAGGCAATTTTGACCATCTTATCCTGCGTTAACCTTTTATTTGAAGATGTGAAAATAAAAAAATTAAATCGACGTATCCATGCGTTAAATGCTATTGAAAAAGGATTCCTGGATGAATAAAGATAAAAAAGTGTTGTTAAGGCTTTTTTCATAATATTGTATGCGGTAATGAATATTTTTCCACTTTACATATCAACCGAGTAACGCTCACCTCAATAGAAAATATCAGTTTGATCGAATTCATATCATCATATCTCTTTATTATACCACACACTTCCGTAGAAAAATAGAATAAACTCTTGGCTGAAATTCAAAAATGTAATATAATAGATTGACCTTAATAATGCTTGATTATATTTATTAATTTATTCATTTATTCTGAAGCTGGTTTCGTAACATTAAGAGGCGAAGGTTGGATATTGTCGTCTATTAGACATAAAGCTGTAATTTTTATGGCTCCCAGCAATTGTATATTGTAAACTGACCTCTCTCACAAGCACATTGAACCTCAAAATGAACGATTATGAATCAGAAACAGTTTCGACACTTTTATGAATTGGTTTGGTAATGTTAAGTAATAAATTAGAGACTTCTAATATCAAAATAAAATAAAAATGACGTGCCAAGAAGATAACCGTTAAGTGCGAGTAGGACTCGCGTACCGAGGTACATCCAGTCGAAAAAATACCGGTAATTGATTATTCAAAAATCTGCTTGAAACGATTGTCAAAATTTTTGTTCTTGTTGAGTTTGCGCAACTGTTTTCTATACTGACGCGGAGTTTGAACGTGATCTGTCATTTACTTTGTTTACAGTTCTCGATTTTGTCAGTTCTCACAAGTTTGTTTTGCGATTTTTATAATGAATAAAAATCTCGAACGAAGAATTTGTCTCAAATTTTATATTGCAAATGGAATTTCGTGTGCTAAATCTTTGAAAACGTTACAGAAGGCTTATGGTGAATCGACTTTATCAAAAACACATTGCATGCAACAGCATTCGAGATGTGGTCGGCCATCAACATCTAACCCAACCGAAGTTTACATCGATAAAGTAAAGGAAATGGTAATTGAAGATCGTCATTTGAGATTGAGAGGCAATGAACTTTCTGTGTCTCAAGAATCAATTCGTACCAATTTAAATGATTCTTTAGGCATGAAACGCGTTGCCACTTGACTAGTTCCAAAAGACTTGAATTTCTTCAAAAATTGAATCGCGTAAAGGTCGCTGAAAACATGCTAGAATGAGTCGATTCCCATTCCACATTCATGAAACGCATTGTAACAGGTGATGAGACATACAAACCAGTCAATAAGATTCGGAATGGCGCTTTCCAACTGATGCGAAACCAAAGTCGATTAAAAGTCGAGGTAATGTTGACTGTTTTCATTGATTATCACGATATTGTGCACTCGGAATTCTTGCAAGAGGGTCAGACGGTAAATGGAGAATATTACCTTTCTTTTTTTATATTATAGATACTCGCGTAAGGAAACTGAATCCTATTATGTCTCGACGACACCACGATTACCTGAAAAGGAGAGACGGTTAAAATTTCGCTTGAAGGCTAGCAGATTGTAGTCATGGGGAAATCCGTTACGTGGAAGAGAGTTCCAAAGTTGCTCCATTCTGTGGAAAAAGGCCTTCTGGTATAAAGACGTTCTAGGTGTCTTAATTTCAACCACGTAAGGATGGTTGGCATTAGTTTGGAGAGTTGGCCTTGAAACAGAAACGAGTGGAGGAACAAGCGTAAAAATCTCCTCAGACCATCTTCCATGAAAATACATGTAAAAAAGAGAGAGCTCACCCACTTTCCTGCGGAGGGATGGACTGTGTAAGAGCACAGTCACCGATCGACCGAATCGCCCTGTTCTGTATGGAATCCAGGAGTTTCAAGGTATGTTTAGGGGCAGAACCCCACATGTGAGAACCATACTCTAAAACGGGACGAATTTGAGATCTATAGAGAGTTAGGAGTTGAGTCATAAAACCCAGTTTTTGAGATGCTGACTTAGCAGTGTTCACAACATGGTCATGCCATGACAAACTGTCTCCGATGGTTACCCAAGCAATTTTATGGAGGAAGTGAGTGAGATAGTCTCGTTCATTACTATATCTGGTACAGTACTGTTAACCTTCCTAGAAAACGAACAAGCTTGAGTTTTGCTAGCATTAAACTCCACCAGGTTCGCAGAGCCCCAACCGAGAACTGCCTTCAAGTTACTATTGATTTTAGCACACTGTTGCAGACATATTTTGTCTGTAGCTTGGGATGATAGAGGTTTTCTCGACCAGAAGGAAGCGTGGAGTGTACTGTACTCTGCAAACCTGTGGATCTTACTACCTGTAACAGTAAGCAAGTCGTTTATATGAAGTATAAAGAGGGTTGGTGCTAGAATCGGGCCCTGAGGTACACCAGCATTAATGGCAAGTGTGTCAGATGTAACTCTATCCAAGACCACACTGAGAGATCTATCTGAAAGAAGGCTTGAAATCCATAGGCATAGGTGTTGAGATAAGCCATATGAGGACAGCTAGCCATTGCAGACTGCTATGCCAAACCCGGTCGAAAGCTTTCGAAATATAGAGAGCCACAGCCAAAAACTCCCAAAAAATTTCTCCGAAGATCTCTTCCACATGTGCGTGACATAGGCAAGTAGACCTCCTGTGGGCCTCAGGTGCCTGAAACCATATTGACGATCATTAATGATACGCACAGATTCTAAATATTTGATGAGCTCGATATTGATGGCTTTTCCATCACTTTGGAAATCAAAGGTAAAAGGGATATTTTTTTAGAAATTGGTTAGATTCTGGAACTTTTCCAGTTTGAAGGGCAAATGCCTTTATTATAGGACATAGTAAAAAGTCCACAGAGAATAGGTATTACTTCACAACCACATAATTTCAACACGATAGAAGGTATTCCGTCGGTCCCAGCTGCCTTATTAGTGTCAAGCTTAAGCAGTATTTTCCTGACTATCTTCTACCTGCAAACAAAATCAGGCATATGAGATTCGATATGAGGAATAACAGGAGAATCTTTATCTCCTGCATCCAGAGTGGAATTGGATGCAAAACGGTTAGCAAGAAGGTTGGCTTTGTCTTTAGGGTAATGGCTAACGAGTCGTCTTCCCTAGTTAGGGGTGGAAGAGAGCTAGAAGTGAAGTTTCTACCAAACAGATTTGGCCATTGACCAAAATGACCTAAAACAGTTTGGACGGTTAAAAATCTTAGATCTTACTTTGTTCATATAATCAGCTCTCGCATAATTCACTACAAGATTGCAGGAGTTGCGAGCTGAAATAAATGCCCTCCTGTTCTCAGGGCAGGGGTTCCGACACAGCTGGCGATATGCTAACTTCTTGGCCTCTACCGCTCCTGTACATTTGCTGTTAAACCAAGGCTCGCCAGGGGTTGACTTTTTAGTGGTATGTGGAATGAATAATTCCATCCCCAACTTGATAACTTCTGGTATCTTCTCAGAGCATTCCGACGGATTGTCACCCACAAAACAATATTCCCTAAAAGCAAAACTTGAAAAGAAAGTTCGCAATCCTTCCCAGTTGGCAGAATCGTAGTGCCAAACTAAGCGGCTAGGTAATGTGACAGGTGGAGTTGCTGTAAAATGGCAATGAGCCGTTACAAGCTTATGGTCAGATTTGCCTAGAGGAGCGTGAACCTTTACTGTGTAATGTTCAGGATTGCTAGTAAGGAAGAGATCGAGAGTGTTAGCGAATTGACCTTCCACCTGAGCAACTTGCCAGGATAGTCCATTGAAATGTTACATTTGCTTTGCATTTTTTAGAGGACGCAATTGTTAGGACATGTGGGAAGGGGTCAATAGAAGCATGACTCCAATCTTGTGGGGTTGCAGCCCTTGTCACCCGGCCGCCATCTTGAAAAAGGGGTGCAAATATATTTTCCACGATATCTCAGAAAATATTTATTTCATCAAAAAAATGTTGCTACATAATTTGTAGCAAATCGCTTTATCTATAAACAAGTTCATATCACTTTTTGCCGTAAATGAAAAATTTCAAAAATTATAAGCAAAAAAGTAGAAAAATTCTTATAAAAATTTTCTTTTTTGAACAATAACTTTTTAGTTTTTCATATTATTGAAAAGTTATCTCAGACCAATCTTGTAGGTGGTCTTTTGAGGAACATTTTCACATAATTTTCTCTTTAAAATCATTTATTTTCAAAACTGTTATAGCGCTCCAAAGTTGACCGGCTTCGTCGATTCTCACGAGAATCCGGTCAAAACGAAATGAATGACTTTTTTTTTGATGATTCAGGCTGTAGAAAAATTACGTGATTGATCGTCAGGGAATGGGGAATGACGGGTGTTAAAATTGGAGTCATTGTTGGAAGTTCATCTATCAATTCATTTTCTTCGACGAATTTTGAAATTTCCATTATACATGTTTCGCCAGAGCAGTGAAGGCATACTGTCTAGCATTGGAGACCAGTGTTTCTGCAGCCACACATTCTTCCACAATGTCCTTTGCATTAGCAAAACATTAATTTTATGAGATCTAGGGGCGCTGGAGACTTGGAAGCTTGGATTGGCATCCAAACGTTTCTGTGCTATTTCCAGCCCTAATCTTCCGGATTTTTTAATTTTCCAAGCCACGACTGTATCTGCTGATAAAGTTCGGAGGCTGTAGAAACGAGCTGCATCTTGGGTTGGAGGCAGAGAAGATAAACTAACTGAATTTTTAGTTACTGTTTAAGAGAATTTTTTTGTATCGCATGACGTCTAGAGAATTGTCTTTAATACCGCCGTATAGAAGTACAAAAAAACCGTTTGCCAAGAAGAGTGAGCAAAGACGGATCTACTTTCTCATTGAGAAATAGTGCGGTACTAACAGCTAGCTCAGGATGTTTTTCCATTATTTTTATAAATTTGAGTTTCCTCATATTATAGGCGGCTGATGTTGTATCACAACCAGAGAAAGCATGAATAAAAAGCAAATTCTGTACTATGAAATCTGCATGCATAAAACTTGAAGGGCTATACAATTGACCACATGTGAGTCATTTATTTTAGGTTTTGGAAAGAAAATGTTTGGCACCTAATGCCGTGAGCAATACGGCGCAGCAGAGACAATGATTGAGTCTGCGTCTGATTCAGCTTTATCGACGAGAAAACCTACTTCTGTGAGAGCAATTTTAAGTAAATCTATAAAAAAATATAAGTGATAATTATAATAAATTAATTAAATTTTGCTCGCTCATACAAAGTTTTCACTCCTCTGGCTTTGACAGTTCTAATACTAATGTCCCCGAAAGGTTTTTTACATATGAAACAATCACTCATGATTCACGCTCAAAATGGTGGAAATGTTTCGAAATAATTGAAAATTTGAACACACAAAACTCGCACTTGAAGTGGTCAAATTGTAAAAAATATCCGAAATTCTGAATACGTCTACACGTGTCAAAATAGGTAGCAGAACTAAAAGAATGAAATAAGCTAGAAGAAACAGCTGAACCTTCGAGAACTACGAATAATTATAATTGTCATAGCAGACAGATGTTCATTTGCCCCTCAACGGTCACTCGGACCTTTTCTTACCTGCTAAACATTCCCAAAAATATACACTCCTGTACGAAATTATTCAAAAACAATAATTCTGTAAGTTGTATAGTAAAAGAAAAAATTCATGAATAAATAAGTTGAGTTATAGGTAATGATGTGAAAAAAGTTATTAGAATATAGGGATTATAAAAAAATCATCATTTGACCGGATTCTCGTGAAAATTGACGAACCCGGTCAACTTTGGAGCGCATTAACAGCGTTAAATGAATGAAATTAAAAAAATGTGAAATTTTCTTCAAAATGTCATCTTTAAAATTGGTCTGAAATAATTTTCGATTAAATGAAAAAATAAAAAGTTATTGTACAAAAATGAAAATTTTTATGAGAATTTTTCCACTGTTTGCTTATAACTTTCGAAATTTTTCATTTACGGCAAAAAGTGATATGGAATTATTTGTAGATAAAGCGATTTGCTACAAATTATGTTCTAAAATTTTTTTGATGAGATAAATAGTTTTCGAGATATCGCGGAAAATATATTTGACCCCCTTTTCAAGATGGCGGCCGGGGGACAAAGGCTATAACCCCACAAATTTGGAGTTAAGCTTCTTTGACACCCCCCCCCCCACATGTCCCAACAATAAAATTGCGTCGTCTAAAAGATGCAATACTTTGCCGGTAAACTGTAACGTTTCAATGGACTAGGTTAGATTTCTAATGATTCTAATATAAAAACAGAAGTAGAATAGGACGCAGAGGATGAGTTACCACTTTCATATTTGTTACTTTGAAGAAAACTAAAACCGTTAACTGGGTTTAGAATGAGGGTATACCCGTTTCCCCTATTTCTTGAAAATAAAATTTATACATTCTGCCAAAAAAGTACAGAGACTTAATTATGTGGTGTTGTGCACTCAGAATTCAGACGGTAAAAGCAGAATATTATCTGAGCGTTGTGCGACGTTTGAGAGAGCAATTTCGTCAAAAAATGCCATATTATCGAAAGAAAACTTATGGATTTTGCACCACGATAATGCATTATCTCACTAGGCTATCATTGTGAATGAATTTCTGATCACAAAACTCTACAAATACCATCTCACAACCACCGTATTCCTCTGATATGGCTCCGATCGATATTTTTCTTTTTCTTAAATTACCATTTCGAGGTACCCCTTTTGAATCGATAGAAGACATAAAAAAGAATTCGCGTTGAAAACTGAAGTCGATTCCAGAAAAAGAGTTTTGAAAATATTTTGATGATTGTATTAAATTGTTGTCGTGAATGTATTATTTCGAAAAGGGCCTACTTTGAAGGCGATAGAATAAATTGGTGTTTCATTGACCAATTCCCAGTACTTTTTCGACAGAATGTTTATCAATTTTAACAACATTAATAAACACAAAGAATATTATATAGAATCACCCGATATTTTGAATATTACCTCAGGATTTTGGAAATTTCGAAGGATTGTTGGAATTGATCTTTTCGAGATATTTCAATTGAAAAGAGAAATAAATTGAGGTTTATTTTAAGAAAGAAACAAATAAAAGAAAATAAGGGACTCTTTCCGCACGTAGTAAAAATTGAAAATTGTTTTCTCACGGAGTAGGTGTTCTTTTCTCGACCTCAGTAGCTTGTATTACCTCGTCTCACCCTGATACAAGCCTGAATTCGTCTAGGCATGCTCTGGATTAGGTTTTCGACTTCCTCTGGAGTGATATTCTGCCACTCGTCTGTCGCGGCTTGGATTGTTAGAATGGATCCTTTTTGAGATATTTCAATTGAAAAAAGAAATAAGTTACGGTTTATTTTAAGAAAGAAACAAATGAAAGAAAATCGGAGACTCTTTCCGCATGTAGTAAGAAAACTGAAAATTGTTTTCCCATGGAGTAGATGTTTTTCTCGACCTCAGTAGCTTGTATCACTTCCTCTTGTCCTGATACAAGCCTGAATCGGTCTAGGCATGCTTTGGATTAGGTTTTCGACCCCCTCTGGGGTGATATTCTGCCCCTCTGCTATGGTGGCTTGGATGAGCTATTGTTGGGTTCTTGGACTATCCTGGTGCGATCTAATTATCCCATGAATGTTCAATAGTCTTTAAGTCTGAAGAGCAAGCTGGCCAGTCCAAGATAGCGCCCTCTGTTTCAAAATAATGTCGTGCAAGGTTGCTGGTATGCGGAGGAGCATTATCTTGCATAAAAGTGAAATTCTCACCGTAGGCACCTAGCCAGAGTCTCACTATGGGCTCTAGCACTAGGTCCACGTAATTTCTAGCCGTTACACTCGCAGGAAACGAAATCAAATCCGTTTTGCCTCCTAGCATAATGCCACCTCAAAACATCACACTACCCCCTTGGTATTTCGAAATTTGTTTGTTGCTCCGAACTTAGCTTTTCTTCGACGATCCTTTAAAACCTGAATCCGGCGGTCATCTGATCGAACACCAATCTGGTCCCATACGAAAAAAGAACATTTCGCCACTTCTCAATATTCCCATTTTGGAGTTCGATACACATATTAAGTCTGTTAATTCCTTGTCGTCTGGTTAGCTCTGGAACTCTGAAGGGCCTTCTGCTCTATAAACCCCTTTGACATATCGTTTCGACCGATACATTGATGCTTGTTGCTTCCAGAAATTGCCTCTGGAGTATAGGATGCGACGCACTAGGGTCTCTTCTTGCAATTTGGCACAAAAAGCAATCTTGTTCTTCAGAAATGATCTTTCTACGACTTCTTCTAGGCCTATTTTGCAGAGGTTGTAGCTCCACGTATCGGGCGTAGTTTTTTGAAATCACTGCCTGTGATACCCCCATTGTGGCCGCTATATCCCTCTGTGTCACCCCTTCTTCAACGAGAGCAATTATTCAAGCCTTCTGCACATCGGACTATCCAACAGAAGGCATTTTCAATTATAATTATAGGCTTTTTTAAGCTTTGAAATTCACAGTTTCAAATCTCAGTGACGACTGAGTACAATATCTCGAACATGTGGTGATAATTCAACATTTCTTATCATACTGTTCAGTGTTTTACAACAAAAACCATCATTATTCACAAGTAGTCAAAGATCCATGGTTAAAAAAAAACAATCAATAATGTGAGATACCGAGTGTAAATGGGGTATCATTATCATTTATTATTACTAAATATAATGAAGGGCTGAGGAGCAAGTTCTATAAAAGCCCAAATACAAAACAAATTCTGAGAGCTACAGCAACTAAGCTGAGCGAAAAAACAAAAGAAAAAATTAAATACATTCTAGACCCAAAAGTTCATTTTAACAAATATACTTATAATTTGAATTGTGGAGGCCGTTACTTGATGTAGATCCATTATATAAATGAGATAAAAACACAAGGTTTAACTTTAATCTACACTTTATTTGAAAAAATTCGACGACGTTTCGCTGACACAGCAGCTTTATCAAGAATGAAAAATAGAATTCTAGGAGTGTTCGAAAGAACAAGTCATAATCTGAGGCAATGGGTAGCAAAAGATGTCAGCATTGTTTTTAGGTAGGTCAGCAGTAATTTCATACAGTCCTGAAGATGAGGAACCAGTAAGTTTAGAAATATACTCTTTCACTTTTCGGCTGTGAACGATATATTTGATATTGTGTCCTCGACTCGAGGTGACAGCAGCTGGAGAAGGGTGCCATCAGTAGTGAAAAATAAGTATCATGAAAGGGTTTTAAAACAAAAAAGACCTGTCCGAGATTTTTTTCAGTAAAAGTAGTCAATAAAATGTTATGAATTTTATTCGATTCTCAGTTTCCACTCTGCAGGCATCAGGGATTGATATTCTTGAAAAGAGTCTTTCAATTTTGATGAATTTCTTGTTCATCTGGTTAATAACTAGAACACCTTGTTTAAAACTAAGTTCTTCTTCTATATTTGAGAAACAGAAGCACACATTCACTTGAAAGAATTTGAATTCTATTGGAGAATACTCTTATCTCCTCTTGTTCGAACACATTTAAAAATCTTACAATCGTCTGCAAAGGCCAAGAATTTGTAGAGTCCAAACACTCCAGGGAAATAACAATTTCTTCTTTGTTCTGCTTACTACACCTTTTTCGAGTTGCTTCTGTATCGCATACAATATTTGAAGTAATCGACCCGATGTAGCTAGTTACAAGTAGACAAGAATATCTGTTCGGTTGAGATTCTCATGAGATGCGTGAAGAACAAAAGAGATAGTAGCGGAGGAAGTAAGATGATTAGTACGTTCTGCAATGTGATGTCGAATAGCTATCAGGGTCGGCGTAAGGGCTTTTTGAGAAATTATCCCTCTTAAGCATATGGCATTTCAAGGTACTCGATCATTTTCATTTCTATAACAAAGAAGTGAGTCACACTCATCACCAGTTAGATTACAGTAAATTTTCGGAGCAGGGGTTTTTCTAACTGAACCTTCATAATAAGTACTATTGTTTTCTCCTTATAGTTCAAATTTTCAAGAATACCTGGAGATCTGTTTCTTCTCTTCTTATCGGGAGTTGAAAAACTGTTTATTTTCGCCATCTTCAATCTTCTTAATTTGGCTCGAAATTTTTTGCACAAGTTCGCAAACCTACTCCTTTTGCGATAGCAACACGTTCTTGAACCTTTTTTAGAAGGAATTACAGGTTTATTTTGCTATCCTCCGCGTTTCATTAAATGAATGATGTTCGCAATTATTTTCTTGGATTGCCCACTCAATTTTTTCCCTTTCAAATTGAAAACGAACTCCATCCTTACTGAAACTTAGAAACATTGAAATTAAATTCGCAAGATCCAGTCCTGTTCGCTTGGCTCTTCTTAAAGCTTCAAAGGTTCATTGAGAACTGAGGTCTTGGCTACGTGACCGGCAAGATAACGCGCAACAAGGGGAGGGGCTATTTCACGCGCATAGATGTTCTTGTCGACCCGTACCTAAGGGAATGAATACCTCGATTGTAACAATTTGTATATTTTATATTTGATGAATAAACCAAAAAATCATCACGTGTGTCTGGTGTACTAACTTCAAAAGTCTAGAGCAAAGGCGCTCAAACGGTCGATCGCGATTGACCAGTCGACTGCGAGTGCTTTTTGAGTTGATCACGAAAAAAGAAAAATTTTCGATAATTAGGTAATTCAACTACAAGAATTTATTACGTTATAAAATAACATCCCGTCCAGCGGCAGAAGACGGCTTTATCAAAGGAACTCGCGGTACTCGTAGAAGAATAGCCGCGTTTTTTATTCTTGCTGCTTTTCTAGAAATTTCGGGTGGCGCGTTTGACGGTAATGTTCGAGACTTTCGTTCACGCTGATATAAATGTTGCGCCTGGAGAATTTGGAGTCATCCTGAATTGTAACTTGGAGGCAATAATACGTCGATATAAAGTTTATTATTAAATAGTACAAAATGAGTGCAGCGAAGAAATCTAAAACGTATCATTTCAATAACGATTGGGAGGAAGAATTTTCCTGTTGTATGGTGAAGGATAAGTATCTGTCTTATTTGTCATGATTCGGTTGCAATACCTAAGCGTGATAACTTAGAGAAGCATCATAAAACCCTTCATGAAAACTATGAAAAGTATTTTATGCCACAGAGTGAATTAAGAAAACGAAAACTGAACAAACCATGTTCACAAACAATCAAAAGGTGCTACGATCGCGTCATTTAAAATAACTCATATACTGGCGAAACACAAAAAACCAGTCGAATCTGGATCGGTTGTGAAGGAAGAATTTATTGAAGCGGGTGAGACTTGTTTTGGAGATTGCAAAAATAAAACAGAAATCATGTCTGCTATTAGAGAACTTCAGTTATCTCGTCTGACTGTCACAAGGCGTATTGAAGTCATGAGTCAGGACATGGCAGATAAACTAAAACATGATATCATGAAATATACATACTTCTTGTTTATATATGAAAACTTGGACCGCGGAACCTAATTGGACATGCTCGAGAATTTGATTAATTCTGTTATGAGAGTTATCATCGAATGAATTCAAATCTATCGGAACATAACGTGATGTAACGTTCCTTAGTTCTTGAAATTATTTGTGGTTCCAAATCAAAGACTCCAACGTTACAAAAACACTAACGAGTTTATTTACACGCAGACTGAATAATTATAACACTAACTAAATGACTAATTTATATAACACAATCGATAGTGCTTAATTTATCTCTAACACTTTGTCCACTTATTCGCACTCTGTATTCAAACTTCATCCTCTGCGCGTCGCGGTCTCCTTATATACAAGTCCGAATTATTTGCATAACTTCGGCTCTGTTCCAGATCTTCGTTCGAGAATCTTCCGAAAACATCAACACTGATTTCTTTGTAATACGGCTGAAACCTCTCAATCCCTTCTCGAAGTCTCCCGAAGTGCGTCATTCTGCCGGTCGTGACAGGGTCGGTTTCAGGGATGATCGGATATCGTTACAGTTCTGTATCAACAGGATGGAGCACCCCATTAGGCTGCCACTGTGTCGTACTGTCTGAACAATACATTTCCGGGTAGATGAATAGATAGGAGAGGCTATATAATGGACTGCTAAATCGCCCGATCTAACGCCTCTCTATTTCTTCAAGTGAGGTTGTCTCAGACTAATAATTGATATGGGCAGATGGGTACAAAAACGTTCGAATAAGTAACCAGTTTTTCCGATTCAACTAATTCGATAATGATCGAATGTTTTCATGAAACGCAGATCGAACGGTTTTATGATCACCTGAGATTTATCTAAACAATTCAATATATCACATGTTATTTTAGAAAGCTATAATAACGTGGTCGTATAAAGAATGGAACCACATTTTCAAAAAGGTATAACACGACCCCTTTTCTATATCCTAAAATTCAAAATAGAAGTTGCCAGGGGTAGACGGTTAATAAGGGTGAACGAAACATGTAACCGAAAAGTCCATCCCTAATCAAAGATCGACCTGTTTTAGGAAATTCACAAAAAACCAAACCGTGTTATTCTGGGTGATTCGTTTTCATTGAAACGTACTGTGTATAGATATGCAAATGATGATTCCATTCATTCTTTACGCAATAATAAACACTTGGAAAAAACGGAGTATTCACTTCAATTTTCCATGAATGTAGAAAACAAAATTAGAATGGTTTTTTCCGATATAAGATTTCTGCATTCCAATAAGAATCATCGATAATTTATTCATCTTAGTTATGTGATGTATGTAATTTCACAACATATATCATAACGGGAAATTCAGATCGACAATCAAATAAAAAGTAATACGTATTTGCAATATAGAAAACAGTAATTTGCATATTATCTCAATGAGTCATGATGGAACGTGCATGCTTCAAATTCAAATTGAAGGTGGGGGGAATTTCCAATTATTATATCATTTCGAGGGAAAATCATATGTGAACATTTTTCCCAGAAGTTTATTGATGTAAATCAAACTAATCTCGAACTATATAGACTACTCACACTAAATTTTTGTGAGAAAACACGCAAACCGCAAAATATATAGAAATTGCCACTCTCGAGTGTTTTCTGGAGCTTGAAATCATGTTTATTCCAAACAGGAACACGCATAATTTTCCGGTGATTTTGATTTAAAATGAACAATATAAACAATATTTATACTGGGTGGCGCGGTGCGCTGTAGCTCGTGCACTCTTGAAGATTTCATTTTTGTTCGAACGGTATTGTATTAAGAAAGTAAAAATCTACTTCAGCAATTTATTTTGAAGTAAACAGGGTGTCCCAATTTTCTATAAAAAAAAATATTGGGAGGTTTTTTCAGATTGGAGGACCACTTTTTTGTTGAAGATTCAAGAGCGTCCTAAACTATGCTATAATGTCTTTGAGTAATGGGTTTTTTTGTGAGTAGTTTCGTCATAATATTTTTGTTCCGTAAAAATTCATGAAAATAGGCTCTCACATCATCGCATGCTCCTTCGGCCAGAGAGGATGAAGACTTTTATCATTTTGTTTTCTTATTGCTCAACGATAGCTTTATTAATGAATTGAAATCCTCATTTTGAACAGGAGTGACTCAAAAAATTATTGAATGTTGTAATTTCAAAATATCATACCTTGACTTTTTCAAATGGAACACCCTGTATTTTATTATTCATGTCAACGCATAAAATATTGTGCTATATTTTGCAGAAGTAACCTTATCTTTTCTTTTTCGTAATGATTCAAGTAGTATAAAATGAAACCTAAACAAGATAATTCTTTGAAATAATGATAAAATCCTCTGATTTTATTATTTTAGTTCACTTTTATATTTCGAAAATGGTCGAAGATAAAGATAATATTAATTCAGCAAAAAGTGGTCTTCCAATCTGAAAAAACCTCCCAAGATTTCTTTAAAGGAAATTGGGACACCCTGTTTACTTCAAAATAAATTGCTGAAGTATATTTTTACTTTCTAAATACAATACCGTTCGAACAAAAATGTAATCTTCAAGAGTGTACCAGCTACAGAGCACCGCGACACTGGCGAATCACCCAGTATACCTTTATGACTAATCTTGTTGAGTTTATACTATAGAACAGCTGCAGGAAGAAAAATAAAATGCTTAGACCCTTCATTCAAGATAAGCTAAACCATCTTTCGAAACTGTGTCATATACTGAGGGGAGATCTACAAATACAGCGCCTGTTTTAAGTTTACCCTAAAAATCCTGTCTCAATGAAAGTGGATAAACAGAAGTAAGCTGATAGGTCGATAACTACTAGGAAGTTCTGGATTTTTCCCATGGCAATAACTTCAGCCTTTCTAAATTCAACGGGAAGACTACCTGAGCTGAGTATGTCATTGTAAAAGGATAGTAACCACTTTTTAGCGTTATTTCATAGGTGTTTAAAAAATTCAGGGAAAATGCCATCAAATCCTGAAGCTTTAGGAACTTTAGTAGATTTTATTGCAGATTTGAGCTCTTCTTCCTCGAAGGGATTCGATAAATCCTCTACCGTGATAACATCCCTCCTCTTTTTATGTAAGATTAGTTTAATTCTATTCCTGTCATATCTACTAATCATAACATCTCTGTTAGACAGGACCGACGGCTTTACATCTCCTCCGAAAGATGGAAACTCGCGATTCTCCGAATCCGAAAAGTCGCATCGACTTTGTGGGAAGTGAAGCCAGGTAACTCAGCGCAGGAGACGAGCATCATATCCTCTACGCCACCGACCCGGTTTGGTTAGACATAATTGTTCGAGTGGCAGTTCAAAGGTGTTCGTGATGCGTTATGCTTAAAAAGTACGATTGCTCGTTGTTGTTGATGAATCATGTGACTGTATTTGTTAGATAACGATCCCTGCTTCACTTTTACTTGAAAAGAAGGTTTCTTTTCTACAATCACATCTTTCTCTTGAGCATTTTGCTTGGTCTGCATACATGTTGTAGTTGCTAAAAATTAGATTATAAGAATAAGGTGGATGAAAAGATGCAATTTGTGCAACGTTGTGATCGTATTGCGACAGTGTGGAAGATTTGTCTGGCTTTCCAAATTCGACGAATATATCGACCTAAGGGTTTAGTATTCGAAATTCCGCATTCAAAATCAAAAACTAACTCTTCAGCCGATTACCTAGATGGAGCAGATTATCTTTCACCTTCAAAAACTTAATTAACATACCAAATTCAAAAATTTCCATGATATTTAAAAGTATGAAAACAGTACTTCTTGATCGATAGATTATCATTAAATCTCAGTGTCATTTCAATAATTCGTTATACGAACATCCGAGTTCAATTTTGGGGCAACTTCTTTTCATTATTTTTACTGGAGATCTTTTAATTATTCTTCATGGATGTTACAGAGGTTACTATAACTATAATGCACCTTTAACTCCAGCGATGTCTACGCCAGTGTGGTGATAACTACAACGGAAAGGTGGTTAACAGAGGACTAACGGTCTATGAGACACTTTCAAATTATCAATTCTGATAAAGCTTCGGTAGATTATTAATAGAGTTATCATATCCATATCAAAAATCCTCCACGATTTGTCCACATATTCTTTTTATCACTGGATCATTTCTCAAATACTTTTATTGCTCTATTGACCTCTTAAAAATGATAAGGGATTTAAATCTCATTCATAAATACTCATGCACGAATTTGGTGTTATCTTCGATCGAAATTCGGTGCAACAGTTGTTGCGTCATTCACGAGGTTATAGTTTCTTTTAATTCCCAATTTCTAATTAATAAATTAAAATTAATTTTGGAGATTAATGAGAGTAGGAAAATAAGTGTTCACTAAACAATTTACATCAAAAGGGCGATTTTTATTTAAGTTAGCAAATATATAATACAAATTTATAATGAAGAGCAAAACAAATTAGATCGTTTTGAAATAATATTGATATATAGGGTGCGCCAAAGAAAACAGAAGATGCCAAAGGACTAGGTTTTTTTAAATATTGTATCGAAATTTCACTTCCGATAAAATCCAAGATGGCTGACTCATTCGAAAATGAGCAATATTTTAAAATCGCTGGAACGTTTTTTTTTTCACTTAAAATTTCGAATGGCGCATTCAGTCGATAGTTCAGTCTTTTCTGAACAATTTGACATAGTATACTTTTATAATGCGCGGGAAAAATTGTTAATATTTGAGGAAGTCGGCCATTTTGAATTCGAACGGAAATGAAATTTTAGGCTGGTTTTAGTAAAAAATGGTTCTTTGTTTTCCTAGAACATCCATGAAAAACACAACTTCAGGAGTGCCAACGCCATGAGGTGAAAAAATATTTCGATTTCAGCTGGAAATCAGAATAAAAAAAAATTCTTCACGCTACTTTTTTATCAATTCTTGGAATATTTTTGAGATCGATATGTCATATTTTTCAGACAAGACTGAATTTTCGACTGGATCTGGAAATATTGCTCATTTTCGAATTGGTTAGCCATATTGAATCTCACCGGAAGTGAAATTTCGATAGAATTTCTGAAGAATCTAGTCCTTTCTTCTAGCTTTCCAATGAAGAAAGAACTAATGATCTAGTTCTAAAAATGCGAAAGTTATAACGGAAAAAAAATTGTCCGGTTTTCTCTGGCGCACCCTATATTTCCGCGATTTTTTTGGAACTGTGGAGAAATCCGAATTCTAAGTCAACGCACTCAAAAGATAGAGTCGTTTATACAGTATTTTGCCGCATATTTTGACACTCGCAGGGGAATATAAAAAAATGTTATCGGCTACTTCCCGATAGCATAGAAGCATGAAATTCAGCGATAAGCAATGTCATATAACACGGATACAGGAAAAAACAAAAACAAAAACTGTTAATTTGTAGTTACATCATAATTTTTTCAGATAAGGAAATCATTCCTCTTTTTCAGGATGTAAAAGTATAAAGTTGAAATTTATACCAAATAGTTAGGTAGCGATTTCTTATAACCCGAGTAAAAGAAAAAATACGAAAACTGTAGATTTATAATTACATCACAAAAAAAATCACGATAATGAACTTATTGTCATTTTCTCTCACGTAGGCGAATCTTTTCTGTTGTCCTGAAATTATGAAATTCTCAAGAAGCGATACTTTGAAGCACAATTATCCGAACAACCTTGACTTATAGTGCCATTACTGAAAAAATCATTTGATTGTGATTAAAACCTTCTTAGTCACGAGAGATAATGATGTTCCAACTTCAGCTGTGATTGAAGATATTTTCAAGGTAAGAAATAAGAAATACACTGCACCAAGAAATTCACGCACAGTTTCGATATTTCAAATTTCTTTTCTGGTAAGTAACTTATTCACACCTGCTTTTTCGGATATGTTCGGACATATGCCAACAAAATTCGATGTTTCTTCTTGGCTCACATGTTCCTCTCATGAGAAATAAAATGAAAGTAATAAACTGATTTTGCAAGAAACCAACACATACTGACAACAGTACTTGTTGATCCAATTTTGCGAGTAACGTTCGTTCTTTTCAAAATTATAATTTTCGTTAATAATGCAATGAGAATCACGAGATTTGACTCCGGCAGAATGTGACCTAAGATGAACTTATATAATAGGTCGAAGGCTTGAGGTGCCCCGTTCAACTGTGTCCAGAATGATCTGCAAGCACAGGAAACTGGTAGTCATGAAAGGAGACTTGAACGAGAACGACCTTGAGCAACAATAGCGATCCATGACAATTATTCAAGGATTTTACTGTTGAGAGAACGGTTCTTTACTGCTAGGCAGCTTCGACAGAACATTGGAGTGCAAATTAGCACTGAAACTAAACGCCTCGCGGAGAATTTGGTTGGAGGTCTCGTGTCGCAACTCCAGGCGCAGCTCTAACCACACCACATGAAACAGCCTGATTGTATTTTACCAAGGAAGATGTCGATTGCTTGGAATCTAACCTGGAGAGAGTTTTGTTCACAGATGACTTGATATTTCATCTTTTTCATTTCCACCGACGTTCTCTAGTGTACATACACTAAATTCTCCGCGAGGCGTTTAGTTTCAGTGCTAATTTGCACTCCAATGTTCTGTCGAAGCTGCCTAGCAGTAAAGAACCGTTTTCTCAACAGTAAAATCCTTGAATAATTGTCATGGATCGCTATTGTTGCTTAAGGTCGTTCTCGTTCAAGTCTCCTTTCATGACTACCATGCAGATCATTCTGTTGAACGAAGCTTCGACCTATTATATAAGTTCATCCAGGTCACAAGAATCCGTGATTTCATTGCATTATTAACGAAAATTTTGTTTGAAAAGAACAAACGTTACTCGCAAAATTGGATCAACAAGTATAATTGTGAGAGGAACATGAGAATAATGTCCGAACATTCCGAAAAACAGGTGTGAATAATTGAATAATAACCAGGAAAGAAATTTGAAATATCGAAACTGTGCGTTAATTTTTGCTTATTTCTTACCTTGAAAATGTCTTCAATCACAGCTGAAGTTGGAACATCATTATCTCTCGTGAATAAGAAGGTTTTAATCACAATCAAATGATTTTTTCAGTAGTGGTACTATAAGTCAAGGTTGTTCGGATAATTGTTCTTCAAAGTATCGCTTCTTGAGAATTTCATAATTTTAGGACAACAGAAAAGATTCGCCTACGTGAGAGAAAATGACAATAAGTTCATTATCGTGATTTTTTTTGTAACGATGGAATCTTAGGAGCAGCCTAGCTCCATTATTTCGGTCAAGAAGATTTTGCATTGTTTTGATCGTTTTCATCGAATAACTACAAATGTTCTATGGTTCGTCCGCTCACGTGTGTTCCTTCGCCCAGCCATTAGGGGTAAATCATTATTCCGTTATTTTCTTCAAATTGGGTGGAAATTTTGTCATCATGTTATATATTTTGAAAAGGAAAAAACGGCAATCGGAATATGCCAAAAAACTATGTTCGTATTTAAAAAAATGCAACTTTATGTCATATCTGTCATAATTAATGAAAAAAAAAACCTCGAGTACGTCACTGGAATGTACTCAGAAAACCGTTTTAGAAACGTAAAAACAGATTTCAATTATCTTCTATAAGAACCGAGATATCGGGAAAAAAAGAAATCCGGAAATTTTCAAGATTCGCGAATAACTCAAAAACCACTGAAGTTAGAATAATTCTGATTAGCTCTATGAATTTGTCTCGAAAAAGTAGCCAAGGGTCGTGAAAACCCCATCTCTCTATCCTAAATAATAACAGAGATGCTCCTGGTGGACCCCCAAAATGGGACATGCTGTACAGTCGTCGAAATGAGATATATGACCAGTGAAACTTTTTACTAGCCTCTGGTTTTGGTGGAGGTTCAATAAACGCGTCGGGAGGAATTATTTTGAATATCCGCACTGACCTGGTCATCGTGAATAATGGAACACTGAATACTCAAAAGTACGTTACAATTATTTTAGAAGAACATGTTGTTCCATTGACTGCTAAAATGGGTGGAAACTTCTTCTTTGTACATGATAACGTCAGACGTCACCAAGCTCATATTGCTAGGAACTACCTTCTAGATGACGAAATCACTTCAATGGAGTGACCTGACTGAAATGCAGACTTCAATTCCATCGAATATTTCGCGAACATTCCCAATAGAAGATCGAGAAGCCAGCAAAGCTAGCAAGCGACCATGAATGAAGGTCTGAACAGACTTTAACGATATTCAAAATGCTATAAGGTCATTCATTTTCAGTATGAGTCGATGATTATCGACAGGAGTGGAAATATCCAGTCTTAACAGGATTTGAGGACTTTGATTCTATCAAAATCTTTGATTATTAGTTTTATTTCAATTTATATGGGTACCATTTTCATTTCGATTGATTTCAAGCATTCCTTAGTGCTAGTGGATTACTGAAATATTATTCTTCGAAATATCTAAATTTATTTTGAATAAATTTGAATTTTCTATTTTCTGCTTTAATTTCTTGGCGGAGTGTATAATAATCGAAGACTGTGTGCTAAATTTTGTGTTGAAACAAACAAACAAGAAAGTTTTTTGCGACGAAGCACATGAATTATTCATTCAGTATTCAGGCAGATGTACGGCTTGTAGTTAACGGATTTTTTCAGGGAATTTCAAGATACTCATTAGTAATTAATTACTTCAACTTATATTTTGACGCAAAGTTGATTGGATGTGTGAGGATCTTCGCCCACAATGCGACCCAGGTTTCCGAGACTCGACGACTCAAGTATCGTAGCGAATATATCTGTGAGTTTATACGGATCTCACAAAATATTGGCACCTCGATGCCAGTTTCACGCGAGTAGTAGTGTAATATCGTCTCTACGCAAGTCGTGCCAAGTTCAAAGATGGTAGTGTTAATAGTAAATATTAAATTCATTTCTGATGTGGAGAAATCTAGTTGTTCTTTAATTATACACGCAAGGAATATTTTAAAAACGATATTACATAAAAATCATGGTCGGAAGTATCAAAAATTACAAATTGCGTCAGACATTTTCCCTTGGTATTTTCAGAACAATTGCTAAATTTGACTGATGTTTGACAATGCGAATTTCGCGATTTCAGTAGCAACGTGAACGAAATGTTAGCGCCAATATGTTAGTGACAAGTATCATACAATGGTATCGGAAACTAGCATGGTCTTTTGGAAGAAGATTCCCAGTGATGAAAACGTTGAATACTCAATTAATAAAATAAACTTGAAAATCCAATTTTGAAGACTGATTTCCCGAAGAGAACTTAAATATACTCGTAAATAGCGGGAACTACTTATTCATTGACCTACAAGGTTCTACAGAATCCTCAGTGCTTGAATCCTACGTTTACCTGTCGGATTTTTTTCGAAAAGCTTATCCACAGAAGAAGCATGTTAGATCTCATTCTTCGTAATTCCTGCGTTGTTACAAAACGTGAAATTCTAGAAGTACTGGAAAGGTCTTTGTGAAGTATACCAACAGTATCAGGAAACAGTATTGATCATCGGATGGAAGAAAAATCCAAAGACAATTACCGTCCGCGAGTTGGTGGAGAAGAACATCTCCTGCGATTTCACAACGAAATCTACTACAAGGAGCGAGAAATATCAATGTTAGCGACTGGAATGACAGACAGAGGATACTTGCAGCAGCATTGTGTTGTAGGAGGTTGACGAGTTGACCATATATCTGTTCATGCAATCAAACTGATTTCATGAAAAAATATAAATCCACCACCCGGTAATTAATACCATTGCCAGGCAATGATTATAATCATAACATATCCTGGAATCATTATATATTAGGATTACGTTAAATAATATGAGAATATATCAAACTACCAGAATATATACAAACTATAGCATCATCAGACAATGACATCAATGTACCAACGAGTACTGTCAAAGGCTTTCTCCCCGGTAAAATCCAGTGTACGGACCTTAGTCAAGTAACACTGAATGTTACTCATTCATAGTTTTCCTTGTGTGAAGTGATGAACGATCGAATAGAATACTGCTCTGAATATAAAAATGATAAAATTGTCAGCGAATTATATTACATTTATATATACAAATAAATAAAATATGCAATGAGATTCTGAGCAGTATAAAATAAAAGAAAACCTATGACTCTACCTCATTATTTTTTCGGAAAGACTACGGATATTATTACAAGATTTGATGACTGTTATCTTCTATAACTGTTGAAACAAATTCTTCTTCAGACCCAAAATCGCAGTATTTTTGTGAAAAACAAATATTTTCTTCAATTTTCCAGATTCTTTCAATCTCGTCGCCAAGCATCATACATTTAGAAATTTTGTGAATGTAATTATTTTGTATATTTTGTGGGTCGGGTATAGCAATATCAATTATATATGTTATTCGATTCTGTTTATCAGTAAGAATGATATCTGACCTATTGTGTTTTACAGCTCTGTTGCATAGAATTGTTTTATGAAAATAAAGTTTATATTTCTCATTTTCACAAATAATCTCAGGTTCATATTTGTAACATTTTTTTGGGAATGACGTCATGTTCAATTACTAGATTAAAATGAATAATATTAGCGACGGCATTATGTCTTTCTAAATAATCTGTTGAAGCAAGGACTGAGCAAGATGATAATATATGAAAAACTGTTTCTGAAGAACAAAAACATCTACGGCAAGAATCATCTATATTTTGCTTGATGACGTGTTTTCTATAATTCCTCGTGAAAACAATCTGATCCTGGATAGCAATTGCCAAGCCTTCTGTTTCAGCAAACAATTCTGCAGAAACTTACCATCCATTTGATGCGATTTCATCAATATAATCATTCTTCAATTCTTCAGGGTGTTTTCCGTGTAATTCCTTCTGCATCCAACTTTCTCTTTTGGAATGATTAGCAAATATATCAAAATCTACCTTTTGCATTGTCAAGTTCAGAGGTGTAAGATTATAATCTGAAGCAACAACAATATCATGTAGTTTAGACGTTCTCTGTTTATTATGAAAATGGGAACGTAGATGAAAAATCTGTTTACTATGAAGATTATTCAAATCAGTTAGTCCACGACCTCCAAGATATCTAGGTAGTGTAACTCTCTGAACTTTGGGTGGTGCTTATGATATTTACAAAGCATTTTCCTCGTTTGACATTATAATTCATTTAGATCAGTTTAAGACCATTTTAATAATTCCAAAAGAAGATGTAAGAATAGGAACTTCATAGGAGTTGATAGCTCTGATAAGGTTTTTACTAGTTAGACTCGAAGAAGGATATGCTTCAGCTTGTATTAAGAAAAGACTTCTATTTGGTGGTGGGTCCCTTAAAATTCGGGCACATATTTGTTCAGAACGACGTGAAAATTTGGTCTTCGTTGATATTTGTGTAACACCTTACATCTACATTGCGAACATGAAGCATAATACAAGACCACCTCAAGCTCTAGCTGTTACGTAATATCTAGATGAAAGAGCAATGAGGCGATTTTGGCGGCCTGCCTAGTCTGGAATTATGTTGAAGTCGATATAGATTCTTCAAGAGACGTGGTAGATTTATATGGAGAGATTCTGATTCTGTTCACTTCCAAACGCTATCTACGCTTTCAATCTCATTGGTGGCATTTTTCAACAACATAGGGAACACTGTTTTACTTGTGAGAAAGAAGCGTAATTGTATATGATTGAAAATTGAACAGTACCCTTTACTTGATGCAAACCCATTTAAAATGATAAATACAGCAAATTTGATTTACATTCATTTACTTATTTCGACGACACTGCGCCATCATCAGATAAATATAAAATGGAAGCTAAACTAAGGTACAACAATTTATATACCCTTCAGTCCATGAATGAGGACGCAATAGAAGCTTAACCCCAAGTTTGTGGGGTTGCCGCCCTTGACCCCGGCCGACATCTTGGAAAAAGGGGTGCTAACACCTTTTTCGGGATTTCTCGGAAATTTTACGTCCTACGAAAAATCTGTGGCAACATAACTCGTAGCAAATTGCTTTGCCTACAAATATGCTTTTATAACTTTTCGCCCTAAATTCAAAATTAAAGAAGTTATACGCAAAAAAGTGAGAACATTTCTATAGAAATTTTTTTTTGCTCTATAACTTTTTTTTATACATTTTACAGAAAAATGATCTCAGGCCAATCTTGTAGATGGTCTTCTGAGGAAAATTTTTCTCTTTGAATTGTTTTTCAATTGCATTCATTAAAAGCGCTGTTACAGCGCTCCAAAGTTGACTGGATTCGTCAATGCTCATGAGAATCCGGTCAAAACAAAATTTTTAACTCAGTTTTATGATCTTTTTTTTCTTATTGTAAATACATTCTCAAAAATTTTCGTAAAATCCGTAACTATAACTGTACTTATTCATTCCTAAACGTTTTCCTTACTATAGAACTTACCAACTTATTCATACTCATAGTAATTCCTATAAACAAAACCTGCGTACACCTGGTCAGTTACATAGCCCTTCAAGTTTTGTGAATGTATATCTTATAGCACAGAATTTGCTGTTTCTTCATGTTTTCTCAGGATGTGATACAACATTAGCAGCCTATAATATGGGGAAAAACTGAAATTTATAAAAATTATGGAGAAACATCCTGAATTAGCTGGTGGTATCGCGCTATACCTGAATGAGAAAGTCGATCCATCTTTTCTCACTCTTGTTGGCGTTTGTTTTTTCGTAGCTTTATAAGGCGGTAATAAAGACGACTCATGAGACGGTATGCAATAAAAACGATTTGCCAAGACAATGACTAAAAATTCATTTAGTTTATCATTGCTGCCTCCCACACAAGATGCAGCCTGTTTTCACAGTCTCCGAGTATATCACCAGGTCCAGTCATGGCTGGGAAGATATCAAAATCCTGAAGATTGAACTTCCAAGCCTCAAGCAGCTTCCAGATCTCATAAAATTAATTTTCTGCAGTTGCAAAGAAATTGTGGAAGCATGTGTAGCTGCAGAAAGGCAGGCCTTACATGCTCTACAGCAGGGGTGCGCAAACGGTCGAACGCGAGTGCGTTTTGAGTAGATCTCGAGAATAAAAAACTTTTAATAATAGGTAACTAAACTACAAAAATTTATTACTAAATAAAATAACACTCTGCTAGCGGCAAAAGGCGGCTTTATCAAAGGAACGCACGGTACTTGTTAAAGAAAAGACGCGTTTTTTATTTTTGCCGTTTTTCTAGAAATTTCGGGCGGCGCGTTTGACGGTAACATTCTAGAGATTCGTTCACGCCGATATAAATATTGCACCTGCAGTAATTGGAGTCATTCTGAATTGTAACTTGAAGGCAATACCACGTCGATACAAAGTTTTTTATTAAATAGTATAAAATGAGTGAAGCGAAGAAATCTAAAACCTATCTTTTTAAAAACGATTGGGAGGAAGAATTTTTCTTTTGTATGGTAAAGGATAAGTGCGTTTGTCTCATTAGTCGTGCGTCAGTCGCAATACCTAAGCGTGGTAACTTAAAGTGGCACCATAAAACGGTTCATAAAAACTATGAAAAGGATTTTCCGCCACAGAGTAAATTAAGAAAACGAAAAGTACGTGATTTGATATCTTGTTTGAAAAAACAACAAACCATGTTCGCAAGACCAGCCAAACAATCAAAAGCTGCTAAGATCGCGTCATTCAAAATATCTCATATATTAGCGAAACACAAGAAACCATTCGAAGATGGATCGAATGTGAAGGGAGCATTCATTGAAGCGGGTGAGACTTTATTTGATTTTAAAAATAAAACAGAAATCATGCTTGCTATTAGAGAACTTCAGTTATCTGGTCCGACTATCACAAGGCGGATTGAAGTCATGAGTCAGAACATTGCAGATAAACTGAAATATGATATCATGAAATGTACATACTTTTCTTTACAGTTCGACGAATCTACCGATATGACAGGCACTGCCCAGCTGTGTATCTTTAGTCGGATGGTATTCAATGACATGTTGGCTGAGGAAAAATTTTGGACAATCATTCCTCTGAAGGGAAAGACGCGTGGCGAAGATATATATACCGTTTTCCTCAATTTTGTAAGAAGCTGCCAATATATATATTGGTGTGCAGTTTTAAACACGGAGGAAATGATGGGCATTGCAACAAAAATTGTGAATTCCATCCCTTCACGTAGCTTGCAACGGCGGCTCTTTAAGTTGCAGTTGGAAGATAGGGAGTCAGCTGAACACACTGATTTAGTTCTTCACACGGACGTCGGGTGGTTGAGCTCCTTAAAATTCCCAGAAAGGTTTCAAGAATTATTGACAAAAATAACAGATTTTATAGACGAAAGAGGTGATGACACTCAGATGTTGAAAAACGAAAAATGGCTGACTGATTTGGCATCTTTGACTGTGTCATAATGCACTTCAACACCATTAACTTAGGGCTTCAAGGTAAAGGAAAAACTTATTATTGAGATGATCAGAGCAGTAAACGCATTCAAAAGTAAATTGCAACTTATGATAGATCAACTGAAAAGAAAGGATCTGAAACATTTTCCGTCTTTGAAAGTAAAGATTCCTCAGTTGAATTATGACACGTATGAGGCTGAATTATCAAATATTTTGAGACAATTCGAAATACTTTTTTATGATTGCAGTAAATTGGCAAATATAGGATCATTCATGAGTTATCCTTCTTGACATTGATGAATTAGTTACTGCAATAGCAAGTCAGTTTAATATGAACTCATGTTCTGTTGAGAATGAGTTGGTGCAGATTATATCAAATATACATCTCAAAGCTACAGCATCTGATACAAATTTCTGGTGTTTTATATCTGAAGATAAATATCCAAATCTAAGGCAAATCGCTCTTCAACTGACGGAAATGTTTGGGTCAACTTACTTGTGCGTGTCTCCATTTTCTGAAATGAAGATAATTAAGTCAAAATATTGCAATCGACTAACTGACGATCATATGTCATCATGCTAGCGATTAGCACTCAGTGGTTACGTACCATCTTATGAAAAGTATGCTACTCGAAATTTCGAATAACTTTGAGTTTTTTCATTGATATTATAGAGAAGAACCTAACAAAACCTAACCCAAACCTTGACTAAAATAATGTATTGTGCGGAAAGTTAATATATATATATATATATATATATACGGTATATAACGGTACACCCTACCTAGGTAAGTAGGTAGGGTGTATCGTGTATGTACGACAACCCTGCATCACACATACTTGCAGTCTCTCAGAGTCGATCGTAAGTAGTCTAAAAATATTAGGTAGATTGCCAGCAGTTCAAGTTTGAGCACCCCTGCTTTATAGTATGCCTCCATTGTTTTGGCAAAACATGCAGCAATATCATGGAAATATCGAAGTTAATGAAAGAAAATGAATTCGAAGATGAACTTACAACTATGACTCCAATTTCAACTCCTGTCATACCCCAAACCTTCACATTCGACGTTGAATTACATTCTGAGCCACAGCCTGGACCATCTAAGAAAAGTAGAATAGAATAGGTAGCTAATAATTCATTTAAAATATGACAAGGGCGGTAACCCCACAAACTTGGAGTTAAGCTTCTACTGAACCCTCCCCCACATGTCCCAAAAATAAAATTGCGTCTTCTAAAATATGCAAGGTTCATGTAACAATACAATGGACTACTAGGCAATTTCAGAGAACTATTATCTAAATCACTCAACTGAAAACAAATTAAGTGAAGGGAATTATTGTCAAAATCTACATTCTCATTTAATAATAGGCTGAAAGGTATATCTGATATTAATTTCAAGAGAGTCCCAAAAATTAATGTCAAATTTTTCATCAGATGAATGTAATATTTTCAAATTTCAGTTGGATTACAGTTTTCAATTAAATGGTTCGCGTAATTAGAATTAGTTTTTTATTGATTAAACCAAGATACTGTCCATTGACTCTTATACTGTCAGTTCAATCAATATACATCTTACTACAACTACCTCAGCTCAGTTTGTACAAACAAGATTTCATCTCTTTATTTATCTTATTTTTATTATTTTTGATGTGTTTGGATAGACTACTGTTGGTTTGGAATGAGACCTGTAATCGGAATTTTTCCAGTAGATCTTTGAAATTGTCTGATTTTCCCAACGTATATGAGACTAACATATCTGTGTTGATCTTTAGATTTTGGATATACCTGTTCTATTGCCTTGTGTTTTCGTTTTTCGTTGAGTCAGTTAGAATATTTGGATTAGAACCATTAATCAATGCTATTTGTTTAATAATACACAATTCTTTATCGAAATTATCTAAAGATAAAGGACCATTCAATAATATGAGGATCAAGCTGTAGAAAGCTGCCATTTTATATTGAACAGGTTGAAACGACTTAGTGTGAATTACGATATCCGTATGAGACGGTTCCTAAAGGTCGAGAAATTATGAGTATATTTTATTCAGTATCCTTTTGTTCAAGTTCGGTAGCGAATTTTATTTTCGGATAAATTGAATATATAAATTTTTCGAAAATACACACACCACAAAAATTGTCGCATCGCCTATTATTCTGTATTCCACAATCGATTAAGCAGCTCGATCGCAGTTTCTTTGTTAACATACGTTTTTTGACATATGAGGGGGAAAAAAATCTTATCTATGTAGTAACATTTGTTTCCATATGATCTTAAACACGTCTGAAACAAGAATGAGTTTATTTGACTATCAGTATTCATTCCAAATTCTCTTCATTTTTCTGCAAGTTTTCTATGTTTCTTGTGATTTTCGAATCTTTGAATTTATTGTAATGGCTGCTGAACGTCCTGGATGCTATTTGAGTGATCATAAAGTGGTAAGAATTATAACACTTCTAGAGGAGGACGAAGCCAACGTTACGTGGCTAACTTGTTGAATGTTAACCAAAGCACTACTTCAAGAGCAATTAATCGGTACTACGAAACAGGGAAATATGGAAGAAGGGCCGGACAGGGGAGAAATCAGATAACAACACCAGTTGATGATCGTTGGCTTCGTTTAACTGCACTAAGAGTTCGGCACTGTACGGCTAGAATGCTACAAAATGAACTTGCACTTTCCAGAAATGTACATATTCCATTGCAAACTGTTAGGAACAGGCTCAGAGAAGACGATATCAGACCAAGGGTGGCTTCTACCGGCCCGCGTCTCAGCAGGGAGCATCGAGTTGCAATACTTCAGTTTGCGAGAGAACATGCAAATTGGGGTATTCCAGAATGGTCGAATGTTCTCTTTACCGACGAGTCCCGGTTCTGTCTAGTATCAAATGATAGACGCATGCCTGTATACAAACGACCTTGGGAACGGTATCAGCAATGTAATATCCGGCAAATCGAAAACTTCGAAGGGGGCTCAGTAATGGTGTGGGGAGGCAATTCTTTCCATGGTCGAACTGAGTTAGCCCTAGTGAATAATGGAAGAATGACAGCGGCAGATACATCGCAGATATCCTTGAAACCCATGTTGTGCCCTTTGGCCCATTGATTGGCGATAACTTCATTTATATGCATGATAATGATCGGCCTCATGCAGCTAGAGTAGTTACAGAATTTATGCAAAATGCCGAAATTGATATTTTAAGATGGCCAGCCAGAAGTCCCGGCTTGAATTCCATAGAATATGTTTGGCACAACATGAAGTGGCAAATTCAGCAACGTAGGATGCCTTGTAGAATACTCCAACAACTAGAAAATCTGCTTCCTGAAATTTGGAACTCAGTGACTCAAAAGTACATCCAAAATTTGTTTGAGGGGCTTCTAAGATGTATACTGGCAGTAATTAGGGCCCGGGGAGGAAACACTTGATTTTGAAAAGGATTAGTAACCATTCGATGCTAGTTGATTGGTATCTTCGCGAATGTTTGAAGATGGTAGAATTTTTTAATTTTTAATTAACTCGAAAATTGTTGATATTTTCCATCATAAACTCATCTCTTATGAATGATATCTTCTCATTTTACACTTTTGAAAGTTACCAAGCGACTCTTGAATGACCAACCTAAAAGTTTATATAGTATTGTCGTAAAAGTATGGTAGCCTCACATACGTTGGGAATGTTAGCAATAATTCAAAACATGTATTGTAATATTATTAGTAATCTATCCAAACCGATCAAAAATAATAAAATTAAAATAGATAAAGGCAAGAAATCTGGTGTATAAAAACTTAGCTTCGGTAGTTGTAGTAAAATGCAGAACTTGCAGAAATGTCAATATTAGAGTCAATAAACATTATTCTAGTTTCACCAATAAAACTACTAATTATAACCACGAGAACCATTTATGCTAAAAATCAGAATTTAAACAAAAATCTCAAAATCATACACTCATCTGATAAAAACTTGATATTAATTCCTTGAAATCAATAGATATTTACTTTCCAACTTATTGAATAAACAGGTAATTTTGACAGTTATATCTCAGTTTGTTTCTGGCTGAGTGATTTTGATAATAGTTCTGTCAATTTTCCTAAAGTTAAAGCTTGTTGAAGATACTTTAACTCTCTTTTAATCCAATTATGTGATATATATAAATTGTTGTACCTTAGTTAAGTTTTTATTTTGTATTTTCTGTTTCAAATATAGTTAATTAGTGTAAATCAATGTTTTTTTTGTGTATTATATGATATGGAGTATGGTCTGTCTGCTGGCTGAACAAACAAACAATATTCCCTCACCTAATTTTCATATTATGAGATGTAAAAAGTCTGATTTCAATTAGAAAATCATTTTCCAAGAATTTTCAAAACCTCGTCCTAACAAGAACGAACACCAAAAGAAGAATTATCTATTACATATCGGCGATTCACTTTTATTTATATAGATTAATTTAAATCTATTTGCAAACACTTGAAGTGATGAGTTCTTCTTTTTTTCAGACAATATATCCGGAAAGAACGATTTTACACAGATGCGAATATTCCGGATGCTGCAGAGGAGTTAAACGATGTCTTCCTAACAAAATCGACGAGGTCCAGCTAGTTTTTGCAATCACTTCCACAGACAGAAAACCCAGTATTCACTACGTTGAAATCACAGCTTTAAACCACACTGAGTGTTCTTGTCAAAACAAAAAGGACAAACCGAAAAAATGACCTACAGAATAGAAGCTTTTGTTGATAGATGTCACCTCTTCTGATGTAATTTGCGGGAAAAGCGAAACGTCCTAACACTGAAATGCAGTTAATTTGAAAGGAATGAACTGTAACCTGTAAGTATTTTATCTCAGTTGAACACCCAGCATTTCAGTGTCTGTATTTTAGAACTATTTGGCAGTGTACTGCCAAGCGCCGCTGTAGTGTGTTGGTCTTGAGTGTTTAGAAAATCAATACATGCTGAGAATCTTCTCTGGGTATAAATTATTATTAATTGTGCACATTATTAATTGTGCACCAAGTTTTGATTCAGATAAAATGCTGAGATACAGTACGAACATTAACGTTTATATTTAGAGAAGTAGACACACATATGTCAAAATAGTAAGAATATAAAATTTATCTCAACTTCGTATGGTGTAAAACAAAGTTTCATATGTGGTTTTTTCAAACCACACATTATATGATATGTTTGCATCTGTTTTTCACACATGTGTTATAGTGTTGGTTCAATTCAGAAGAAGTAGTAGGATATCCGTTAAAAATTCAGTTTCAAATTTTTTTACTAATGAGGTACTCTAATACGGACATGCATCATTCAAGTCATGATGTAATGAACAAGACAGGATGTTTGAGGGTGGGGCTACACAGGCAGAAATTTCACAAACGATGGGATCAAGTCAAAGCATTACTTCACGATTGATGGCCCGGTAGAGAAAAATAGGGTTAGAACAGGGGAGACCGGGGTAATGTGCAACATGGGGTAGATTGCAACACCCTCGATTTGCGAAAAACCATAGGTATGGCAATAGTGCTCCTGAACAACTAGAGACTCTTCGTGGAGCCAGTGCGTCCTTCGTTACCAGTTATCGGCCGATGCTCAGTCGTTTTTTGGTGTTAGAGCTGTCAGTATGTTATTTCGGAAGAGTGAGTTGATGAAGCCACTTTTTTCGATTCATGCATATGTTCGTAATGATGAATTATTCACTCAACTTTCTGAAAATAATACTACAGTTTTTCTATGTTTGAGTAGGAAGTGATAAATTTTGTTTGGGGCATATTGTAACAAAATCTTTGGGGCGAACTGAAACATATTAGAGCTTGTTCCCGTCACACGGATCAGTCAGTCCATTTAAGAATAAGAGATTACAAGAAGAAAGGTATCCGAAGCAACACGCCCAAAGAAGGCATCGAAGAAGGTATAACCCCTATTATGAATAACGATGAAACAGTGAGGTCTGTTGTAAAACACATTTACCTCGTTACCTTATTCCGTTATGTAAAAAAGACAAGGCTCGGGATATTGAAGGTAATCAGGATGCAGTGATCACTCCTCAGAGTGTGTGTTACTTCAGTAAACCTTTTTTTGTCAAGAACAGACCAAGAAGCTAGTTGAGTGTCTTTAATATGCCTTTAAAATATATCTTGGTCTCAAACTTAAATGAAATTCTTTCCATTCGCATACCAGATGCAACAAGTCCACAATAATTTCGATGAACAAGAACAAAGCTGGCAGCTGTGCACGATAAATCTGGTTTCACTGCTGTTGATATTTGGAATTGAGAAGAAACCGGTGCAAGATCGTCTAGAACAGGGGTCTCCAAACTTTGAAGCCTTAGGGCCATAATATTTTTTCGGTACATTCCAAGGGCCAAAAATAAAATTTCAATTTTTCTGTCCACCTAATCAAACATATGCGTTTTGCATTTCAATTACTATTGATTGTGTATTAAGTATAATGTGACAAGTAGGAACATCTAGTGGTGAGTAGTAATACTATGCAGGTACTATCTATTCGGCTACCCACTAACTACTAACAGGTGGCATGTTTGAGAATTTCCGCATTGGTTCGAGAAAGTTCTGGTTCTGACTAGTTTTTTCGATCACTTTTAGATTGTAGCAATTGCAAAGGTCAATGTGCGTGGGAAAGGCGAAGGAAGCGAAATTGCCTATTTTGCAATAAAGTAACACCCGTGCATAAGTAAGAGTATTTTGATTAGACTTGTTTTATGTTTGATCTATAAGTATGGAAAAGAAGCGAAAAATAGACAATGAATGCTAAACGTTCCAAGATAAATGGAACTTTCAGTATTTTGTGATTGAGTGCAATAATAAGGCGCTATGTCTAATTTGTAATGAAACCATAGCTGCTCTCAAAGAATATAACTTTGAACGTCACTATGAATCGAAACATCTTCGAAATAACTCTAAATATACAGGAAGTTTGCGGACGGAAAAATTTGAAACTTTGAAGCGCGGACTGAAATCGCAGCAATCTTTGTTTACCAAAGCAAATGCTGAGCCAGAGTCTACAACTTGCGCCAGCTTTCGAGTGGCTCGTGAAATTGTGAATCGTGGAATACCATTCACCGATGGAGAAATGATAAAAGACTGCTTGATTGCAGTAGTGGAAGAAATATGCCCCGAAAGGGTTAATTTATTGAAAGTTGTAAGTTTGTCAGCAAACACCGTGACTCGGAGGGTGTAAGACATCGCAGAAAATATATATCTCAACTATCTGACAAAAACGAACATCTTGAGTGGTTTTCTCTAGCCTAAGATGAGTCAACGGATGTGTCAGATACTGCTCAGATGTTGATTTTTATCCGTAGAGTTGATAAAAGCTATGGCGAGTATGAAGAACTGCTTGATATTGATAGTATTCAGGCCCGGATAACTGGGGCAGTTATTTTTAAGGGAGCTGAAAATGGAAGAAGAACTTTCGATGGAAAAGTGTGTTTCACCACCGATGGAGGCAAAGATATGTGTGGAAAAATAAAGGAGTGGTCGCACTTGTGTCAAAGGCTGTAGAAAATGATTGTGGTTCAAAACCATTAGTCTTACAATGTATCATTCATTAACAGTCCTTGTGCGGAAAATGTTTGATAACTTCATCATATCCACAGGACAAGGGAACTCGTTTTAGGACACTTGAAAATATCCAAACAGCTGTAACCGAACATCTAACGGCTATTCTATTATCCGAGTTCTAGCTATGCTATGATCATTGGAAGGACCCTCTCCAGCGATGTTTGGTTTCCCAAGGGAACTATTATGAAGGAGACAATATTGCATTGTAATTATATTTCGATAAAGAATTGAGAAAACAATCAGTCTCACTACTTTATTTACACACCTCGTACATATACAATTGGCGCTCTCCAACGAACCGACACAGAAGACTACCAGAGGCACCTGGAAACGATGAAGACAAGAGTAGATCAAACAAAGAAAACTTCAAAACGCCAGACTAGTTTGACAGTAAATCGTAACACTACATACTGTCCTACTACTTGCAGTGGCCAAACTCAGCTAGCGATCAAGTACTTGATTGGATGTTAAATAATGATAAATAAATTTCTACGGAAGTTTGAATATTGCCTCCTGAATAAAAACCTTTAATGTGTTTGCACATATATCGATAAAATTTGGGTGTTTATCGGATATTGAGATGTAACTTCTCGTTTTATTCAAGTTCGATATTGTGTCGTTTTTAGTGAAAACCCCTTTACCGGAATCCGATTAAGTATGCCTTGGATAAATTTCGAAGAGACGTTATACAAGGTCAAATTGATTTTCAAAATCGGCAATAAATATTCAATACAATGTTTTGCCAGCAGATCGGGGAAGCTCTGAAAATAACTAAACATAGGGAAATCGACATAATCCTGGGCGATCTCAATGCAAAGATCGGCGAAGGACAAAGTGGGCGGAATGTAGGATATTATGGTTTGGGGAAACGTAATGGAAGAGGGGATCGACTATTGCAACTCTGCCAAGAGCATAGCCTCATAATTACTAACACATTCTTTAAACTGCCTAAAAGACGATTGTTTACATGGCGATCACCTGCAAATAGACCGAAAATAATCGTAAGAAACCAGATAGACTATATCATGATCGATGAGAGGTATCGTCACTCAGTTAAATCGGTGAAAGCATACCCTGGAGTAGATGTTTCCTCTGATCACAATCCACTCATCGCTAATGTCTCACTCAAACTCGAAAATACAAAGAAGCAAAGAAAAATACCCAAACTAGACACGCAAATGCTTAGAAAACCTGAAACAATGGAAAATCTCCAGAAGTAGTTGAACGAAAACCTTGATCCAATAAATATGAGCAATAATATTGAGGAACAGTGGAAATCACTAAAGCAATGCCTGCTTGATCCATGCAAGGAGATATTGACAACCAACACAAAGAATAGAGAAAACTGGATGACTGGTAATATACTGGACATGATGGAAGAAAGAAGACATTTCAAAAATACCAACCGTCACAAACACAAGGAGATAAACTACGAGATCAGAAGAAAGATAAGGAAGGCCAAGGAAATCTACTTGGAAAAGAAATGTGAAGAGATCAAAGATTTGCAGAGTAGGTACGATTTTTTTTAATCTACACGAGAAAGTATAAGAGTTGACAGGGTTGAAACGACAAATTCCTTCGAGTATACTCCTTGACAAAAACGGAAACTCTATAACATGGCTAGAGGACCTAACTGAAAGAATATATTGAGGAATTATTTACTGATGAACGCGGAGAATTAGACCAGATAGAAATCCCGCCAAAAGAAATGGGTCCGAATGTCACACAACAAGAAATATCATACGCTCTGAAAACAATGAAGAATGGAAGAAGCCCTGGACCTGACGAACTCCCCATAGAAATACTGAAAATAATAGAGGTAAAACACATGGATATATTGGTAAAACGGAATATACAAGTCACGTGTCATACCTACAGACTGGCTTACTTCAATCTTTGTCTGTCTTCCCAAGAAGACAAATGCCAGAGAATGTGCTGATCACCGCAAAATTAGTTTGATGTAGCATACCTTGAAGTTGCCTCTAAAAGTCATCCCGAATCTCGTATATCATAAATTAGACCTGGATATTGATGAAACCCAATTTGGATTTAGCAAAGGCTTAGGAACACGCGAAGCTCTCTTTTCGCTAAATGTGTTGATCCAGAGGTGCATGGATGTTAACCAAGATTTGTATATATGTTTCATCGATTATAATAAAGCGTTCGACAAAGTCCTACTTAAAAAACTTATGTCTTTCCTTAAAGCAAAACATATTGACTTTAATGATCTCAGAATAATTGCAAACCTTTATTATAGACAACGAGTAAAAGTACGCGTCAGCGATCATCTCTCGGAAGAAATTCAAATCAGAAGAAGGGTGAGGCAAGATTGTGTATTACACCACTCCTTTTCAATGCATATTTAGAAGAAATACTGAAGAAAGCTTTTGAAGGAGAAACAGCCGAAATGAAGGTAAACGGAATATCGATCAACAATATCAGATATGCGGACGACACTGCCATAATAGCAGAGAAGCTAGAAGATCTTCAAAGACTGATGAACAAGATAGTCGAGTATGGCGAGGAATACGGTTTATCAATGAACATCGAAGAAACCAAATTCATGAGAATATCGAAAACTCCACGAAACGAAGATAGTCTTACCGTTAATGAACCAGTGGAAAAGTGGAAAAATATCCATACCTGGGTACAATAATCAATTCCACAAACGACTATTCCCAGGAAATAAAAGTTAGAATAGAAAAGGCAAGGGCAAATTTCAACAAAATGAAAAGAGTAATATACACAAGAAATTTGAAGTTAGAACTGAGAGTTAGATTGGCAAGATGTTACGTATTCTCGACTCTGTTGTACGGAATGGAAAGCTGGACACTGAATGCGACTACCACAAAAAGATTGGTATCTTTCGAATACTGGGTTAACCGCCGAATTCTAAGAATATCATGGATAGAACACGTTCCAACACCGAAGTTTTGGAAAGATTGGACAAAAAAATGGAGATCATACCTACAATTAGAATTAGAAAACTACAATATCTAGGTCACATAACTCGCAGAGAGAGGTACACAGAGAAGCATCCAAGGAAAGAGAAGCGTTGCAAGAAGGAGGATATCATGGCTGCGAAACCTGAGTGAATGGTATGGATGCACGTTTGGTGAACTCAGAGCAGCCGTCTCCAAAGTCCGCATAGCTATGATGATTGCCAACCTCCGACGCAGAGAAGGCACTTGAAGAAGAAGAATTGACTTGACACAATATCGCCCAAGAATCACTACTTAACTTGCTACCTTGGAGGTGTAGGGCTGTAATCAAATCTTGGGTCACCCAAGAATTTATTTAATAAAATATTTTTTTTAATTTTATAAAATTCGAATTTTCAATAATTTTTTTCTGGAAGAAGGACTTACGGTTTCCGTTTTTGTTTTTTTCTGGACAGAGGTGGCTTCCAGGGGAAATTTCGTCATCGAAGCTATTCAAGAGGGTGATTAGTTATTTTTGATCAAATATTTCATCTATCATAACTCGGATACTGGTTGACTAAAATTATTTGGTTCTATCATGGCGCTACCCCTCATTTACCAAATAAGAAATGTTTTAAGCTATAACTATGAAAATAAGTGCATTGGCCTATTACATAGCTGCCAAAGTCACTTGGTCTTACCCTTCTAGATTCTTTATGTGGGGTTAATGAGCGTCCAGAGTGTATGAAGTAGGTATTGTTTGCAGAGAACTAGCAGTATATCGCAAAACAAACGCCAGTGCAGATGTACAAAATGACGAGCAAATGATTCGCAGAAGCATCAATGATGTGTTTCTACGATCCAGGTAATGTTTAGGAGCCGAAGGTAGCCATTTCGAATATAGATTTCAAAGATTTGTCCACTTGTGTAGCGTATTTCTCTTTCCTATTTCTGTTTATGTTTAAAAAGATTTTGTGTTTGTTACGTTCTTTGTATGCTTCTGCGTGTGTTTAACGGTACATATTAGTTTGAATATTTTCTAAAAAATTGATGAACTGAATTGAAAAAAAAATCGGAAAATGTATTTTACATTAGACATAATGAAGAAGTTTATTCAAGGAACAATGAACTAATATTTTCGAAACGATATGGAAGCACTTATATTTTTCAGTACCCAGAAGCTCCACCTCTATCACTAATGACACTTTGGCATTGTCGCGGCATGCTCAATATCAAATTGTCTATTACATTTTGGCCTAAGTCATTCCAAGCCCCCTGAACTGCTAATCGAAGCTCCTGTTCATGATGGAAGACGTTTTGACGCAGGAGATTTCTTTTTAGGATGTCCCACACATGCTCGATGGGATTCAGATCTGGGGAGCAGGATGGCCGGGGTAGAAGATCGATATCATTCTCTTCAAGAACGTTCAAGTCAACTCTTGCACGATGAGGAGGGCATTATCTTGTTGGAAGAGTGGATTTTGACCCATTGTTTGGAGATACGGTATTACTACAGGTAAAACTACCCCATTTGCGTAAGAATTTCCTGTGAGGTTGTTCTGTATGAAAACGAGGTCAGTTATTCCACCAAGGCGTATACCTCCCCAAAACATCACTGATCCGCCTCCCTGTCTAACAACTTCTCGAGCATGCTGGATACGGTTTTGCTTTCCAGGTTCCCTCCATATTCGAATTCTTCTCGAATCGGGATAATAACTGAATCTAGATTCATCACTGAATAAAACTGTGGCCCACCTCTCTTGATCCCAGTTTACGTGTTCTTGGCACCAAGCTAAACGAGCAGCGCGATTTCCATGGGTCAGTTGTGGAACTCTTAAAGGACGTCTGGAGTGGAGTTGACCTTCGTGCAGTCGATTTCTCACAGTTTGGTCGGAAATTTGTACATTATGGACTCGTGATAGCTCTTGAGCTAATAGAGATGCTGTGGTAGTACGATCTCTTCTGGCTTGTAAAACCAAAAATCGGTCTTGGGCGACTGTAGTTATCCTGAAACGACCTGTATGACGTTCTTCGACGCTACCTGTTGCATTGAAACGCGACCATAAACGGTTTATGACACTTGGGCTACTTCCCAGAACCCTGGATACTTCCCGTTATGAGCTCCCAGCTTGGAGCATGCCAGCGGCTCGTAACATCTCTTCTCTAGTCAAATGTCGTCTTTCCATGGTCGAATCACATAATTTGAATCTTTTATTTGTGCTTACAACAGAAACAAAGTGCCAACTAACTGATTTCAAACACTGAATACATGAAATGATTATGAAGCAGCGTCGCATCTGCTGCAGTTTTAGTTTTCATAAAAAAAATGAAATCTGTTGCGGCGCTCTACATAATTTAGTGAGAAATTGATGCAGGTTTTCATTTCTTAAAAAAATTATCCATATTGATCGTTCTGGATACGATATATCGATATTCAGAAGTGTTCCTTAGACTTTTTGAGGTATATATATATATATATATATATATATATATATATATATATATATATATATATATATATATATATATATATATATATATATATATAATAAAATATTGACAATGCTGACGAGGTCCAATAAGACCGAAACTGCATTCCATTGCTCCTATTCATGACAACTGGCCGTACCGTACCACTTCTCTGTGGCTCCGGTTAACGGTGAATTTGAAGGGTGGATCGGAAGACCAGCTATTTCAAGGAAGGATATTTAACATTCTACGGAAGGTTGGATATTGTTCCTTCAATAAAATTCTTCATTATGTCAACGCATACAGCGATAATATCGCTGGTTATGATTGATTAGATTTGAAGTAAAGCGGGTTGACAACCAGCATGAATCAGGAGCGTAGCCCTTCGACATACCGTATCCAAGCAGCCACTGTGTGTAGCGTTGAGGTGAATAGTCGAACTAGTGTGACTGTTTAAGGTTTTCTATTTATCAACTCTTCGTTTTAATGGTTTGCCCGTGGCGCGGTGGAGTGGGTAGCTTCTGTGTCGGTCCGTTGGAGGCGCTATATTATACGCATGTTTCGTTGTGCTCCAACGAATAGAGATGATGTGGGGCGGTATGGACTGCTTGTTTTGAATATGTGGCAATGTTGACGAGGTCCAATAAGACCGAAACTGCAGTCCATTGTTCCTATTCATGACAACTGGTCGTACCGTACCACTTCTCTGTGGCCCCGGTTGGTGGTGAATTAGAAGGGTGGATCGGAAAACCAGCTATTTCAAGGAAGGATATTTAACATTCTACGGAAGGTTGAATTTTGTTCCTTGAATAAAATTCTTCATTATGTCAACGCATACAGCGATAATATCGCTGGTTATGATTGATTAGATTTGAAGTAAAGCGGGTTGACAACCAGCATGAATCAGGAGCGTAGCCCTTCGACATACCGTATCCAAGCAGCCACTGTGTGTAGCGTTGAGGTGAATAGTCGAACTAGTGTGACTGTTTAAGGTTTTCTATTTATCAACTCTTCGTTTTAATGGTTTGCCCGTGGCGCGGTGGAGTGGGTAGCTTCTGTGTCGGTCCGTTGGAGGGCGCTATATTATACGCATGTTTCGTTGTGCTCCAACGAATAGAGATGATGTGGGGGCGGTATGGACTGCTTGTTTTGAATATGTGGCAATGTTGACGAGGTCCAATAAGACCGAAACTGCAGTCCATTGTTCCTATTCATGACAACTGGTCGTACCGTACCACTTCTCTGTGGCCCCGGTTGGTGGTGAATTAGAAGGGTGGATCGGAAAACCAGCTATTTCAAGGAAGGATATTTAACATTCTACGGAAGGTTGAATTTTGTTCCTTGAATAAAATTCTTCATTATGTCTACCCATACAGCGATAATTTAGCGACTTATAATAGATTAGATTATTTTACATTAGTTTTCGGTATAATCTAAAAACTGCCAACCTTCATATTTCCATTGATGATTTCATTGATAGTAAAACTGGTGCTATGATTCTTTTTACACGTGTTGGACCAGTACTAATCATAAGCCCAGAGTACAAAAAAAATCCATATTCAAGGTGTCTTATTATCCGTTTCCTGAAAATTTGAAGTTTTGGCTGAGATCGGAGCTGCATTTCGCTTTTCCGCCGTGAGTCAATTGAGTGAGACGAGCCTAATTCATGTGTAAAATTTCATCAATTTTGGTCAACGGGTTCTCAAGTTATAAATGATAAATCACTGATTTTTTTTTTCTTAATTCGTATCTTGAAACCCCGGAAGGTCTGATGAATTTCATTCACAATTTCTGAAAGAATTGAGGTTACCTTATTACTATTTCAGTATGAAGCATCCTCTTTTATTCTTTTATTTATCGTTTATAGTAATTTTTCCTATAACGAACCAAGAAATACACATTCTAACTCAATGTTTGCCATGTATTTATTTTTTGGATAATTGAAAATGTTTTCATTTCAGGTAATTGTACACCCAAAATATGAGGAAAACAATCGCTAGCGACTGTTTCGAACAAGAGGCATTGAGAGAAAAACATAATTATAATTACCAATGTACAAGAAAATCTCTTACCTTAATAACAAAATTAAAATGATTTTGTGGATGAAATTTTGACAAACTGATCTGTGATACTATTGTTTATTATTTAGAATAGGTATTTATTTTGTGTTTGTTTTTCATAATTTAATTTTATTTATTTTAATATTTATGTAACTTAATTGTATATTGATAATTTGAAGATTTGGGAGAATTGGAATTGTGGCCCTTTGAAAATAAAAAAAGTACTACTAGACCAAAATGTTTTAGGAGTATTTCGCTAGCTATGTAAGAATTGACGAGACGATATAGTGTGGAAAAAAGTCTGGACTAACACTAGTAATTTGGTAGTCACTTGAACAGGTCGATTTCCTTTTTCCATTTTCTTTATTTTTGATATAATTCATTTGATTTATTATAGTATCTGTCAAAATGAAGCGTCATTGGCACTTTCATAGGGAATGAATGATGTGTAATACATTAATGTATTGTTTTATTATGTTGTCTCACTTTATATCTTTTAGTACAGCATACTATATGAAATACTGTAAATAGAGAAAAATCACTCGATTTTCGGGGAAGAGTAATGGGTGAAAATATATCGCAGCTCTCTGTATTTGAGTTTTTCCAGGTTTCTCGATTTTCCCGGATTTCAGAATACACAACCAAATTTATATGGAATCACCCGATATTTGAATATTACCGGAAGGATTTTGGAGATTTCGATGGTTAGAATTGATCCTTTTTGAGATATTTCAATTGAAAACAGAAATGAATTAAGATTTATTTTAAGAAAGAAACAAATAAAAGAAAATAAAAGAATCTTTCCGCATGTAGTAAAAAATTGAAAATTGTGTTCTCACGGAGTAGCTGCTTTTTCTCGATCTCAGTAGCTTATATTACCTCCTCTCTCCCTGATACAAGCCTGAATCCGTCCAGACATATTTTGGATTAGGTTTTCGACATCCTCTGGGGTAACATTCTGCCACTCTTCTGTGGCGGCTTGGATGAGCTGTTGTGGGGTTCGTGGATTATCCTGGCAGGATCTAATTTTCCTTTTGAGATTATCCCATAAATGTTCAATTGCATTTAGGTTTGGAGAACAGTCAGTACAAGAAAGCGATACCCCCTCTGTTTCGAGATAATGTCGCGCTAGGTTGCTGGTATGCGGAGGATATACATAAAAGTAAAATTCTCACCGTAGGCACCTCGCTAGAGTCTCACTATGGGCTCAAGCACTAGGTACACGTAGTTTCTAGTCGTTACATTCGCATGAAACGAAATCATACCGGTTTTGCCTCCCAGCATAATGCCACCCCAAAACATCACACTGCCGCCTTGGTATTTCGGAATTTCTTGCTGCTCCGAGTCAAGCTTGTCTTCCACGACCTCTTAAAACCTGAATCTGGCGGTCGTTTGATCAAACACTAGTTCTGGTCTCATCCGAAAAAAGAACATTTTGCCAATTCTCAATATTCCAATTAAGTCTGTTCATTTTTGTTGTTTGGTTAGCTTTGAAACTCTTAAGGACCTTCTGCTGTATAAACCCCTTGAACGAAGTCTTTGACGTATCGTTTCGACTGATAGACTGATGCCTGTTGCTTCCAGAAATTACCTTTGGAGTATGGAGTGCTACGCACTAGTCTCTCTTCTTGTAATTTGGCACAAAATGCGATCTTGTTTTTCAGAAGTGGTCTTCCTATGACTTCTTCTAGGCCTATTTTGCAGAGATTGTAGCTCCACGTATCGGGCGTAAGTTTTTGAAATTATCCCTGTGATACCTCCATTGTGTCCGCTATATCCCTCTGTGGCCCCCCTTCTTCAAAGAGAGCAATTATTCGAGCCCTCTACACATCGAACAATCCAACGTGAGGCATTTTCAATCATGATTATAGGCTTTTTTAAATTTTGAAATCTCAGTGACGACTGAGTACAATATCCCGAACAAGTGGTAATAATTCAACATTTCTTATCATACTATCCAGTATTTTTACAACATAAAACTTCATTCTTCCCAAGTTATAAAAGATCCATTGTTAAAAACAATCAATAATATGAAATACCGAGTGATTCCATATAAATTCGGTTGCTATCAATGGATATAGACTCTTTTGATTTTCTAAGGGTACTTATTTTATGTTAAATCGTTTTTGAATTATAGTGTGAACAATCTCAAGAATTACTACTTGCGAAATTATAGCTATATGTGTAGTCATATTGAAGAATTTTTATTCAAAGAATAATATTCAACCTTCCGTAGAATGTTAAATATCCTTTTTTGAAGGACCTGGATTTCCGATCCACCCTTCATTATCGTTGTCAACCAGGGCCACACAAGAGTGGTACGTTGCGGTGAATAGTCGAACTAGTATGACTTCTTGAAGTTTTCTGTTTATCTACCCTTTGTTATCATGGTTTCTCTGTAGCAATGGTGAGTGGCCTATATCTCGGTTCGTTGTGGAGCGCCATAACATTCACATGTTTTCTCTCGCTCCAACGAATTGAGATGAGTAGGTGACAGTGTGGCCTGATGTTATGAATGGGTATGCAATGCTGACGAGGTTATATGAGACCGAAACTGTAGTATATTGCTCCAATTCATGACATCCGACCGTGTTGTATCACTGCTGTGGATATCCTTCAAGGAAGGATATCAAACATTCTACGGAAAGTTAAATATTGTTCCCTGAATAAAAATCTAATTTCTAATTATAATGAATTTTTTCAAATCCATAGATGAATTCGGTTAAAACAGGAATATATTTTTTCCTCTCCTAATATAACTATATAACATGCTTGACAAATTTTCTCGAAAATGTGCTTTTTGCATTTCAACTGTTCTCAATTTCATGTTCACAATAATAAATGTCGAAACTAAATCCAATATTCAATTCGTATTGTTGAATCACAAATAATTTGCTGAAAATTTTTAATCGAAAATGTTCGTGAATTTTGAAAAATTCGATAAATGTTGTTAGAATGTTGCGTTCATAATGAATATAATTCTGATGAAGCTACAGAAGATGATTCTGTTCTGACCTAGCAAATATATATTCTAAAGATTGAAACAGAACCTCAGAAACACTGGTTCTCTCAAAGAACTGAGAAAAAGTTACAATAAACAAGAGAATTGAGAAGTTACAATGAAAGTTTAGGGAGTTGTTACTACGAATAGTTTAATTGCATGTAGACAACTTGTAACAGAGACTGCGATACCTAAAATCTATCCTCAGGAAAAATAAATTTCAACCTTATATATTCCTTATTCGAAAAAGAAAATGCAGGCTCGTGTTTCTCTATTTGTAGTATTTCACATAGTTGGCGTACTAAAAGATCGAAAATGGGACACCCTATACGTTCCCAGATATTTGTTACTTATCCGTGTCATTCTGAAATGACGACAATCCAATTGTGAAATTTCCCTAAATGTGATATCATTAAAAGATTCTTTCTGTTTTATCAGAAAAAGAACTTCGTTGGTTTCAATATCGAGAACAGATAATATAGGAAAAACTTAAGAAGAATTCAATGAACAACAATCAATAATGAACTAAGAATGATGCATTAATAATAGAGTAGATGAACATCAAGATCCCTTCTTATGCACTCAACTCGATACTTGCCTATAATTTTGTATTTCTGTTCTTATGCACCACTTCAAAACGTCAATATTTCTTGATGCATTCAAAAAACTTTGGTCGTCAAATAACCCACGGATCGAATCAGTGGCTCCCTATGGCTCCCTATGGGGAAATCCAATTTCCTGTAAACATCATATCGAGATATTCCCCAAGATGTTTTCACAGTGGAGCAGGCCTTCATCTTTTTGGCCATCTGGATTGTTTTGATTGAGATGAAGATTTACTAAAACTTGCAAAAGTTCAAACCGTAAAAATTCAAAAAGGTTTCACCAGTGAAATTTTGTTCACTGAAAAATGATTCGATTATTCTACCTTATGCTGATTCATGCATTAAGTTCTTGAGTTTCTTGGTTTCAATATAGATTTTTTTCATTCGATAATAAAATATTTGAGGAGAGAACTCATCACAATTACAAATTAGCTGCATGATTTCACTCTCGAAGTCATCCTCATTATCTTCTTTTTTTTGTACGAGAATGATTTTAGAGGTATGCCATTTTATTTTGTGCCCTATTGGAAAAATTGAAAACCAGTTAACGAAAATGAACGTACCAAAGGTTATTCTTCGTGAAAAAAACTGAAAGCTGCCAAATTCTAGTTAAATCGTGAATTTTCAATTTTTTTTTCAAAAAAGCTACTTCCCTGTATATTATCGTGGTCTGGTGATGCTTGCATAGTTAACGGAAAGTACTTCGAGGTCTTAAATTAATCTTTTATAATTATAAATTCGTTTATTTAATTAAGAATATAATCCAAATAGTATTGTGTGATAACATATGTTTATTTTTCTGACTGAATTGAACTGATGATGCAATTATTATAAGTGATATACCATTAAAAATTGAACGATTTTGACCTTCATTTCATTAAAAATATTCTAATATGCACTTTTCTAAAAATGCGAAATTGATATTTGGAACTGAAGAGCATCGAAAACAACAAACCAAGAATAGGTTAGTTCATACATTGTAAGATGTATTCAAAACTAGTTTGGATCATGAATGATCATATATTTATGATCTTCTCGACCTAAGATAAGAGCTATTACACAGCTGCCTAACGTACGCATTAGGGCATTTTTAAAAAATGTTTGACCGTTTATTTTTTCCTAAGGCGACATGGTAGCAAAGTTATTCCAAATTGTGTTCCGAGTATTGACAGGTCGTAGACCCACCACGCTTATTTATTGAATGTTTATTATTGTTTAATATCAAATTTTGATGTGAGTCAAAAGATGCTCAGTATACCGGGTGTTTCAACGAAAATTTGACCCGCCGTCTAAAGCAGAAGAAAGTAGTATCAGCGGAGAACGATGAAACAGGTCGATTTTTGTGTCGAGGAGAACCATTGACTATGCTGACTTTGAATATCTCAAATAAATCATTTAGAGCAGGGGTGCTCAAACGGTCGATCGCGAGTGCTTTTTGAGTAGATCTCGAGAAGAAAAAATTTTTAATAACTAGATAACTGAACTAAAAAAATTTATTACGTCATAAAATAACACTCTGCTAGCGGCAAAAGGCGGCTTTATCAAACGTACGCGCGGTACTTGTCAAAAAGAAAAGCCGCGTTTTTTATTCTTACCGCTTTTGTAGAAATTTCGGGCGGCACGTTTGACGGTAACATTCGAGACTTTCGTTCACGCCGATATAAATGTGCGCCTGCAGGAATTGGAGTCATTCTGAATTGTAACTAGAAGGCAATACTACGTCGATACAAAGTTTATTATTAAATAGTATAAAATGAGTGCAGCGAAGAAATCTAAAACGTATCATTTTAATAACGATTGGGAGGAAGATTTTTTTTTGTATGGTGAAGGATAAGTGCATTTGTCTTATTTGTCGTGCGTAAGTTGCAATACCTAAGCATGGTAACTTAGAGACCAGCCAAACAATCAAAAGGTGCTACGATCGCGTCATTTAAAATATTTCATATATTGGCGAAACACAAGAAACCATTCGAAGATGGATCTGTTGTAAAGGAAGGATTTATTGAAGCGGGTGGGACTTTATTTGAAGATTTTAAAAATAAAACAGAAATCATGTCTACTATTAGAGAACTTCAGTTATCTCGTGCGACTGTCACAAGGCGTATTGAAGTCATGAGTCAGGACACGGCAGATAAACTCAAACATGATATCATGAAATGTACATACTTTTCTTTACAGTTAGACGAATCCACCGATATGAGAAACACTGCCCATTCGTATAGTATTCAATGACATGTTGGATAAGGAAGCATTTTTGACAATCATTCCTCTGAAGGGGAAGACCCGTGGCGAAGAATTATTTGAGGTTTTCTTCAATTTTGTAAAAAACTACAAGCTACCAGTATATAAATTAGTGTACCGATGGAAACAAAAACGGTTTTGTGGCATTGTGAATTCTATCCGTGCACGTAGCTTGCAACGGCGGCTCTTTAAGTTGAAAAGAAAGGATCTGAAACATTTTCCGTCTTTGAAAGCAAGGATTCCTCAGTTGAATTATGATACGTATGCGGCTGAATGATAAAATATTTTGGGACAATTCGAAATGCGTTTTTATGATTGCAGTAAATTGGTATATATAGCATCATTTATGAGTTTTCTCATGCAAAAACATTGAGGAATTAGTTACTGAAATAGCAATTCAATTTAATATGAGCTCAAGCTCTGTTGAAAATGAATTGGTGCAGATTATATCAGATAAACAACTCAAAGCTATAGCATCTGATACAAATTTCTGGTTTTTTATATCTGAAGATAAATATCCGAATCTAAGGCAAATCCCCCTTCAACTGATGGCAATGTTTGGGTCAACTTACTTGTGGAAGTGTGTATTTCCTGAAATGAAGATAATTAAGTCAAAATATCACAATCGGCTAACTAAAAATCATATTTCATCATGCTTGCGATTAGCACTCGGTGGTTACGTACCATCTTATGAAAAGTATGCTTAGGACATGCAGTGCCACGCTTCAACATCCAAAGTCACTCCTTAGTTAAGTTTAACACCATATGTGACTCTTTTTTTTTTGTAATAACCAATAAACTCGCAATTTTGAATAGTTATGAGTTTGATATTATAGAGAAGAACTTAACAAAACCTTGACTAAAATAATGTATATTGTGCGGAAAGCTAATATCTATATATGCTACGGTGCACCCTACCTAGGTAGGTAGGTAGAAAGGGTGTACGACAATCCTGCATCACACATATTAGCAGCCTCTCAGAGTCGATCGTAAGTAGTCTAAAGATATTGAGTTAGATCGCCAGCAGTTCAAGTTTGAGCATCCCTGATTTAGAGAAACAAATGAGTCTACAATATGTTGTACCTCTGCGTGTAGTGACATTAAAACGATTGAGGTAAAAGATACATAAAATTTCATCTTCCCACCTTCATACAATGGTATAAACGGTTTTTAAAGTACCTTCTTACGCTCTCAAAAACATTAGAAGTTGGCATTCTATAACACTTCTCCTCAAAGCCAAAGCCTCAAGCTGCGTTGCATACATTTTCGATTCAAAATGACCGCATAAAAAAATCGAGAAGATCTTGCTGGCCACGCAATTTGTTCCCCCTACCCACCCAGTTCTCTGGATAATTATATTCTGAATATTAGCAATATTTTGTTGGAAATGCAACTGATCGTTTGAGATAATGGTATCCTTCTCCGAAATTTTGATAATTCTAAGATAGAACAATTTTTCTAGGAGTTGTAGATAACTATCTCCATTGAGATTGCCATGGATGAAAAGTAGTCCAAAAAGACGGTTTCCGTGCAACCCTGCCCAAACAATCAATTTTTGTGGGGTTTGTATATGTATTTGCCTGTACAAGTAGGGATTCTAGGTATCACTGTGTTGGCTATTGTGCTGTTCACCTCTCTATTGAGCTTGAAGATACTCCGTCAAAGAAACAAATGTTTCGAAGAAAATTATGATTCACATTTTTACTCAAATTTTAGCGAAATTGCAAGCGACGATCAGAGTGATCTTTATTTGATTTATATTGCAATATATTCTTGTAAAGACGAAATTTGTGAGTGTGGACAATTTAAGTTGATATGCAAATTTGATCCTTTTGCGCAACTGTTATTCTGAAAATAAAGTGACCCGATTTCTTGTCTTTGTTCAATGTGTCCACCAATTTCGAATTTCTCTTGTAAGTATCGAATAACAGTGATGTAGTTCTGAAAATGGGGCAGAAGATTTATCATTGTATGCTAAGAATGATGACAACGTTGTTTTAGGGAATAGATTATAGTAACAAGGCAAGTTGAGAAATACCGTCGAATGAATTTGAATCAATCCACCCAACTAACCAGTTACCTAACGGAATGCATGCCTCAATTAAAACACCCTAGTTAGACCCCTAACACGAAGTCCACATGATACTCTTTGCAATTGAACTAAAGCTTGGTATACTGAGGTTACGGGAATATTAGCATATAATATTTGAACAACCCTTTGAACCCGATGTATTATGGATAAATGGTGGTACAGTTTGATATTAGTTTTGAGATAGGTGTTTCAGCATGTTAATTTGAGAGTGTAGGGATCAACCTCCTACTTTTAGCGTTCTCAAACGCAAATAGTATCATGTGACACCTTATTGGAGAAATCTTTCGATGCTCTGAATGAATTGGGTCAACAATTTGTGTTGAAGGTGTATAAACCGAGAAATTCATTCCGTTAGCTTGCTGGGTAGATTAGGTTGATCAATGTACATAGCAAAAAGAACTCAAAAAAGTTGTAATCAACAAAAACAAAGAAAAAATGGTTACTATTCATTCTCAAAATAAAAGTTGTGCCACAAAAACACCACGAATGTCAGCACAAATTATTCAACGAAAAAATGAGTTCACAATATGTTGAACTTCTGCGTGTAGTGACAGTGAAACAATTGTCGTGAAAGTAACTAATGAAACTGTTCAAAATGATCCCATTCCACTTCCATACAAAGGTATAATAGGTTTTTAGAATTTCCATTTTACACTCTAAAATTATTATCGAGTAATGGATGATCAACATACTGAATGCCAGAGTGGTCAACACATCGCTGAAAAAGAAGTCAGTTTTGTGGCTGGCTGGGCTGCTGTCAGGAAGAAGTACTATCCCCTTTGTTGTGGTCTATGCTGGTAATAATCGGCGCACTGTACGGTTATGTACAATTGTATGCTGACGATATAGTCATTCTGCTTAGCAAAGATGACAACTACATCCTTGACTGACTTCGGGAGGCTATTTCAGCTATACAGGGATGGTGTAACGGTGAAAAACTATGAACCCCCACAAAGCCTTCATGGTACCATTCATAAGGAAGGGAAGGATTTTCGTATCCACCCCGATCCTGAGCGGTGTGTTTGTTCAAGTTGAGGTAAAGTAAAATTTCTGATGGTTACCTTCAATAGTAAGCTTATGTGAAATTAACACCCGGACAACACAACACACAAGGCTAGACATTCTCCATGACTATGTTGAATGACATGTAGAAAGAAATGGGGTCTCGCCTCAAAGCAACATCAGTGGCTATATTTGATGTTGGTGTAACCACGTATCACAAATGGCTGCATTGCTTACTGAGAGTGCAGCTTCAAAAAGCAAACTCAACTCAAGTTCTCTAAATTGCAGAAAACGGCCTGCATGATGATCACTGGAGCATTGCACTTTACATATACTGCAGCCATAAAACTGTTACTTGACTTGCTCCTCTTCACCTGGTGATTAGAGAAACGGCTAGAATGGCTACCTACAAATTCTATCACCTTTCCCGAAATGAGACAAATGTGTTTAGCTTCGAGCCAGATTCTTAACTGTCTGAAATGGAAGACAACGATATGCTGAATATGAAATTCGTCAGGAATCGGTGAGCTCCAAGGTCCAAAAGTGCTCAAGGTTTTGGAGCTGTTGTATACGTTCGAGGATCTGCTGGAGAACAGTTTATCTGCCTAGGTGGGCTTGCGACTGTTTTTCAAGCAGAAATTTTTGCATTAACCAATGTGCTAACCTTCTCCTTGCGGATAGCCAAGCTATACTCAAAGCATTGGCATCTGACAACTGCTCGTCATTTATTATGCAGAAATATCGTACAACCCCTCACAAAACTGGGAGAAAGAAATAGGATCCGTCTGTTGTGGGTCATAGGTTACTGGAACATTGAGGGCAATAAGAAGGAGGACTCATTGGCCACTGGAGGAACAGCCTTGGCATTCACTCGCCCGGAGCCTAGGCTTGGAAATCCCCTGAGGACTTCAAGGATGAAAACTGATTGGAACTGAAGGTACGTGTTGATCACTAGCTAAGGCAGGTATCGGCTTCCCATAAGTAGACCTTCCTCTGCGGAAGCCAAGACTTGGCTTAAACTCATCAGTCTAGACCTGGGAGAAGATTAAAATCGGGTGAACTCACTGGTCACTCAATTGATCCCCTCCAAATGATCTATTTCTCTGGAAATTTTCATCTAAATATTCTCGGACTTTAGTATCAAAATGCTGGGGAGCACCATCTTGTTGTGGAATAATCTTCTGAAAAAGTAGAGTCATTTTCCAAAATCTATAATACTAGGATAAATCAATTCTTCTAACAGTTGTAGATAACTATCTCCATTGGGATTACTCTTACTAAAGAGCGGTCCACCAAGGTGGTTCCCGTACAACCCTGTCCAAACATTCAATTTTTGTAGAGTTTGTGTATGTATTTTCCTTCACAAGTGAGGATTCTGGGTGACCCAGTATCGGTAGTTGTGTCTGTTCGCCTCTCTATGTAGCATGAATATATTCTCGTCAGAGAAACAAATGATTTGAAGGAAGTTCGGATCGTTATTCATATTTTCACTCAAATTTCATCAAAATTGATCAGGGTGATCTACATTTAGTTCGTAACGCAATCTTCTGTTATTGGGACGAAATTTGTGATCCTTCACCATTATGTAGACAATTGCACTTGATACGCAAGTTTGATCCTTTTGCGCAACTGTAATTTTGAAAATAAAGTTACCCGATTTCTAGTCTTTGTTCAATGTGTGTACACCAATTTCGAGTTTTTCTCGTAAGTATCAATTGAAAATGATATAGTTGTGAGTTTGAGACAACAGATTGCTGATTTAATGATGAGAATGATGACAACATTCAGTGCAAAAATTGTAGTAACAAGGCAAGTTGAACAATACCGTCGAATGATTTTGAATTGATCGACCCGTCATACCCAGCTACCTAATTGAATGAATGCCTCGATTAGATTAACCCATTCAGACCTGTTACATGAAGTGTTGACCAAAGTCGTTCAGAGTTTCAAGAGATTAATTCCAATAAGGTGTCAGATGATACTATTTGCGATTTGAATTCTCAAGTTTGGGAATCTGACGGTTCGGGGTTGACACCTACACTTTCAAATCATCATGCGTGAACACCTTCAAAACTGATACGAACATATCAATCTGTACAACCATTTATTCAAAATACATTGTGTTCAGAGGGGTTAGAGTGCTCCATGTTGGTAATAATCGGCGCGCTGGACATTTATATACAATTGTATGCTGACGATATGGTCATTCTGCTTAGCGTAGATGACAATTACATCCTTGACTTACTTCGGGAGGCTATTTTAGCTATCCAGGGATTGTATAACGCTGAAAAACTATAAACTCCTACGAAACCCTCATGGTACCATTCATAAGGAAGAGGAGGATATTCGTATCTGCCCCGATCCTGAGTAGTGCCTTTTTTCCGGTTGCGTATAAAGCAAACTATCTGGAGATTATCTCCGATAGTGAGTTCATCTGAAATTCACACCTGGAAAACACAGTATACAAGGCTAAAGATTCCCCATGACCATATCAAATGACCTGTAGAAAGAAATGGGGTCTTTCCTAAAAGCAACTTCAGTGGCTATATGTGATGGTGGTGAAACCACGTATCATAAATGGCTGCATTGCTTAGTGACAGTGCATCCTCAAAAAGCAAACTTAACTCAAGTTCTCTAAATTGCAGAAAACGGCCTGCATGATTATCACAGGAACATTGCACTTTACATATACTGCAGCCATAAAACTCTTACTTGACTTGCACCTTTCCATCACCTTTCCCGAAATGGGACAAATATGTTCAGCTTCGTGCCAGGCCCTTAACTGTTTGAAATGGAAGACAACGATATGCTGAATATGAAATTCCACAGGAATCGGCGAGCTCCAAGGTCCGTCTACTTGAGGGCCTCTTTCGATTCACAGATGGGCCCAAAGGTGCTCAAGGTTTTGAAGCTGGTGTATACGGTCGAGGTTCTGCTGGAGAACACTTTATCTGTCTAGGTGGGCTTGCGACTGTTTTTCAAACAGACATTTTTGCATTAATTTTCATGCTAACCTTCTGCTTGCGGATTGCCAAGCTCTACTGAAAGCAAAAAATGTCGTACAACCCCTCACGAAACTGGGAGGAAGAAATAGGATCCTTCTGTTGTGGGTCATGAGCTACTAGATCATTGAGGCCAATGAGTTGTGAAATGATCTTCTGAGAGAGTAGAATCGTTTTCCAAAATCTATAATACTAGGATAAATCAATTCTATCAATTGTAGATAACTGCAACAATCCATTGGGGTTACACTTACTGAAGAGCGGTCCACCAAGGTGGTTTCCGTACAATCCAGCCCAAACATTCAATTTTTGTGGAGTTTGTGCATGTATTTTCCTTTGCAAGTGAGTATTCTGGGTGACCCAGTATCGGTGATTGTGTCTGTTCGCCTCTCTATGGCGCATGAATCTACTCTCGTCTGAGAAACAAATGATTTGAAGAAAGTTCGGATCATTATTCATATTTTCACTCAAATTTCATCAAAATTAATCAGAGTCATCTACATTTTGTTCGTAATGCAATCTTATGTTATAGAGACGAAATTTGTCTTCCTTCACCATTCTGAAGACAATTTTACTTGATATGCAAGTTCGATCCCTTTGCGCAACTGTAAGTTTGAAAATAAAGTAACCCGATTTTTAGTCTTTGTTCAATGTGTGTACACCAATTTCTAGTGTCTCTAGTAAGTATCAATTAAAAGTGATATACTTGTGAATTTGGGACAACATATTGATCATTTAATGATGAGAATGATGACAACATTTAGTGCAAAAATTGTAGTAACAAGGTAAGTTGGACAATACCGTCGAATGAATTTGAATTGATCGACCCGTCGTACCCAGCTACCTACGAATGAATGCCTCGATTGAAATACCATGTTCAGACCTCTGACACGAAATATTGACCAAATTCGTTTAGAGTTTCAAGAGACTTTTCCAACAAGGTGTCAGATGATACTATTTGCAATTTGAATTCTCAAGTTTGGGATGCTGAAGGTTCGGGGTTGATACCTACACTTTCAAATCATTATGGGTAAACACCTTCAATACTGATACGAAGATATCAATCTGTACAACAATTTATACAAAATACAATGTGTTCGAAGAGTTGTTCATATATTATATCATAATCTTCTTATATCTGGAACACACTGATCGAAAATTTAACTCAAAAAAATTATCGATTCATACAAATAATCGAAATATCTATCTGACAATATTCCAGTTCAATGCTGTCCTCTAACTCGACCTTTTTTTAAGTATGAGAAGAGCTCATTTTCTCGTTGAATTACTCAGGATAGTAATTGAAATTTCCTACTACAACTTAAAAGTTATTTTATAGTTGGGATTCTATCAAAGGATCCGTCGTGGATATTGACACCTGCTCAAATGACTCTTTGTGTCATCGGTTGACTGTTCTATGGTGTGATGTTCTAAGGTGAACAGCGAAAGTATCCGTGTCCTTTTAAAACAAAATATGTAGTACGTGTCTTATGCGATGAGTAAATGACTGATAGTAGTAGAGGTGTGTTCAAGAAGGTAGACATTCTCATGTCATCTGTTTTTTTACAGTCATGTGCCCTTCTTGTGTACGATCATGGGATGAATTCCCGTAAAAGTAACTTTTCTCATTCTTTCTAAAGTTAGTCATTCCTCATCACATAGTGAACGCATCTCAACTGAGTATAAACCACATGGCCCTAAACATTTTCAATAAACTGCCTGGTGAATTCAAAAAGATGAAGAGGCGCACTCTAAAGAATCGACTTAGGGAAAACAATCTTAAATAAATCCTATTATTCAGTGGAGGAGTAAAGGGTAAAATTTAATGATCGTTTATCAGACATAGAGAATATTGTGAATAGCATAGCTCAAGGGACAGTTTCAGGGCCCTTGTTATTTTTGTTGTACATGAATGACCTAGTGAAATTTGTAAAATTCAGTATTGTGTCTATGTTTGCGGTTGACACAATGCTGTACCTAATATAAAATTGATGATTGAACTAATAAATAAAGACATTGCTGCTATAAATGAATGGCTCTGTGATAATAGTCTAGGAATAAACGTTAATAATCTAAATATATGATATTGGGAAGTAAATACAAATTAAATAATCTGAATTTGGTAAACTCAAGTGTTCAAATTAATAACAATGATCTTGATAGACTAACCCAAATGAAGTACTTAGGAGTAGTTCTTGATCAGAATTTGGACTTTAAGTTACACTGTGATTATGTCTCAAAAAAGATGTCGACAAAAATACATTGCATATCAAGAATAGCCGATAAGGTGAATTTTGGTACTAGACTTATGCTGTTTAAAACTGCTGTGTCTCCTCATATTGACTTTTGCTCGACATTGATGTTTGATTTACAAAAGAATAATTTGGATATTTTACAGAGAATTCAGAATAGAGGCTTGAGAGTTATTTTAAAGTGTAACAAAAGGATTCCAGTAAGGAGAATGTTGACAGTATTAAAACTTATGAGTGTCAAAGAGAGAATTTATTTCAGAACATTGGATTTTATTTACAAGATAAAGAATAAATTAGTTCCTAAATAAATATATGAAAACTTACATTTCATTAAAGATAAACATAATTATAATACAAGAAATAAAAATGACTTTTCTATTGAGAGATGTAAAACTAATAAAACTTACAACAATAAGAGGAGTCATAACATTTAATGGTCTGCCAATTAATATTAAGGAATCTAAAATTTATAAGGAACTCAAAATTCTATTAAGAGATAATAATTGAAGAATTATATTAAATTTTTGTTGTAATAGTTAGAATGCTGGGGATATATTGTGAAAGACATTACATACCTATATCCCAGCAAGATGATGTTGTTTTCAATAGCAAATTGCTAAATACAGATTTATTATTCTCACCGTGGACTTACGCACTATCTCAGCTGTTAGCTGGATATAATTTACCTTTCTCAGATTCAGCAATCAAAGGGAATAGGCTCGATTACAATATATTTAACATAAATTTCCCAACTATCCTACATGTATTAAGAATTACAGCTTATTGCATTTCTATATAGGTATTCTTATACAATTTTAATTTCTTAAGGCTATCATGATGACTGAAATTTTTAAATTGTAATTTAGTCAATAATTCTCAACTCAGTTGCGTTCTATTATTGTTTAATTCATACAGACATCCCTGAAAGTATTTTGATGGAATAACATTGTTCTTCTAATGTATTTATGTAGTGTGCATTATCTTCTTTCATCTGAACAATAAAATAAACTAAACTCAACTAAACTAGAGTTGGAATTGCTACCTCACCTGCCATTCTGTTGACCTGGATCCCAATGATATCAATTTGTTTCCGAACAAGAAAATATTGCTCGAAGGACAAAAATTTCAACAGATTCGGAAGTTATCTTCGAAACACAGACGTACTTCCAGGACTTCTATGCCATCGGAAAAACTGCAATTCTTGTTGCATTTTTACCTGACTAATCAATTCACCTCTTGTTTATCAGACATACTGTATTATATGCCGAACACTCCTAAATCCAGACTTCTTGAAACCATCTCACAAATAGGACAAAGCCGCATCAATAATCGGTTGTAATCTTTGATATTTTGAGACAGACAGAAACCGGATTTGTAGGACGAATGCTGATTGGATTTTCAGAATTCTGACCGGCTGAAATCTGAAGCATTGTGAAAAGACAATAGCTATCATCAAGCATTTTCCCCCAAATATTTGAAGAATTTTGGGAACATACCATCAAACCCTGCAGCTTTACGTTCTTTTCCTGATGACAAAACACCTTTCAGCTTTTCCAATATGGATGAATTAGATAAATTCTCATCAGGAAACATTCTAATTCGGACAATTAAGAATATTCAACAGTTCTCAAATTATAGTTTTGAACATGATTAGTATCCCTTCTTCTTCTTCTTCTTCAAGTGCCATGCAGATTCCTGCGTAGGCGTACATTCTTTCACTCATCATATGATTCTATTGATTGCAGCATTTTGTAGTGTCTGGAAGTCCTGTATTCCTGTCCACTGTCGTATGTTTCGTAGCCAGGATAGTTTTCTCCTACCTACTCCTCTTTTTCCTCCTTCTATTTTACCCTGGAGGATAAGACGCTGGAAGTGATAGCGTTCTCCGCGCAGTACATGTCCAAGGTAGCCAATTTTTCTTCTATTGATGTTTTCGAAAAGTTCACGGTCTATCAAACCAGTTCTTCTCAGTATATCTTCATTCGTTACTTGTTCAACCCACGATACCCTCAGCATCCGTCGTAGGGTCCACATCTCGAAGGCCTCAATTTTATTTATAATTGCTGTTTTCAACGTGCATGCCTCGACTCCGTACAAGAGAACGGGCCAGACGTAACATTTTACCATTCTATATCTGAGATTGAGATTTAGGTTTTTGTCTGTCAAGATTTTTTAAGTTTTATAAACGTTGTTCGAGCATGCTCGATTCTGCATTTTATTTCTTGATCTGGGTCCCATTTTTGGTTGATCATGCATCCCAAGTATTTAAATTGAGTGACTTGTTCAATGTTTTCTCCATTTATGGATATTATGGCATTTGGGGCATCGTTTCTGCTAATGGCCATACATTTGGTTTTACGGATGTTAATTTTCAAACCCAATCTCTGGCTTTCTTGATTGGCCTTATCTAGTAGAGCTTGCAGGTCATTTGCACTATCTGCCAGTATCACGGTATCATCCGCGTATCGAATATTGTTGATGGGAATTCCGTTTACTTTAATACCCATGGGACTGTCGGAGATTGACTCGATGAAAGCTCTTTCCACATATAAGTTGAACAACATCGGAGATAAGATACGCCCTGGCGGACGCCTTTTTTTATTTCAAAATCCTCAGTTGTTCCTGCATTTTGAATTCGGATTTCTGCTTTTTGGTTCCAGTATAGATTACCTATAAGTCTGATATCCTTTCCATCCAGCCCCAAGTCTCTAAGATATGATATGAGGAGGTCGTGCTTTACATTATCAAATGCCTTCTCGTAGTCGATAAAGCACAGAAAAACGTTCTTTCTTTGGTCTTGGCAATTCTGCACTAATGTTTGGAGACTAAATATGGCTTCTCTTGTTCCAAAACCGTTCTTAAATCCAAACTGACTAGCACCACTCACTTCCTCGCACCTCCTGTATAGTTTCGTATGTAGAACTCGAAGGAAGAGTTTGAGGAAATGACTCATTAGACTAATGAGGCGGTAATCTTTACACGCTTGTTTGTTTTCGGAAGTGCGACAAATGTAGAACGGAGCCAGTCCTCGGGAATTTGTCCAGTGTCGTAAATATTGTTAAAGAGTCGGACTATGATATCGAGGTTTTGTTCGCTAACTGAATGAAATGTTTCCGAGTACATATCATCAGGGCCCGGAGCTTTGTTGCTTTTCATCAGAGTTATAGCATGTTTGATTTCACTCTTTAGTATACTTGGTCCTGATAGCGTTGTTATTTCGTTTTCGGGGTTTCCTGGTCATTAGTATCCCACTTGTATGTAAATTCATATTAACCACAAATTTGTATGAAGTGAATAACCATTCTGATAATTACAATAGATATTTTCAATCTACCTGCGGTTTACCTCAACTGTTCCATCGTCAAGTTTATTATTAAATTCATTATTGACGTTTGGTTTAGGATTTAATCATATTCTTCACGGTAATTAATGAGAGGAATAAATTAAGGTTTCAGTATTGAATAGTATGTTGAATTGTTTATGAATAATTGTAGAAAAAGAAAATAATAACAACATTCTTCCATGTCCTCCCGGTTGTCAGGCCTGAATCCCCTTGAAGAAACAGTCATTGCAAACCTGAGGATATAAAAATTCTTTCTTATTTTTAAACATAATATTGAATAAAGCCCATTGTTCAATGAATTCAACCACAAAAAGTTATTGTCCAACTGGCTATTTTGGGTTACAGCACTAGGGTTTTTACAAAGTTCATTGATTTCCAAACATTCTAACAGATTCATTTTCTTTCCTTCGTCGCAATTATTATGAATTTGAGATTATCTCGCGTCATTGTTTGTTTTGTGGATTTAATGTGTTCACATATTGGCGAATTGTAGCGAGAAGTTATATGTTGTTTGAATCTAACTGCGAAGCTCCTACCTATTTGTCCAACATAAGCAACTGGGCACTCGTATATACGATATTATAAATCTTTGATTTTTGAGTTTGCCACTTGTTGAGCGATAATTTGCTCGAATTGTGACCGTTAGCGAAAGAGATGGTTATGTTAAATTTTCAAAATAGTTACTTGTAATAGTGTTCGAGGTCCAATGTAGTTGAAAATAGCTTACACGCTGGTTAATTTTTTCTATAAAAAGGCGAAATATTGTTATTTCAAGCAATTTTTCTGATAGTGTTGATTTCGGATTTAAAAACTGTTGTGGACAATGGAATTGAAGAAGCTCTATGAATCACTGAGTTATAAGCTTCTAGTTTGTGGTTGAAATGATTGAATGTGAGTTCATCGGAATAACCGAGTCTTATGCGATGATTTTGGTTTACTTTGGAAAGAATATCACAAAATTAGGTGAAAAATATTTAATTAAGAAACGTAATAGATATTTCGATATTTCTATCATCATCAGATGTTTACAAGTTTGAGTAAAACTAAGGTACAGTTGCACAATTTGATTTAAATATAGGAAAACAGGTATGAATTATAATTCATACCTGTTTTCATAAAGAGAAAACAAAACTTCAATTTTTCTACTATTGCAATATAGACAGGTACATTCATAATTAATAGAAATTCCCAAATATTGTGGAATAACATAGATCTGTGCTGTCGTTAAGAGGGTAAGATTGTTTCTATTGTGTTTAACTTTGAAAATTTTTAGTATGAACATTTTGAACAGTCTGGAAACCTTGCTATGGGCTTTCCTCTAAATCCACTTCTTGCTGAAATATTCAAGAGTCATATAGAAGAAAACATTTTTCAAAATCCATGAGATTCACAAATATGTTTTTGGTATTGTTATGTTGATGATATACTAGTGTGCTTCAAGACAACTTGATCTTTCTCTGAATTCCATCAACAATATCCACCTAAAAATCAATTTCATGTTAGAAATAGAAAATAAAACTTTCGAATACATTTTTTAAGTATTAATCATTTCCTGAAAAAACAAGTCCTTTGCATTTGATATATTTCGAAAACCTACTTTCACAGATGTTTCCATTCCTCATGACTCTTCTCGCCCCTTGAAACATGAACTAGCAGTTTTCAACTCAATGGTTCATAAACCATTTTTATTGCCACTTTCTCGTGAAAATCTTTACAAAGAAATTCACATCATAAAACTATCTCCAGTAATAATGGTTACGCCCTTACCATAGTAGACAAAATATTTTTTAAAAATAAACACAGCTTACAATAGTATATACTCCAGCTAATCCAAATACCGATTTTCAAAAACTATCTTCCTTAACTTATTTAGGTCCATTTTCATAGCAAGTTGCAAATCAAATGTCAGGTCATAACATAAAAATTTGCCTTCAAACCTGCATGTGAATTATCACAATTATTTTTTAATTCCAAAGATAAAACTCGCAAATTAGACAATTCAGGAGTATATGGACTGTATTGCCTTGATTGTAATGGCATATACATAGGCCAGACAGGAAGATCTTTTCGCATTAGATACAAAGAACATCACTCTTCCTTTTGTAAAAACAAAAGTGACTCTACCATCACACAGCATTGCCTAGATAGCAACCACCGCTTCCCTAGAATAGATAATCTAAACATTATTCATCATTCCCCGAAAAGCAATAAACTCAATTACCTAGAATCTCTGGAAATTTTCAAAATTTAACACAATAGAAACAATCTTACCCTTCCAAACGACAAAACAGAACTATGTTATTCCCCAATATTTGGGATTTTCAAATAATTATGTATGTACCTTTGAATACCTGTCTATATTCCAATAGTAGAAAACTCCTTATAAAACAGGTATGAATTTAATTCATATCTGGTTTTCTATAATTAAGTCAAATTATGCAACAGTACCTTAGTTTTAACTCACAATTTCTAAAGTCTGATGATGATCAGATGAAATATCGAAAATATTACGTTTGTTAATTAAATATTTTCCACCTAATTTTGTGATATTCTTTACAAAGTAAACCAAAATCAGTGAATGATAATCAAATACCTCTTAGTAGTAGACTCAATATCATAACCGAGTCTGTCAATGTTTTTTCAGTAGATGTTATAAATGAAATTGTGAGTCGATTTTGTTATAGTTATGTTTAAAAATTAAAGGAGTTATTGGTTTCTATTTCTGCAGGGAACTTTATTTAGTAATAGTAAGAATTCATTAATTTGGCTATTTGAGCTTAGAAAACCTACCAAAATATCATTTAAATATCGGTACCAGAATACAATACATTTTTTCGCTAAGTGGCCAATTAATATCAATTTTTTTCAAAGTTGTCCATAAGAATATCGGTCAGGAGGGATCTCATGGGAAGCTCTGGGTTTTGTAGGTTAAATTCAGATTGAAATTGGAAATAATCTCGAGATATGCAGATTTTTAGGAGTTTATTTTTGGTAAATATTTTTCTGACTATCGAAAGACATTCATCTATTGGAATATTTAGGTACATGTTCTGTATATTAAGTGAAACCAATTTATTATTTTGTACAATTCTGAGCCTAGAAAGTTTTTAGAAAGAATTGTTGGCAATAGTTTGAATGAAGTGAATCTTCACTCCAGAAAATCAAAGACAGAATTAGGATTTTATTCCCAAATGAATCTTTGTTCGGACTGCACTCAGATTTTAGAATATTGCCACTTTGACGACAACTTGGTAATGCTCAAAGATTGAGAGAATCCAGGAAGAATACAAGTATAGAAGGGGTAGCATGATGGTTTTGGGTGAAATCTCCTTCAATTGTAGAACTCGTTTTGGTCCATAATTTCCTGAATGTAAACGTCTACATTAATCAAATTGATCAGATTCTTCTACCCTCTTTGCTATCATATACTGCAGTAATTGAAAAAACTTTCTATTCATAACTGATAATGCCTCTTCGCACACTATAGCTGCTACGATGCATTTCTCAAATCTGCATGGAATCAATGTTTTACCTTGGCCTGCCCAATTGCCTGACCTAAATCTGATTTAGAATGCTTAAAATCCATTGCAAAAAGGCATTATATAATGATTTTCAAAATCGGCAACAATTGTATGATGCTCTCCAATTGAATTGGCACAGTAACCCCCTCTGACAACTATTATCAATTTGCGATAAGGTCATGGTCATTAGTAAGGTTTTGTTTTATATTTATTATATATTTTTCATTGCTATATTCCCAGAATAGAAACACCTAGATACCGAATATGCGGGTATTATTAAGAAAGTTAGGGAATTGGTGAAATTTTTCAAAAGATCACCTACTAAAACTGATATTCTGCAATTATCTGAAATCAAGAATTTGGAAAAGATATAAAGTTACAACCTGAATGATGGTTGTGCCTTGCAGACCTGATTTAATAGAATCAAGCTGTGTACCAGCACACCTTTGATCGACCTAGGCTCAGAAGCTGATGCGAACTACTCTTCGAGTGCTGACATGTGTTTTCAGTGAACTTGACAAAGTATTTCAATCTGTAAAACGGGCTGTGGATATGTTATGTCGTCAAGATACGGATTTTTCTATCGCAGAAAAAACACTTAGGTTTATGATTCGTAGACTGAAAGAGCTGAAATCACCATTGGCAGAAAAACTATCTTGCTCCTGGAGAAACAACATTGTTGAGCGTCGGACGAATATGACATCATGCTTGTTTTATAATAGAGATCCATTTAAACACCAAGTAGAAGAAGGGGTTCCGAAAAATGCAACCTTGAAATTGCTACTGAAAAATGTGAATCGAACTGAAATTGAATCACTCACTCGCAACACAGTCTGACTAATTCACAGACATAGATAAATTGAGATCCATCTTAGTCGATTGAATCAATATCAGCTGTCTTCGCTAATGATATTGCTGAATTTGATGATGACTGCAACGATAATGAATCACTACCATCTCTGTCTGAGACACGTGAGAGTATTTCAATACTAGAAGAACTTCAGGAAACGATGCGTTCAAAGAACCTAGAGATAGAAAATCATGATCAAAAGGAAAGGAAATGAATTTATACGAGTCCGGGGGATCAAAAGGCGAACGTTTACAGTTCGGGGATCACTGCCTGAGATCTGAGGATACAACTAGCGTTGAATCCTACAGGGCGTTCTTAGTGGCTGGTTATCTGGCCTGCATAAAGAGAAGTCGTTCAGTAAACGATTATCTGGGCATTTTGTGCTTCTTAAGGAGCTGGTTTCAAGATAATTCGTGATAATGGCGAGTGATGTGAACTGAACAAGCCTCTAATTTGATTGATATATTTTGTTTATTAAGCTTTAAATTCCAATATATCTCTGAGTAGGCATAGTAATATTTAATTGATAATAATATCTCAGTTTAATAGTCGAATCAACTTAGTTAATGAATTTCATTCATTTTAGTTCTGACTTGTTATTTGTTATAAAATAACTGTTTTATTCAAAGACTTTTCCTTGCTATTAGAAGAGAAGACTGATTGTTTATTTCAGTTCCTAATTGACTAGATAAAGAAGTTTATTAAAAAATTGATGAAGACCTCAAACAATGTTAAATACATAAAAGTTTATTGCAGAAATTTGTGAAAATAAATGTTTATTTCATATTACCTTCGATTCCTATTTTTTCTTAATTTATTCAAATTTCTTGATTATTTGCAAGAATAAACACACAAAACTGCCAATCCCGCGTGATCTCGATATTGCCGAAATCTCGCGGTATTGTTATTCATAAACTCGACCAAAATGCTATATCTCTCGAACCAACTAGTTGATAGCTGATAAATTCATAAACTATCCTTTGAGAGTTAGTACACAAAAAATAATATGAATTTTATCTATATGATTTATGTGTAATTCTACATACTTTTCGGCCCAACTGTTATTATACTTTGATCCATCGTTATCTGCAACTTTTTTCATAAATTACTATTAGTAGTTATAAAATTAAAAATTCTTACTTTCAATGACGATAAAGCATTGCTTTCTGATGAGCTTGCTTAACCCATTCGAAGCCATGTTCCAAAAATGGAACTTTGCGTAATTCAACTACTAACTCGTAGATACCGCTACTTACCCCAATTTTAACCGCTTTCCGTTATTCATAGAATATCGGAAGTGATAAACAAGCTAGTGCACGTGCAAGAAGGCTCATTTGTAGCGACAGGTATGGGATTTCCAGCACTATATGCTATTTGTGATTTTCCTACATTTCACAAGTGAACAAAAATCGATTGCCTGAAAGGATCGTATTGGACCGAATTTCATGTTGGTATTCGTATCTAAAATGATTCATTACTCCATAGAAAAAATAATTTTTGTATTTCAAAACATAGAGATGATATATGAAACATGTGTTACAAATTTGGAACATGGCCTCTAATGGATCCTTCTTTTCAGAACGGAGCTATGGATGTGAGAACATTTTATGGTGCGCCAATTTTCAGGGATGAGTTTCAATCGATTGTTGAATTGGAGCATGAAGAACAATTCGATTCTGCAGATATTTATATAAATCCTCACTCAGAAGTATCATTGGTGAAAAATGACTAGAGAAGAGGCAGACGAAGAAGAAGATGATTACAGTATAGTAAAAAAGTCAGAAAATCTGAAGTGCCTAGATCCAAGAGAACTGAAAGAATAGGGTAAAAATAGAAAGGGCAAAGAAAGATGGAGGAATGGAGATTTTGCCAATGATTCTGCAGATATTGAAGGCATTGATGTCCCAAGTCCGGTGGAATTATTTTAACCTAACCTAACTTTTTTGGCAGTTTGAACTGTTTGAATATTTCAAAGATCAGACTAATCAGTACGCTACGGAAAAAACCCAATAATCAATTCAAAATCACTACAGATGAAATAGAAATCTTCTTTGCTATTCTTATGATTTTCGGATACTGCACGAGAGGGGGTCGTGACATGTCTTGCACTCTTGATTCGGATTTACGAAATATTGCCATCGCGGAAGCTATGTCTCGTACTAAATTTAGAGAAATACTCTAATTCATCCATTTTTCAAATAATAATACGGAAGTACCTACAGGGGACAATTTCATAGAAATTAGACCACTTTTAAAACATCTTAATCGGAATTTTTGATATATGCTCCGGTTACCTATGGAAAACGTAGATGTTGTTGAATCTATGGTACCTTACTATAGCCATCACAGTTATAATCAGAGGATCTGAAAAAAACCCATTAGATATGGATTCAAATATCAGAGAAAGGGAACAGGGTTTGATGAAGGTGACCTAGGACTTGGGGCTTCAGCTGTTATAACTTTTGCAAGGAAGTTGAAGGAACAATTTCTAGAGCGTCGCACCAATATTTCTAATGATAACTTCTTTACTAGTTTACCCCTTTTGGGGAAAATGACAAATATGGGATATGGATGCAGTGGAGAATTGTACTGTCGATAAAGAATCAATGAAAAAGAGTGTAAGAGGTTCTGTTGATTCTTTTATCGATTCTGTTTCAAGTATTATTATTATGCAGTGGAAATACGATGCTACAGTGCAAGTAACATCCAATTGTTATGGAGTAGCCCCTACAAGAGATGCATAGAGGTATTCATCGGCAGCCAAAAAATTTATAACCGTTCAAATTCCATATGCAATTGATCTATTATAACACTTCCATGGGAGATACTGATGTTATAGATCGAAACATTTCGAACTATCGCGTTAAACTGAGAAACAACGAGTGGTTTGGGCAAGTCTTTAGCCATCTGCTATTAGCATCTCTTGCTAATGCCTGGCTAATTCATCGAATGCAGATGAAGAAACAAAAACCTTCAACTAAACCTTCAGAGAAGTGCCCAAATGTGCGAACGTTTTAAGTTGCGCTCCGTATGGTTTTCATTTTCTTTCGAGAATCTTCCGAGTAACTTCTTCGTAATATGTATCATTTTACACGTCGAAATCCAGAGTTTGTGAATATCGTAGTATAAAACTGGTGAATTTCCTTTTATTGGGAAAATTCCGGTAAAATTGTCATTATATAGTGCAGTGTAGGCATAAAACCAATAACAAGTATGCCGTCTATATGTGTCAGCTGTGAAAATCCGCTTTGTCGGAATAAGCAAGAAGTTAAGTGTCTGTCGTGCGATGCTGGGGTTCATTACAAATGAATTGGATTCACTTCGGACTCGGCGAAAACGTTGGAATCAGATTTGGGTGGATTCAGGTGGTTTTGTACTACTTGCGATAATAATTCTAAAGCCAATAAATCGTGATCAATGATAATATCGAAAGTGAACTCGACAAAATAATGGTTTGATAACTGAGTTAACTGCGATAACTAAAAATCAGAAAGAATTCGCAAAGTCACTTGAACTTTATGGTGAAAAGATCTAGAGAACAAACTGAAAGATATTGATGTCTTTGATAAAAAGATAAAACGGTTTGATCTTGAAAGGCTGAGAATATAAAAGTCAACGCTTCTCAACAAGCAGCTAGATTGAATGATGTGGATGTTGGAATACCAGAGAGGAAGAATGAAATCATTTTGGCAGTTGTTAAGGAAGTAGCAGTAAAGATAAATTTTCCATCTGTTGAAAACCACATAAACTATTATAGTGTTCACTATGCTGCAAAGGATAATGAACCACGCCCAGTGGTGGTGAATTTCAAAAATAAATTAATTAAAACTGAATTCATCAAAGCATAGAAACGAAAGAAGAACAGCAGCAGAGCTCGGTTTTCCGAACTCAGAAAATACTATCTTTGTCAATGAAAGTTTGACTGCTCATAACAGAAACCTGTTTTATATTGCTAAGCAGTATTGTAATTCTAATGGTGACAAGTTCTGTTGGATTCAAGATGGAAAAATAATAATGAGAAGAGACAATGATATGAAAATTTTTCATGTGCAATCAGAAAATTCGCTCTCTTCTGTGCGGTCTTAAGGATTGCCTTACACTTTTTCTTTATTCACTGTAGCACCTCGTTATGTCATGGCGTCTACAAAATTTGGAGTGAGTTTCTACTATCAAAACTGTCGCGGAACTGAATAGTGTCTTTGATTTCATTTGCATAACAGCAGGGCCCCTGTGAGGGCACTTGTGTGCAAAAAAGGATTTTGGCGCCCATTAAGGCATTTTGGATCATGTTTTTCATTTTTTAAGGTAGGAGGAAAGTAAGTAGGTGCTTGAAGTGAAGCAAAAACTGAACTTCAGAAGTCATATTTATTTGTAGACTAAAATATCAAAATGAAACAAAGAGAACAAAATCATAACAAAATAAATTCTTGTTCACATTTAAGTACTACTTTCTACCTATACTTAGATATTTTAAAATATATGCAGATATATCTATATAACAAATACCTAGGGAATTTGTTTTAAAATCAAAATGATAGCTAGGTCTAGGTGCAATAGAAAAATAAAAGATAGCTATTGTAGTAGCGATATGTTCGGAGATTTTGCTGTTGCAAATTCATTAATTACATCGCTAAAATTTATAACATCGAAAATTTCTTGTTCTTGCTAATTTTGTTAGCCCAGACAATCTTTCTTGAATCATTGTCGATCTTAAATAATTTTTAATGATTTGTAACTTTGAAAAGATCGTTCGCCAGAAGCTACAGATACAGGCAATGTCAAAAGAATTCTTAGTGAAATGCTTACGTTTGGAAAGGTGGAGATTAAATTGTTTTCAGATATATTGTAAAATACTTAAGGGTCAGTATCATCAGGTAATGAAAACAACTTTAACGCTTTAATTTCGTTAAACAGACCATTGGAGTCTATATCCTTATTATCCTGATCTGTCAGTCGCTCTTCAAGAATAGAACAATTATCAAACGCATGTACGAGGTGCGTCCTTTGAAATTGATAGGGTACCCCGATATAGCTTGGTAGGATGCTGAGAAGCGATATGTGACACTGATGAACTCCTAATAAGGGCGAAACTGCAGTCTGCCGTTTCGTTTCTCGGCATCCTGCTTGGTTGCACTTTTGTGGCGCTTGGGGGCTGCGTGCATGGCATGTGGCAGATTTGGAAACTAGCTCTTGTCAGGAGGGAATTAATTGAGATCGCTGTCACTTAATTTGAATGTGTCGCTAAAAATCCGAAAATATGATCATACTCATTTAATAAGTTAAATCGGTTTTTAGAGAGCTTATAGTTTGATCTATAATTTTAAGAAAAAAATAATTTTAAAGGCGGTGTTTGGATCATGAGGATCAATTTCGAGAGAGGATGCTACTTCTTTCGCTTGCACAAGAATTTCTTGAAATGATTGGTCAGATCTATAATGCTGGAAGTGATCAACTAAATTTTTTAGGTAGGTTTGGCATACTTTAATATTAATTGTAGCACTTTGCATTTGTTTGCTGACAATATTTATATGAAATAGAACGTCATGCCAAATAATTCCACAAATAAATTGAAAATTTTGTACAGACGTTAAGAGAGAACTTGCTTTATGTCTTGCATCAATGTGAAAGGAATTATCTTCACCAACTTTTAGAAGATTTTCGTAAACCTTAATTAAATAAACTTTAAGCGGCTTTATTGCGGCAATTCTGCTGGACCATCTTGTCTCACTTAGAGGCTTTAAACTTAACCCGGGGACATCTTTTCTCAAAACATACCACCTGCTTGTGAATGACGAAAAAAATTATATAACTCTTGCACAAGATTGGAAAAGTTTAATGTAGCACCTGACACCTTAGAAGCGTCATTTTCTGTTAAGTTCAAAGTATGAGCCGCACAAGGTACAAAAAGGGCTTTCGGATTCGCATCAAGAATGCGATTTTGAAGCCCAACATGTTTTTCTTTCATATTTGTCCCATTATTATAACCTTGTCCCCTAATGTGTTTTTATTCTAAATTCAATTTTTTCAAATTTTCAATCACAAATGTATATATCCCTTCTCCTGTAGTGTCCAGTATTGGATTAAACGCAATAAAACTTTCCTTAACTTCAACCTTTTTGAAGTGATGTTAAGGACAACATACCTCAGAACAAGACTAATTTGCTCAGTATGACTAGTGTCTGGTGTATAATTTAATATTATTGAAAATTATTTTGAATTGTGAACCATGTCTAAAATATTATTTCTTACTTTGAACGACAATAATTCAATTATTTTATTCTGTATTTGCACGCCTAAATAATGAGTCATTTTAACAGATTTTTTTTGGCAGTTATAAACTCGGCTAACGTGCTGTCTCATCACTGAATCAAGAGAGGCAATCATCTCAACAGCTTTTAGAAAATTTCAATTATCATGTTCGAAAAGCAAGTGAGAAGAACTTTGAAATGCCAAGCATTGTGTAGATAAATACTTAACAATCGCAATAATTCTTTCCAATACGTCTCTCCAATATTTTTTTCCGTTTCTAAAATTCGCAGATGATGAGCATTAACAGCCATACATGTCTCCAACATTTTTTGCAAATTTACCCAAGTGTTTATATAACTGTTGTGTAAAATTGACGTTTCGTGTCTCTTAATTGGCAAAGATAAGTGTTCCCAATCAGATACTCCATTTGTATCACAAAAAGCGTTAGGAGTTTTACATTTACAAAACAACTCACAACAAAAACAAAATACAGAATCTTGCTAGATTTCTTTCACAGTATTTCCACGAAAACTTTCTCTTATTTTTATTACTAGGCAAGCTAAAACTGATGTCTATCAAGGACGGGCCACGTTTAACCAATATTCTAGCCATCTCATTGGTGATTCTTTTGGGCCACAAACCGGGGTCGGACGGAATTATATCGATACTAGCCGCATTACAACCTTCATCGAAAGTGTCACTTGCAGCAGGTATTTCGGTAGCTGACATTACCGGACTTTTTACACAAGCTGAATTACCTGAAATGGATTGTCCAAGTGCTGTAGACGAGGATGGTATCATCGCTTCATCGGGCTCTGCATCAGTAGAAGCTGTTTTGCTGCTACAACCACTGCCACTTGTTGCAGACCTGATGTTACTGTTGAAATTTCAGATGGTCCACTCACGGTTATTGATATTACGGATTTAGAATCTTGAGATTCGGACGATTCGGTCGCACCAACATCGATAGTCTCCGTGGAATCTCGATTGTTTTGCAAGAAATGCTTTAAAGATCCAACCATTTTTCCCCTTTCTTGTAGTCTCAGTTTCTTTTGCTGGCGAAACTTCGCTTCTGAAGGTCTCTTTCTTTTATCCTGAGAAAACAAATAAATAATTAGTACTCATGGGAATTAGGAACTAACTTCTAAAGTTTGAAGTTTGCATATTTGAGTGAAAAGTAATTTGTTCGAGCCCTTGCAGCTTAAATCCTTTCAAAAATAAAGGCAAAAAGATATTAAACAAATTTGATCTTATAGCCCTTAAAAACCCTAGAAAATGGGGTTTCAAAAGATCTATAGCGTAAAAACTAAGCGAGTTATGGATAAAACGAGTTACTTTTTCAAACTCGTATATGACATTTCAATTAATAAAAGATATTTGGCTAAAAAACTTAATTATAACCAGTATCCTATTAAGGGTTAATGTTGATAGTATAAAGTAGGAACACTTACCATAAAAAATCAAGCCGTTGAAATTGCAGTCAGCAGGTATTCGGCACTTAATTAAAAAAAAAGTAGTGAACAAAATACTACACAACACAATACCACACTTGACAAAATACAAAAAAACTTCATATGTAAAAATTGATAGGATTAATTGTTTTAATTCACTTGTTGCACGGTCCAATGAACTAACTGATTTAAAAACGCCTGTGGCGATGCATCGCTCTTATAGCGCTCCAGGAGTTATTCATGTCTGAACAGGAAAAAACAAGAAATTGCCGCCTGACATGTTCTCGCAACATAGGAATCGGCAATAACTGGATGATAGACTAATAAAATTTCGTGTTTATTTATACCTAATCCTATTTAATTTCTCAACTTTTATTTCAATATTTTTTTTGGACCCTGGGTTTTGGCGTCCCTAAAGAATGGCGCCCCTGTGCATTGCACACTTTGCACATATGGTTGCGGGGGCCCTGCATAACAGAATTCTGGCTCTAACGACATAAAAATGATTCGGAAGTTATATGCGTCAGAAAATATTCGGTTTTTCGAAATGACAGGTGTGAAACCAATAGTTATAGATTGGTGGGTGGTGGTGTACTGGTGGCTGCTTCGAAGGACTTTAGTGCGGAGAGTATTATGAATTGGTCGAATACCTAGATCGTGGATGATTTATGGTTAAGGGTACATTTATTTGGTGGCAGTTATTTGTTCTTGGATGTTTGTTATTTCCATCTAAAATTAATAGTGATAACTTTATACATTATTTGGACCGTGTAACATCGTTGATTGATGATAACCCTGATGATACTTTTATCTTATTGGGTGATTTCAATTGAGGGGTTGTTCAATTGGTGTTATGATCTCGATCACAATATTGTACGGGGTGATAAATATACTGCCTTCAAGGATTTTGCTCCTACAACTGGTTTAGAAATCACAATGACAGAGCTCTTGATTTAATATTATCCAATATATATGATAATGATATTTCCAAATGTTCATTACCCTTTGTAAAGGAGGACTCACATCACCCTGCATAAGAGGTTTATGTTCAGATAGAATTGACCAACGAAGTATGTAATAAGTCACGCTCAAAGTATAAATTTTTCAATGCTGATTATTCAGTTATAAACAATGAATTGCTTAGCATTGATTGGAGTACTATATTATCCAGTCATGATGTCAATGTCTGTATAGGAAATTTTATGAAGTATTAAATTATACTATAACTAAACATGTGTCTCAGAGGTTCAATAAACATTATGATTACCCCAGATTGTTCACTAAAAACACTATTAAGTTAATTGAAGAAAAACTCGATTTCACAAGAAATTAAAAAAATTTAAAAACAAATTTAATTATGAAATGTTTGCTTCACTGCGAAAGCAGAGTACAGTTGCCATTCAGAGGGACTACGAAGCCCATATTTCTTCTGTTGAAAATAATAATTTAAAGAATCCAAAAACATTTTGGTCTTTTGTTTCTGAAAAGAAAAAAAATGAGAGTATACCTTCCGTCATGAGGCTTGATGATAATGAGTTTAAGGGGGATGGTTTCACGTCCAATGCTTTCGAAGAGTATTTCGCAAGGAGATTCGATTCCTTTTCGTCAATTTCTGTACAGCGTATAGACTTGTCAGATTTTCGGAAGAGGATTGATAATCTTGATATGTCAAAGGGTCCAGACTTAATTCCACAATATTCATAAAATCATGTTGTGCATCACTTTTACAGCCTCTTCGAATAATATTCCATAAATCATTATATTGCGGTGTGTTTCCGGGTAAGTGGAAGTTAGCTGAAATTGTACCGATACTCAAAAGTAGAAAGAAAAACCTGATAAATAATTATAGAGCAGTTTCCATACTAAGCCTTTTTGGGAAAATCTTCGAATCTATCGTGACTGATCATCTTTTTCACGTGTGTAGTTCAAGAGTATCGCGTCATCAGCACAGTTTTGTCAGAGGTAAGTCAGTATTAACGAACTTAGCTTCTTATATACATTTTTTGTCTGAAAGTTTCGATGAGGGTGTGCTTGTGGATGTGTTATATTCTGACATTGCCAAAGCTTTTGATAAGGTTCATCATAAAACACTTATCAGTATATTATATGATTTTCGATTTAAAGAATCGCTGTCGAGATGGGTCGAGTCATATTTGACTAATAGACTATGTTACTTTGAACGGACATTCCAAAACATTTCATGTTTCTTCCAGGGTACCCCAAGGATCGCATCTGGGGCCTCTTCACTTCGTTATTTATATAAATGATAATATCTAAATGTTTCATTAATACTCATTACGAACTGTTTGCTGATGACCTAAAATCCTATAAAATAATTGAATCTCTTGCCGATGCGAAGTTGTTTCAAGATGACTTGAACCGATTTTTCCATTTTTGTTCTCCAAGATATTTCAAACTTAACATAGATAAATGTCAACATATTATTTTCACGAAGAATGTCATTGTCGTCCAAACTACTTTCTTTCTTGGTGACCTACATATAAACAAGGTGGAAATGTAAGAGACCTTGGCATCATACTGGACGAAAGACTTTCTTTCATCTCTCACATCGAAAGTATAGTCTCTAGAGCTTTGAAGATGCTCGGTTATTCCGGTGTGGTGCCCCTATTATGTCCATATTGACCGAGTTGAGAAAATCTAATGAAGGTTTTCTAAGAGTTTAAATTTTAGGTTGGATCGTAGGTTATTGCAAAGTAATTATAAGTCAAGCATACAAGAGTATAAAATGTTGAGTTTTCAACAGAGGAGAGTGCTGTTTGGTGGTATATTTCAGTATAGCGTACTGAAAAACTATTTGAATTTTCCAATAGTGAATTATTTATGTTTCAGTGTTCCCCAGTATCGAAACAGTCAAAGTTCACTCTTTTACCTAGAGCACGAACTGCACTTTTCTACAGGGACATCCACCGGGATCGTCCGTTAAGAACTTTTGGAGTTCCAATTACAATATCAAGCTGAAATTTCATAAGCAGCCATAACTAGCGATTTCCAATTGAAGTGAAATATTTTCGAAGTGAAACCATTTCCGGATATACCGGAAGTAGGTCATCACTTTGTTATTTCAAATGGCAATCTACCTTTTTTATTATACATCTAGAACCGACATTTGAGCAAGGCATAAAATACCCAAATTGTTGACACTTATCTGTCAAAACTTTTGACAGATTTAATTATTTTGTTGTAAACTCGATTTTGAGGAACATTTAAAAATTGTAGCTCGTAGATCTTTTGCACTACAGACACAATTTTTGCTTGGGTGGATAGAAGAAGGATCAAGAAATTTTGAAGCAATCTACAATTGTCAAATCGAAAAATATATTGAATTTTGATGATTTTGCAAGAACTAACAGAGAATGCTTTGAAATATTTGAATCAAGTAGCTGAACTGGCTATGCTCACCTGACAGGAGCCTAAAATTAATGTACTTGTCAGTTCGTTTATTCGAACTTGATATTTCAACAAGAATTGTTGATAATTTGAAGTAAATATTTTCGAAAAACACCAGATTGATAATAAAATGGCTTATTATTCAAACGAGGATATGTTTAATCTCCTTTTAATTCATGGCGAATGTCAAAAAGTGGTGGATAGAACTTGCAGGCAATTAAATAACCAATTTCTCAATTTGGCGCCTATGAGTAAAACAAAATTGCGAAGGAATAGAAGCAATTTTCTGCAATTTGGAGGAAAAAATACATAGAAACTAGAGGAAAACCAATTCTCGAGGACGACGACAATCAAATTAATACGCTAGCGTATTTTCGTGCTAATCCACATCCGTCTTTTAAGTCAGCATCAATGGATATTGGATTGAGTCATACTTCCATTCAAAAGATTCTTAAGAAACATAACATGCACCCGTATTCTTTTATCAGACTACAAAAATTGAAACTAATTGACCTTCCAAGCGGCAAAATTTCTGTTAAAATTTATTAATTCGGCTTCAAGAAGATGAGACAAAAAATTATATGGTCTGATGAAGCCGAGTTCAATGAAAGAAGAATAACCAACAGAAGAAATCGACATTTTTGGGCCACAGAATATCCACATTTCATCGAGGTTATTGATTTCCAAAATAAATTCAGCGTGAATGTTTTTCTGATTTCAATGAATGATTTGTTGGCTTATCACATTTATGAGGAAAACCTTAATGGACAAAGATACCTAGAAATTTTGGGAGGAACATTAGCAAATTTTTTAGGTGGATTACCCCTTAACATTCAGAGGGATTGCTATTACCAAATGGATGGTGCACCAGCACAGAAAACACGAGCTGTAGATCGGCAGCTAACAGAAATGTTCGAGGATAGATGGTGGAGAAATCAAGCACCAAATTTATGGCCTCCGCGTTCTCCGGACCTGACGCCCCTCTATTTTTATTTATGTGTCAAAATCAAGAGTGAAGTGTATCTTATTCCTGTAAGAAGTAAAGAAGAGTTATTAGAGCGCATTCATAATGCTTTTCGTAATATTGTTACTGAGGAAACTAGGAGGGCAACTCAAGTGTATCGAGAAGAATGCGGCCCATATTGAACATTTATTCAGATCGTAAATCAGTTTTCTCCTTTGATGTTTGCTATCATTTATTCGTATTAATGTAACTATTTTCGATGATTGGTTTTCGCTTAGTTCCTACAATTTTTATTCATCCGAATTGTAGAAAATTTCTTCTAATGCTTCGAAATTTTATTTAACTCATAGACGGTAAATTTGGAAATTGGTTATTGAATTGCCTGCAATTTTTACCCACTACTTTTTGACATTCTAAAACGAATTAAAAAAAGAATAAATATATTTTTGTTTGAATAACCTGCGGTTTGATTCCAAATGTGTTGTATTCTTTGGATATTTTCAATCTGAAATAACGACAATTCTTGTTGAAATATCAAATTCAAATGGACGAAGTGACAAGTACATTAATTTTAGGCATCTGTCAGATGAGCGTAGCCAGTTCAGCTACTTGATTCAAATATTTCAAAGCATTCTCTGTTAGTTCTTGCAAAGTCATCAAAATTCAATATATTCCCAAATTATTTCGGAACTATAAGAGATGGGTATAGTATATGCTGATACGATTCCACCTGAAATTTGACGCTTCATCTGATGGCGATATAAAAATTGGTACGTGCAATTTGAAAAACTTGAGGTATTGCTGTTTGAAAAAGGCCAAATTGAAAAAATCATACAAAACAACGCAATGAACATTTGACAAGTGTAGATTGCTTCAAAAATTCCTTGATCCTTCTTCTATCCACCCAAGCAAAAATTGTGTATGTAGTGCAAAAGATCTACGAGCTACAATTTTTTTAAATGTTCCTCAAAAATCAAGTGACAAAAATAATTAAATCTGTCAAAAGTTTTGACAGATAAGTGCCAACAACTTGGGTATTTTATGCATTGCTCAAATGTCGGTTCTAGATGTATAATAAAAAAGGTAGATTGCAATTTGAAATAACAAAGTGATGACCCACTTCCGGTATAACCGGAAATGGTATCACTTCGAAAATATTTCACTCCAATTAGAAATCGCTAGTTATGGCCGCGTATGAAATTTCAGTTTGATATTGTAATTGGAACTCAAAAAGTTTTTAACGGACGGTCCCGGTGGATATCCCTGTATAATTCTGTATTTTTGAGATCCATGAGATTCTTCAATTATCGTTTAAGTACCTTGGATGTTTTCGTCTTGAGTGTAAATGTGTTCAAGCAAAATTCACCTCTTATCTGAATAGAAATCACGAAGCTCAATTTTTAATTTTAGTTGATTTCTGTTATAAAATTGAATGACATTTCTCTTTGTATTATAACGTTTAAATTGTATTACTGTAGAGAACTCCTGTTATTGGGTGTTATGCCGTTGGGATTCCGATGGTTGAAAATAAATAAATGAATAAACTATCAGTGAAAATTCAGTAGAAAAACCACTGGACTTTCTTGGCTTGATATGAAACGTAGCCATTACTTATCTACTTCTCAATACGAAAAAAACAACTATGCGCCGACCGAAACAGAAAGATGTGGCATTCCGGAATGTTCCTGATGCAGTTTCACACTGCATCAGTTCGCTAAAACAAAAAAGATGCGAAAAGTGCAAGAAAAACATAACATTTGGCTGCGGTATTTTCCGCATAAATCTACATCCCATTGGCTGTTTTAGGAGTTATCATGATCATATTGAGTAATAGATTCAATTTCGTTGTCTTCATTTAGATTATAAAGTTTTCGTTACGTTCTATCAAATATTTTATTTGTCCCAAATGCGGCCATGTTCCATTTATGGAACCTTTTTTCAAACCTCTGCTGTTATGGCAATTTCAGAAAAACATTTTTTATTATTTTCTTTTTTTTAAACTCATATCATCACAAATTGAAGAGAAAAAAAGAATTCCTAAAAGTTGGCATTCAATGGGAGAAGATAAATGGCATAGGAGTAGTTATCTCAAATTCGGTTGTTCCAAGAAACATTGAAGAGGCACACTAGTTTTAGCCTAGTGTGAGTTGAAAATTATACTGGGACTTCAGTAATATTTCTTGATATAAATGAGATAAAAAACACAAGGTTTAACTTTAATCTACACTTTATTTGAAAAATTTCGACGACGTTTCGCTGACACAGCAGCTTTATCAAGAATGACAAACAGATTGAAGAGTATGGTATTATAAACAAATCGTAGAACAAGTTGGATGAATAACAGGAAAATCCAAACCGAGCTATTGTACAGTTAGTATGGAAGGTAATAAAAACTAATTAAACAAGTTAAGTAGGGGTGAATAATTTACATCTACCTGCTCATTCAAAAGCTTGTCCGAATGTTTGTATCTATTTATTTCTAATGCTTCTAGGAGATCTAATTTTAAACTTTTTGATTTTATATGTAATATGTCAAAGTTTTTATTGAATGAATGGTTTTCTTTTATTAAGTGGTTTGAATAATTTGAATCAGATTTATTTTTATCGAAGCTACGTTTATGTTCAGATGTTCTTATGCCAAAACTCCTATAGGTCCTACCGATATAAATTTTATCACAAGAACCGCAATTGAGTTTATAGATTCCTGATTTACTTGAGTTTTCAACACGAGATTTATTTTTAATATGTTTACCTAAGTTATTAGAAGTTTTGAAAGTTATATTAAGATTTTGTTTGACGAGAAAGGTTTTAATATTTGTACTTGCAGAACCGCAGAATGTTAAACTGTTGAATATTTTATAGTCTTTATGAATAGGATATACTTCATTTATTGCTTTCTGATACAGTTTTTACGAATGATTAGATCTATCATATCCGGATTATATGAATTATTAATGGCTATCTGTTTGATGATATTTAACTCTTTATTATAATCTTCTACTGATAAAGGTAAATTGAGTAACCGATGTACCATGCTGTTTAAAGCTGCAACTTTGTGTTGAATTGGATGTTATGAGTAGTTATGTATAATTGTATCAGTATGTGTTGGTTTACGAAAGACCGAAAAACATGATTATTATTTCGTTTAGTGATTTTCAAGTCCAAAAATTAATGGAATCGTTCTGTTCAATTTCTATCGTGAATTTAATGTTCAAATGGATGAAATTAATGAAATTAAGAAATAATTCTAATTGACGAGTAGTTCCAATGAAACATACTAAGATGTCGTCAACATATCTATACCAATAAAGAAATTTGGAAATGAGTGGATGTGTATGAATTTTCTGTTCGATATTATTCATAAAAATCTCTGCTAAAAGTGGACTCAAAGGATTTCCCATGATCAAACCATTTTCACTACTGTAATAGATGTTGTTGAAAGAAAAATAATTTTGTTCAATGCAAACGTCCAACAGATTCAATATTTCTGATTTAATTATGTAGTTAACATGATTCGAATTCAACATGTTGAATTCGAATCATGTTAATTAAAACCTTCTCGTCAAACAAAATCTTAATATAACTTTCAAAACTTCTAATAACTTAGGTAAACATATTAAAAATAATAAATCTCGTGTTGAAAACTCAAGTAAATCAGGAATCTATAAACTCAATTGCGGTTCTTGTGATAAAATTTATATCGGTAGGACCTATAGGAGTTTTGGCATAAGAACATCTGAACATAAACGTAGCTTCGATAAAAATAAATCTGATTCAAATTATTCAAACCACTTAATAAAAGAAAACCATTCATTCAATAAAAACTTTGACATATTACATATAAAATCAAAAAGTTTAAAATTAGATCTCCTAGAAGCATTAGAAATAAATAGATACAAACATTCGGACAAGCTTTTGAATGAGCAGGTAGATGTAAATTATTCACCCCTACTTAACTTGTTTAATTAGTTTTTATTACCTTCCATACTAACTGTACAATAGCTCGGTGTGGATTTTCCTGTTATTCATCCAACTTGTTCTACGATTTGTTTATAATACCATACTCTTCAATCTGTTTGTCATTCTTGATAAAGCTGCTGTGTCAGCGAAACGTCGTCGAAATTTTTCAAATAAAGTGTAGATTAAAGTTAAACCTTGTGTTTTTTATCTCATTTATATCATGGATCTACATCAAGTAACGGCCTCCATAATTCAAATATTTCTTGACTACCAAAACTACGTTATATTCATAAAATTATAAATTTAATTAAACACATTTTTAATAAGCAAAATATTTTTGAATTATATTCTCGTTTCGAAACAGAAGTTGAAATATAAGATCCCTAAATTATTGGAATTATATTCTATGCATCCTCTTAGGATCTGGTTGACAAGAACAAGCAGTATGATTGAGAACAAGTCTGTGGACGTATTGGACTCTAGAAAGTCCTGGCTGAACAATTCCAAATGTCAAATCGATTGTTTCGTTAGTTTTTGGAAGGCACTGGTTGATTCCTGAACAACATCCTGCATTTTCACATCTATGGAGAACAGTTGATGACGGGTATATATTCTGAAAATAGAAATAAGAGAATGAAATGAAACTTTCAATCTTCAATTCGTCAGCTTCTTAGGTTGAATATTCAATAACTTCTCATAGAAAGTTAAGAGCAGAAAATCCATTAGAAAAAAAACAGACATTTTGAGAATTGAAATGATCAAACGATAGAAATGCTTTCGTTCCATTTGGCTCTAAGACTATCGCAATTTATGTGCTTATCAATTTGCAACGCCTCCTAAATGCCTATGTTGGGTACATTATTAATGATAATTGAAGTAGGGGTGAGTAATTCAAATCTACCTGTTCATTCAAAAGCTTGTCCGAATGTTTGTATCTATTTATTTCTAATGCTTCTAGAGATCTAATTTTGAACTTTTTGATTTTATATGTAATATGTCAAAGTTTTTATTGAATGAATGGTTTTCTTTTATTAGGTGGTTTGAATAATTTGAATCAGATTTATTTTTGTCGAAGCTACGTTTATGTTCAGATGTTCTTATGCCAAAACTCCTATAGGTCCTACCGATATAAATTTTATCACAAGAACCGCAATTGAGTTTATAGATTCCTGATTTACTTGATTTTCAACACGAGATTTATTATTTTAATATGTTTACCTAAGTTATTAGAAGTTTTGAAAGCTATATTAAGATTTTGTTTGACGAGGAAGGATTTAATATTTGTACTTGCAGAACCGCAGAATGTTAAACTGTTGAATATTTTATAGTCTTTATGAATAGGATATACTTCATTTATTGCTTTTGATACAGTTTTTACGAATGATTAGGTCTATCATATCCGGATTATATGAATTATTAATGGCTATCTGTTTGATGATGTTTAACTCTTTATTATAATCTTCTACTGATAAAGGTAAATTGAGTAACCGATGTACCATGCTGTTCAAAGCTGCAACTTTGTGTTGAATGGGATGTAATGAGTAGTTATGTATAATTGTATCAGTATGTGTTGGTTTACGAAAGACCGAAAAACATGATTATTATTATATATATATATATATATTATATATATATATATATATATATATATATATATATATATATATATATATATATATTATATATTTAATACAAATTAATTTTACCAAACCTCAAACACCTCAACTGTATTCACTCATTAAATTGCATAAAGTAAATAACCCCGTTAGACCAGTCGTATCTTACGTTACAGCCCCAGCCGTGAAATTGTCGCACTACCTTATAGATATTATTAAAATTATTGTTCATTCAAATCAAAATTTTCTATAAAAATTCATTCGAATTGATAAATAACATAAAAACGTTAACCTACCACCTAACGCAAAACTTATTTCGTTTGATGTTGAGAATTTATACCCAAGTGTTCCTCCAGGTGATGTCAGAATATTAATCGAAAACATGTTGAATTCGAATCATGTTAACCACATAATCAAATCAGAAATATTGAATCTGTTGGACGTTTGCATTGAACAAAATTATTTTCTTTCAACAACATCTATTACAGTAGTGAAAATGGTTTGATCATGGGAAATCCTTTGAGTCCACTTTTAGCAGAGATTTTTATGAATAATATTGAACAGAAAATTCATACACATCCACTCATTTCCAAATTTCTTTATTGGTATAGATATGTTGACGACATCTTAGTATGTTTCATTGGAACTACTCGTCAATTAGACTTATTTGTTAATTTCATTAATTCCATCCATTTGAACATTAAATTCACGATAGAAATTGAACAGAACGATTCCATAAATTTTTTGGACTTAAAATCACTAAACAAAATAATAATCATGTTTTTCGGTCTTTCGTAAACCAACACATACTGATACAATTATACATAACTACTCACTACATCCCATTCAACACAAAGTTGCAGCTGATTAGAATTTGGCTTATATTTATTGAGATTGCGCATATTGCCAGGTCGTCAGTCTCCGGTTCATGGTGAGAGAGTGCCTTCAGGGATAGTCCAATTATTGAAATTTTTTCATCCTCTATAAAACAAGTATTTATACAGGGTGTCCGTGAATTGCGTGTACAACGTTTCACTCGCCACACGTGGTACACTAACTTCCGACGCTAAAACCGTTAGATTTAGTAATAGTATATATAGGGCGTCATTTTCGGAGTCATGGGCCATTTGTCGACATCTAGTTGACCATATAGTACCTCTGCTTACCATAGTATGGTTATATGGGCGCCTCATTCGAAAATATTTGTATGAAACATGGTTTACGCGAATCACCGCTCGACTTCAATTTTCGAGACAAAAAATACTTTTCGTTTTTGTTCGATAAAAAAAATAGATTCGGGCAAACGATTTTGGGAATACATTCTACATATATTTTACTATAAAAAAATGTAATAAAAAAATCGATTCTTTGGTCGAGAGAAAAGTAAACCTCCCCTTAACATTTAAAATAGTTAGCACATTCTATCTCATAACTGTTAGTTCTGGACACTTGAAATTGACGTAGCTGTCAAAACCGTTCGAATGATTCATTCTATTTATATTAAAATGAATTTCCATACAATATCATTAATAAGAAAATGTTTGTGAAGTAGAAATAAGAAAATACTGACCTCTATTTGAGGAATCAAAGCATCATTTTCACTGAAGAGTTCTGTCAATTCGAAACTTCTTGGTTGAGGATTTTGACATTTGAAATTATATACAGAGTGGCTATGAGCCACCCATGATTCCTTTGTACTTTTGGATGCACATTCGATTTCGATGATAAAAAACATTAACATGAAACACAAATTCTTGAACATCATTCTATATTCTAATATATAATGTTAGTTTATTCGAAACGAACTTATCGATAAGTTTGAAAACAACTAGTGAGCATCGACGGGTATCAAAAATGTCTTTCTGGTAAAACTGATAAGACCAATAGTATTATTGACTTTTGATCTTGAATATCACTAATCTAAAGTTCTGTGAAATTCAAGGTTATCAATATTTACCTATGTATTCACAATAATACAAATATCAAAACAACGTAAGGGTGAAAAATAAATCTAAATGTTATTTCAAAAATTCAATAAAAGGAATATGTATTAAATTTGTAAGAATGTTATAAATATAATAAATTATCAAACCCCTACCATCAGCAGAACCTAAGTCAAAGTTCATTCTAGGGAAAGTGGGTCGAGTGACATTTATTTGGGGAGGTCTTTCATTTATCTTATTTGAAAACAGTATCTTTATGAACGATTGATATCATACATAAATACCAAACCCAACGAAAATTTGTATTCCAACAAACATTTGCCACCCCTTGTATGTCAAGAAAAGCTGATTGTAACGGAAAACGCTAAGACACGTCAATTTTTGATTAGATGGGGACCCATTTCTGGGTTGCAGTCGGAGCATGTAACATCGGCCCCCTCCTTCAACAGCACCTGAGTCAAAATTCATTATGGGGAAAGTGGGTGAAGTGACATATATTAAGAAGTGTCTTTCAATTTTCTATTCAGAAATACACACACCACAAAAATTGTTGCATCACCTGGTATCCTGTATTCCACAATCGATTAAGCAGCTCGATCGCAGTTTCTTTGTCAACATATGTTTTTGGACATATGAGGGGAAAAAAAATCTTATCTATGTAGTAACATTTGTTTCCGTATGTAACACTCACTCAAACACGTGACTATCAGTATTCATTCAATTTCTCTTCAGTTTTCATGCTAAATTAATGCAAGTTTTCTGTGTTTCTTGTTGATTTTCGAATCTTTGAATTTATTGTAATGGCTGCTGAACATCCTGGACGCTATTTGAGTGATCATGAAGTGGTAAGAATTGTAACACTTCTAGAGGATGGGCGAAGCCAACGTTACGTGGCTAACTTGTTGAATGTTAACCAAAGCGCTATTTCAAAAGTAATTAATCGGTACCACGAAACTGGGGAATATGAAAGAAGGGCCGGACAGGGAAGAAATCGGATAACAACACCAGTTGATGATCGTTGGCTTCGTTTAACTGCACTAAAAGTTCGGCACTGTACGGCTAGATTGCTATAAAATGAACTTGCAGTTTCCAGAAATGTGCATATTTCATTGCAAAATGTCAGGAACAGGCTCGCGTCTCACCAGAAAGCATCGAGTTGCAAGACTTCAGTTTGCGAGGGAACATGCAAATTGAGGTATTCCAGATTGGTCGAAGGTTCTCTTTTCCGACGAGTCCAGGTTCTGTCTAGTATCAAATGATAGACGCAAGCCTGTATACAGACGACCTGGGAAACGGTATCAGCAATGCAATATCCGGCAAACCAAAAACTCAAGAGGGGGCTCAGTAACGGTGTGGGGAGGAATTTCTTTCCATGGTCGAACTGAGTGAGTCCTAGTAAATAATGGAAAAATGACAACGGCCAGATACATAGCAGATATCCTTGAACCCCATGTTGTCTTTGGCCCATTGATTGGCGAAAACTTCATTTATATGCATGATAATGCTCGGCCTCATGCAGCTAGAGTAGTTACAGAATTTTGCAAAATGCCGAAATTGATATTTTAAGATGGCCAGCCAGAAGTGCCGACTTGAATCGCATAGAACATGTTTGGGGCAGCATGGGGTGGCAAACTCATCAACGTCGGATGCTTTGTAGAACACTCCAACAACTAGAAAATCTGCTTCCTGAAATTTGGAACTCATTGACTCAAGACTACACAATACTTTCACAATATGATTAGTACCCATTCGATGTTAGTTGATTGGTCTCTTCGCGAATGTATGAAGATGGTAGATTTTAAATTTTCATCAACTCGAAAATTGTTGACGAAAATTGTTGATATATTCCATCATAAACTCATCTCTTTTGAATGATATCTTCTTATTTTACACTTCTGAAAGTTACCAAGCGACTCTTGAATGACCAACATGAAAGTTTATATAGTATTGTCGGAAAAGTTGGGTGATGCGACAGTTTTTGTGGGGAGTGTATTATTTTTATGAAAAGTTAACATCATACGGATAGTTCAAACACAACGAAAGTTTGTCTTTCAACAAAAATTTAACAATGCCAAAAATCAAATTAAATGCTAAATCGACCTCCTCCTACCTCTGCATTCGGTGACGATTTTTTTTCCGCAGCTCCTACAATGTTTAAGGTTGTGTGTGAACTCTCGATTCAAGTTGAACTCATAAGAAGAAATCAGGTGACTAGCTGGCCACTCCACTGTTCCTCTTCTACCAATCCACCGACCTGGGAAATTAGCGTCCAAATTTTCTCGCACACGAACATCGAAATGTGCATGAGCACCACCTTGTTGGAAACGTATCTCAATTTCTGAAACAGCTTCATCATTTTCCGAATATTTTGTGAGGCTGTAATTTATTAATTCTTCTAACAACAGCAAATTAGTGTCTCCATTCAGATATATATATATATATATATATATATATATATATATATATATATATATATATATATATATATATATATATATATATATATATATCTTTTGAAAAGAGAGGATTTACAGAAATTTGAATCATTGTATCTACAATAAATGCTTATATCTATAATTTAGTTCACAATGGTTGTCTGGACAAGAGAACCCGAGTCTGTCATTGTCGTGCAGCGGCGCTTCCATGGAAAGAGTGAGACAAGCTGTAATTCAAAGCGCAGGGCGCTCCGTCGAGCTGCAGCACACCAGATGTTCACGGAATTTTACACCAAGACCTCCCCTTTCACCCTCTGAGCTCATGGTTGTGCAGCACCAGAATGAAGAAGATTTTGCACAACGCCAGCAGCTTAACGAGAGAATGCAAATGATTATCGCTGATGAAAATGAACCAGTGATATATATATATATATATATATATATATATATATATATATATATATATATATATATATATATATATATATATATATATATATATATATATATATATATATATATATAGGGTTTCACCCGACGAGTTGCCCATATATCTGTTCATGCAATCAAACTGTTTTCATGAAAAATACAAATCCACCACCCGGTAATTAATACCATTGCCAGGTGATGATTATAATCAAAACATATCCTGGTATAAATATATATTAGGATAACGTTAAATGTTATGAGAATATATCAATCTACCAGAATATATACATACTATAGCATCATCAGACAATGATATCAATGTACCAACGAGTAGTGTCAGAGGCTTTCTCCCCGGAAAATCCAGTGTACGGACCTTAGTCAAGTAACACTGAATGTTACTCATTAATAGTTTCCTTTGTGTGAAGTGGTGAACGATCGAATAGAATACTGCTCTGAATATAAATATGACAAAATTGTCAGTTGATTATATTACATTTATATAAACAAATAAATAAAATATGAAATGAGATTCTGAGCAGTATAAACTAAAGAGAAAACCTATGACTCTACCTCATTATTTTTTCGGAAAGAAACCTACGAAGAATATTACAAGATTTGATGACTGTTATCTTTTGTAACTGTTCAAACAAATTTTCTTCAGACCCAAAATCTCAATACTTTTGTGAGGATTTCTAGGAATAACACCTGTTGTGGAAATAATAATCGGTCGAATAAATATTTTTTCATTTTCCACATTTTTTAATCTCGTCGCCAAGCATCATATATTTAGAAATTTTTTCATTGTATTTATTTTGTATATTATGTGTGTCGGGTATAGCAATATCAATTATATATGTTATTTGATTCTGTTTATCATTAAGAATGATATCTGGTCTATTGTGTTTTACAGCTCTGTTGCAAAGAATTGTTTTATCAAAATAAAGTTTATATTTGTCATTTTCACAAATAATCTCAGGTTCATATTTGTAAAATTTTTTCTTTTGGGAATTAGGTCATGTTTAATTCCTAGATTAAAATGAATAATATTAGCGACGGCATTATGTCTTTCTAAATAATCTGTTGAAGCAAGGACTGAGCAAGATGATAATATATGAAAAACTGTTTCTGAAGAACAGAAACATCTACGGCAAGAATCGTCTATATTTTGTTTGATGATGTGTTTTCTATAATTCCTCGTGAAAACAACCTGATCCTGGATCGCAATTGCTAAGCCTTCTGTTTCAGCAAACAATTCTCCAGATACTAACCATTTATTCGATGCGATTTCATCAATATAATCATTTTTCAATTCTTTAGGGTGCTTTCCGTGTAATTCCTTCTGCATCCAACTCCCTCCTCTAGAATTATCATCAAATATATCAAAATCTACCTTTTGCATTGTCAAGTTCAGAGGTGTAAGATTATAATCTGAAGCAACAGCAATATCATGTAATTTAGACGTTCTCTGTTTATCATGAAAATGGGAACGTAGATGAAAAATCTGTTTACTATGAAGATTATTCAAATCAGTTAATCCACGACCTCCAAGATGTCTAGGTAGTGTAACTCTCTGAACAGCTGACTTTGGGTGGTGCTTATGATATTTACAAAGCATTTTCCTCGTTTGACATTGTAATTCATTTAGATCAGTTCTAGACCATTCAATAATTCCAAAAGAAGATGTAAGAATAGGAACTGCATAGGAGTTGATAGCTCTGAAAAGGTTTTTACTAATTAAATGACTCTTGATGATAATTCTAAGTCTTTTGTAATATGAACTTCTAATATTTTCTTTATTGCTGCATATATATATATATATATATATATATATATATATATATATATATATATATATATATATATATATATATATATATATATATATATATATATATATATATATATATATTCTTTAGATAAGAGGATTTACAAAATTCGAATAATTGTATTTACAATAAATGCTTATATCTATAATTTTGGTGTGTGTCAGAAGAATACAATCGTAAAAAAAAATAGAATACCAGCGGAAAAAAACATACCATGCCCGTTCCTTAATCAGGCATCTAATGCATCATGCCTCCTACGATGGTCCCTTAAGTGTGAGCTCAGGAAATGTAACAGGGGAACTGTGCTATCTTGTATACGATTCAATAAACGAGTGAAAAAACCTGAGGAAAAAAATCGTTTCCCTGTCGCTATTGCACTAGCAATAGTTTGTCTGTTTATGTTGTGTTAGTGTCGTGTGTACAAAAAGAGAACCAAAGATTATGCTTAGCCGCTCCATTCTCTCTTGCATTCCATGATTTCCAAACGAAGACAAGGGTGAAAGGGGAAGGGGGTTTGGGACAGGAATCTGTAACAATGGAAAAAGAAAACCAGCAGAAAAATATTTAAACAATCATACTTCTGATATGTCTAAACAAATATAAGAAAAGATTTTACATAGCAAGCAAGGTCATGAAAACGACTAAGGAGATAATAAAAAAATACATAACCTGCGATATTTCCTCAAATTTCCTCTCTGCTTGACCGAGAGAGCCCCGATGGCCAGGTTCAGTCTTCCAAGTGATGTCGATTATGATCTATAGATGTTTTGGAATCATTATGGACCCAATAATCTGGGTTGACATAGCCCATATATTATTTCTTCGTGGAACTTGTTTAATTTGAAGAAAAAAATTGCGAAAAAAATTTGACAGTCGTTCGAAAAATATGACAAATGTCATTCAGATGACCTTCGATGAAAGGAGGTCCTAAAAATGGTTTGTTTCCATAAATTCCAGCTCAGTCGTCTTTGGGTATGCTTGTCTGAACCAATGAGGATTCTGGGTATCCAATATCGACAATTGTGCCTATTCTCTTCACCATTGAGAGTAAAGGTACTCTCATCAGAAAAAGGTGATATACACAATATGTGAACTATTGTCGAACTTTTCATTTAAAATCTCACAAAATTGCAAGCTGCGAACTAGTTTCACTTCATATGGGTGAAATTGGTGATGTTCACCTTCTCCTTGGTTTGAAGCCTGGGTCAAGGTGCAAATTTTTAGCTTCGTCTACGAGAAATGAAGCTGCTGCGGGCTAGAACCCCTCGGAACCGTCGATATGAGCAGCCTGTAGGAAGGGATTATGAAGTACAACTTCAACTGCAAGGCAGGTTTCTGCTCCTCCGACAGGAGATGATAGGGATGGTTTGAGCACTAGGTCATAAGATCCCGCCACTCAACCACAATGGCAGGATAGTCGCGTGCGCTGGACTGACTCCAAAAACTATACACTAATGCGCGTGCACTTTACTGCAATACAAATGATTTCGACAACTGGGAAAACTCATAGACCATTAGTAACCGGAAAATGGAACGATGTCAGACCATAAAGAATAGCTAGAACTCAATTACTCGCGAATAGTGCAGAATGGATTCTGGAAAAAGGGAAAATTTTCAACGTCGAACTGCAGATGATCGAAAACAACTGCTGGCCAACAATAATCCAACAAGAAGAAGAAGATGGTTCAGAAACTATACAACAAGAAATCAGTTCTCCTGAGCATCCAATAACTGCAAGATTACAAACCAGAGTAGTACGCCTGATGAAGAAGTAACACGCATTAAGCACACTTTCATCAAAAACCTCCTAAAATACTGCGGCCGAATACCACAAAACAGACCAACATTTTATGGAATGAGTCAGTTCAAACAGATGCTTCAAACAGTCGAGAGAGGAAAAGCATCATACCGCAACAACTGGAAGATAACCCAACCATTATCAATTTATTTTCTTGACAACGCTGGTTTTCGAATAGTATGCGAGAATCATAACACCCTGCAAGACTAAACTGATGTCAGGCAAAGGCAGAACAACACATCCCTCTGAAAGGCATGATTGTAGGAAAAAATTTATAGTACCAGAAGAAAAATAGGTATCGTATACGCCTATCTCAATAAAAGGTGGCAAGGTCAATGCATACAATAGCTTCGGAATTGGGCTTAAAACCCATCGAACTCGGGTTCAGAGGGAAAATGCAACTAATCTGTGACAAACTCAAACAGAAAATTAATGTTCTAGGAAGCAGAGCAAGAAAATATAACGACAGAATCAAGACATATAAGGAGAACTCTCTCTATCACAGAAACAAAAAACTATTCTCCCGCAATCTCGAAGAACAAATATACACAAACAGCTCCCACGCTACTTTTGCATGGTTCTTCCAGAAAGCTCTCATAAAAAAGCTAACCTAATAACTATCTCAGAATGCCTTATGCTGGTAGTTACGCACATCCTGCCAAAAGATTTGACCACAGCAGGTCCCAGAAGCTATAGATCCATTACATGTCTATCAGTCTCATACAAGTTACTTGCTGGAATACTGGCAAGGTACATCAATAATGCATGCTGCATTCGATACTGTTCCCCATTCGCTACTACAAAAAGTTCTAAAGATATAAGGAGTGTCTCCGCAGATTGGCGAACTCTGATGGGATCCTGGCTCACAACACTCTTACCTCAGCGCGGGTCTGCTTTTTATATATATAGGGTTTTAATCAGTTTGGGCAATATTTAAGGAGGTGATTGCTGAAGTCGTTTCATTACAAAAATTCATATAAAGATAGGCCCGCAAATACTTCCTCACCTATTTAGAGCGTGTTAAAGTTTAATCGAAAGATGCAGTTAAATTTGAATTTTTCGTAAAGCGCTTGAGATTTTAAGTTAAAATTTTGGGGGTGTCGAAAATTTTCAAATAATATAATAAATAATTTTCAATACAAAACAATATTTCGTTCTTCCCACTGGCGCGTGTATGGGCACAACGCAGGTGAGTCTCAAAGAAAAAACTAGGAAGCTACTGATATTTTAAAAAAAAAATATTATAAATCTATACTCAGTCATAGTTGTATTCAAAAATGATTAACGTTAGTGTCAGTTGAATGTTTCTGTTTTTCAATAATTTTGAAGCTATTGACTTTGAATTTCAAATCGGCTCTCAGCAATCTGAGATGACCGACATGCAATTCATGTATGGACGTGCTGACGGAAATGCATTAGAAGCTCGGCGGTAGTACACTGAAAGACCTCCAAACCGTATTGCTCCAGATAGAAAAACTTTTGACAATATTCATCGACGCCTATATGAAAAACGCCTTTAAGACAATATGAAGGAGCGAGAAGGCCAAGGGAAGCAAGAACGGTAAAGCTGGAAATAAGGTTCTTGCAATAATTCAAAACGATCCTGGCAGCTCCACTAGAAGAACTGTTTGTCAAACTCCTCATGAAAATGTGTTGTATCCATTCCACCTACAACGCGAATAAGCACTTCTTACCGATTTTCCTGTCCGTATTGCGTATTGTCAATGGCTTTTGCGTAAGTTATAGAGTAGAATAGAAAAGAATTATATTGACATCAAATAAATTACGTCGCGTCACATAAAATAATAGATATAATTTATATAAACAGTATGAGACAGCCAATAAATTTTCGAAAACACACAAATAAAATTAATGTATGGCCTACATCACACATCACGTAATGTATAAATTACACCGACAAGAATAATTAAGAATGATTACTTAAAATTTTGTCTGAAGAAACTCTTCAACTGAATAGAATGCGCCCTCGACAAGCAGCTTCTTGACTTAGATATTAAATGTCTTTTCAGGCAGTGCTTTCAGATCTCTGAGCAGCTTGTTGTATAGTTTAGCGCCCCAATAGTCAAAAAATTGTTGAGTTTTCTGCAATCCATGCAAGGCTACAATCAAATATTTTCTAAATCAGGTGCCATGTTCATGGGGATCACCATTTTTATTTAAGGTATGCTTTCTCTGATGAATATATTTGAGGCATTGACTTATATAGATGGATAGAGCAGTAAGTATCTTCTCCTTCCTGAAAGTGGACCTACAGCTTTGGCGTTGGTCCAGACCTCGGATTACTGGAGGTCGTTAATGTACAGAATAAATATAATTGGTCCCAGGATAGAGCTCTGCGGCACTCCAAACTGAACCTTCAATTCATCAGAAATGCTATCCTGCCACGAAACTTGCTGCGTTCTATTCTCCAAGTATGATTTCAACAGTTTATATACCACACCTCGAAATTTAATTTTGATAGTAGTATGTCATGTGGTACCGAGTCGAACGCCTTGCTCAGGTCCAAGTTGAGCATTTCTGCTAATGCTCCATTATCCAAAGCAGTTACTATTTGACCTACTACCTTGGTAAGTGCTGTTGAGGTGCTTCTTCTTGTTCTGTAGCCGTGTTGTGCGTCGTTGACAAGTTGATGTTTTTCCAAAAATTGCACTATTCGATTTTTTATGGCCAATTTGAAGATCTTTGATAAGCAGGAAGAATGAAAATGGGTATATAATTATCGGTTTTGTTCTTGACTCCTTTTTCTTGTATGTCGGAATAATTTTCGAAAGCTTGAGTTCCTGCGGAAAATATCCGCTCTCAAAACATTTATTTATTATCATACTCAATGGTTTGGAGAGTTCGCTAGAAAGTTCCTTGAGATGAGATGCTAAAACGAAAAACCTATCCACTGCTTCCTTGGGTTTCAAATATGTGAAATGGTTTTCAACCTCTTCCTCTGAGCAGTTAAACAGATAACAGCTGGCTTTTGTATCTATTTTAAGTTGTTGAAGGTTGTTGAAAAGATATACCAGATTTTTTTACTTGTTTTGTGGTAAGTTTGTCCACCGCTGCAAAATATTCGTTTATTTCATTTTCTGTGAGGTTGCTATCACTTTTCTCGTATTTTTTTCTTGTAGTTGTCTTAATTGAGTTTCACATAGCTCTTGACTTGTTATTAGAGTTATTGACGTAATTCTCATTAATATCAATTATTGGTTTCTTAATTTTCATGTTAAAAATTTCCTTGTAAGTTTTGTAAGCATTCTCAGATTCCAGGTCCTTTCTGACTGTTTTGATGACGAACAGTGCTTCTAACATATTCCGCATGTTCTGTACTTCTTTCGTTTTCCATTTCGTTTTTCGTGCCTTCACCTTATTAACGGTTATTTCTTTTACAGGTGACAACTTGTCAAGCAGTGATATGAAGAGTTCATGAAAACTGCTGAAACCACCTTGCGCATCTTTCGACCCAAGAAAACTATCCCAGTCGATTTCAGATAGTTCTTTTTTCAATTGGTAAGTATTATCTTTCTTGAATATTCTCTTTTTTTATAATTTCATTTTGTTCAGATGGTGTCTCGAGGAATCTGAAACTCACTGCCTGTGCTCGATGATCCGACAGGTGTATTTCTGTTGTTTGTAGATTAATCTCTTGTGGCATATTTGTTAATATGTTGTCTACTCAACTGCCTTTTGTTTTGCATATTTTAGAAGGTTCCGATGCATTCTCCCTAAATCCATATGAGAACATAAGATTGTTCACCTCTTTAGTAGCTGCTTCGTTTTGGATTGGGAAATCCTTGTTGAAAACTCCTGCAATAATTACTTTTGTGTTATATAGTCGAGTAGATTGGAAAGACCATCCATGAGTCCTGCAAAACCACCTGATGGTGATCTGTAAATCGAGACTGCAACAGCATTCATGTTCGGAATATATGCACCAACAAATTCTGCTTCCTTTTCAATTGACAAAATTGTTTATTTCTGACATTTCATTTTTTCATGTATGGCTATGAGAGCTCCTCCGTTAGCAAACTGTTGCCTACAAAACACGCTTATTATGTTGTGATTTATTATTTTTGTTATTTCAATCTGATCTTAGTTAAGCCAATGCTCTGTTAAGAAGACTATATCTGTTTGGTTTTTTGACAGATAGTAGTTCAACTGATCAATTTTATGAGACAGTGATCCAATATTGAAGTGGAATAACGAAATCTTCTTATAATTATTCTTGTTTTCTAGCTCGAAACAACTGAAATTTTTTTATAATTATATTATTTGGCCATATTTGCGGATTTTGATATTTTCCAATAAAGAGAGTTGATTCAAACTCTTCAATTTCTTATGCTGATCCTGTTCAATGATGAAGTTTTTCAAGGATTTCCATAAGGAATTTTCATTATAATTATCTGTAGTGTGAAGAAAATCCAAATAAAATATATGAAGATCGATTTCAACATCAGTTGAACGTTTAGATCGGCATTGTGGTTGACTGCCTAATTGGACTAATATTCCTACCAGGGAGACTTACCAGAAAGTTTTTCCGCCACTTTTTGGAACCCACGCTTTCAGAATTTTCTGGAGGATGATCTTTTGGCAATGAGACAAACGATGTGGTTTATGCACGATGCCTATTTTAGTCAGCTTGCTCGTGACTTCCTAACTGAAGAGTATGAAAATCGCTGGATTGGTCGAGGTGGACCTCAATTTTGGCCTGCACATTCCCCAGACATGAATTCCCATGATTTCTTCATGTGGGGTCATTCGAAATCTTTGGTTTATACTACCCCCGTGGTAAATGTTGACGACTTAAGAAATAGAGTTCTCGCTCGGTACAACTCGATAAGAACAGATCCTAGTGTTTTTGGAAAAGTTAGCTAATCAATGAACAGAAGACTGGAATCTTGCATCCGAGCTGGGGTAGGTCACTTTGAACAGCTTTTGTAATTTTTTAAGAATAATTGATGATACTCAAAAGTCTTTGTTTTGCCCTTGAATTAAACTTTTGATTTTCAAACATAGATTATTTAATGAAACAATGAAATGTATGGAATTCTTTTCAACTTTTTTTCACTCAAAAACTTGACATCCTACCAAAAAGGTCAGCTCATTTCTTGAAAAATAATTGAAAAATTCAGAAATATTTTTTGAATAGCTTTTTTCTTCGAGAATAACCTGCGTTGTGCTCATATGTGGTGAGTCCAAAATATTGTTTCGTATTGAAAATTATGCGTCTTTGAAAGTTGTTGATATCCCTGAAATTCTACCCCAATATCTCAAGCGGTTTAGGAAAAATTAAAATTTAACTGCATCTTTCGATTTAACTTTAACACCTTATAAATCCTAGACGAAGTATTTTCGGATCTATGTTTATATGAACTTTTTTCATGAAATAGATTCAGCACCTTCTTAAATATTGTAGTGTCTTTCTTAAACACCCTGTATATATATTCTGCTTACCCTTCGACTGGAGTCTACATATTTCAAGTTGAGACACTTATTCCGCTTGTCACGAACTATATTTCATGTGAAATTATACACATTCTTTATCATTTTCATAACCTACAAAAAAGTTTCAGATATTTTGATTCTTCCAAACAAAAGCCTTTGCGAAAATCGCCTGCTTTTGCTCGAGGGGCGATCGTGGAACAACGATCTTGGCCCGTATATTTAGCACTTCAACTATATTTAATTGGACTTTTGTTCTTTTGTAGGTCATGCCTGTTATTTATCACTTGATTCACTTTTCTTTATATTTGGTGGACATTTGATTATATCATTTTGGATAGATGAGGGTCACTTCTGAAGTAAACACTTGTTGAAACTATACTTTTGTTTACCTATTTGGGTGCTAGAATATATTTTACAGACTTGACATGATATTACACCGAATACGAAGGTTACAATAAATATAAGTAGATGTTAACGGTTCGGAATATAAGTGATGTACTGATTTTAATTTCAGAGCGTTACCATATTTATATGATTTTAAAATGGTGACCTGTCATTTGAATAATTTTGTATAATAACAATGAGTCAGCTATTCTGGCTACTGCAACAATACATTATGAGGCAAGGAATTTGGGATATCAAATTGGTTCACCCTATTTGAAAAATTCGCTATATCACACCGTACAAATACGGTGGACCCCTGAAAAATTTTTTCGAAAGTATTTGTACAGATGAAGTCACATTCTCTCGAGTTCTTCTAGCGAAAAGTGCCTGCAGTAACTTCTTGGTACTAAAAATTTACAAAATCGCTATTCATATCACGAAAGAAAAAATCCTGCTGTCTAGGATCGTTATTCTACGATTCCTCCTCGAGCAAAAGCAGCCGATATTCGCGAACGCCCTATTTTCGAAATATCAAAATCCTCTGAAACATGATGGATTCATTAAAATCGATAACCCTAAAGCAGGGGTGCTCTTTGAGTAGATTTCAAGAAGAAGGATAAGTGCATTTGTCTTATTTGCCGTGCGTCAGTTGCAATACCTAAGCGTGGTAACTTAGAGAGGTATCATAAAATGGTTCATAAAAATTATGAAAATAATTTTCCGCCACAGAGTGAATTGAGAAAACGAAAAGTACGTGATTTGATATCTTGTTTGAAAAAAGAACAAACCATGTTCACAAGACCCACCCAAACAATCGAAATCTGCTACGATCGCGTCATTTGAAATATCTCATATATTGGCGAAATACAAGAAATCATTCAAAGATGGATCGGTTGTGAAGGAAGCATTTATTGAAGCAGGTGAGACTTTATTTGGAGATTTTATAAATAAAACAGAAATCATGTCTGCTATTAGAGAACTTCAGTTATCTCGTCCGACTGTCACAAGGCGTATTGAAGTCATGGCAGATAAACTAAAACATGATATCATGAAATGTACATACTTTTATTTACACTTCGACGAATCCACCGATATGACAGACACTCCCCAGCTGTGTATTTTTATTCGGATGATATTCAATGACTGTTGGCTAAGGAAGAATTTTTAACAATCATTCCTCTGAAGGGGAAGACTCGTGGCGAAGATATATATGATTTTTTTTCAATTTTGTAAAAAAACTACAAGCTACCAATATATAAATTAGTGTACCGATGGAAACAAAAACGGTTTTGTGGCATTGTGTCGAGCTAATGAAGTTTTTCCCTTCATTTTTTCATTCCATTGCATTATACATCAACGAGTTTTGTTTTCAAAAGATTTACACACCGAGGAAATTATGGGCATTGCAACAGAAATTGTGAATTCCATTCGTTTTTTGCAGTTGGAAGATAGGGAATCAGCTTAACCCACTGATTTAGTTTTTCACACAGACGTCAGGTGGTTGAGTCGCGGAAAATTCCTAGAAAGGTTTCAAGAATTGTTGCCAGAAATAACAGCTTTTCTAGACGAAAGAGGTGATGTTGAATGAAAAACGAACTTACGCTATATCAACTGAAAAGAAAGGATCCGAAATATTTTCCGTCTTTGAAAGCAAGGATTCCTCAGTTGAATTATGATACGTATGAGGCTGAATTATCAATTATTTTGGGACTATTCGAACTGCGTTTTTATGATTGCAGTAAATTGGTAAATATAGCATCATTAATGAGTTATCCTTTTTCATGTTGAAACATTGAGGAATTAGCTACTGAAAAAGCAAGTAAGTCCAATATGAACTCATGTTCTGTTGAGAATGAGTTGGCGCAGATTATATCAGATATATATCTCAAAGCTACAGCATCTGATGCAAATTTCTAGTGTTTTTCATATCTGAAATAAATATCCGAATCTAAGGCAAATCGCCATTCAACTGTCGGCAATGTTTGGGTCAACTTACTTGTGCGAGTCTGCATTTTCTGAAATGAAGATAATTAAGTCAGAATATCGCAATCGACTAACTGACGATCAACAACCAATAAAGTCGCAATTTTGAATAACTATGAGTTTTTTCATTGATATTATAGAGAAGAGCCTAACTAAACCTAAACCAAACCTCGACTAAAATAATATATATTGTGAATAAAGCTAATATCTATATATGCTACGGTACACCCTACCTAAGTAGGTAGGTAGGTAGGGTGTATCGTGTATGTACGACAACCCTTGCAGCCTCTCAGAGTCGATTTTAAGTAATCTGAAAATATGATATGATACGATATGATATGATATTTCATTTTCCTTCAAAACTATGAGGATTGTCATAAAATTCTAACAAATATTCGAACATGAAAACATTGTGAACATACAGGTACATACATAAATTTATTGTATAAAAAGATACAAATATGATACATCACTGAACAAAATTTTAAAATTCCTCGGTACTGTAGAAAATGTTTTTAAAAAAAAAATTTTATGCAGCAATTTTGAATTGTGGTGCATTCAAGTTTTCATAGATGTCGAAGAGCTTGTTGTACAATTTTGTACCGATAAAATTGAAGGACCTCTGTGTTTTGCCGAGACGATGTTTTGGCAATATGTACCTTTCTCTACCACGATTGAGGTAGTTGTGGGTGTCACCGTGCCTATCGCGATCAACCCTATTCGGATGAAAGTAACAAGGAGCTTCAAGTATGAAGCACGACGCAACGGTAAGTATATATTGAGGTAGATCTCCAGCAGTTCAAGTTTGAGCATCCCTGCCCTAAAGGATACGATTTTTCTTTTAACTAATTGCTGAAAGATTGTACAAGCATCTCTAAAAAAAAATCGTGGAATTGAATTTCTCCCTGATGAGGACTTTGAATTAGAAGTTTCTTCAGCGGAGCTTTTTCTAGGTTTAGAGAGCCCAATCATCTCGAAATGAGTGGAACAAGTTAAGAATGGGTTGTTGGTGGTCCGGCATAGAATTACACAATCATGAGGAAATTGTGCAAGCGGCAATGTGTAAGGACGACGAGCGAGATAATGATAAAATGTTGTCGCCTCCAAAAAAAAAACGGAAATTCCGAGGCTCTGGAAGCTTCAAACACAGCTTCAAAATGGGCTTAATAAAACGAATTTGATAGCAACGAAGTTATGTTTCTCCGTCAACTTAGAAGAATGAAGTGCGAAAATTTTAAACAGAAGCATTTTTTTTTACTTTTGCATTCCGCAAATTTCAAATTAGCAATTCATTTGTACGTACATATTCTTGTCTAAATGGATCCTAAATTATTACCCTAAGTTTAAAATGTAATATATCATATAAATGATTGGTTTCTTACTTGGGAAATGTTTCACAAATATTTATTAAAATACTCGACATATGTTTCGGGTTGTTAGGCCATTATCAAGAGTAATACACTACTAAATTCAAAATGAGTGATTTCACTTATGTGTAAAGGCATTCACAACACGAGGTAAATTGAAGTCTACTTGGTCGTTGCAAATTGGCTGGTTCTTCCTATGAGCGGACGTTATTTCATTTCCATCCTTTTTCCTTTATTAACTGGATGCATACTCTCGAAATCTATGAAATGATTTTTAATGATGCAGGGGTCCGAAAAACCCGTAGAATTTTTATTTTGGAGAATAGATCTTTTATGTTCTTCAACTCTCTTCTCGATGCCTAAATAGAGTGTTTCATATTCACTGCAGTGTATTTCATATACTCGGCTTTTATCCAATAATTTTGCTTCTCTTTATTATTAACTAACAATGAACCCAAATTCTTTTCGTTAGTGCTGATGGTGTTAATAGTATTTCTGTGTAATCTGTTACATATATTGTTGCTTATATTAGAAATATAGTTAATTGGAAATTTTCTGTTAAATTTCTCAGTATGCAACGGATGAATTCTGCAATAAAAGTTTATGTCGTTTTTATCTTATTAAGGTATCAATTTATTCTAGTTCATAGCCGTTGTTCAAAGCGATGAATTTTAAAATTTGAATTTCTTTCTCAAAATCGACAACTGACAAAGGAATAGAAAGCAATCTGTGCACAAATGAACGAAAATCACTCAATTTGATACTCTGGGATTGGGAACTACTGTTATGAATCAGAGTATCCGAATAGGTTGGTTTTCATTATTTTCATTTTCTAACGAATGTCACAAAAAATTCAAATAGATAAATTAATTACTGAAAAGAACTTTATTGAATTGATTATATCATTAGGATTTCACCTCATATCTAAACTCTATAAAATCGTATTTACAGGATTGATAGGGACCCGTTCTGCTAAATGGCGCGCTATTTTCTCCGAATACCTCCCATCAGTCTTTGGACGACATCCACATCGATTTCTCGTATCTTCTGAAAGATTCTCTGTCTCAAACCTTCTTCGTTTTGGGCTTCCCATCCATTGTCATAGACTTTCCTTGTCATTAAACCCCAAAAATCTTCGATTGGTCTTGCTTGGAACGTTTGGGGGATTATCTCCGCGAGGTACAAATGGAATGTTATTAGCCTCTAACCAATCTCTCGTGACTCGAGCATAATGGGAAGACGCCAGGTCTGGCCAAAACATTATTTTGTCATCAGCGTGATAGGTATTGATGAAATCTAACAATTTTGGGAGACATCTTCCAGTATATAGGTTTGCATCAACAGGTTCGCCTCTCACATGCCCTACATATGGTCTTGAAACCTCAGCTTCAGAAATAGCACACCAAACCAAAACCTCGTCTTCAAATTTTTTCTTTGTTTTGAATTTTACTTCATTTGGACAGTCTTCTATCTTATTTGTATAGAAACCAGCATCACAATTGATTTCAGAATGGGATAATGTAAAATATTTTTCATCATCCCAAAGTATGGTTCATTTTCGAAGTGAATTCTTCTTAAGGCGCGGCAACATCTGGGGATATTTTCCAATTGATTCTGGGTGTAGTTTGGACACTTACGCCTTTTCAATATTTACATCCCGCATTCAGTAATTCTCGCCTTATTGTCTCATGAGAAGTACGAAATCTTCTGGATATTTTCGTAATGATGTTCCTATTGTGTCTCTTGCTCTTTCTAAGAGCCTGTTTCATTCAGAACCTTCAGTCGACCACTTTTTGGCAAATTCAAACATTTCACTTATTACCCGATAAATAGTTGTCTTAGAAATATTCTGATCACTAAAAATGTTGATGATTTCTCGCTTAGGAACTCGCGCAACTAAACTGTAAGTACTTCTTCGAAGTTCTCATTCATAAGCCATTTTCGCGAACTTATTCAGACTTTTGACAGGTTAGATATATACTCAATATAAATCATAAATGACATCTGTTGATCACGGCAACTAGATCTTCCACGAATTGCGGGAACTATGAAAAACTTTTTCCCAAGACTTTCGTGACATACGTTATTGTTAATTGAATCGATCGATGAAAAGAATTTGAAAACTGTAAGAAACTATTGAGTTGTCTATCTATGCCAATTCAAATACAGAAGATATCATCTACATATCTTTTCCATAATAATACATTCTTAGTTAGGATGTTGGAGGAACAAAAATTCTATTTACATTATATCTACAATTAGATGATAAACCATCTAATTGTTGATATATTTTATTATTGAACCTGAAATAACTTTGGTGGAGACATAGGTTTACAGCTGACATTGTTTCTTCATTATGAGTGGGGCTTAATGTACTATTGGATTGTAGTTGTTGATTAATTGTGCCTTTGACATCACGGCAGGGTGTAGAAGGATATAGATTAATTATATCAAAGGATACTAATTTAGCATTTATCGGAATTTTTAGAGATCTCGATTGGTTAATTCTATAGAGTTTTGTATTGAGTAAATGGGATTGTATTGTATTAAATTTTGAAGTATGTTGTTCAAATATTTACATAATTTAGTAGCTGGAGCACTTACATATGAAACAATAGGTCTCATGGGACAATCTACCTTGTGGATTTTGGGTAATGAATATATAATTGGAGCTTTCGGATTCATAACAGTCAATTTCAACCCATCTTTTGCAATAAATTCGTATACTTTTCAATTAGAGATATAACTTTTGTTTGAAATTTGTTAGTAGAATCAGCATAAAATTCTATAAATTTTTCTGGAGTAAATAGTCTTTCTGTTTTTTCAATATACATATTAGCTATTAAAATCGTAATAGTGTTACCTTTGTCAGTTTTCTAAAGGGATAAATTATGGCGTTTGAGTTTTGTTTGTATGGATCTCTCTCTCTCTCCTCAGTCTGTATTAATCCACTCCTGGATAAAGACCTCCTCCAAATTTTTCCATCTGTCTCTATTAGCAGCTGTTCGCCTCCAGTTTTTCCCCGCGATCTTCTGGATGTCATCTCTCCATCTGAGCTGTGGGCTTCCTACGCTCCTTTTGGTAGTTCTTGGTCTCCATACGAGCAGTTTGTTGGCCCATTTCGATGGGCCTTGCCTGGCTACATGGCCAGCCCATCTCCATTTCAATTAAGCTATCCGTCTTAGCATGTCAGTTATTTCAGTCTTGTCTTTATTATCCTCATTCCTCACTCTATCTCTCAATGAAATTGCCATCATGGTTCTCCCCATAGCTCGTTGTAAAACTTGTAATTTATTGGCTGATCTTCGAGTTAGAGATATCGTTTCAAGGCCATATGTAAGCAGTGGCGTAGCTAGCATAGGTGGCACCTGGGGCGGATTTTATAGCGGTCTCCCTAAAACTAAATCGAAACTGTTAAAATAAAAAAAGTTATAATCATTTACGTTTTATTAAAATACGAGTACCTATTACAAATATTTGTATATTATGTGAAACAAATTTATTTTGTTAAAAATTAAAATTTTTTCCTTCTAGCTTTGACACTAGCGAACTTCGAAATCACGTCTTCAAAATTTATATTTTGTGTTGCTTCATGTTCTTTCGTTAAAATACCAAGATTGTTCAATCTGGTTTCAGTCATTGTAGACCGCAAATAATTTTCAATTAATTTTAATTTGCTGAAACTTCTCTCACATGAAGCAACTGATGCACATATTGTTATAAATAACTTTAGTGCGACCGTTAGATTCGGAAGAGATTCTCAAAAATCCCATTCCAGAATAAATTTCAAAAAGTCCAGTATCACTCAATTAGAGACAGTAATATTAGCCGCTTTTAAATGTCTTCTCAATCTTGGTATTTCTAAAAGGAGTTCTGTTTCTGATACATCATCGTAAAGGTTAGTAAATTTTGATATTGCAAATTTTAACTGTTCAGTGTTTGCCGAAAGCAAGGTCTTTGACTGCACAACCTCAAACAATGAAGCTACGTTTTTAATGGACTCTTGTTTCGAGTTCAATATTGAATCTGTATATACATTCTAACATGCCCCTTTAAAGTTCCGCTTTAAGTGTAAGTCCAGCATCAGTGGACGATGCTAACTCACCGGGCACGCGTTTCTTGCGACGAATTCGTCGTTCCATCGAAATGTTGTATTTTTCCAATTTTTGTACAGCAAAATCTATTGCCAACTAGATAAAATACCAACTAAAGAAAAGATAATCATATTAGGAGACCTTAACGCTAGAGTAGGTAACGAAGTAGTAAACGGGGTAAAACAAAAATATAACGAAGACATAATTAACAGAAACGGCGAAATGTTGACGGAATTTTGTGCACAGAATGAGTTGCGAATTAATAACACTTTTTTCACTCACAAAGAACAGCACAACTATACTTTCTACAATAACCGAAACAACAAATCTATAATTGATTACATTATCACTAACCGAATGTTTCTACCCCAACAAATCTTAGATGTAAGAGTTTTGTCATCAGCTAACATTGGAACAGACCACAAGCTCGTTCTAGGGAAACTGAAGATGACAACTCAATTAAAAAAGAAAACACCATCTGTAAAAACTGAAAAATTTAACGTAGAATCGCTCAACAATGAGAGCACAAAACAACTTTATTCAAACCATTGCAAACAGTATATAACTCGTAATCCAATATTGCAGCAAGATAACCCCGACATAGCATGGCTCAAACTAAAAGAAAACATATACAAGGGTGCCACAGAGGCCTTGGGAACCCGCACGGTATCACAGAACGGCAAACCTAATAATGAACCCTGGTTCATCACTGAAGTCAAAAACATTACAAAGGAAAAAAAACAAATATATCTAGAATATAAGAACTATCCGACACCAGAGAACCGAAATAGATACATAGAAATAAGAAATAGGTTGAATAACAGAGTTCGGGAAATTAAAGAAGAATACTGGCAGAGATTTAGTGCTGAAATGGAAGCGGATATATACGGAGCGCAAAAACGAATTTGGAAATTATTAAGGGGTATGAAAAAGGAAACCAATGAAACTATACAACTGAAAACAATCACAGATGAAACATGTGAAAAATACTTCAAAAATCTTTACACCGAATCAGAATATGAAGAAGAACCCCCAGAAGAAGACTTAGAAAACGACATTATAAATGAACTGGTAACAATCACGAAAGAGCAAGTAGCTATGACAATAAGTAAACTTAAAAATAGGAAAGCTCCAAATGAAGATAAGATAACAAATGAGATCATCAAATATGGCGGAGAAGCCATGAGAGAAGAGTACACAAAACTGTTTAACATCATAATTCAACACGGAAAAATACCAGAAGAATGGAAAAGAAGTGTAACAGTGCCTATCTTTAAAAAAGGAGACAAAACAAATCCTGCAACTATCGCGGAATAACCTTATTAGGCACCTCTTTGAAGCTGCTTACAAAGATTCTTGCCGATGACATAACGTCAACAATGCCAATCAGCGAAGAGCAACAAGGCTTTCGAAAAAACCTGTCCACGGTCGATGCACTATTTATAACAAGGCAATTAGTAGAAAAGTCTCTTGAATATAACACTCCAGCATATCTTTGTTTCATAGACTTAACGAAGGCCTTCGACAGAGTCCAACTGAAGGATGTAATCAAGATACTGGAAAACAAAGAGGTACCCAAAAAATATATAAGACTCATAAAAGATCTGAACACTAATACAACAACGCAAATACGAACAAACCACACCCTAACACAGCATTTCGGAACAACGTCGGGCATCCGCCAAGGTGATAGTCTAAGCCCTCTACTATTTAATACTGTTATGGACCAACTTGTAGAGACCGTTAAAAACTTGGGACTAGGATACCGCATAGGAACCTACAAAATTAACATCTTATGCTATGGCGATGACGCCGTACTCATTGCAGAATTAGAAGACGACCTACAAAGAATGTTATACGCCTTTAGCAAACGCGCAAAAAATTTCAATATGGAAATCTCAACAAGTAAGACAAAATGCATGACCATAGCTAAGGAACCTCTGTGCTGCAAGTTAACAATAGACAACGCCACTATAGACCAAGTCATGTCATTCGAATACTTAGGGTGCAAAATAACAAGCACAGGATACCTTGAAGATGAAGTGAGGAGACAAGTGAATAAAGCAGCTGCAGTATCGGGACATCTTAAACAACCAATTTGGAGAAATAAACACCTCAGTATACCATGCAAATCCAGAATGTACAAAACATGTGTGCGACCAATTATGACATACGGGGCAGAAACAAGAGCGGAAACGTCGGTAACAAAGAGGATACTAAGAACAACAGAAATGAAAACGCTAAGAACTATAACTGGTTACACACTGAATGACAGACAAAAAAATACCGACATAAGGTAAAAATGTGAAACAGACGATATTGTAAGATGGGTAAGAAAAAGAAGAAGATAATGGAACCAACATGTAAACAGAATGACCACAGATAGAATAGCCAAAATCGTATATAACAACATACCACACGGAAGAAGACCCGTTGGACGACCACCAAAACGATGGCGGGACGGTTGGCAATCAACTTCACAAGAACTGCTGCAGGGAAACCGGAACTGAACAGGCGCTACGCCTTCTACACGGTGAAGAAGAAAAAGAAGAAGAAAATCTATTGCCTCTTCTGCTAAATGCAACCGTTTCTCTCCAATGAATAGACGAAATGCTTCTAGTTTTATGATTATTTCATCAACACATAAACCTTTACTTTGTAATGCAATCTGAGCATTGTTCACTTCCCTCAGCATATCATTCCAAAAAAACGAAGAAATGAGAAATTGCACACGGCAGGCATAAGATTTTGTGCAGCACCTCTAGTTTCTAAATTTACGTCTTGGTCACATAGTTCATCAATTGCAGATATTATCCCATCAAAATTTTCAGCCAATACTTTTACTGCACTATAATGAGCACTCCAGCGCGTTGTCGAAAGTCTTTTAACAGTTGCTTTGCTGTGATTAAGGGGCACTTCCCAACGGCTTGTGGAAGTTGAAAAAATGTTAAATATTGTTTCCACTGCTCCGAAAAATGTAATACAAGTCACATTTTGTGCGAACGAATGTTGGCCGCATTAATTAATTGAATGATCTATACAACCAATTAAAATTGCTTTATTGTTTTTTTCTTTTATAATAGCTTGCTCTCATCCGTGTATACCACTCATAACTGCAGCATTATCATAACCTTGAGAACGTCACATATCTAAGCCATTGTTTTCAAGCTTCTTTAGTATTTCAGCGCTTAAAACAGCTGCTTTTTTCCATGTAAAGGAAAGAATCCTAAGAATGCTTCTTTGACTTCTACTTTTCTATTATTAATTTTTACATAACGAATCACTTCAGACATTTGATCGATATGTGAAACGCCAGGTGTGCTATCAAACATGATTCCGAAATATTTGGCCGATTTAATTTCGTTGATAAGCTGACATTTTACATGATTAGCTAAAACATTTATGAACTCATTTCGTATTTCTGGCGATAAATATGTTACTTTAGGTGATTTCTCCTGCTCCAAATATAGTATATGTTCTTTGAGTACTGCATCATACTTTGACAGCAGTTTAACTAATTCTAAGAAATAACCTTTATTAGACGACCCTTGGGTTTCATCATGTCCACGAAATGCTAGGTTTTGTTTAACCAAAAACAATGTTATATCTAATAAGCTATATAAAAGATTTTTACACTTCTGTTTTTCCGTATTCATTAATTGCAAGTTTGCATCATCTATTGTGGTGTGAGATTTTAATCTTATTTCCACAATACAAGAGACGAGCGCTATATCGAGGGAATCCCCTGACTACCGTTGACGGGGTATTAAATTTTGGGGGAATCCCTGATCGATTGACACTGTGCAGATTGTTTTTTTTTAATGTAAATTATTATGCTCGTGGTACGATATTATAGTTACCTAGATAATTTTATTAGTGGCGGTTATGCTCTCTGCCACAGATTTACGATTCTTTATAGGTAGAAAGAACTATAACTGATGGTCATAGTCGAGCTCCGGGTGTCACCCGTTTAGGGCCCCCCTTAGCTACGCCACTGTATGTAAAGACAGGAAGAACACACGAATCGAACACTTTTCTTTTTAAGTTGAGAGGAATATTTCGGGACTTCAAAACAAAGCCCAGTTTTCCAAATGCAGCCCAGCCCAAACCCACTCTTCTGGAAATTTCACAGGTTTAGTTTTCTTTCCTAAGTTTTATTTTATGGCCTAGATATATGAATTCGGTCACATTTTCTATCACCTGATTTTCAATCGAAATGTGTATGTTTTCCGCAATCAGAATTTTGGTTTTATTCAGGTTCATTCGAAGGCCGACTTCTCTAGATTTTTGGTGCAGTTCTTCTAGCATGGTTTTGAGTTCTTCGGGGTTTGTACTGATAAGAACTATATCGTCTGCAAATCTCAGATGGTTTAAATGTACTCCATCGATGTTGATTCCATTGTTGTATGATCCTGTATGGATCTAAAAATTGCTAATTCCCTATTGTTTTTGGTCAAACAATTTAAACTAACAACCCGAAAAATATGTCGAGTAATTTTAATGAATATTTGTGAAACCTTTGCCAAGTGAAAAACCAATCATTTATACATTATGTTTCACCAATGTTAAGCGAGAATTCCAGACATATTATATTATATATAAACACCTCAAAAAGTCTAGGAACACTTACCAATATCTTTAAGATATGAATTTGATGATTCGAATTTATAGAAATCTTTCGGTTTTTGTTAGGACGTATTGTATATAATATATTTTCAAGAAAACAAAATAATATTTGACTTCTCCAAAGCACCTATTATAAAAAAAAATTTGAAATTTGAAAATAACGAAATTTGGTAAAACACAAAAGAAAATCCTAAACTAATATTTTGGAAACGATACGAAAGCACTTATATTTTTCAGTACCCAGAAGGTCCACCTCTGTTATTAATGACACTTTGGCATCGTCGCGGCATACTCAATATTAAATTGTCTATTACATTTTGGCCTAAGTCATTCCAAGCCCCCTGAACTGCTAATCGAAGCTCCTGCTCATGATGGAAGATGTTTTGACGCAGAAGATTTCTTTTTAGGGTGTCCCACACATGCTCGATAGGATTCAGATCTGGGGAGCAGGATGGTCACGGTGGAAGATCGATATCATTCTCTTCAAGAACGTTCAAGACAACTATTGCACGATGAGGAGGGGCATTATCTTGTTGGAAGAGTGGATTTTGACCCATTCTTTGGAGATACGGTACCACTTCAGGTGAAACTTTCTCATTTGCGTAAGAATTTCCCGCGAGGTTGTTCTGTATTAAAACGAGGTCAGTTCTTCCACCAAGGCGTATACCTCCCCAAAATATGACTGATCCGCCTCCATGTCTAACAACTTCTCGAGCATGCTTGAGACGGTTTTGCTTTCCAGGTTTCCTCCATATTCGAATTCTTCCCGAGTCGGGATAATAACTAAATTTAGATTCATCACTGAAGGGAACTGTGGCCCACCTCTCTTGATCCCAGTTTACGTGTTCTTGGCACCCAGCTAAACGAGCAGCGCGATTTCCATGGGTCAGTTGTGGAACTCTTAAAGGACGTCTGGAGTGGAGTTGACCTTCGTGCAGTCGATTTCTCACAATTTGGTCGGAAATTTGTACATTATGAACTCGTGATAGCTCTTGAGCTAATTGAGATGCTGTGGTACTACGATCTCTTCTGGCTTGTAAAACCAAAAATCGGTCTTGGGCGACTGTAGTAATCCTGAAACGACCTGTATGGCGTTCTTCTACGCTACCTGTTTCATTGAAACGTGACCATAAACGATTTATGACACTTGGGCTACTTCCCAGAACCCTGGATACTTCCCGTTGTGAGCTCCCAGCTTGGAGCATGCCAACGGCTCGTAACATCTTTTCGCTAGTCAAATGTCGTCTTTTCATGGTCGAATCACAAAACTTGAATCTTTTATTTGTGCTTACAACAGGAACAAAATGCCATCTAACTGATTTCAAACACTGAATACATGAAACGATTATAAAGCAGCGTCACATCTGCTGCATTTTTAGTTTTTTATAAAAAAAAACTGAAATCTGATGCGGCACTCTACATAATTTGGTGAGAAATTGATGCAGGTGTTAATTTCTTTGAAAAAATCATCCATATTGATCGTTCTGGATAAGATATATCAATATTCAGAAGTGTTCCCTAGACTTTTTTGAGGTGTTTATAAATATATTAAAATATTACATACTATAATCCGGACGTCTCGATAATTCGGAAGGTGTTTCATTTTTTCCTATCCGGATTAGCGAGACTGTACTGTATTACATTTAAATAAAAAGGAATCTTTCATGAAACGAAAACCATTGATTTTAGGGATAATAAGTGGTGTTTGAAGGGTAATTTCATTTTTTATTCAACTTGAAACATAAAAGTAAGTTGTTTTGCTTCAAAATGTGAAAGTTATTACTATTTGAAATTTTGATAAATGTGCCACACATTTTTGGGACATCTGTGTACTCGTTGATAATTGTAAATTGTAACCCATAATGAACCGCATAGATCTAAGGTTAAAGAAAAACCTAAAGGGTACGGTTAATTAGAGTCTCCTAATTCGTGATTCATACTGTATGTTCATACTACTTAATATCTGCTACCTAATGTAAACTACAAATTATATCCGTATTTCCCGAGATTACCTCTCTCTTGAACACCGCAGACGTCCAAAGCGCATATAAATAATCAGAGTTCCCATCTGGTCCTCCACTTTCCCGTTTCAATATAGCGAAGCTCGTATCAAAAGTTTAAGTTATTCTATTATAATTCGTTCAGTTGTGTGCCGACAAATCAGTTGAGATGTTAACTTCTCTTGTTAATCTGCCGGTTCTCGTAATAATTATCGTAGTTTTCTATGAAGTTACATATTCTCAAGAGGAACAAGAATGGGAAGAACATTTGGCCAGAGTTAAAGATTTTCCTTGTGGAGTTCCCCAACCCAGAAGTTTTCGAGCACGAGATTTACTGAGAAGACATGTGGTAGAAAACAAAGTGAGTAAAAACTCTTTTCCCACTGAGGAATTTTTTATTTTGTCTTCCTAAAAATACCTGGAATTATCAGGTTTGAAGAAAAGCATTGAAGAATTCATAATTTATGTTTTGTTTCCTCGTCTCCCGATGATACTTAAATACAGGGTGTTACATAATAGTATGTCACAACTTGAGGGCGTAAATCTACGTGCAATTTTAAGAAAAAAAGTTCATATAAACAAAAGCTTCGTCACGGAGCTACAGGGTGTTGAAATTTTCGGAAAAAATTGGTTTTTCCTTCAAAACTCCTGCAGTTCTTGAAATATTTTGCCCAATTTACAGCCTCCATCATTACATGTCCTGAATTTTAACTTGCATCCACAAGGTGTTTTCTTGTTTTACAATCAATTTTCGTCATCTTCGTTCCATTCAGAAACTTTTTTGACACTAGTAATTCTTTCGTATCTCCTACCGTTCTCGAGCAAAAAATTATTAAACTATTGTATGCATTCGCTGAATTGAGAGCACTTCTAATTAAAAAATGACTAGTAGGCTTTGATTTTTTGCATTTATTCATTTTGACAGTTGCTGAAGTTGAACCAGTGTCTGCTCGAATTGTTAATTAAATGAACGATTCGTTTTAACACTTTTGAAGTTATTTCTGAAAGAAAAAATGGCTAATTTTACTTACGCCGAATTAGCTGATATCCATTACATGTAAGATCTGGCTGACGGAACGACAACAGAAGCTTTGTGATTATATCAGGTGCGCTTTCCAAATCGAGTAACACCAGACAGGCGAACATTTTCAAATACCTACATAAGGTTGAAGGAAACTAGTACTTTTACTGCGAATAATCATTTAGAAGGTACAACTCAAACTATGAGAACTCCAGATATTGAGGAAGCAGTTTTGAATTGATTTGAATCTTCGTTTGAGTATAATAAAAATTGGAAATCAGTTGAATATTTCACATGTTGTAGTTTGGAAGATTCTCCACGACTTTTCATTGTACCCGTTTCATATTCAACGCGTCCAAACTCTACTACTACTACTGAAATAATGTTCACAGACGAAGCTTACCTTTCGAGAACTGCTATCACAAATTTTCACAATAATCATTATTGGGCTGAGGAAAACCCCCATTTGATTGAAGAATCTCATCATCAAGAACAATTCTCACTAAATGTCTGGTTCGGAATAATTGTGGAAATTATTTGATTGGGCCATTGTTTTTACCTAAACGATCCCGCTTAACGGCTATTTCTTGAGGAGGAGTGTCCTTTATTGCTCCAGGATGTGCCACTTTTGGTGAGAAGCATAATGTGGTTCATGCATGACGGGGCACCAGTACATTTTAGTGGAGAAGCTAAGGAATTCTTGAATAATACACTCACGGATAGGTCAGGGTGAGCCAGAACCATTGCCTCCTAGGTCCCCAGACTTAAATAGTTTAGACGTTTTCTTATGGGGATATCTCAAAAGTTTAGTTTATACCACTCCTGTGAACACTGTAGAAGAATTGAGAAATCGAATAATAGCCTCTTGTGAAACGATAAGAAATACCCCAGGAATATTTCAAGGTGGAGGGTACTTCCAGCAATTTATTTAGTTTTTAATTGTTCTTTTTTTAGTTCGATATAGAATAAGTATAATTTGAGTCTCAAAAGACGAGATATCAAAATAAAAGCAAATTTTGGGCATACCTATCAAGTATTTTTATTATTTTTCTTTTATTTAGCGAGTAACATACAATTCAGATACATAATTCAAATTCAATAATTTTTCACTCGAAAACGGTTGGAGATACGAAAAAATTGCAAGTGTCAAAAAAGTTTCTAAATTGAACGACGATGACGAAAATTGATTTTATGCTGATCAGTGACGTACTGCAGAAAAGTTTAAGAGGGCAAAAGGAGACATGGCCTCGGAAAAAAAACACCTTGTGAATTTCAGTTGAAATCTAGGACGTTTAATGGTGGAGGCTGTAAAAAATAGCTTGCATTCCAAATTTAGGCTAAATATCTCAAGAACTGCAGGAGTTTTGAAGAAAACACCAATTTTTTCCGGAAATTAAAAAAAAATCAAAAAAAATATGATCTTGATGAGGTCTGGCGTTATCATGCATAAACAGAAGTGTTCCTACATCTTTGCCGCAAATGATTCAACATGTTCTTCTATAACGTGCTTCAGGGTTTCACTATTCACGATGACCAGATCAGTACGGGCGTTCAAAGAAATTCTTCCTCTATTCAACCTCCACCAAAACCACAGGGATGTGTTGCGCTTAGAACTCAGCCTCGAGCTGTGACACGAGATGTACTGAAAAAATATCGATTAAGATGTAAGGTAGAAAACAAAGTACGTGAATAATCTTTTTTTCGCAGAGGTATTTTCTATTTTGGCATCCTCAAAATACCTGTAACTATCAAATTTGAAGAAAAGCATAGAGCTAGCTTTCGATCGCACTCCTCCGCGGCGTCTACTTCATTTAATGGAGCACTGTGGTATAAGAGGAAAATTGCTGATATGGATTGACAACTATTTGAGCGACAGAAGGTTCATGGTGAGAGTTAGTGGCTCGTTATCCTCGGTTCGTGCCGTTACCAGCGGTGCCGAAGAGCTCCGTGCTTGGTCCTCTTTTATTCAACGAGTTCGTTGAGAATCTGCCGTTTCTTATACAGAGTAAAAAGCTTTTTATGCTGATGACACTTAAATTTACGCGAATCTTCTGACCCAGCACGGAGTCCTCTAGTCTGAAATAAACTCTGTCGGTTCCTGGTGCAATGACTGGCTCCTTCCACTTAACTCCGCGTTCTGCATTTGGGGAAAAACAATCCATGTGCAACTTACGATCTGTATGGTGCACTAGTCTCCTCCTGTGTCGACTTAGGAGTAACGGTCAGCAGTTACCTGTTCTGGTTTACTCACATCAATTCTGTGTGCAAACGTTCGAATTCTCTGATCTACCTAATCAGAAAGTCGTTCGCCGAAGTTTATTTCAATTCCTCCATAAAATTCTATAAAACTATAAAACAGTTGCTGGAGTACATCGGTCCAGCCTGACCTCCGGTTTTGGCGCGTGACAAGGACCTATCAGAAAAAGTACAATGCGGTGCTACACGAATGTCCTTCAGCTGCGTTAGACCAAGTTAAAATGATCGCCTGCGTGACTCGTGGAGTCCTCATATTCGCCTATCGAATCTTGAAGTCCGACTATGCCAATCTGGCAAGCATATTCACGCCTAACACTGAAAGCATGATTGCGGGGTCATGGGCTGAAGTTACGAAATGAGGAGTTCGCCAACATTTCTACTCAAGCAGGATATATGACTTTTGGAACAGCTTAGGCTGACTCTTGGAACAGTTGTGGACGCTCCATCGTCGAACTTATTCAAGAATGGACTTGATCGAACTCTTTTCGCATTATTCTTCGCATTCTACCACTACGAACTAATCATATTTTTAAGTTTGTGTCGGCAGAGCTAAACACACTATTTTTTATCCTATTTAATTTAAGTATATAATGATTCAATCATAATCACAATGTGAAAACCCCCCTCCCATTACAAACTATAAAAAAAAAAACACAAATTATGACCATGACGAAATGAACAAAACACATCAAGGATTACCCACTAAGGCTAAGCCAGTGCGTGGGTACGCAACTACAAACAGAGAAACACAAAAGGTATGCTATGATCAACGAAATACAAATCAATAAAAAAAAAATTTATATGGATCAAAACAAACAATGGATGTCATTTCTATCTTTCATTCTGAGAAAGTAATTGACCTTCCTTTTGAAACTATTTATATTGGGTACAATTCTTATGTTTAGTGGAAGGAAATTATACATTCTATAGGCATTAAAATCGAAAGAACGTTGAGATATAGTTCTCGAAAAGAAAAGGGTTTTGACCTTTGCCTGTGAACAAGATCGGGTCCCATATCCATGATCAACATATTGAAGTTTGTTTTTACTTTTGTGAATTTGTGTTACACAATCAAGGAAATACAGCTGCCTGACATCCAATACACCAGTTTGTTTATATAAGTCATCTGAGGGGTAGGTATTTGGTTTTTTTGAAATTATTTTTAGAATTTTTTTCTGCAAGATTTCCACTTTATTCAGATAACAGCCCGCTGCAGCACCATATATCGTGATGCCGTATCTAATTCTGCATTTGGGCTTCTATAGGACCTTGTCCTCTGTCCTTATTTTTGTATAATAATATTAATATTAAAAAAATGGTGTTGAATAAGAGAACCAGAACAGCAATGCTGATGGATATCGCCATACCGAATAATAACAACGTACTCAACCAGTTCTAGAAGAAAAAGTCCAAATACAGACTTTGCTATTGAGATCAAGCAGATGTGGCACCTCGATAAAATAGATATCGTTCCTGTCATCATTTCTTCTACTGGCTTAATACCCAAAAGTTTGCATAATAGCCTCAAGAAATTGGAATTGCATAAGAATACTTATATAGAAATGCAAAAAGCTCTAATTCTCAATACATGTAGGATAGTAAGAAAATGTATGTCAAGTATATTGTCATCGAGCCTATTCCCTTTCATTGCTGAATCTGCAAAAAGTATATTATATCCAGCTAAAAGCTGAGATAGTGCACAAGTCCACGATAATAAATAATATTTGACTGTGTTGAAGTCAATGTTGAATTCGGGGAATCTAGTCAAAGCAATTAACGCATACGACATATTTTACTCATTTGGAATAATGAGGTGGACAAAGACAGAACTGGATAATATTCAAAGGCAGACCTGATCGATGCTGACAACAATCACCTTCCAAAATCGCGTGTGATAAAAACAACTCTTAACCGGATAGAAGGAAGACGCGGATTGTAGGGTGTTGTCCACTTACATACCGAACAGATAAAAATCACAGAGAATTCTTCTCTGCAAAGCTTGCACTTCTGACCTCCACAGAGTGGTATCCTTGTCTGATAAGGGATAAACACCTCTGAATCTTGCTACCAGGAATGACCTGCTGAATTTACCGTTACTATCAGATACTGAAAAACAAGAGAAATGGTCACGAAAGGAATTGCATGGACAACATCACCATGAGATTAATCAACCACACATCGACAAAGAAGCCTCCAACTAATGGTTGATGAAAGGAGAACCATTCGCGGAAATGGAAGGATTCCTTATGACCATTCAAGACCAAGTCATCGCTACAAACATTTACAAAAAGTTTATAATTAAGGACGGAACATTACAAACAGATATGTGCAAGGAATACCATATAAGATCGGAGACTATACAGCATATTACTTCCGGCTGCAAACAACTGGCCAATACGGACTATCTTCATAGGCATAATCAAGTGTGCAACATTATACATCAGAAACTTGCACACAAGTGCCGGCTCCGGTATTGGAAAATGACTCTATCAGATTATACTACGATAGGCCTGTTATCACTGACAGAATGGTGACGAATAATAGGCTGGACATAGTCATGTATGATAAATGAGCCAGAACAGCAATGCTGGTGGATGTCGCCATACCGAATAGTAACAACGTGCTGAAAAAGTTTCAGGAAAAGTCCAAATACACAGACCTTGCTATTGAAATCAAGCAGATCTGGCACCTCTATAAAATAGATATCGTTCCTGTCATCCTTTCTTCTACTAAGTTAATACCCAAAAGTTTGCATGATAGCCTTAAGAAATTAGAATTGCATAAGAATACCTATATAGAAATGCAAAAAGCTGTAATTCTTAATACAGGTAGGATAGTAAGAAAATTGATGTCAATATATTTTAATCAAGCCTATTCCCTTTGATTGCTGAATCTGGGAATGGTAAATTATATCCACCTAACAGCTGAGATAGTGAACAAGTCCACAACAATAATAATAATAATAAGAATTTGATTGAGGAGGTCGTTACTTGATGAAAATCGATATACATACTTTCAATGAAATAAAACTGAAGTATTTAGATTTTCACTATATTAAAAAACTATGACCGGTTACACCACACTGTGGCTTCATCAGATAGATACAAACTAATGAACAGAGTTATTCTTATATATTAGTCTTATTTCCTACTTAATATTACAATAGGTACAAGTAAAAGGGGTGTGTTGGAAAACCCATCGGAGTTACTTACTTTATGAATTGAAAATATTAAGTAAAGGAGAAAAATTTAGATCTAATTGACTATTAAGTAACCTACCTGAATTTTTCTTTGTTGAACTCTAAAATTTCCAATAGATTGAGTTTTGTCTATTACTTTCATTTGTGTAAATTTTGAAATTATCGTTATGGTTTTCTTCGAGTAAGTGATTAGAAATGAAAAATGAAAAATGAAATCCAATCACTTACTCGAAGAAAACCATAACTTTAACGATAATTTCAAAATTTTACACAATGAAAATAATAGACGAAAATTCAATCTATTGGAAATTTTAGAGATCAACAAAGAAAAAAATTCAGGTAGGTTACTTAATAGTTAATTAGATCTAAATCCTTCTCCTTTACTCAATCTTTTCAATTCAACTCTAACTAAACTAAGCAACTCCCATGGGTTTTCCAACATACCCCTTGTACTTGTACCTATTGTAATATTAAGTAGGAAATAAGACTAATATATAAGGAATAACTGTTCATTAGTTTGTATCTATCTGATGAAGCCACAGTGAGGTGAAACCGGTCACAGTTTTGTTAATATAGTGAAAATCTAAATAATTTAGTTTTATTTCATTGAAAATATAATTCGTTTTCAGAATATTCGACATGCTCGTCTCCAGGTGATACTTTAATAGCGAAACGCGCATCCATAATTTAAAAGTGTAAATGTTATTATGATAAGTTTTGTTCATCATAAAAAAAATTCTGGATAAATACCTTACATATACATGGTGTTCCCAATCTTGGCACTGTAAAAATGATATTTGAAAAGGATAGTGGTGGTGCTCATTTCGACCCAGGTCCTTGGTATAAGGATTTGAAAGTACCTAGTGTATAATCTCCCTAGTGTATTCATGATTATAATATTTTTCCAATTGTAGGCTGGGGAAAGAGAACACGTTAAGGATATGTATTTATGATGCATATGATCAATACATATCACCTATTTTCTATTTCGAAAATTTAAATGAGGATACAATACATTAATTTCAATGTTATCCATCCTGGACAAAGCATTATTTGATCATTTCTTTCTATATTTGGAAGACAAACATAATCTTTGAATTCGGCGGTACCAAGCTTGTATGAGGATGTAATTTTGGTATCTGACCAAACATTTAGCGAGGCATAATGGAAAGTAATTTTGGAATAAATCACTACTACTGCTGGAGATAATACAATATTTAATCTTGTACACTTATGATTCAATTCAAGTGTGTTGATTTGCCTTTTAATAGACGAAAGGAATGTAATAACCGTTGAAAATACTGAACAGTTGCTTACAAAACCTATTTCAGAATGAGAATAGGCCTCCCATATAATTAATTTTGAAATCGCATGAAAATTATTGGTCCTGATCACACGAAAAAATTATTTAATTCTGCTAAACATCATTGATCAATAAAAATTCATCTCGTTTCTGTTGGTTTTCAGGTTGAATTTATCCAGGGCTTCATTAACTCCTTGGATACATTTTATTAAATCTGATAACAGTTTACGGCATGTATCATAAATACTTTTCCTCACGTAGTGTCGTGGTTAAACATATAATGTCAGCTGCAGCTTCGCGTTATTACCGAAAATTAAAATTTTTAAGGAGGACAAACGTTTCTCGCAACATTTGATTAACAACTCCTGTTCTCAATATGTGATAGTTTCTTGTAAGTCTCAGTTCATTTCTTTCATGATAGGAACGTTTGCGCCAACAAGAAACGAATTTTGTAGGCATGTCCGGACATATCCGAAGAAAAACACTTGTTAATAATTAGTTGCCTATCAGAAAAGAGATTTGAATTATTGAAATTGTGCATGAATTTTTTGGCGCAGTGTAGTTAGCTGTTTTTGGTAATGTTTATCACTTATACATTTCGCTGAACTCATTTTGTTTGCTGTACGTTATTCAAGAAGGTTTGAACTATCGTGAAATAAGGCGAAGAATTGACGCTTTCCTGCGTGATTCAGCTATTCCAAGAAACGAGGGATCATGCATGACGAACTGGACAACGGTGAAATGCTGTACTTCAGCTGTCTAAAATCGCTTCCACCAGAATTTCTCAAACTCAACTCTCCATCAAGCATAACGTTTTCGTTAATAATGTAACTGCTAGAGTTTACTGTAAGGCATGCAGCTCTGCTTCAGTTTTCTGTCGTCCATCAGAATGACAATGACAAATCAGTTAACACAATAGTTAACTTCTCTGTTAATCTACCTGTTCTCCTAATAATTATGGTTTTCTATAGTTATATGTACTGAAAGGTAATAGAAGGGTAGAAACATAAACACCTCAAAAAAGTCTAGGGAACACTTACCAATATCTTTAAAATATGAATTTGATGATTCGAATTTATAGAAATCTTTCGGTTTTTGTTAGGATGTATTGTATATAATGTATTCTCAAGAAAACAAAATGATATTTGACTTCTCCAACCTATTATAAAAAAAAATTGAAATTTGAAAATGACGAAATTTGGTAAAACACAAAAATAAATTCTGAACTAATATTTTCGAAACGATATGGAAGCACTTATATATTTCAGTACCCAGAACGTCCACCTCTGTTATTAATGACACTTTGGCATCATCGCGGCATGCTCAATATTAAATTGTCTATTACATTTTGGCCTAAGTCATTCCAAGCCCCCTGAACTGCTAATCTAAGCTCTTATTCATGATGGAAGACGTTTTGACGCAGGGCAGGGGCATTATCTTATTGGAAGAGTGGATTTTGGCCCATTATTTGGAGATACGGTACCACTACAGGTAAAACTATCTCATTTGCGTCAGAATTTCCCGTGAGATTGTTCTGTATGAGAACGAGGTCAGTTCTTCCACCAAGACGTATACCTCCCCAAAACATCACTGATCCGCCTCCCTGTGTAACAACTTCTCGAGCATGCTGGAGACGGTTTTGCTTTCCAGGTTCCCTCCATATTCGAATTCTTCCCGAATCGGGATAATAGCTAAATCTAGATTCATCACTGAAGAGAACTGTGGCCCACCTCTCGTAATCCCAGTTTACGTGTTCTTGGCACCAAGCTAAACGAGCAGCGCGATTTCCATGGGTCAGTTGTGGAACTCTTAAAGGACGTCTGGAGTGGATTTGACCTTCGTGCAGTCGATTTCTCACAGTTTGGTCGGAAATTTGTATATTATGTACTCGTGATAGCTCTTGAGCTAATTGAGATGCTGTGGTAGTACGATCTCTTCTGGCTTGTAAAATCAAAAATCGGTCTTGGTCGACTGTAGTAATCCTGAAACGGCCTGTTTGGCGTTCTTCTACGCTACTTATGTCATTGAAACGCAACCATAAACGGTTTATGACACTTGGGCTACTTACCAGAACCCTGGATACTTCCCGTTGTGAGCTCCCAGCTTGGAGCATGCCAACGGCTCGTAACATCTCTTCTCTAGTCAAATGTCGTCTTTCCATGGTCAAATCACAAAACTTGAATCTTTTATTTGTGCCAAGTAACTGATTTCAAACACTGAATACATGAAATGATTATAAAGCAGCGTCGCATCTGCTGCATTTTTAGGTTTTTATAAAAAAAAACTGAAATCTGTTGCGGCACTCTACATAATTTGGTGAGAAATTGATGCAGGTGTTCATTTCTTAAGAAAAATCATCCATATTGATCGTTCTGGATACGATATATCGATATTCATAATTGTTCCCTAGACTTTTTTGAGGTGTTTATTGCTAGATTGAAAGATTTTCCTTGTGGTGTCCCCCAACCCAAAAGTTTTCGAGTACGAGATGTAAGGAAAATATATTCTTCAAAAATGAGGTATGAAACAAAGTAAGTGAAAATCTTGTTCCACTGAATTTTTTTCTATCTTGGTATCATAAAATACCTGTAACTCTCAAATTCGAAGAAAAGCATAGAAGTATTCAAAATATAAGTTCGGTTTTTAGAATGTTAGACATCCTCGTCTCTTAGTGATATGTTGTGTTCATCATGAAGAAAATTCTTGGGGAATACCGAACATGTACACGGTGTTTCTAATTTTGGCACCCTAAAATTGATATTTGGAAAGGACAGTGAACTTTTTGGTGGTGCACATCTTAGCCCAGGATCCAGGTATGAGGATTTGAAAGTGCCCATCTCGCCCCAAGTAAATTTCAGGTATATAATGCCTATGTCCATCTCGGTCCATATTCTACAATGCCACCGATGCCAGCTATTTGGACACGCCCAGAGGAACTGCAACGCTTCATTCACATGCCTTAAATGCGGAGACGATAACATGACAGCGGAATGTGAGAATCCGAGGACATCAGCACCGAAATGCGCCAACTGTGGAGGAGAGCATCTATCAAACAACGTCAACTGCCCAAAGAACCCGAACAACCCAAAGAATCGACCGACGGAAAAACTCGGACCAGCGCCACCACCACATATGAATTTCTGGACAAAAAGGGCGGAGGAGAAGAAGGCTGCCGACCAAGCGAAGATGACCGAACACAAAGATGACCTGAAACCAAAGGAGGAAAAGAAAACGACTGATACAAGAGGACCCCAGATGACTAGCGAAGACGAACTAGCGATGATTCTAGGACGAATGGCCATCCAATTCAATGCGACAAATGCAACGACAGAACAAAAGATGACATTTTTAGAAGAACAGAGCAAGCTTATTCAGCTATTCAACAGGAAATAGATTTATGGAGAGACAACTTACAATAGCATTCTGGAACGCAAACTCAATCGCCAACAAACGACGTGAAATGACGACCTACCTAGAGGAGAAGAAAATCGACGTGATGCTCGTCAGCGAAACCCATCTCAAACCAGCGAAGGATTTCAATATCAGGAACTATACGATATACAGGACCAACCGACTAGAGGGAAAACAAGGAGGAACAGCGATCCCAGTGAAGACAGGGACAAGGCACGGCGAGCTACCACGCACCAATTCAAAGAATATAGAAGAGACAGGAATAAATCTACAGACAACGAGGGGAGAGCTGAACATCTACGCAGTCTACAAACAACCTAACAACGCCATGAAGGAAGAAGACATCAAAGCCATTTTCAACAGCAACACGCCAACCATCGCAGCTGGGGACTTGAATGCCAAGGATTCGGACTGGAACAGCAGAAAAACGAACAAAAGCGGAAGGATACTGAAGACACAGAAAGGAACAACATCATCGCAATAGGGCCAAGGGAACCAACACACCTGCACGCAGCCACAGGAATCATGGACAAACTGGACATCGCACTCATGGAGAACATAACATGGAACTACAAGATGAAAATGGAAATCAACACACTGGAAGAAAACCACAAAAACAAAGAGATCAACCAAATAATGGAACTACAACCGTGGGCAACAGAAAAGGGGACATCCCTAGTACAATGGAAGAGAAAACAACAGACCACCATAGATGCTCCAGAACATAAAAGAAGGAGGATAACCAACCAGTAGAACCCCAGGACAAACCAAGGAGATGTGAAACAAGCGAGATGAAGAGGTAAAAGGATAGAAATTCGACCCTCACCAAAATTCAAGGATCTACGCGCGTCGGTCCATATTCTTAATTCATTCAATATTATATGGATATTGGTGATTTTTATCGATCATTATATTCCATTTTGAAATTTTAAATGAGGGTACAAAACAATATAAGAACTGAACTGATTCTCAATAATTTCAATATAATCCATTATTTTATAAGCACCTATTTTTCTTTCATGAAGGCAAATTTGCTTCTAATTTCGATATTTTCGAATTTATAAGGAAGGTGAATACATTTCACATGAATCTAAGATAACATATAATGCTGTGAATAACATTGATAAATGTGAAAAGCGAGGTGTTTGTACTATACATAATATTATTGAAATGAGAAAGGAATGATTCACAAGCATTTGTCATTTTATTCAAAGCATCAGAATGCATCTGCCCAGATTTATGGTAGAGATCAAGAAGGATTCGTTGAATTATTTTCAAACGAGTATTCCGTGAATAGCTTTAGCCTTTCATCTTGTGGTTTGATCTCGTACATTACGAAGAAATGAAAATCTCCCACCTCCATAGATATCCCAGCCATTTGCATTTTTATGAGCATTATTTTCATATCAGGAAGACATTTTTTTGCCCTGTAACAAGCAGAAAACGAAAGGAATGTAATAACCGTTGAAAACAGTGAACAATTGTTTACAAAACTTAGTGCAGTATGAGAATGTGCCTTGCATATAAATAATTTTGGAATCGCATAAAAATTATAGATTCTAATCACTCTTAAAAATCATTGATCAATAAAAATTCATCGTTTTTGTTGGTTTTCAGGTTGAACTTATCCAATGCTTCATTAACACCTTGGATATAGTTTGGTAAAGCAAAACAGTTTGCGGCATGCATCATAAATAATTTTCCTTGCGCAGTAAAGGTTATTTGTCGTTAAATATGTAATTATTAAGGTAAGACAACAGTGAAATTATATAGGTGAGAGGTAAGAGCGAGAAAAAAACAGAAAAGCGAGATTAAGATTAAGGTTGAGCTAAACATAATTTGGTCCATGTTGTTCTTGAACTCGTTAACAGAGAGAATCTCGACAACTTCGTTGAGAAAGTTGTTCCAAGGAGAAAAAATTAGGTTGACCAGGAAATGTTGCCGTTACCTTGTGTTGAATTTCTCTTTTTTGACTTTGAGATGATGGCCGCAGAGACGGGGGTCACTATTCAGGTTGAATATGCAGCTAAGGTCGTCATAATTTTGTCTGAGCAAGCGGAAACACAAGATGAGGTTTGTAATTTAGCTCTATCCTATCTCTCGAAGTATGATTATCGAACACTTCCAAATGACACTCTCGTGACCCAACGTTGGACTGGCGAACTCCAAAATCGGACGGACATAACTTTGTAGAGATTCATCGAGGTGTCAAACAAGAGATGCAAGAAGGATCTACGGATCAAATATAAGAGAGTATTAGCGCATATACCGATAATATGCTCCGACCAGGATAAGTCCGACGTAACAGTCACACCTAGGTCCACATGCGATGACACATCACGTAAGTTAACGTTATCGATGTTATACTGATAGTACGGATTATTAGAACCTATGTGTAGCACAACACATTTTTCATCGTTCAACGGCAACTAGTGGACCACTAGTTTAGGTCGTTCTGTGAAAGCTGCCTGTCTGTTAGTAGGTTTCCGTATATCTTAGTGTCATCAGTATAAAATTATTTCCTGATCTTTATTTGTAATGATAGCCCAGAAACAACAAAGGGTCCGAGAACCGACCCTTGGGGGACACCCCTAGTTGCGTATCTTTCATGCGAATAAGAGACTGTGAAAGTTCTGCCTGACTTGTAATCATCAATCCAGGGAAGGAGCCTACCACGAATCCCAACGCTATCCAGCAAAAGCAACAATCTCTTAACAGTTTCCCTCTCAAACGTCTTGGCAAAATTGAGGTATATGACGCCCGTTTGAATTTTTTGGTTTAGTGAAGGAGTTCAGTCATTTAAGCAGGTAAAAAGGTTTGTCGTGGTGGACTCGACTCTCACGAAGCCATGCTGTTCGGTTGGGATTATGGAGAACTCAGTTAAATAATCTGTCATAGTTTCCACAATAATTGATTCCATGACTTTGAACGGGATAGAGAGGAGGCTAATGTCAGCTTCAGTTTAGTACATTTCTTATCTGATGATTTTCGAAGGCTTTTCACATACATCTTGGTATGTTTTTCGTTTAAAAGAAGAGTTCATACATTGTCGTTGCAGCACTTGTTGCTTTTTGGTTGGTGGCTATGGTTTTCATTCAAATTCGTTATAGTAATGCTGCCAGATCCACCAACTGTTGGAAGAAATGCCGGACATTTATCTTTAAGACACCTGCATTCAGTTTCTCTTGATGCTAATTAACGATTATGTTCTTTATATTCGAAACATTTATGAACTGATAGAATTTTTCCTCTTTGACTGAGCATTTCACTCATTGGATCACTATTATTGTCAAACGTTGTCCTTTTTCAATAATGGTGATTGGTAGGTAATTAAGTCTACCTGGTCGTTAAGGAGCTTAACCCCTTCTACCCTAAATGCCTTGAAAATTTCCATCGATTCAAAGAAATTGAGTTTATAATATTTATCACCGGAATGAAGAATTTTTGCTGTCGAAGTTCTGGAAAAGGATGACATTCATTCAGACAATGTGCAGCTAAAGCTGAATCATATTTCTGATGTAGGAATGACCGGAAATGCTCTTTGTATCTAGCCTTGAAAGAGCGTCCAGTTTGACCTATATAAAAGGAATTGCACTCAGAACATGTTAATTGGTATACTCCTGATTTTTCGAATTTATCTGTTTTTTCTTTTGTGTTGAAAAGCAGGCCTGACAATTTGCTAACTGGTTCGAATGCAATATGAACTTTTTTACTATCAGACAAAACACTAGCACCTGTTCTGACGGCGAGAATTACAGCACGATGTTTACGATTCATACTCACCTTATAGCACTGATCCATTTCGTTTCAAATCTAGATCAATCTGTTCCAAACCAGATTCACGATGGCTGGCTGGTTTGCTGGTTTCTCAACCTTCTACTGAGAATGTCATGGACATGTTTGATGGGATTGAGGTCTGGACTTCGTGCAGGCCATTTCATTGAAGTGATTTCGTGATCTCGAAGGTAGTTTCCAACGATATGAGCCTGGTGCGGTTTGGCGTTATCATGCATAAACAGAAAGTTTTTACCCACAAATGATACAACATTTTCTTCCAAAATGTCAGTAATATACCTCAGGGTTTCATTATTTACGAATACTAGATCAGTGCAGGCGTTCAGAGAAACTCCTTCCGCCCACCATTATTGAACCTTCAACAAAACCATAGATTGGTGAAAAGTTGCGCTAGGCATAGCTCTCATTTCGACGTCTGTATATTAGAGAACGTTAATCGCATTGGAAAAACTCGACTCATCTGTAAATGAAACTCTCCCCAGTCAGCTTCTAATTTATTGTTTCCCGGCAAAATTCAATACGGCTCTTCGACGTGCTGCAGTTAGAGCTTGACCTCGAGCTGCGACATAAGGCGTCAAACCAAATTCTCTGAGACGTAGCACTCTACTCTTCTGTCGAAGCTGCAATTGAAGATGCCTTGAAAGACTTTGATCCCAAATGTGAAAGCTCCAATGAACTCTAGGAATTTTAGTTTCCCTCGTCTTCTTCTCGCTCGTGAGATTGAATTTTTTGAATCTTACAAAAAAGTAACGGAAATTGATTGTATAAGAAATCTGCCTGAAGCGATTGTCAAAATTTTTGTTGTTGCTAAGATGGCATCACTGTTTTCTATACTGACGCGGAGTTCGAATACGATCTGTCATTCAGTTTGTTTACAGTGCTCGATTTTTTCAATGGATAAAAATATTGAACAACGAATTTGTCTGAAATTTTGTATTGCAATATTGCAAATGGAATTTCATGTGCCGAATCGCTGAAATTGTAACAGAAGGCATACGGTGAATCGACTTCATCGAAAAAACGTGTTTATGAGCTGTACAGGGCATTCAACAGCAGCCGGGATATGATGGAAGATTTGCCTCGCTATGGTCGGCCATCGACATCTTCAACTTAAGTTAATATCGATAAAGTGGAGTAAATGGTAATTACAATTCGCCATTTAGTTTTGAGAGGGATAGGAAATGAACTTTCTGTGTCTCACGAATCAATTCGTACCATTTTGAACGATTATTTGGGCATGAAACGCGTTGCCGCTCGACTAGCTCCAAAAGACCTGAAATTTATTTGCGATAATTATAACATCTTTCGACGCGATGGGAGCGATTTCCATAGTGTTAAGGGTGAGAGTGGTGGTATATTCGTAGGCGTCAACAGAAAAATTAAGACTAATGGTGTATCGCTAGGAAATATGTCATTAGTGGAGGATGTATGGCTGAAAGTATCGATTACGCCAAGTATAAAGAGTGGAGATTTTGTCGTCTTTTTTGACAGTGTGACATCTCTCCAGGAGTCGCACCCCAATGATATCTTCATGATAGTTGGGGATTTCAATCTGGGATCATTTTCATGGTCTTCTGATGGCAGTGAGTGCGGCTTCATCAGTGATATTGTTAGCGGTGATGCGTTTTCCTCGTTCAGGGATTTTTCTTCTTATAATTGCCTCAATCAGTTCAATGGTATCACCAATCATAATAAAATCTTGGATTTGATTTTGTCGAATTCTACTGATGTGTCTTCTGTTCGATGTTGGGCGCCTTTCGTTCCAAAAGATAACACCATCTCGCCTTAGAAAAGTATGCAAAATTTTCCCTGTATTTCAAGCAAATCTAGATCGATGTATGAATTTTTTAACGCGAACTAAGTAGAGATAAATTCGACACTGTCAAGTTTGAATTGGAAAACTTTGTTATGTTCTACCGATGTGAATGAATGTGTTGATTCATTTTATTTTGCTTTGAATAAAGTTATTGATAAGTATGTACCTCATAGATCTGTTAAGTGTAATAAATTCCCTTCGTGGTTTGGTAAAAACACTATTGAATGCATTAACGATAAAACTAGCTTACATTAAAGAACATAAATTCAAGGACCGTTTTCTGTATGAAAAATTTTTGTATTTTGCGTAGACAATGTAAAGTCTTAATCGAAAGAGATCATAAGAAACATATCGCTTCTGTAGAGGGTGGAATTGAGAAAAATCCTAAGCTTTTTTGGTCTTATGTGGGCGAGTTGAGAGATAGCAAGAGGATGCCTCAATCCATGTGTCATGGTGAAAAAATCTTAGAAAATAGTTCGGCTATATCTTATGCTTTTTCTAAGTACTTACTTGTTAATAAAGATCCGCATAAACCTGTTTTTTACCAAACTGCATATGAATTTTCTTCATCGATTACATTTAACACAATAGATCTGAAGGATGTCAATGCTAAAATCGAGGGACTGAATGTCACTTAGGGTCCAGGTCCGGACTCCATCCCACCAATGTTTATAAAATCTTGTTCTGCTAGTTTGGCGACTCCACTTCAAATTATTTTCAATAAATCTTTAGTACAAGGTGTCTTTCCATATAAGTGGAAGGCGGCAAAGATCAGAGCTATTTTCAAAAGTGGTAAGAAAAATGAAGTAAGTAATGCCTTTGATAAGGTACATCATGGAACTTTGTTGAGGGTTCTAGAGGACTTTGGTGTGGTGGGGTCCTCACTGAAATGGATAGAATCGTATATGTCCGATAGACTGCAGTATGTTGCACTCAATGGCACTCATTCCGGTTTCGTTTGTATCACCTATGGTGTTATTCAAGGGTCACATCTGAATCCCCTTTTATTTTCAATTTACATTAATGATATTTCGGAATGTTTTCTTTATACAAAGCATGATTTATATGCCGACGATCTGAGAGGGTACAGTGCTATTCGGTCTCTTGATGGTATTTTGCGGTTTCAGAGTGATCTTGACAGACTTTTCTCTTTTTGTCAAAGTAGGTATTTTCAATTAAATATTGATAAGTGTAAGCATATAAGGTTTACAAAAATTGTTATTGTCTTCGATGCTATTTTTTCTGTTGATGGGCTTGTAATTGTGAGGGTAAATCAAAATTTCAATGTTTCAATGCGAAACACCCCCACTTCAAGAAAGCCAAGTTCAATAACAATAACGGATGGACCCCAAGCGGGTAGAGACAACAGCTCACAATCCCGCACTGACCAAAAGTTAGTCTCAAGGATTTTGGGGGAGGCAAGAAATTGGCAAAACAATACAGTAACTTAAAGATCGCTACTTATAACTGCAGAACCCTTAGACACGATGCACAACTCCTCGATCTTGAAAATATCAATTGGGACATCATAGGCCTTTCCGAAGTGAGAAGACCAAAAGAAGACTATCCATTTTTCAATTAGGACATGCTCTATTCCACATAGGTAATGACACTGGCAGTCAGAAGAGAGTAAGCTTCCTCATCTACAAAAAAGTACTTCCCCTGATTGAGTGCATAAAGGGAGTCTCAGATAGAATTGCTTACATAACCCTGAAAATATCAGATGAACAAAGAATAAAACTGATTCCAGTGTACATGCCAACATCCACTCATGACGACGAAGAAGTTGAGCTTATGTACGAGGAAATTTCCAAAGCTAGAAAGGAAAATAAATGCCAAGAAGATATAGTAATGGGAGACTTCAATGCTATAATAGGACGAACAAAAACAGAAAATGGAGAATATATTGGAAAGCACGGACTTGGAGACAGAAATGAGAGAAAACATATGCTTGCCAACTTTTTGGAACAACAGAAACTATACGCCATGAATACATCATTCGAAAAAAAACCACAGAGAAAGCGGAAATGGATCAGCCCTGATGGAAAAACGAAATACGACATTGATCTCCTATTATCTTCCTCTAAACAACTTATTACTGATGTAACAGCTCTGGACTCGTGCAATACAGGAAGTGACCACCGACTTGTTCCAGCGAACTTAATAACGAAGAAAATAGCCAATCGAACTAAATACAGAAAATCCAAATAGACCTCAATAGATATAAAATCATTGAGTGAAAATAAAATTGTATACCACGAAAAAATTATACGATACATAAATGATTCTGAGAAAAATTCTGATGTGAACCAAATGTCACAAAACATCACAACAACACTAATAAAAGCATCAGAAGAAGTTGCAAGGAAGAAAAAAAGAAAGAATAAAATTTCAGATGAAACGAAGGAGAAAATACAGGAAAGGAAACAACTATACAGATTAGGTCAGTATGCAACAGACAGATACAGGCAAACGAGAAATGAAGCAAGAACGATGATTAGAAGAAATCTAGAGAAACATTACAGAAAATTCGCAGAAAATGTAATAGACAAGAATAAAAACCATAAATGTCTCAGAAGAAAGGAAGAAAAGCAGCAAATAGTATTTCTAAAAGATGAGAGTGGCAGAGATATAAGAAATAGGAATGAAATAATAGAGGTGACAAAACAATATTATGAAAATCTATACAACACACAAATCGAACGACCTCGAACATCAACAGACACTAAAGTACTGAACGTTGGATCAGAAGACACTCTAGAAATAAATGAATAAGAGATCACATTCGCCTTAAAAACACTACTAAACAATAAATCGCAAGGAGAGGATAATATTTTGGCTGAAATGATTGAGGAAGCTCATGATATAATCGTAGCAGAACTGAAGAATCTATTCAACGAATGTCTAGAACAGAAACTATACCAGACAACTGGAATAACGCCATGCTTATCCTATTCAAGAAAGGTGATATACAACTTCTGAAAATTTATAGACCGATCAGTTTATTGTCTCAGATTTACAAACTTTTTACATGGGTCATAGCAAATAGAATAGAGAAAAAATTAGAATACTACCAACCACTTGAACAGGCGGCATACAGGAAGAGTTTCAGTAAGTGCGATCACTTACTGACTGTGAAGATACTGAGAAAAAATAACAGAATATAATCTCCGATTACACATGGCATTCGTAGACTTTGAAAAAGCCTCTGACTCTATCGAACACTGGACAATCATGGAGGAACTAGACGAAGCACGTATAGACCATCGATACAAAATTTTAATGAAAAACATATACCGTCGGGCTACAGCAGCAATCAGAATACATGAAGATTCCGAAAAAATAATGATCAAACGAGGCATAAGACAGGGGGATACAATATCGCCCAAACTTTTCATTCTAGCTTTGGAAGGAATCTTCAAAAGGAGTGGGAGGGTTTGGGCATAAACATAAACGGTGAAAGATTGTCACTTTTGAGATTTGCGGACGACATCGTTCTATTCGCTGAAAATGAAGAAAACCTACGGAAGATGCTCACAGAATTAGAACAGGAGTCAAAGAAAAACGGTCTGAAAGTCAATTTACAAAAAACGAAAATAATAAGTCCACAACTTGAACAAAATATTACGATAAACGGTGAACACATAGAGAATGTCACAGAATATATATTCCTCGGACAACGGATAGAGATTGGAAAACAAAATAAAGACAACGAAATTAATAGGAGAAGGCGATTAGGATGGGTGGCGTACAAGAAACTCTCACATATATTGAAAAACAAAAAATTCCCCAATATCTGAGAACCAAAATATTTAACCAGTGTGTGCTCCCGGTTCTGACATATGGTGCACAAACGTGGACCCTCACGAGACAGTCAATAAATAAGCTGAAAGTAACGCTAATATCAAGGCTGGGCATCTCTTTGAGGGATAAAAAGCGAAACGAGTGGATAAGACTAAGAACAAAAGTAAAAGATATAGTATACACCATTTCACATCTTAAATGGGACTACGCCGGCCATGTTACAAGAATCAGAGATGAAAGATGGAATAGTAAGATCATTAAATGGAGACCATGGATAGGAAAGAGAGAAAAAGGAAGACCATTTATGCGGTGGTATGATGCGACAGCACAGAATAGGAAAGATTAGAAAGAGAGCAGGGAAGCCCATGCTCAAATTTGGGAGCGAGAAGGCTGATAAGAAGAAACCAAATTAACAATCTTGGTATATATCATGATTCTAAGTTGTCCTCTTAGTATCATTGAGTTTCTTAGGCTTTCAAAATGTTGGGTTTCGTTCTAAGAATTACTGAAAGTTTAGAATTTGGAATACGCTGTACCTGTTTGGTCCCCTCACTATTACAAGTATATTGACAGAATTGAACGAGTCCAGAGAAAGTTTGTCAAAAGTTTCAACTTTAGATTTTCCAGTCCTAATCATGATTATCAACTAAGTTTGCGTCATCACAAAATTTTAAGCCTGGAGCAGAGGAGAGTCCTTTTCGACACTGTATTTCTTTATCGAATTTTGAATCATTCTTTTAGTTTTCCGCTTGTTAATTATCTCACTTTCAATGTTCCCGTGTATGCTAGTCGTCGAAATGCACTATTCTATGTTCCAAAGGCCACTACTAGTTTATTTTTTCATTCTGTTTTCTTGCGAATTATGCGTCTGTACAATTGGCATATTGCCAGTATAGATATTTTTCATGAACCTCTTTCTTATTTCAAAAATAATGTTATTGCATATCTCATTAGATCTGAATCATCCTCATTGTAGTTGTATTTAGTTTTCATGATACTTTGATTTATTTTGTAAACCTCCTTTTCTCTCCTGAATTTTTATGAAAGTTATAATTTTCATTTCGTATGACAGTTCCACTCCATTTTTTGTGAACAACTCATAATTTCATATTTCAAATTTCTCTTTTGATGAGTGTCGAATATCTGACGTCAGTCAACCGAACGGCCGTTTAACCGAACTTTTTCGGCAGACGAGAATTAAGAATTTTCTTTAGCGTGTTTTATTATTGAACTGTTTGTATTTGAAATACCTTTTCGTTGTTCATATCTACCATTGTAATAAAAGATAAATTACAATCAGTAAATGAAATTTATAATTCGATTATCCGAAAAACTTTCCGAACTCCCATGTCCTCCAATTAATTCGGATGATCGACGCTCTACTAAAATTCGAAGAACATATGTTTTTTCCGGATATGTCCGGGCCATATGCCAACAAAATTCAAGGTTTTTTCTTGGCGCACATGTTCCTCTCATGAGAAATAAAATGAAAGAAATAAATTGAAATTTTGCAAAAAACCACTAACATACAGGGTGCTTCAACGAAAACTACACAGAGTCTATATCTACCAAGATATTCATTTTGATCAAAACGCAAAAACAGGTCAATTATTGTTTTAAGGGGACATCTTTTAGGGTACAAAACCTGAAATATCAACTTCGTCTACGTTGCCTCGGACGAATTTTCATTTTTAATTGAAAACGGTAAAAGATACAGGGCGAGCAACTGAAAAATAGGAAGACTATTTCCCTGAGACTATTCTAGTTTCAGTGAAGTAAAATGGAACAGATCCATGCTGATCAATGACAGTCATCATCAAGTACCATCCCCATCTCGAATTTCAACCCCTAGACCACCCTTGAAAATTTGGAAGAGGGTAGATGGGTCTTGGAGCGATAGTCTTCTCTATTTTTCAGTGGCTCACTCTGTATCTTCTACAGTTTTCAATCAAAAATGAAAATTCTTTCACGGGAATGCAGACAAAGATAATGCCTTTCTTTCGAGTTATCACTCGACCCATCTACCTTCTTCCAAATTTTCAAGGGTTGTCACCCTCTCTATCTAACCTCACGGAAACTTGAATAGTCTCGGGGAAATAGTTTTCCCTATCTTTCAGTTGCTCACCCTGTATCTTTTACAGTTTTCAATTAAAAATGAAAATTCGTTCGAGGCAATGTGGACAAAAATACCACCTTTCTTTTGAGTCATCACACGACCAGTTTTTCCTATTCAAAATGTTCAAGGATTGCACCCCCGCTTAGGGGGTTGATATTTAAGGCAAGTACTGTACCCCAAAAGATGTCCCTCTTGAACCAAAAATTGACTTGTTTTTGCTTTTTGATCAGAAATGAATATCTTGGTAGATATAGCCTCTGTTTAGTTTTCGTTGAAGCACCCTGTATATACACATATAACAGCAGTTGTTGTTCAATTTTCGCTAGTAACGTTTATTATTCTTGAAAATTATATCGGTAATAATGCAACGTGAATCATGAAATTCGACCCCTGTAGAATGCACCAAACCTGTGGTGTTAGATCACCTACGTTGGACTTTTACTAAAATAGGTCAAAGGCGTGAAGTGTCTCATCAACTGTTTCCAGAATGATCCACAGTTACGGGCGGACTGATACTGATGAAAGGAGGCCTGGGCAAGGACGAGCAACAGTGCCTATGCATAAGAATTTCTTCGTAGATATTACGGTTCGCTCATCATCATCATCGTTCAGCCCTGAACTGTCCATTGCTGAACATAGGCCTCCCTAAGGCATTTCCATCTTTCTCTATTCTGTGCGGTTGCCATCCAATTGGTGTGGATTATTTTCAAGTTCCAGTTCAGAATTTTTCTCATCCACCTTCTGTCGTTCGATCTTGCAATATGTCCTGCCCACCTCCACTTAGCTCCTGTCACTCTCCTCAAAACATCATCCACGCCTGTCCTTCTGCGAATCTCCTCGTCTCGAATTCTGTCTCTTAGACTTATTCCCAACATCGATCCTTCCATCCTGCGTTCTATTTTTTGTAGTTTTCGTGCCGATGCTTTGGTCAGGGTTAAGGTCTCTGCACCGTATGTTAGAACGGGTAGAATACACATGTTGAAAGCCTCTCTCTTCAGTTTGATCGGAATACCGCTCTTGAAGACATCACGTAGTTTGCCATATGCTGCCGATCATAATGTTGTTCTTCTGAGCAGTTCAGCTGTTTGGTTGTCTCTATCGATCCTAACTTCATGCCCCAGATATATGTAGCTATAGACTATTTGTATCTTAATTTTGTCAACACTTAATAGCTTATTTAGGACTAGATTGGTCATCATCTTTATTTTTTCGAAATTTATCCTCAGTTCGACCACCTGTATTGCGTTTTTTAGTTCTTGGATCATAATAACGGCTTCTCTTAGATTGTCAGAGATGAGTACGATATCGTCGGCGAATCTAAGATGATTGAGTCATTCTCCATCGATACTGATGCCCTTGTTTTCCCATTCTAACCTTTTGAGAGCATACTCTAGGACAGTGATGAATAGTTCAGGCGATATCGCCTTGTCTTACTCCTATTCCTATTTTGATTTTCTTTGTCTGGGAGTGAAAGTTGATCGTTGTTGTGGCGTTGTTGTATATATTTTCGATGACATTTGTGTATCGATGGTGGATTCGGCATTCATTCAATGCTTTTATAATAGCCGTTAATTCTACCGTATCAAACGTTTTGTGGAAATCAACAAATGTCAGGACTAAAGGTCTATTATATTCAAAAGTCTTTTCGATCAAGGTTTTCAAGCACTTTAGGTAGTCGTAATGCAGTAACCAGCTAGAAATCCAGCCTGCTCTCTTGGTTGGTAGAGCTCAAATTTCGATTCTAGTCTATTTGTAAGAATTCTGGTGTACAACTTGTAGAGATGATTAAGCAAGCTGATTGGCCTGTAGTTTTTCTAGTCTTGTTTCCACCTCATCCTGTCCAGGAGACATTTTTCATTTGGTGGGTGGTATAATTCGTTACATGATATATCAGGTATTTCTTCGGATCCTTGGTTTTGTATCTTTTGTAGTGGATCATCTCTTGTCTCATCTATTTGAGACTTATAAAGGGCTATGTAGAATTATTCTACTATTTGTATTAGTTTATCTCTATCCGTTATTATACTACCGTTCTCGTCCTTAAGCTGAAATATTTCTTTCTTGCCATTTATGATTTTTTCCTCATGACCTTCACACCTTTGTTTTCCTCGATAGGTCGGAGTATTTGTTTATTTTTGTATTTTCTCATGTCCGAATAGCTTTCGATATCTCCTTATTGAAGACCTTCATCTCATGTTGTTCCGTATTAACATCGCTAGCCTTGTTTCTCCGTTTTTTCATTTTTTCTTAGTTTCTGTACTTATTCTCTGCTCCTTTTCATTTTTCGGACATAATTCAATTAATTGCTTGTCTGATGGAGTTGACTATGTTGTCGTTTAATTCATTTATGTCAGTTGGAGCCAGTTCGCAACTGCTAGAGAATTTCAAATGCAACTTCGACAGAACAGTGGAGTGCAAATTAGCAATAAAGCAATAGGACAACGTCTCAGATAATTTAGTTTTAGGCCTCATATCATAACCAGGGAATATGTAAATTAGTTAAAAGTATACTGGGAGAGAGTGCAACTTTTTATCTATCTTCGGTTCTGGTAGTTTTTTGTTCTGACTTTTTGTTGATGCATGATAAAGGTAGACCTCATCTGCTCATATCAACAAAAACAACCTTTAAGAACACGAAATGACTTCGAGTGGAGTCCCTGCACAAAATCTGGACCTCAATCCCATCGAACATGTCTGGGACATTCTCAATAGGACATTGAGAAGTCCGCAAATCCACCCAACAATCTTGCATGAAGTTCGGAACAGACTGATCGAAATTTGGAACTAAATGGATCAGAATGCTATAAGGTTATCGATTTTAGTATGAACCGTAGATGTCATGGAGTAATTCTCGCCTGGAACGGAAATGTCCGGTATTAACAGGTTTTTCGGGACTTTGATTTCTTTCAAAGGTTTCACAGTTTTCATTATTAGTTTCATTTCAATTTCTATGCGTACCGTTTTTATTTCTATTGTTCTAAAGCATTCTTTAGTGCTGGTGAATTACTGGAAAAATAATTCTTTAACATATTCGAAATACTTCTGAATAAATTTAAATTTTTGATTTTGTTCGTTGATTTCTTGTCTCATTTTAATTCACAGCTTGAAAAAATGTTGGACCTATTGTTTTGTTCTAGTCGTGATAAGTATTATTTTCCCATTAGCTGCCATATCATTTAATTCTGTAATTTATTGGTTATGGAACTAAATATTTTGACGGGAGCAAAATATTCATTACCATTCTAATAATCAATAAATTGAAAAAATAATTAAAAGAGAGATTTTAAAATCACGATCGTGAAATAATCATATACCTACTCGACTCAACCAAAATACGCAAATAATGTTATCGCTTGCTTCAGAGAATTACATCGATTTTCAGGTTCATCTCCGTAACAACAACATGCGGTTGTCAATCACTGGTAATTTTATGATAATTAATATTCTACATTGATAATATATGTTGGACCTAATTGTTTCAATGAATAAAAACATGATTACAGATTAGTTGTGTATTTCAACATTTTATATAATTCAATTCAATTTGTTATTATCAAAGAGGAAAAGGAACATACCGGGTATACACAATTTTACATGAAAAATGTATACACATCAGATAAGCCTACTTGTTTATACTATTGTATTACTAAAAGGTGTGTCAATATAAATGAAAAAAAATATTTTTCTTCAAATGGTACACCGAGTATATTACTCTCGATACTTAAGAAGACTGATTGCATAATGCAGCCGGATGTCAATGCCTTCAATACAGTTTGGTTTTCGATGATGATTTGTATTGAACTACTTGTCAATCTCCTGGCAAGCAAGAGGTTAGTACAGTGGTCAGTAGCGAATATTTGTGCTTGAAAAACATTCGCCAGCCTGCCAAGACAGGTCGACTGTTTCTTGGCAGCACCTCGACCATATACACCAGCTTCAACACCTCTTAAAGTTTGGGAGCAGTCTGTGTACCGATAGGGGCGCTCAAGTAGACGGTCCTTTGAGCTGGCGCATTCATGTCTGCTAGGAATGATGACCTGGAATGAAAACTCCATGTTGGTTTCGGGTATTGCTATGTCAGACTTCATGCTCAGCATCTCGTTGTCCTTGATTTTCGACTGTAAAGCTCCAGCACCAAGCTGAATACACTTGTTCCATTTCGTGAAAGATGATGGAATCTGTAGGTAGCCATTCTAGCTGCTTCTTTAATCACCAGATGAAGGGTGGCAAGGCCCAGTATCAGTTCCATGGCCGCAGTAGGTGTAGAGAGAAAAGTTCCCATGATTGTATACTGTGCTCGCCAAATATTATGCGGAGGGGAATTAGGGAGGTGCTGAATAAACTTCAAGGAATAGCTGGGGTCTGCATCATAAGCTCTTTACGAATCACAGCATCCACAAGTAAGTCTAGATACTATCGTGAATTTACCTCCTCTTGATATTTATATTAGAGGTGGAGCCAGAAAAGTAGCATTCAGGCAGGAAATAAATGAAAAGTATAAAACCAGACAAGATTGAGTTTGGTCACAGCAGGATAAGCCTAGATAACTGAAAAACCTAGCAAGACTACTGAGCAGACAAGCCCCGTGATGCCTAATAACTGGACATGGGCGCAAAGAAAACATCCACATACAATGGGCATTTTTCGTAAAGAACCTATTGGTAGGAAGATTCTTCTCTAGCCTGGAAAAGATGGGAAAGTTTACGGGACAAAGAATCCTTAAAAGACCTAAGTGAAAAGGAATTCTAAAACTTGTTGAAGAGATAAACCTGGACAATCAGGAATTAGTGTCAAAGGAGGAGCATAATAAACCTTGAATGGCAAAATACAAGAGAAACAAGACATTACACCCAATAATTCGAAATTCAAGGATCCACAAAATAATTCCAATTATAGTTTTATTGATCAAGTAGTTCGAATTATCAAGAGGAAGGACAATAAAATTGGAATAAGCGAAAATGGAAGAAATTTTATGAAATACAAAACATGTATGTACAATTCTAAGAGTTAAAAAACGAAGGACTATGTGTGTATTACATATTTATAATCTATGAGGATCAAATTTTTTTTATTTAGGTGTTTCTCACAGGGTAAATGTAGGATGTAGTCCATTTCTGCAAATGTTGACACTACTGGCGTTCACCAAAAAATTTAGTAGGTGGTTCCAGTGCTGGAAAATTCGGTTGAACAGGAGTGTTGGCGAAAAGTAGTCCTGAACATTTCTTTGTGTATCTTGAAAATGAGACCCCCGTAGCCGCTGGTCGAGGTCCATTTCAAATAAGGATCCGAGATTTCCAAAAATCTCCTCCAGCAGCTGAGCATTCCTGATAAACGTGTGGCACCACACTTGGCATTCAAATTCCAATATGGGACGAAAATAGGTTTTATACGATGTGTAATATTGCATTTAAGGATAAAACTTTGTAGAAGAAACATAAGCTGGTTTCCTCTAGCAACAAGGTTAAGGATGCTATCTAAAACAATGATTTCCATGTTGAATAATAGATTATTTGATTTGGTAGAAATTTTGAGGATTGTTTTAACCTTTACCGAACACACAACAATTATTCAATGGTAGTAGCTATTCGAGGCATAATTTGGTCCAAAGATTCTTCAGGGATGGCTCAATAAGAGGATCTTTATGTCATCACTACAGAAGATAAGGACCTAACCACTTCCGTCAGATGTGTAAAAGATTGATAAATTGGATCCCCACACAGAGCTCTGGAGGACACCGCTATGAATTGGTAGAGAAGAATATACACATGGAAACTTCCTCTGGGAAAGAACGCTTCGATCCATAGTAAGAGGCTACCACTGAAGCTTTCGTAGTAGGTGCTTGTCGAGCACACTCCCGCAATCTCTGAAAATTCAAATTATTGAGAGATAAATGAAGTTGAGTGCCACTTCGTCAATTGAATATCAAATCGATATACCAATCGAAAGAATGATTGAAAATAGAAGTTATTTTCCATAACTCAACTGAGTTTAATGACTAACATTATAAAGAATAAACTGTCCACCATTTGCATTGGTACAAGCTTTAAAGCGATGATCTAGTTTCCTTTTGCCTATTTTTCATAATTTTTTTTTGTGATAAGCTTGCATACCTCCCTATTATTTAAGGATGAGAGGTCCGATAAACATGGTGGCCACTTAAATGGAGTGATACCAAGCAATCTCTTCCCAAACAATGGCTGAGAAAATTGGTAACGACATCTGCGTATCAAATTATTTAATATTGATGTTTTAAGAGCAGTTTACCCAATCCTGTTGCAGCAAGAATTGTTCTTAGCCAACCATATTTAAATGGCATTTCTTTTTTGATAACTTTATCATCCTTTGTGGAAAGAAATGTCCAAAATCTTATTTTCGGAAATAACTAACCCAAGCAAATAATGGAGGGATTTTTGTGAAAGACATCTTCGATGCGTTTTTCCTATACAAGGTTTCGGTATTGATCCATTGAAACTGTTAAACAGGCAATTTATATCATGAATAAACTCAGCAGTGTAAATTGCTTCAGAGGGTAAATCACTACCAATCATACTTTCAATAGATGCAGCAAACGAATTACTCAGTGTTCTTGCAACAAAACAAGAATAAAGTTTATATAAACATAGGTCCGCAAAAGCTTCGTTACGGAGCTACAGGATGTTGAATTTTCCGCTAAAAATTGGTTTTCTTCAAAACTCCTACAGTTTTTGAGATATTCAGCCCAAAATTGGAATGCAAGCTATTTTTTACAGCCTCCATCATTACACTTCTTAAATTTTAATTAGAATCTACAAGGTGTTTTCTTTGGCCCTTTCAAACTTTTTTGCAATACGCCACTGAACAGCGTACAATGAATTTTCATCATCTTCGTTCAATTTAGAAACTTTTTCGTCTCGTTTAATTTTTCGTATCTCGGACCGTTCTCGATCAAACAATTATTAAACGATTGTGTGCATTCGCTGAATTGAAAGCACTTCTAATTGAAAAATGAGTAGTAGGCTTCGATTTTTTTCATTTATTTATTTATTTTGACAGCTGCTAAAGTTGAACCAGTGTCTGCTCGAATTGTTCATTGAATTAACGATTAGTTCTAAGACTTTTGAAGTTATTGCTGTAAGAAAAAATGGCTAATTTTACTAACGCCGAATTGGCTGAAATCCATTTACATGTAAGGTCTGGCTGACGGAAACACAACAGAAGCTAGGCGATTACATCAGGTGCGCTTTCAAAATGGAATAACATCAGATAGGCGAACATTTTCCAATATCTACAGAAGGTTGAGGGAAACTGGTACTTTTACTGCAAATAATCATTTAAAAGGTGCAACTCAAACGATGGGAACTCCAGATATTGAGGAAGCAGTTTTGAATTGTATTGATTTGAATCCTCATGTGAGTACAAGTGAAATTGAAAATCAGTTGAATATTTCACATGTTCTAGTTTGGATGATTCTCCACGACTTTTTATTGTACCCGTTTCATATTCAACGCGTCCAAACTCTACTTCCTCGAGATTTCCCTTCAAGACTGAATTTCTGCCGATGGTTCTTAGATGAAATCAAAGAAAATGCTCATTTTGATAGTGAAATAATGTTCACAGACGAAGTTAACTTTTCGAGAACTGCTATCACAAATTTGCACAATAATCATTATTTGGCTGAAGAAAACCACCATTTGATTGGAGAATCTCATCATCAAGAACAATTCTCACTGAATTTTGGGTCGGAATAATAGGAAATTATTTGATTGGGCCATTTTTTTTGCCTAACAGACTAAACGGTCCCGCTCATCGGCAATTTTTTGAGGAGGAGTTAACTTTATTGCTCGAGGGTGTGCCACTTTTGGTGAGAAACATAATGTGGTTTATGCATGACGGGGCACCAGCACATGAAGAAAGTAGGGAATTCTTGAATAATACATTCAACAACCGATAGATAGGTCAGGATGGGCCAGAACCATGGCCTCCTAGATCCCCAGACTTAAATAGTTAAGACTTTTTCTTATGGGGATATCTCAAAAATTTAGTTTATACCACTCCAAAGAACACTGTAGAAGAATTGAGAAATCGAATAATAAACTCTTGTGACTCGATAACAAATACCCCAGGAATATTTCAAAGAGTGCGTGATAATATGCGAAGAAGGACAGAGACCTGTATTCTTGGGGGTGGAGGACAGTTTCAGCAATTTATTTAGTTTTTAATTGTTCTTTTTTTAGTTTTATGTTAAATAAGTATAAGTTGCATATAGGGGCATACCTATCTAGTATTTCTATTTATCGAATAACATACAATTCAAATAATTCAAATTTAATAATTTTTCACTCGAAAACGGTTGGAGATACGAAAAAATTACAAGTGTCAAAAAAGTTTCTAAATTGAACGAAGACGACGAAAATTGATTGTACGCTGATCAATGGCGTACTTCCAAAAAGTTTGAAAGGGCAAAAGAAGACGTTGGCCTCGGAAAAGAAATTTGAATTTAAGTTGAAATCTAGGACATCTAGGATATCTCAAAAACTGCAGGAGTTTTGAAGAAAAAAACAATTTCTTCCGGAAATTTCAACACCCTGTGCCTCCGTAACGAAACTTTTGCGGACCTTTGTTTATATGAACTTTTTTCTTAAAATTGCACGTTCATTTACACCCTCAAGTTGTGACATACTATTATGTAACACCACGTATAGACACCTTTACAATCCATACAAGACAACTTGTACAATACTGGAGTTTAAGAGTTTTCTGGGTTGTGAATTCTTTTATGGGCCAAGATTGAGGACATCAAGAGGATTATCTCCTTTCGATACGTAGTTTGCATTATTTTCCAACCATTTGCATTATTTGCCAACCATTCGCGAGTTCTCCTGGCATAATGGTGAGAAGGAACATCAGACCAGAAAATTATATCATCCTTCTGATAATGAATATTGATGGAATTGAGTAGTTTTGGTGAGCTTATTTACGTATAAGGTTCAGAAACACAGCTTCTCCTCGAACACGACCAGCAAAGGGAGCTGAACTCCAGCTCCGAAATCGAGCACCATACTAAAACTAAAACAAATTTCGCCTTGGCTTTGAATTTTCCTTCATTTGCACAGTTGACATAGTCAAAAGTGTAATGCCATTCCATCATTACCCTTCATTTCAGAATGTGAAAGAGTGAAGTACACTCACCAGTAAAAAAATTGATTAAGCAGAAATTGTCTTCTAGGTTGCCACTGTATTACTCTGTGATTTATCGTTCGATTTCCTTGAATTTTGTATATGTTGCAGATTATTTAAAGCAGAATAACCATTGACATTGGTAATGTGTAAAATTGCATTTTAAATAGCGATATGTGGGGTCAAACCCAGAATGGTTTTGTTCACGAATGTTGAATCGCCCTGTAGATTTTCTGAATTGAATTTCATCATGGAGATACTTCATCACAAAGCAACATTCATTATCAATTATCTAGTCTTTAATTAATGGCCTAGCTAATTCTTTGGAAAAAAAAACACTTTTTTCATTAGCATTGTCAATAGGTATAGCAAAAGTTTTTATTTTCGGAAGTGGTAAATAAGTGAAGGAATACAAACAAAAAATTATTTAATAAAACTGGTTAAATGCGTCTTGGGATATCTTTGATGAGATCTACATTTAGCCTGTTCTTGCACACTTTTCTTACAGAGCCTGACCTACTTCATTCAGATTCTGCGAAGCAGGGATGTGTAATGAGACAACTCTAAGCAGTCATGGGTCCCCTATCGACTGTACTTAATTCTGTTTTTCCTTCCATATTTAGGTCATCCCAGACCATTACGGACCCACCTCCACAACCGATTCTTGTAGCAAAATTGCCTTTGATGAAACGTTACCCGATCGCCGATAAATTCTGAGATTCCTATCTGAAGATCTGAGGCAAAACCTGGATTCGTAAGAGAACAACAGGTTTCCCCAATCTTCATTACCCCAATGCTGGTGTCCTATGGTGAATTGAAGAAGAGCAATGCGGTTTATTTTATTCCATTCTGGACCCGTTACAGATATTCTGGCACGAAAGCCAATTTCAGTCAAACGCCTCCTTACTGTTCCTTCACTTGATATTTGCCTCATTTCCTTTAATCTGTTTCTTTCCTGTACATATATGTCTCTCAAAACACCATGCCTTTAGGAACGTTCATCGCGTGCAGTCTTTCTTCTTCCTCTTCCTGCCTCGTCACCTTGCAAATTCACCAGTCTTTTGGAAACGCTACCATACTCTTTGTTCGCTGCTTCTTGAAGTACCAATTGTCTAGCGGTATAATTTTATGAACTTCCATCTGTCATTTACTGCACTGCTCGAGCAGAATCAAGTACTGAAAGAATAATAGTTGAAAATCTTCAACAATTTTTTTAATATTTACTAATTGGTTCAAATGTACCAGTGTCAAAATGACATGTAAAATGTTTTTACATCGAGTCGCACTTTTCATAACACCCTCATTTGAAAAATAATGATATTCTCGCTGCGTTGGAATATGAGGCTTCGTATGAATTCTGGTATATGTCTCACAGATAAAGCGATAACGCCATGACTCCAGCAATACATCATTGATAATGAATGTAGCTTCATAATGAGGTGTATCGTTAGGAGAGAATTAAGCTCAGAAAGTATACAGGGGATTGAAATTTTGTGGACAACCATTTTTGGTTTACCCTCGCATATCACTATTCAAAATGCATTTTCACAAATCACCAATGTCAATTGTTTTTCTGTGTTGAATAATCTATAACATATCCAAAATTCAACGATATTGAACGATAAATCAGAGAGTCATGGAGTTTCAACCAATATGATAATTCATGCTTGATCGAATTTCTAACAAGAAGCTTTCCCTCCAGAACTCCGCAATATCTAGGTATCCTAGATATCCCACTTAGGACATTTCCATCTTTTTCGATCTTTCACACCCTTTGTGAATGAAATTCTTTGGATTGTCTTGTATAAAACCCTGAATTAGCGTTTTAGCTTTCGACTAGGTTCCAATCCGGTTTTGGGCCGCTTCTACGAATGTACCAACCCTGTTTGTTTTCAGACAAAGTACGAGGTCCACATTTCAGCAAACTGACGCATTGTGAACCCTTCTCACATTCTTTTATTGTTCTATAAAGTGTTGTTTTGCGGACATTTTTGTTTCTAAATAAGATTTCAGTATCACGTTTTGACAATTGTGTAACTAGATTGTAGATACTATTACGAATTTCTACGCCATTTTAAATTTAACTGTCACATAAAATTGACGATAATCAACAACAACAAAACCAAAATAATTCATCTCTAGTAGAATTTTCGATGCGAACTTTTTCCCAAAACTTATGTCCCATATGTTAGTCACCATGGAAAAAAATTATGAATAGGCCATCTAGCCCGTCCAGCATATTCTCCAGATTTAGTTCCCTGCCATATTTTTCTACTTTCAAATCTGAAAAGAATGGTTAGGTGGTAAATGATTAAGTCTATCCCTGAAATAAACGCCTATTTTGGGGCCTTGAGGAACCTGATTTGGAAGTAATACAAAAATGGATAAACGATGGACTAAATTTAATGAATTGAAAGATTATATTGAGGAATAAAACACCTTTTTTCAGGAAAAGTATCTCCCATTTAAAAAGTCACCAACTATCCTCGTGGTTCTTCGCAGAATGGGTTTTCAATAAATCAGCATTTCAGCTAATCTTATTTTTTTTTCCAGAAAATATACCCGTCATCCACGGTGCTTTATCGATGTGAATCTGCTGGGTGTTGCGATGACGATAAAGGATGTTTTCCCTCGAGAACTAAAGAAGTTGTCTTGACTTTCGGTTTCATCGAAAACGGAGAAACAGACTTCATCTCTATTAAAGAGGTCGACCACGTGGCCTGTTCCTGCGAAAAACTCAGTGACAAACCCAAGAGAAAGTAATATTGGATTCAAATGTATTTCGTTTACAACTTTGATATTTACTGTATTATTCCAGAAGGTGTAACGTCATTTGGTAGTAGAATAGAGTTTAACGAAACGCTGAAACAATACATATATTTTAGTTCCACTTAGATATCATTTTTCTCTTATAATAAATCTATGAGTTGTGATGTACACTTCTCTCGAAATTACGCAGATTAATTACTAAGTTTTCACTTAGGATTAACTGTATGAGTATAATTTGGGGAAAGGTTCAAATACAAGTATGTAGATTTATGTCAGAAAAAATTATTCTAATAAAAACGCTTCTTTTGCTTGAAATCAATGTATTATTTTTATAATTAAGTCTTGTACAAATCACTGCACCATACGTTCAATTTGATTTTCGATGATGAATAATTTTTCTATTTTCATCTTAAATTATTTTAAATATAACTATCTATTCTGCACAGAAAATACGCTATTGAATCATAGTATGGTAGATGTTTTGTACAATTTTCGTTGAGTTTATACAATTTTATAAAGTTGAAAAAAGTTTTGATTGCAAACCTTAAGAAATTTTCAATGAAATAATTATTTATAACACGTTGGTATTAGTGTTCATGAATAAATTAAATTTCGAAATAAATTTCATCAAATTATTTTGTGAATTTGTCCAAAAATTGTATGTAGTGAAATTTATAACTATTATCAAAGAACAAATGTATATATAATTCTCTATTCTGTGATTCTAAGAATGACAGTTAGAGAAAAGGAACTCTATAATTTCGAACAACTTAGAATTGAGTGTGTCGAATTATCCTACATAACATTATATTAGATATTAACATATATGCGTAAAATACTTCCAAATGACAATTAAGTCAACTGAGATTCGGGGAAGGGAAAGGATAAAGATGAGAAAATGTTCGTACTAAAGCATGATTTTGTGAGGACATCTTCAGAGTAATTTAAGTCATTTTTGTGATACTCTAGTTTTTTGTTTACTCTTGCTTAGTTCTAAGTCATACCTGTGATATTTATTGTACATAAATAAAATTAAATTCTATTAACGTGCTTATCTTTCAAAACCTTATTATAATATTGAATGTTGGTTATGTGGTCTAGATTAGGGATCCCACATCTAATTCCATCCCACAGCAGGATTTGGGGAACTGAAAAACGACAGTCTTGGGACTATAAAGAGGGGCAATTATCGTATGATTTGTTCAAATTATAAGAATCCTGGTTAGGAGCTAGTTCATAGAAAACTTCATTTCCGTAAGCGTTCGTATCAGTATCACTGTACTAATAATCCGGTCAATGTAGAGATCCGAAGTTACAAAAATTCGCGACCAGCTTGTTGGTAGGATTGTTCAGAAATACAGCATAAACGTAACCCAAAAGTCCCTATCGATCCAATACCTAAAAAATTTACTCGTGGTTAGAAGTCACAAAAATGGTCCTTCCAAGAAAAAGTTTCAGCATAAAATTAATCAAACGACAATTGTAGATCAGAGACACCATTTTTGAGATATAACGATCCAAAAGATTGTAAGATTTTTTTCTTAGTTTTTCCGATAGACCTATTTCACTGGTCTGTTGTGATTCTGTTTGAATTGAAACTGGGTGATTCACCAGTGGCGCGGTGCTCTGTAGCTCGTACACTCTTGAAGATTTAATTTTTGTTCGAACGGTATTGTATTAAGAAAGTAGGAATCTACTTCAGCAATTTATTTTGAAGTAAACAGGGCGTCCCAATTTTCTATGAAAAATTCTTGGGAGGTTTTTTCAGATTGGAAGACCTTTTTTTGTTGAAGATTCAAGAGCGTCCTAAACTCTGCTATAATGTCTTCAAGTAATAAGTTTTTTTGTTGAGTAGTTTCGTCACAATATTTTTTTTTCCGTAAAAATTCATAGAAATTGGCTCCCACATCATTGCATGCTCCTTCGGCCAGAGAGGATGAATACTTTTTTCCTTTCGATTTCTTATTGCCCAAGGATAGCTTCATTGATGAATTGAATTAGATCATCCTCATTTTATACATGAGTGACTCAAAAAATTATTGAATATTGTAATTTTAAAATATCATATCTTGATTTTTTCAAATGGAACAACCTGTATTTTATTGTTCATGTCAACGCATAAAATATTATGCCATAATTTTGCAGAAGTAACCTTATCTTCGACCATTTACGAAATAAAAAATAAACTAAAATAATAGAATCAGAGGTTGCGAAAGGAGAGTTTATTACTACATATCATTATACTTGATCAGAGAAATGGAGATATTTTAAGGTAGTCGTGTATGAAATACGTTAGGAATTGGTTTTTGGTGAGATGATCTACAAGGTGTTGAACTATTTCAATGAGTGTTCGAAATATTGCCCGTTTTCCTTGTAAATACTCAATCCTTCTGAGGAAAGACCGTTGAAGACTCTACAGCATTTGCGGATTATCTGACTGAAAAGCGTCGACTATTCTCTGTCTCATATCCAACTGTGTTGTAGAAGGAATCTGGTAAACGATGCCCTTAATATAACCCCACAAGAGGTGGGATGACCTAGCTGGCCATCCAACAGGACCACCACGACCTATCCATTTGTTTGAAAATACATGATTCAAATGCTCCCTAACCTGATGTGAGTAATGAGCCGATGCTCCATCCTGTTGAAACCACAAATCTTGACTTATATACTCTGGTACATCGGAAAGTAACATTGGTAGATGATTTTGCAGAAAATCTAAATACATTTCACTATTGAGGTGCCCGTCGAAAAAGTGCGGCCCAATTAGATATCCATCTACTATAGCGGCCCATACATTCAAGAACCAACGATGCTGGTGATCTATTTGTCTCATGAGGTGTGGATTTTCCGTGGCGTAATAATGAAAGTTGTGCCTGTTAACAAGCCCATTCTTGTGGAAAGTTGCCTCGTGCTAGAAAAGAACTCTGCTAAACTTATTTTGATTTTCTGCTATTTTGTCATTTTCCCAATTGCAAAAATTTATTCGATTTTCATAGTCTTGATTGTTCAGTTCCTGGTGAAGCTGTACATGATATGCATGAAATTTATTTTTTCAAGATTCTCCGGACGGAAGTTTGACTTATATCTGTTAACTGAGATATTTCTCTTTGACTTTTATATGGGTCCTCTGTCACTGTCAACAAAACTGATAACTGGTTGTCTTCAGCTGTTGCAGTTTTTGGTTTTTCATGTCTTCCTGTAAGCGATATTACTAGTTTCGATGAATCTAATTAAAAGTTTTTCAAAGCATCTTGCATCAGGATGTCTCTTATCAGGAAACCTTTGTGCATAAACTCTACTTGCCAACAGAGAATTTCTATCAAACTCACCCAGAATAAAATTATATCAACCATTTCTTCTTTGGAGAACTTCATGGCAGTCAATTGAAAAATTGGGTTCAAACCCCACTTTAACAATGTTTAATTACGAAACACTGATAAGTTCACCATGTAAAATGCAGAATATGATAAATGCAGAAGAATTATGATGTACACATACGATTTAAGTTTTAATCAGAATTTTCATTCGTTAAAAAATTGTCTTGTTCAGGTTTTTTACAAATCAAAATCGAAAATTTCGAATAATGATACATGTTGATGAATTTGAAACAGTTCGTAGAAGTTTCTTCTGATAAAAATAAAGTGCAAAATATGGCACAATATTTTATGCGTTGACATGAATAATAATATACAGGGTGTTCCATTTGAAATAATCAAGATATGATATTTTCAAAATTACAATATTCAATAATTTTTTGAGTCGCTCCTGTATAAAATGAGGATATTCTATTTCAATTCAACAATAAAGCTATCCTTGGGCAAACAGAAAACAAAAGGAAAAAAGTATTCTTCCTTTCTGGCCGAAGGACCATGCGATGATGTGAGAGCCTATTTTCATGAATTTTACGGAAAAAAAATATTATGACGAAACTACTCACCAAAAAAATTTATTACTTGAAAATTATAGAATATATAGAATTATAGCAGAGGTTAGGCCGCTCCCGAATCTTGAACAAAAAAGTGGTCTACCAAACTGAAAAAACCACCCAAAATTTCTTATAGAAAATTGGGATACCCTGTTTACTGCAAAATAAATTGCTGAAGTAGATTCTTACTTTCTAAATACAATACCGTTCGAACAAAAATTAAATCTTCAAGAGTGTACGAGCTACAGATCACCGCGCCACTGGTGAATCATCCAGTATATTCTGTCAAAAAAGAAATCGGTTGTCTGTAAAGTCGGTTTGCTGACGATAACTGAACGTGACAACGTCATGAAAAAATACTGATGCAATGGTTTCATTTTTCAAGAGAAAATTTTGATTTTATTTGTTTGATAGATATTTTGTATGTTAATGTTATAGTTTTGTCAATTATAGCATAACCTTCAATCGCTTCACTAGCGGACCGATGCTATTTATTTTAATGATGATAGTACGAATATTCGACAAATATCAATGAATCTATATTTAATATCGAAAGAATCATTACTTTTATCACCGCAATTATCGTCGCTATAAAAAATTGACACCACATTCACTTTTCACTGCACTTCATATTTGACGAAAACATGTAAATGTATTTTTGTATAGCAGCTGTCCACGCGGACGCATCGCTCACTCAAGTAGGAGAGACACAATCGGCCTCCGAACGCGGAGGCCGATTTGTCGCTCTTCCCGCGCTCTCGCTCGCATTTCAAGCCTTAAATGGAACGCCTCAGAGTGAGGTAACGCCGCATGAGTCATGTTTTTTCGTGCGTGCAGCCGGCTCCATCGAATTATAAGACGTTGGCACGTCAAAAGTACCGGGAAATGGGCAATGAAACGCAAAATATTTATTTTCCATTCAAAGTTATTGTCTCGCCTTGAAAGTAAGCCCCTTTCCAGATAATACAACCAACGCCAACGAATAATCCAATCATCAAAACATTTTGCAACCATTTTTTCCAGAATCGACTTCAGTTCTCACCTCGAATTCTCTTTCATGTCTTCTATCGATTCAAAACGGGTACCTCGAAGTGCTAATTTAAGTTTTCGAAAAAGAAAAATTCAGCCAGAGCCATATCAGGTGATTGTTCGATGGTGTTTGTTGCGTTTTTGGTCAGAAATTCATTCACAATGATAGCTTTGTGAGATGGTGCTTTATAGTGGTGCAAATCCATGAGTTTTCTTTCCACAAATTTGCTGTTTCAAACGCCGCATAACACTTTGGTAATATTCTTTATTTACCGTCTGACCTTCTGGCAAGAACACTTCGATAATCAAAGAAAACAGTCAAAATTACCTTGACTTTTAATCGACTTTGACGTGGTTTTTTCGGTTTCAGTTCAGTTGGAAGGCGCTATTCCGAAGCTTGTTGATTGTTTTGCATGTCAAACTCATAAACCCATGTCTAATCACGAGTTACAATGCGTTGCATGAATGTGGGGTCGGAATTAACTCGTTCTAGCATGTCCTCAGGAAACTACACGCGATTCGAGTTCAGGTCTTTTGAAACTCAACGCGTTTCATGCCCAAACAATCGTTTAAAATGGTACGAATTAATTCGTGACACACAGAAAGTTCATTTCCTCTCTCTCAACCTTAAATTATGATTATCAATTACCATCTCCTTCACTTTATCGATGTTAACGTTAAATGAAGATGTTGATTGCCGACCGGAGCGAGGCAAATCATCCACCATATGATAATGACCGCTGTACTACTCATATGCACGTGTTTTCATAAAGTCGATCAACAGTAATCTTTCTGTAACATTTGCAGCGATTCAGCACACACGCAATTCCATTTGCAATACAAAATTTCAGACAAATTCTTTGTTCGATATTTTTAGTCATTGTAAAAGTCGCAAAACACACAGTTGTGCCAACTTTGCAACTACAAAAATTTTGACAATCGTTTTAAGCAAAGTTTTTGCATAAGACTTTCTTAACAGAATGTAAAATATATTAGCAACGGTTGGAAAAGATAAAAGCGGTTTAATTAAAGAAGGCATATGGAAATTTATTCGTTTGATTCATAATTCTGTGAAACTTCTGTTTCATCTTCCTATTTTTCTTATTCTCCTTCTTGGTGAAAGTGAATTGTTTCAATAGTGATGTGTCTCATGTCTCGCCGTTGGTATCAACCAAATTATGATCTATTAATGGTGATATAACATTAGAGCACGACCGACTTGACAATTTCATATGCTAGAGAACAAAATAGCCCAACTTTTCTGAAATCGCATTTAGCACTACATCCTTTTTTACAGTTACAAAAAATTGTGTTTAGCAGTTTTTCCAGCGCAGATATGAATTAAGTCTGAACTGGTTCTGATCTATTATTGACCGCTTTCCAAACCCAGTCTTTTGGGTCTAGCTAATAACGAACCGACACAATTTAAGTTGGTTATATAAAGAAGTGATTATTGTTTTGAATTCAAATACTTGTAATTTGTGTTCTCATTTCATTTTCCGTCCGAATCTCATTTCTCGATATCAAAATTGGTTTTGATCGAGATTGATCAATCATTTTTTTTGGTAACCAAACACAACTCGTGATCTAATCGCAAAATCTGGAAGATGGAACAGTAGGTCCATGTAAGATTTATGAAAATCATTGAGTTTAGTTCAGTCGCTTGATTAGCTGACACCATTATGTATGCATTGTCATTTTATTCATTGTTGCAAATTATTCCGTGCTAGTTTGGGCAGAAACTGTAAAATTTGTGTCTCTATTTTCCGAAAATATAACATAAGCTCATATTCCGAAAAGTACAGATTATGTATTACCTTTGATTCCGCTTGTAATTATAAATTATTTCACTCCGGTTGTGGTAGAAAATTGTAATAAAATTAGTGCTGCTAGTTTCCGGAATTTTACTTACGGGGATAGACCGAAAAGTAATAGATTACCTAAAACGAATCAAATCGGTAGTATTTGTTTGTAAAGAATATTCTCGCTTTTTTAGTATTTGCATGACCACGTGCTATTACGTGTTTGCTATTGATGAACCCTACAGGGATTTACGTACCGACGATAACAGTTTTGTTTTAATTGATTTAATCAACAAGAAATCAAATAAACATCAAGGTAGCTGAGGCTTGAATATTTAAAAATATCTTGCCTGTGCGCTCCTAAAAAACTGAAAAAATTATATTTATGCCTTGAATTAACCCAGTACATAGTATGATAGAGAAATTTAAAAGTAACAATAATTACTATTCAAAAAAGGAACAGCGGCAGTCTATTCAAATTAGTCATTAATCATTATCCGGTTTCATTTTTGTCGTTATCGGAAAAGCTATGTCCAATTTGGTTTCAACTCACACCACTCATTTCACTATATTAAGTCAAGTCCGGTTCAAGAAATTCATTATCGTCAAAATCGAAGTCGTGTTTGCAATTTCATTCGCATAAGGTTAATCATATCACTTAACGTTTTTCGACCTGTATCAACTATCCAAGAAACCACCTTATTTTTCACTGTTTTACTGAATTTAGCCATTCTAATTTTCACTGTAAGACAGCTATATAACCTGGATGCCAGAAATCGTAGTATTTTATTTTCCTACTGTTTTATTTACATAGCTATTTCAGAGTCTTCCGTTAATTTTGTGCCCTCTAGTGATGTTTCTCCCACACACGCTTCAGTGGTAATCGTAGGATCTCGACAACTACGTTCAAATTTATTCATAAATTAAGCAGAGCGTTCGTTTAGTGAATCTCTAGGCTTCCGTCGATTCGGTGCTGTACTGTTCCCCTATACATACAGAATCCAGATTTGGAGATGTCTACTTCACGCTGTAGTGTTGCTTTTCCCGTACACATACAGTGGTATTCATAGTATCTCGAATTCTCCGCACGAATCCCGATCACTGAGACCGTTCATTGGGGATTTTCGATGCTTCCGTTCATTCTGTGTTATGCTATTACATCTACCGCCCTTGTAGCGCTGTTTCCCCTACACACACTGCAGTGGTATTCGTAGCCTCGTTTATTTTTCCGTTTGAGGTATAAAACAGGTTATAGCCGTCTTGTTATAGGTTATGATAATTGAATAATTGAACCGAATGAAATAGCTAATGAAAGCAGCACGTAATTAGTTGAACTGTCATAGTTTTGTTTCATAAACCACAACATATCTCCGCATATTCCGTATTATTTGTACACCGACCGACATGAAACTCATGTCCGTAGATGGAAGTATATAGTAGTTTACATAGAACAGACCCTAATGAAAAATAAAAACTCAATGCTTCGACATAGGAAACAATATGACCGACTCTGCATAGAAACTAACGCTACGCGTGCCATTGTGGAAAACTAAACCGAAAGGCGCCTTTAACTTGACTGAAATGGAGTATATGGACTAGTCTAATCGATGCAGAGTATTTCTGCCTCAATTAGACTGTTCAAAAATTGATAAAATAATGAGTATTTTTTCACAATAACACCTTTATTTTAAAATAACAAAAATATCTTAAACCATATATACAGAAAACATTTCCAAAAATGAAATAAATTCTTAACACATGTAAATCAAAAATATAAATCACATATCTCAGAAAACAGGTACATTCTAACATTCAAAATAAAAAAGAAATTCTGAAATATTGTCGTCAGGCATAATATTGTTCGTCCATTTCTACCATTATTGGTCCCCCGTTGGGAGTAAACTGCCTTCACTGCGATCTTCATGGCAGTTACCACACACTGCTTCTGAAAATAGAAAGAAACTCAGTAATAACTGTCTCAAGAAGTTTTATTTAAATGGATTTGAGGTCACTGAAAATTGTTGAATATGGTAAAAATAGGCAATTTTATTGCTAACCTTGGAAAAAAGGGGGTGCATTAATATTCCTGATGGGTTCAATTGATAGGTTCATGGTAGAAATATAAACCAAATATATAAATAAGGTTCCGCACGCAGAACCTTAAGTGCAAGCAGGGTGTAAAAAGCCCATTGTAACAAAAAAAAAACAATATGTACTCTGAGTAAAAAGAACTGAGAAAATTGAATGAATAACAATTTGTATATCACAAAATAAACATAAATAATAGATAACAAAGGGTGTAGGGTGTAAAGGACCCAAAAAATTCAATTATTTGGTCACAGATCAATTTTTTTCCCCATGAGTGTATAAGGTGCATGCAGGAAAATAAATAATATCACAGACTAGAAAACATGTTTGTAAATTATACAAGGATATTAAAAGCCCAGACAAAACAACATGTATACTACCACCGACTGTATAAGATCGATGGTAAATAAATACCACGCACATGGTAGGGTGTAGATAACCCGCTCTTTAAAATCACAATAAACACCTATAATTGAACCCATCAAAGATTGTTGTCCTACTTGTTTCTTAACCTTTTGGATTTGCTTTCAGTCCCAGAAGTAACAGTTTCCTTCTTTTTATCCTTAATGAATTTAAAAATTAGAAGACTTTCAAAAATTTCATCTTTCACCGAATGTAATTGACAAAAATCGAATTGAGAAAAATGAGACTTGAATATATCTTTGAATCTCAAAGCAAGATTTTCCTCATGCCCCTGATTATTCAGGAAAAAGTAAAGTTTATTGTGAATGTCTTCTAAGAATTGAGAAACTTTTACTGAAGGATACAATAACTTTGAGTTATTATCACAAAATTCCTTGACTGTAATAAAGTTGTGCTGTTGTTGGGGCACTTCGCAAAAAAGTTCTTCGTTACATACTTGACTTCTGGGACTGTAATTTGTCGCAAAAGGTATCCTGCCACATAATAGGTAGCGTAATTGTCAGTTATAGGAGTTGGTAGATTTCCAAAGATCTCATTATATTCTTCAGGAACAGAAGGTTCTGAATCCTCTGAATCAGTGAGTATGTTCTGTGAGTTAGTCAAAGACAAAACTCACAGTCATCTCTTTTACGATTTCCATTAATTATGGGCGATGTTAAGCCATTTATGTTTTCAAAGCAGCAATAAACTGGTGGCAAGTAGGGTTTGTGTTCCCTACACCATGCTGTCTAACAATACAAAATAAATTTTCTAAAGGATCCTGGTTGAAGGACCGTAATGAAAAATACAAGAGAATTTCTAAACTTTACTCACCAACGGAAACACCTGAAGAAAAAATGATTTTGGAAGTTTAAACCGCAAAAATAAAAGGGTTTAGCGGGAAACTCAAAACTTTGAAATTGACAGACATTTGACAATTTATTGAAGTTTGATCGACAGATTTTGTTACTTGACGTGGTTAAATTAGTGCCATCTATATCTCTTATGGGAGGACTAGATAGATTGGTGAGGGGTCGTGTGGGGGTGTTGCATGTTTTGGTCGGTAACTCGGCCTGCTTAATAGGGTCTGTTCTGTGGTAGTTTACCGCTCATCATCGCTTCGCTTACCTCCTATTACTCTCGCCTAGATCGCTTACGCACTTGTACATAGTTTAAGCTTGACCTGCACGCTTTAAATATTGCTTTGTAAGTTATACGCATTTATAACTAATGTATCTATATTATTGTTGGAATTGACACCAACTGTGTATATATTGTATAAAATAATCTTGTCTTGGACATTGAATATAGTCATTAAACATTCTGTCTTTCTTCAATCCCTATCCCGGTAACTCAAGTCCGAGTAAGATCTACTGAAACCCTAGCAAAACAGAATTTTTCTCTCCAGTTATCAAGTGCTTAAAGCTGACTTGTAAACTGATATTCTTGGTTATCGTGAACGCCTTAGATGACAAGGAACTCTTTTCCAACTGTAGCTCACCAAGGTATGCATAAAGCGATCTGAAAGGAAAGGCGTAAGCGTAACAAATTCTGAAGAAGAAAAGATGCTGATGAGCTGCCACTGGGGTTGGAGAAAGACAAGCGAATTGCATTTGTTTTCCACATCGAGTATTTTTGATGAAACATTCATATCTAAACTAAGCAGGTAGCTCCATACCTAGAAAGAAGAAAGTGAATTCAGTTGGTGATAACTTCTTGTGGAGTTGAATGACTCTTTCTAAAAACTTTAACACATTGAGCAATATCTTGTTTCTCCAACATTTTAAAACCGTTGTTTTGTCCCTCCTGAAAATTTCAGATGTATCACAACCAATTATTGGTGTAAAAATGATTTTGACACATTGCAAAAAGAAGATATTATTTCTGATTGATATTGAGCTTTTCCAGGTTCTTGAATTGAATTGCTCTATTGGTGTTTCAATCATCGTTACATCATCATCATTATGACATTGTTTCAACAATATATTTTTATCAGGTATACGACCATAGCCACTCTGACAGATAGGAGACAGATGTTACTCAACGTTAAACTGGCGTATAAAATGAGGGACTAGATTTCTTTTCATCTGACATGCTGTGAAATATTCATAATATTTCATATAGAGTGTGTTCCGTTTGGGAAAAACTTCTTCTTCTTCTTATTCTCTTAAATAGACCTATTGGTCTGTTGCTTGTCGAAGCCGTCTCTGGATGGTTTTTTTGCGAGGTGGACTGCCAGTTTTCCTGTCACCTTTTTGGGGGTCTTCCTGGTGGGCGCTTTCCATTTGGCTAGTTCTCCATCATTATGCGCGGTAATCTGTTTTCGTGCATTCTTCGCACGTGCGCATACCATTCTCTTCGTCTTTGTTTGCCCCATCTGACTGTGTCTACTATGCCGCATTGAGCTCGTATGTCAGTGTTTCTTATCCTGTCCAGTCTGGTCTTTCCGAGGATAGTTCTTAGAGTTTTCATTTCGGCCGCGCGTAGCATACTTTTAAGTTTGTTTGTGTCTTCGTGTGCTTCTATGCCGTAAGTCATGATAGGTCTGATGCAAGTCTTATAGATCTTCACCTTGCTATCTGTTCCCATGTGCTGGTTTGACCATATCACATCTTTAAGACACCCTGACAGAGCTGCTGCTTTAGTTATGAGACTTCTTACTTCCTTCGCCGGATCGTGGTAGCTGCAGATGTCCATGCCTAGATATTTAAAGACATTGACTTGCTCGATTGACTTGTCTTCCACAACCACTTTACACCTGACAGGTTCTCTGGAGAATGTCATGGCTTTGGTTTTTGATATTGAAATTACCATGTTGAGCTGTTGGCTGACTTGATAGAATTCAAAAAGCTGTCTCTGAGGATTGTTCTCCGTTTCTGCTATAATAGCTGCGTCGTCAGCATAGCAGACCACAGATATTTTAAAGTGGCCCATTCTGTATCCCAAATCTAAGGATGTGACTTGTTGTATTATTTCATCCATCAAGAGGTTGAAAAGGAAAGGGCTCAGGCTGTCACCCTGTCAAATTCCGCCTGGTGTTTTTATGTTAGGTGTAGTATGTTCGCCTGACTTTATCTTTGTCACATTTCTGGTGTTTAAGTTTTTAATCAGTTTGGTGATTTAGGACGGGGACTGTCTTTTTATTAGAATTTGTAGGATGTCTGTCAAGCGCACTTGGTCGAATGCCTTTGTTAAGTCTATAAAGCAGATGTAAGCAGGCTTGTTGAACTCTATTGATTTCTCCTTTAGTTGTTTCATTATGAAGAGAGCGTCCGTTGTTGATCTATTTGTTCGAAATCCAAACTGTTCCTCTCTATTCTCGATACGTGATTCCAATTTGTCTTTTAGGATGCCAGTGAGCAGTTTCATGGACGTACTTAGCAGGGTTATACCCCTCTAGTTTTCAGGTGATGTCTTTTGCCCCTTTTTGAAGATAGGAATAGTGATGCTGCTGCGCCATTCTTCAGGAATCTGTGATGTGTTTAAAATTTTATTGAAAAGAGTTAGCAGCTTCTCGGTGAGTTTCTTTCCCCCATACTTTAGCAATTCGTTCGGGATGTTGTCTGTTCCTGCGGCTTTCCTGTTTTTAGCTTTTGTATTCTTTTTCTCAGCTCTTCCTCTGTTATCAAAACATCATCTGGTGTTTCGTCTTCGTTCACCCATGTATCAGTTGTTTCTTCATCTTGGTACAGCTCTGTAAAATATTTTTCCCAGATGTCAGGTGATATGATTTTGGTTTGAACGTATTCACTTACTGGCTTTTTCCTGTTTTCAGCATCTTCCATACCTTTCTTCGGGCTCCATAAAGGTCGTGTTCCATTTCACTGGTAAACTGTCTCCAGTGTTCCCCTTTGATGGCTCTGATGGCTGCATTAGCTTTGTTTCTATTTTCAACGTATCTCGTTCGATTGGTTTCTGTTGGTGAACTTAAATACAATAGATAGCTTTTATTTTATTTTATATTATTAATAATTTTTAAAAGATCTAAACTGCCCGAACTCAAGACGAACAAGAACACCAATATCATCCTAGCCAGCGTAAACTCAGTGTTTGAAGAATATACCGACCAGAACACCTTGGAGAAGATTCACACTTTGATTTACTATGGAGTAGTAGCGGTTCTTCGACTTCACAAACAACAAATCTCCACAACTCTGATTCAAGCTGAGCCAAAAAGCGTCAGAAAACCACCATGGCAAAAACTACTGGAGAAGGATATTGATAATATTAGTGCAGAAATCGGTCACCTCACAGAATTTCTGAGAAACAGAAAACCCTCAAGGCGCTTGAAATCACATATACGCAAAATTTATAGGAAAAATTGGTACAAACACAAACGACACATCGACGTCTATATGGACATTTTAAAGCAGAAAATCCAAGCAAAAGCAAAGAGGCTTTCAAGATACGCCAAGTGTACTGAAACACCAAAACCAAAGGTTCCTCCAAAGCGCAGCCAATTTTCATAAGGAAACAACAAAACTGCGACCAACAATAATAGAGAAGTACCTAACGCACAGTGCTCGACCGATTATTGGTCATCACTATGGTCGAACCCCAAAGAACACAATAAAGATGCGGAATGGATCACGAATGAAAAAGAACGCCTTGATATCAAACATATGGACTTCGATAGAATAACGGAGAAAGAAATCACAACAGTAGTTGGAGCGATCAACAATTGAAAGGCCACAGGTATAGATAATATCCACAACTACTGGTACAAGAAGTTTGATAAGTTCCATGGAGCCCTAGCGAAACAGCTCACGTATGTTCCTCAACATCCCATGAAAACACCCACTTTCCTAACACAAGGCTTAACATATATGCTACCAAAGAGCGACAGAATACAGGATCCGTCTCAATATAGGTCAATAACTTGCCTGCCAACACTCTACAAAATACTCACCTCATGCATATCCAATCGAATATACCAACACCTTGACGACAACAATATATTAGCTGAGGATCAGAAGGGATGCAGAAAGAAACATCACGGGTGCAAGAACAACTCATTATCGATTCTATGATAATGAAACAGGCACACGTAGGGCATTGGAATATTCTTTAAGCTCTTCTCGATTATCTGAAGGCATTCGATAATATCGCCCATTCTTGGCTTGTCGAAGTATTACAGATATACAAAATTCATCCAGCCCTGGTAGAATTATTGAAGACAACAATGACACACAGGCGCACATCTCTGCAGGTCAACATGAACAATAAGTCAATTAAAACCGACGAGATACTCATACGTCGTGGAATTTTTCAAGGAGACTCTTTGAATCCACTATGGTTCTGTTTAGCTATGAACCCATTGTCCTCAATGCTCAATAGAACAGGATACGGATTTAGGATAAAAACAGATAGAAACTATCATACAATCTCCCACCTGCTGTATATGGATGACATCAAATAATATGCTTCGAACAAGAAGCAATTGGATAATCTGCTAAAAACTGTCAGTAAGTTCTCGGCAGATGTTCATATGAAATTCGGGATTGAGAAATGTAAGACCAACATTCAAAGAAGGAAAGTCGTAGATGGTGAAACACAACATCCAAACGGTGATATTATACAGTGCATGAGGGATGGCGAAACGTACAAATATCTAGAATGCGAACAAGCCAGATTGCTAGACCAAAAACAGTCAGAGGAGAAGATTCGTTCAGAATACAGGCATCGTCTGAAGACTGTGCTGAAATCAATGTTGAACTCGGGGAATCTAGTCAAGGCAATTAACACCTACGTCATTCCAGTGTTGCTTTACTCATTTGGAATAATCAGATGGGCTAAGACAGAATTGGATGATATTCAAAGGCAGACCCGAACGATGCTGACAAAGTACAACAATCATTATCCAAAATCGTCTGTGATAAGAACAACTTTGAAGCGAAAAGAAGGAGGACGCGGATTAATAGATGTTGTCAATTTACATATCGAACAGATAAAAAATCTCAGAGAATTCTTCACTGCAAAAGCTCTCACTTCTGACCTCCATAGAGTGGTATCGTTGGCTGATAAGGGATTATACACCTCTAAATCTTGCTACTAGAGATAATCTGCTGAATCTACCGTTCCTATCAGATACTGAAAAATAAGAGCAATGGTCAAGAAAGGAATTGCATGGACGACATCACCATGAGATTAATCAACCACACATCGACAAAGAAGCCTCCAACAAATGGTTGATGAAAGGAGAATTATTCGCGGAAACAGAGGGACTCCTTATGGCCATCCATGACCAAGTGATCGCTACAAACAACTACAAAAAATTTATTATGAAGGACGGAACATTTCAAACAGATAAGTGCAGAAAATGCAATATAAGATCGGAGACTATACAGCATATTACGTCCGGATGCGAACAACTGGCCAATACGGACTATCTTTACAGGCATAATGCAACATTATCCATCAGAAACTTGCATACATGTACAGACTTCTGAATACCTTCCAGACATATTACAAGTATCACCCGGCGCTCGTATTGGAAAATGACTCCAGCACATTATACTACGATAGGCCTGTTATCACTGACAGATTGGTGACGACTAATAGGCCGGACACAGTGGGGTATGATAAGAGAGCCAGAAAAGCAATGCTGGTGGATGTCGCCATACCGAATAATAACAACGTGCTGAACAAGTTCAAGGAAAAAAGTCCAAATATATAGACCTTGCTATTGAGATCAAGCAGATGTGGCACCTCGAGAAAATAGATATTGTTCCTGTCATCGTATCCTCGACTGGGTTAATACCCAAAACTTTGCATGATAGCCTTAAGAAATTAGAGTTGCTTAAGAATACCTATATAGAAATGCAAAACGCTGTAATTCTTAATACATGTACGATAGTTAGGAAATTTATGTCAAGTATATTGTAATCGAGCCTATTCCCTTTGATTGCTGAATCTGGGAAAGGTAAATTACATCCAGCTAACAGCTGAGATAGTGCATAAGTCCACAATAATAAATAATAATAGACTTTATTTCTTAATCAACCATATTAGGTACATAGAAATTATACAGAATTTTTATATAGCAATCGAAACAAAGTTATATGTTGCTTGACCGATTATAATTAATTCTAGTAGAATCCACGAAAGATTACCTTGTGTGTGGATATCTATTAGAATACTCACAACTCACAATAAAATAATTCGCACTGTACTACTACAAACTAATTCAGTAAACAACAGAATACGAACTGAGCCAAGAACGAAACAAACTTGACGGATTCATTTTCTTTCTTGAAGCCATCCTCACAATATTATAATGCATTATCAAATGAACGAAGTACTATACGAGAAAGGAATTTTTTAGATCTATGTACCTCGCAACTTCAGAGTTTTGAATTCCCTCTTAAATATTTCAAAGGTTTGTAATCTTTTAATCTCCGAAGGTAAAAGGTTGAAGGTGCGCGCTGCTAGATATGTAAACGATCTTTGTCCTGCGGTTTTCACCATTCTTGGTAATTCATAGCTATGATCGATATATCTTGTGGCATATTTGTGGGAAATCAGACTACTTATGTGCAGCTGCCTAATATCAAAGACTTTGGCTTCTTCATATAACTGGTCTGATGGAAAATTGAAATTGAAATTTAACCGTGTATGATTTTCTGGAATCTTTTTTGCAGAACCTCCAGATTCCGTAGATATACTTTTTCTATACCACCCCACACCAAGATTCCGTAGGACAGAACCGGCTGTACAAGGGCGTAATTGATTGATTTCAATTGTTGGATTGTGCAAAAGCCCGTACATAGAACAAACAGTGGCAGCAGACATCTTTACTTTCGAACTAGAACCTCAACATGGTCGTCTCATCGGAGGTGACACTCTAATGTTACACCAAGATACTTTACGCGTTCAGTCTGAGTGATCTCAACTGTTTGCCCCTCTAGATGTATCGAGAGTTTAGTAAATTCAGTCATATTGGGGCCATAACTGGTGAATGACAAATAATTTGTCTTCTGAAGATTGAAGGTGAGTAGATTGCAACTAAAAAAATTTACGATCATCCCAAAATCCTTCTCTACTTTAAATTTCAGGGATTTCCATGAGGAAGCTCTGTAAAATACTGGCGTGTCGTCACCAAATGATACTATTTCACCACATTTTGGTAAGTAAAATAAATCGTTGATGTTAATACAGAACAATATCGGGCCTAAGACCGTTCCCTGTGGAGCTCCATACTCCACCACTCTCTTAGAGCTTTCTACACCGTCCACCACTACGATCTGCTCCCTATTTTTCAAATAACTTTTCAATAATTTATGCAAATATCCTCTGAATCCGATATTCTCTAGCGTATTGAGCAGGTCGGCGTGGGAGACGGTGTCGAAAGCCTTACTCAAATCAACGAAAATGCACAGAACGGGAACCCCACCATCCATCGCCTCGTAAATTTTCGAATGGAGGTCTGCCATTGCATCGGAGCAATGGTGGACCTTGCTTTTCTGAATCCGTATTGTTTGTCTGACAATATTCAGTACTTATCTAAAAACTCTATGATTCCTTCTTTAAAATCTTCTCAAATATCTTAGCTAAAGTTGAAAGTAAGGAAATGGGTCTATAATTACATGGCTGAGACTAACCACCCGATTTAAAAATTGGCCTTATCACAGCAATTTTGAAAACTGAAGAAACTCGCCACTTCGAATACATCTATTAATAATATATGCGAATGGTATGGAAATTAGATGTGATACCTCCTTCAAAGTGTCTGCCCTAATTCCATCTAGACCTGGCGACCTTCCAAACTTCAAGTCTTTAATCAAACTCTGCACTCCCTCGGGACATGTCTCGATTATTCCAAAAGAGTTCGTGATCCGTCTTGATTCATAAGTTTTTCTAAGAGGTCTCTTCACAAGCCTAGCCAACTTACCGCTAATCTCAGAAAATTAGTTCACGAGGTGTTTCTGTTTCATAATTTTTGGTCGCGGAACCGAAAAATTTCTTGTTCGCTTCATTTTTTGAAACCATACTCTTAACACATTTCCACAATTCCTTGCATTGCCCCCATTTTTCCCTGGTTCACTCCTTAAGTACTCATTTTTTCTTGTCCTTATCAATTCAATGAGCTTATTTTGGTACCTTTTGAATTCCATCTTTAAATCCATATCGTCCGGATTCCTCTGAACCGTCCTGTATAGCTCGTCTTTTACAGATATTGAATTAAGCACAACGTCTGTCATCCAAGCCTTTCGCTTATCACTCTGTTGTTCGAACCTTATGCTTCTAGTTGAAGACTGAATGTATTCCTGCAATATTCTACTAAAGTTTCTGGAGGCTTCCTCCAAATTGTATTCATTGTAAACCTTTCATTTCGAAGTTTATCCCTCAGTTGGTCATAATTAACTATTCCTTTATGATTGTGATTTTGTGGAGCACGATCTCTACTAGTACTCCTGGAGCAAACCATTCCAAGAATAACTGGATTGTGGTCGGTTATATTAATCCTCCAAGCAAACGTTCGAAAACTTTCCATAGAGTACTTGCTTTCCAGAAACATATGATCCAAGCATGAGATTTTGTCATCCTGTCTTCTGGTGTAAGTTGTAATGCCACTTATATAAGATGCTCAAATATTCTTGTGTTATATCGTCTCTTAAATCTAGAGTATTTATATTTATATCTCCTATGATTATAGAGGCATCAAATTTTGCATTACTTTCAACAAGAAATTCTTTCAGGTTAGTCTGGCACACTTTCCGATGGTGATCCATACATGGCAAGAATTTGGATCGAGGTGGACGCTTTTACTTGGACAATCAACTAAATTACTCTTATATCATTGATTTTGACAACTTCATGCCTGACTGAGTATTCATTTCTGATAAATACAATCGTACCATCATTTTTATTGATATTGCCTTCATTATATATAAGCTCATACCCATGAATATTGAACACATTTGGGTTATTTATTTTAAATGTTTCCGTTAACACGATACAATCAAATTCCGTTCCAAAACGGCTGAGGACAAATGTGAGTTCATCGAAGTTTTTTGCAATACTTCGTATATTTTTATGGAAAACTCTAAAACCGGTTTTTCACAAAGTAAAACATCCTCGCATTTCTAAGTTGTATGAACAATTTTAACATCCGGCTCCAATTCTCTAATATAAGAATCCATTTTCGTCTTAAGAGCCAGCCACCTCAGCATGCAGAAGACACGAAATAGGAAAATAGCCATAAAAAACATCCTCGCATTTCTAAGTTGTATGAACAATTTTGAGTCCTCGAGTATTCTGTAATCTTGCTTTTATAATTCTTCGATATGCCAGATCTCGGATAACCTCCTGTCATCGCCAAGCATGGCAATGATGATATTTTCTGCTTAGCCCCGTCGATGCACGAGGAATTAAATTGTATTGTAAACCACATCAGTCCATAAACTTTCATTACGTACGTGGCTAATACCACTAATTTTTCTTCAGGGTCAGTTTTTACGGCATACAACCTTAAAGTTCGATTAGCTGTTGTTAGCCATCTAGAATAGTTAAGGAGTCCAGGTTCTATATTAGCTAAATCAGAAGTAAATATACCAGTACTGATAGCGGTCATAATATCGTATAGTTACTTTTGGTCGGTACTCGGCTCTGTCCTAGTAATTTCAGGTAATATTGTGGGTATAACGGAGAATGCGACTATCGGCATTGTTTGACAATTTTGTAATTGAGATCCAATGGCACCTGAAAAGTATTTCGGCCCTGTAGTTTTCCATCTAACTGTAATAACAAATGTCGCAGTTGTTCATTAGAATGCAACTGCCAGATAAACCACTGCAATGGTCTGTTTAGCTCTTCTTCCATCAGACGAATAACGCCACCTTTAAAACCTGTATTGACTACTGTTCCATCGAAGCCAATAACAGCTATTTCACTCAGCTTTACTGACTTAGATTTTAAGTGAGATATTCAAGTGTCTTTAATACCTTTAGCAGTCCCCGACTCACAAGTGTCGTAAAATTTCCTTCTTTTCAATATCCTTCCTGCCATCAAGATATAAACCGAGAAGCATTTTATTGCAGTCCGTTTCTTGTAAAGTTAATCTGACCTTAGTTCTTTCACGGCGCAACTTTGAACGATCAATGACACGACTTGGATCGTTTGGGGAAATAATGCCAACATCTTTTAAGACAGAAGAAGCTATAATAGCAGCGGCTCTATCGGATATTCCAGTACGATCACAGGCAAGGGCTAATGATGGTAAGTTTAACCTCTTTTTTTTGAGGTGGTGAACCTTTTAGTTTGACCTGTTCTGAGTTTTCATGGTAAGGACTAGAAGATAATAAGTGAGCTAGCGCATAAACTGCTGCTTTCGATTGAAGAATCATTGGTCAAAGAACGGGAATAACAAGGTGTGTCAAAATAGTTTACCTCTCTGTTCCGCAATAAACTTTTTCCTTTTCTTTCTTGTTTCTTCTTGTTTTTCACAGTTGCGATCACACCGATACCACCTATCATCATTTTTCTGTCTGTTCTTTGGTCAATAAAGAAACTTGCTTCGTCCTTGGGAACACGACTACCTTTTACACAGTTACAATCACATATAACTTTGCATTTGCAACTGCTAATATCAAACAGTCTATAGACTCTGATATAAATGTATTATCTTTTCTTGGTATTTAACATCAGTTTGATGGCCAAGATATGGTTTCATTAAGCTTCTATATTTGTCGTGGTAGGCACGACTCAGTTGTAAAACTCTTTTTACACTCACAGTAGGCAGCGACGATTTTTACCATATTTCTATGAATTCGTGAGCCAATCTTTCAGATATTTCTTGAACTGTTGGCTCTTTTGTTGTTTTATCAGGCTTCAACGCATGTTTTATGAACAGATAGTTCTTCATAACATCGTTATAAGTTGGTAATTGCGATGCTGGTAACTTTTGCGGCAAACCAAAGACAGGACAGCTCGTTGTTTTTCGTGTTATAACTTGAGACATATTTCTGCAAACAATACAAATAATAAATACTCTAATATTACAGTCAGGAATTAAACTACAAGCATAAAATATGAAAATCACTACTTACAATATACGTCACAATCCCAGTTAAAGATAAACTGATACAATTTGATGACTCAAATAAATGAACGGCAAACAGATGAACTGCTGTAAGCGCGCGAAATTATTAAATGTCACTCCATCGGTGTTTGGGTATGAAGGCGCGGGGATGGGGTATTTCGCCGAAATACCCTTCCCCCGCGTCCCGCTACCTTAGAGTCTCAACACGCATGTTTCTACCGGTAATAACTGTCGCTCAGGAGTTTTATAAAATGTTTGCGATGTTTTGAAAAATTTTAAAACGATGGGGTCACCTTGAAACATAGCATAAGCCAACTGATTTTTTTGTGCTTAATGTTGACCTAAAATAGCAACTTTTTACAGGTATACCGAAGCGATAAAACATAAAAAATGAAATCGCTCCACCCTATTATACACCCTTCACTCCCCAGTTTCGCAGGTACTTCAATATTTCCTCTTCCTTTCGTCGAGTTATGTCTCATTCGATGTTCCGCCCAGTTCTCTTTGGCTGCAGCATCATGAAACACCTGCTCGCTATCTTTTTTATCGGATGGACGGCTCAGAGTCGTAGGTGTCACAGTAACAATACCTGTACGGTTAGACAATGTTTCCTTCCCCCCCAAGTTGGACGAGTCTAATGACTGTAGATTTTCTACTGAATAAACAAACCCTTCTTTGCCCCTTTCTTGATATTTAACTTTTTTCCTCTCATCTGTCCCGTATGGCCCTCTATTCTGACTTTTTTGAGATGGTCCCGTAAAACCTTATTTTCTTTCTGCTCTGTTCTAGATAAATCGTTAATAAATATCTGAGTTCCCTTCAATTTGTGTGCAGATCGTAGTATAGTTGACTTTTTCAAATATAATGCCAACTCAAGCTTGATTGGTTCATCCGGTTTCCTTCCCACTATATAGACGTTATTCAAATCGCTCGAGCTCATTCAGCAGCGAGCAGCCGTCCAGAGAAGTCGTCCCAGGAGCTCCAGCGGATAGCCGACTGCAGAGATCATCGCGAGGCGGGCATCTGTACCCGCGCAGGCCCATTTTATGCGCTGCAGATGCACTCCTCGTTGGAAGCCTTCCTGAGAAGATCGTCCACCAGCGTCAGCATAGCTTGGACTCCCAGTTCAGCAAGACTTGAGAGGACTTTGGCACAGGTTACCGTCGCGTCCACTTTTGCGTCTGCCTGTGCACCACCGCTGACGTCGGCTGAATGAAATGGACTACACCGTCGATTGAGGAATTTTCAGTGCTATAATTGAAAATTAGATGCGAACCTGGATGTTTTAGGGCATTCGCCCAGCCGAATCGGGCATCCGCCCAGCCTAACTCCGGACTCCTCGAGTTCAGGAATCTCGGGCTTCCACGCCCAGCCTTCCCTTGGACATCCCATCCAAGTTTACTTCTTTCTTTCGCTACTTTTTTTTCTACATGCGGACTATAGCCTTCGGGCTGGAACCCCAAGAGGAGGTTTTTAGTCGCTAAAAATCCGACATTGGCCCCGTCTCCGGGGTGCATCTCCTCGAAGATTTTCCTCCTCTTTGCCTAAAAAAAAAAAACTCTCGAGCTCAGTCTCAAATCTAATTTGGTTTAAACAATTACATAATCTTCAAGATTTCCACATCAACTTGCAGACCATTCACAATTAAATTGTTCTTTCTACCCCTTACCTCCAGAAAATCAATTCTACTCCTCAAATACTTATTCTCCTCCTCAACTCTTCTGAGAACCCTTCAACTTATCTATTAGTGTCTGCCTCATTTCCTGTATCTCCCGTTGCAGTATATCAGATTTGTTTGAGTTTTCAAGTGAAATTGAGCTAAATTGAATATTTTCTCCATTTTTGTCGAGTTTCGATGCCCTGAGAAACTCCAAGATGGCTTTTTAGAGTCAGCATACTTCATAGCTTTGAAAATCAAGATTGAACGGTTAGCATGGCGCTTGTGACACGAGAAATGAAAAAAAAATTTTTCAAATGTTCATTTTTATCATTCGTTGAGGAACCTTCCAATGACTCCATATTTTCAATATTTCCTTATACGTGACTATCATTCGCACGTTTTGAGATCTGTTTTTTTCGGCCTTTTTTGTTTCACCCTACTGTACATTCCACAGTGCATGTACTCGAAGAAGAAACCCCATATCAATAAACTCAAATGTACAGGACATTCAATTATCATTCTAACAAGAACAACAGATATTTAAACTAATTTTTGTGAATATAGTTAATCGCAATTTATTGTTATTAGTTCGTTTTTGTGCGAAGCAAATTACAGCGGACTTATAAATATTGAAACTAATTAAAAATAATATGGAACATTATCTTCACAACTGAAGGAACAAACAACGCAAAACTATAAATTATTCATTTCCTTTTAATAGTGAATTATGTGGAATCGTCTGCTGTAGAAAAAGCATTATTACTATGAAAAAGCGAATGTTTATCATTTGAACAAGTTACAACGTATATTTCTTTGAATAATTAAAATTATGGCGACCCTGAATAGCTATATATAAATAATATTTGATTAGAAATGGCTCTTATGCTGAAGCGGAAGGTGAAGGAATCAACTACGAGGGACTTTCAAAAATTAAAGAAACGAATCGATCTGGAGAGATAATAGTTGATATATCATTGGTATGAGCCTTATTATCTGGTGGATCAGCATTGTTTTGCTTATAACCTCAAAATTAAGTCCAAGAATCACGAAACCAATTGGATACGCCACATTGGTTAAATGATATTCAATGATTCGTTTATTACTTACTGAAATAATTATTTCCATTAGCTTTATTTTAATTGAAAATGTTTTTGTCCAATCCATTATTCTCGAAAATTTTTGAGAAAATTAAGTGAACACCTGCAAGCAAAACTAGAAATCGGTAAATTTCGAAAATAGCATGTATATTGCAATTTGAAAAAACCGATTTGGTTATATTCTTGACTGGTATCATGAAGATTTCATTTTTGTTCGAACGGTATTGTATTTAGAAAAAATCTACTTCAGCAATTTATATTGAAGTAAACAGGGTATCCCAATTTTCTATAAAAAAATCTTGGGTGGTTTTTTTTCAGATTAGAAGACCACTTTTTTGTTCAAGATTCAGGAGCGGCCTAAACTCTGCTATGATGTCTTCAAGTAATAAGTTTTTTTGATGAGTAGTTTCGTCACAGTATCTTTTTTTCCGTAAAAATTCATGAAAATAGGCTCTCTTATCATCGCAATCTCCTTTGACCAGAGAAGATGAATACTTTTTTCCTTTCGTTTTCCTATTGCCCAAGGATAGCCTTATTGATGAATTGAAATAGATTATCCTCATTTTATACAGAAGTGACTCAAAAAAAATTATTCAATATTGTAATTTAAAAATATCATATCTTTTAGATGGAACACCCTGTATATTATTATTCATGTCAACGCATAAAATATTGTGCTATATTTTTGCAGAAGTAACCTTATCTTTATCTTCGACCAATTTCGAAATAAAAAATAAACTAAAATAATAAAATCAGAGGTTGCGAAAGAAGAGTTTATTAGTACATATCATTATACTTGATAAGAGAAATGGAAATATTTTAAGGTAGTCGTGTATGAAATACGTAATAGATTGGTTTTTGGTGAGATGATCTATAAGGTGTTGAACTGTTTCAATATGTGTTCGAAATGTTGCCCGTTTCTTTGTAGACACTTTGTAATATTCGATTATTTGTAAAAATTTTTATGAAAATTCTACAAACCGTATCAAACTTATCAACATGCATCATTATTCGCACATTCAAGTAGTAAAAAATTAAACCTAAACAAGATAATTCTTTTAACGAATGAAGCCCCTTCCTATCAGAAATGTGTTGTGTTTGATCACTGAAGATCTTCAGAGGACATAAGTGATTGTGTTTTCAAATTGGCAAGATTCCATGGGGCGAATGTATGCATCATATAAACATAAGCTGCGGGAAAGCATTAGTTTCGTGAAAAGACAGTTTTTCCGGCATATCTCGAAAAGTAATGGACCAACTGAGGAATTGATTATTGTGACAAACATACTTGTTGATCCTTCAAACAGTATGTTACAAATATTAAGTTAGTTTTTTAAGTTTAGTGTAAGAATACCAGACCTACGCACAGGTATGAGATACTTCTGTAGGATTACCTATGTAATATGCGAATTCTGGAAATGAAATAAGAAGATTAAAACGTAAATCGAGGTATGTGTTGACATTTTTTTTATTTGTGCCTTCTGTCAGAGATTTAAGTCCAATTTTCTCAATTGAATGAAGTTCTCCAAAGAAGAAATGGTTGATATGATTCTTATTCTGGGTGAGTGTGATAGAAATTCTTTATTGGCAAGTAGATTTTATGCACAAAGGTTTCCTGATAAGAGGCATCCTGATGCAAGATGCTTTGAAAAACTTCTAAATAGATTTATCGAAACGGGTAATATCGCTTACAAAAACATGGAAATTTGAATCATGTATTTCCAAACAAATGGATAGGACGTGGTGGTCCTGTTAGATGGCCAGTTAGGTCTCCGGACCTTACGAGTCTAGATTTTTTCTTGTGGGGTTATATTAGGGCATCGTTTACCAGATTCCTTCTACAAAACAGTTGGATATGAGACAGAGAAAAGTATACGCCTCTCAGTCAGTTAATACTCAAATGTTGTCGAGAGTTCAACGGTCTTTCCTCAGAAAGATTGAGTTGTGTCTATAAAAAAACGGGCAACATTTCGAACATTTATTGAAATAGTTCAACACCTTATAGATCATCTCACCAAAAACCAATCTATTACGTATTTCATACACGACTACCTTAAAATATCTCCATTTCTCTGATCAAGTATAATAATATGTACTAATAACTTTTCTTTCGCAACCTCTGATTTTATTATTTTAGTTTATTTTTTTATTTCGAAAATGGTCGAAGATAAAGATAAGTTTACTTCTGCAAAAATATGTATTTTTATTGTTGATTCTATCAACAATAATAAATATTCCTTTTCGTCATTTTACTCAAATTTTTGTTCCACAGAATTGAATGTAGAGCCTTAGTCATACTCCTTCCTTTTCCTATCTTTCATAGTATATCTTTTTCATCTTTTCCATCATCCGCTATCGTCACTCCAAGGTAGTTGTATTGCTCAAAGTTCTTAATGTTTCCTTTGTCTGTATCCAAATCTTCTCCCTTCCCGCCTATCACCATTTACTATGTTTTTTTGAGATTTATTTGTTGGTCCCATTTGTCGTACCCCTCTATCAGTTTATTCATCATGTAAGTCATGTCTTGTTTGTCTTCTGCAAGGAGAATTTGGTCGTCTGCAAATAATATCGTATGAATTGTTGTGTCTCCTATTTGTATCCCCATTGAGGCACATTTCCTGATCCAATTTTCTAGAGCTGCGTTTAAATATATTTTGAACAGACTAGGAGACAAGCATCATCCTCGTTTCAGGCCCTTTGATGGGGGGAAGGGTGCACAGAGAGTGTTTTCGATTTTTATTCTGGCTGATCCACTTTTGTAAAGAGTTTTGGTGGCATAAATGTAAACTTCACTGATGTAACCCTTCTCCATAGATGGCCAAATTTGCTGCAGATAGGCTTTCAGTTGATCAACGAATGACAGGTGCCCGTCATCACCTCTAGCCAGTTTCTTCTCAACAATTTGTTGGACAATTATTATATTATCGACACATGATCGACCTGGTCGGAAACCACTGCTCCTCGCCATCCCTAAACTTTCCTCTATCCTCCCTTTGAGCATTCTACCATGAAGTTTCCCCAGCGAAGATGTACTGCTGATGCCTCTGTAATTTCCACAATCGTTTCTACTTCGTTTTTCGAAAATGGGAATTATGTGCGATTCCTTCCAGTCACTAGGAATGTCCTCTCATCTTAGGCATTTATTGAAAATTTTGCATAATATCTCAATCACTTCAGTTGTTGCGTGTATTATTAACTCAATAGGCATGTCACCTGGCCCAGAAGTTTTATTGTTTTCATCTGTCTCAAAGCTTTTTCTACCTCTTCGACCGTAAAGCTTGGCACTCTTTCGTTTATCACTATTCCTTCAAAATTCGCGTTCTCATATTGGGGTCTCTGTTCTTGTAGCAAGTTTTAATAATAATCACTCCAAGTTTCCATTGCTATCGGGTTTAGTTTCTTTCTTTCGTTTGTGTTACTCCTCAAGCCGTTTACTATTTTCCAAGCCTCCCTTGACCTAGACCGTTAGGAAAACAATTGACTATTTAACGCAAGAAAACATCGAATTCCACAACATCTTGTGTACAGTCCGGACCTAAGTCACAACGATTCGCTCCATTTTCTTCCAAAATCAAGAACGCACTGCGAGATTAAAAGTTTCAGTCTGCAAAAGAAGCTCTTGATGCCATCCAAAAGGATATTTTGCATTTAGCAGCAAACGATTGGAATAACTGCTTCCAGAAATGGATCGCAGAAGTGTATTTATCTTTGCGGAGAATACTTCGAAAAACAATAAAATCTTTAAAAGCTCTCAATTCTTTAATTCTAGCGCTATATGAATAATAAACATCTAGCAACCTACGGAACAGAAAAGTATCAAATATTTTTCTGTATATACGCAAAATTCAAAGATATGGAATTTTTAACCGAGATTGAACTTGCATCTGTACTAAACTCATAATAAAAACACATATTTGTGAAAAAAAAAAAGATGAAATTATATGTGGTTGAATGATGGGCAGATTCATAAAACAAACTGAATATCTCTCCATATAGTGTTTGAAAATTAGAGAGAATGTGTGTATTACTTTTTGTACTCAAACTTTGACTTCGACTGCCAAAATAATGGTTGGGCTTGCAAATACATTCATCCTAATGATGATGACTTCCGCAGCCTTTTCTCGTTTTTTATTAGTCCTTTTTTAAAAAATATAATTTGACCATGAAACAAATATTTCCATTGGCTCCGTTTTAATAGAAAATTTTTTTGTCCAATCTATTTTTCTTAAAAAAGGCCAATTTCGAGAAAAAATTCACTTGCAATCAAAACTAGGAATCGGAAAATTTCTAGAATGTATTGTATATTGCAATTTAAAAAAAAGCTATTACGTTATATTTTCGACTGTTGTCGTCAAACGAGCTAATTAATGTTAACACAAGCAAAATCGATCATAATGAACTACCAAATGATAAGGAGTGAAATCATTTAATATTTCGATTCTCCTTTCTTTAAAGAGCCTGTACAATAAGGTTGTTGTACCAGGTACTAAAACTAATCTGAGGGGTTGCCAAGTAAGATTATAAACACACAAACAAAGTGTCAAATAATCTATCTGATACCAAAACTGCCTTTTTTACAATTTATACAATAATTTTTTATTTATTTCTATCACAGGTAAGTTTATTTTTAATTCTACTAGTAGCAGACTTCGTTTAATAAATTACCAAGTTTTTGTCCAGACGTTTCAGGTACTTTCCATTGAGTTATTATGGAATTTTTACGAATCAAATCAAAAAGCCTTAATCTTTCGTCAGTAATGATCAAAAGTTCATACAAAAACTATAATTTCAACTATTTGTCAGAATTTTCCGATTTTTCATTATAATTTTCTCGAACTTTAGTTACTGAGAGTAACTACAAACCAGGAAAAAAACAACAAAATGTGTAATACCTATCATGAGTAAAGATGGACAGTTCATACAAAAATGGTTTGTGTAGTTTTTTCATATTTTCCATTTTCACGCAAATTTATGGGATCATAACAGTCATAATAATGTGCAAATAAAAACTGTATTTTTTTTGTCAAATTGAATTTTCTGATATCTTCTGTTAGAGTTCTTAATTATTTTTCGAAAACCTATTCCATCACCATATCGAATAAAATAGAAAGATAATTAAGCATTTCCGAAGCGTGTATGAGGCTCTAGAGATCATACAGAAACGTCGTTCATTTTTCCAGAATTTGAAAAGTTTCCGAGTATATTATAATTTTCCTTTCCATAAAACACATCAACATTTCACGACAAAGAATAGTCAAATCGGTCCAATCATTCCATTTTTATTGGAATAGATTATTGTAATGATAGAATATACAGTGTGAGTCCTGTCCAAACCGACATGTTATAAGTGGAAATACAGGGTATAGTTTGTATCATTTCTTTGGACAATACGTAGATTTCAGTGTGGAAAATAACGATAAAAGATAAAATAACCTACTACCAAATACAACCAGACATAAAATATGAAATTGTACAATTCCTTATTCGATCCCTTAATTCTTGGTTCGTAAAAGCAAATAAGAAATTACAGAATTATATGTTATTTCGAAACGGATGCAGTTTCTATGCTCACAGAGTTGTATGAGCCGAGTTTCGACATACCGCGTGACGTCAAATATTCCCTTTCATTTTATTTGGTAGAAGAGAGTGAGATGTACTGAGTGGCCATTTGAAATGATACAAAGTATAGTACATTTTTTGTAGTAGAACTTTGAAAGTCCATAGAACGCGTTAATAAAAAGCCATTTCAGGTAGTTTGGTGTAAAAGACTACGTTTGAGAGATACAGATTGACCAAGTTGAAAAAAATCTTCTCTGTGTTAAATATTTCTGTAATTTTTGAGATATTGGTCTCAAATTTGGCACTTAGTTCACACTTTTAGTCCTATATGATTCGGATTCAACATTGTTCAGAACATCTAGGATGGTATTTTTTTGGTCGTCTCTGATTTTCTCCTCTAGAATTTGTTTACAAGAAGCCACTTAATCCTTCGAATGAAATTTAATTTGTGAATCTATTTAGAAAATTTAATGTCTCATGCTTTTTTCGTGGCCGTTTTCAATGAAAAACGATAAAAGAATTTCTATTCAATTTTAGAAACAATGTTACCTACATGCACATATAATTATAATCGAAGTCTTCTCTGACTGTAGTATAGAAAATTCTTTTGTTTTTTCTTAAATTTTGACAGATCGCTTTTCAACAGTAGAGCGTATTTATTGCGATTTGTTTCTTATTGTTATTTTGTTTGTTTTCTGGAATTTTATTTTATTTCCTCGAGCTTTCCCTGAATATCTTACCAATTCACAAATCAAGAACAAGCCGATCTTCTTTTTCGTTACCGTTTTGCGAATTGAAATTCTTCAGCAGCGAAGGTTTCCTATTGGACACCATCCACATCTCTTTGTGTTCAGGAAAAATACAGATAAATTTCGTAACACACAGGCTTGAAACAAATAGGACAGATGAAAGGTGAAACAGAGACAATAGAAAGCAAGAAAGAATCGACATAGTAGTAGTATAGGAAGCCACAATGCTAAATCGGGATTTATTCGAGCGTCGTAAAGACTTATTGGGCTGCGAAGCTTAGATGATAACAAAAAAAATGTCATATAACATATACCTTTTCATTGGTGGGGGAAGCGTCTATAGATTTTCAAAAATGTAAAAAAAAGTTGTTGCATGGACATACTCGAACGCATCAGATATTGATCCATCCAAGGCCTACGTATTTTTGAAAATGTTAATCTGATTGTTTCCATGATGGGGTGGTTGTATGTAAGGGTGGAAAAAAAATTAATCGATCGCGTCAGATTTTCTAAGGGGATGTTAAGTCAACCTGAAAAAAGGCTCTTCTATAATAATCAGACGATTTGGATGTGACGCAAACTCGCAGCCATTATTAGAATGAGCAAAAAAAATCCGTCATTTTGAAATACTCAAGCGCGTCAGATTAAGATAATTTGATTCATCTCTATGCTTTAGACGTGCTGTTTCATAATCTGACGATTATCTGAAGGGATAATCTGACAATGAAAATGACAATGAAAAAAATTTTTTATTCTTTTGAATCATTGAATTTACTCAATTCAAATTGTCAAGAAATATCATGCAAGTAAAAAGATATAGGTTTTTTTAGTATAATACTTGTATTTATAATAAAAGAATTATATAAGAAGGAGGAAAACAGGAATCACGTACCTACACGCATTAAACTTTACCGATGAATTTTGAATATTTCGGCTTGTGGAAATCGACAGATTATATATTTTTCGTAATCTTTGATTTATTTCCTTTAAAATGAAAAAGAAATTAATCATGCTCGAGAATATCCAGATGACGTTTTTTCACAACTTTGGACCCTCACCTTTTTTTACGTCACCCTTAAATTGTCAGATTAGAAGGATATACACGTTCTAGATTGTAACTAACTCACCCTACCTTAATCTACCGCACTCGAAAATTTCAGATGAACAATTTTTTTATACTAATCTGATCCTTCATCCTTGACGGGAGGCCATTCATACAGGGTGTTACATAATAGTATGTCACAACTTGAGGTGCTATATCTACGTGCAATTTTAAGAAAAAAAGTTTATATAAACATAGGTCAGTAAAAGCTTCGTTACGGAGCTACAGGATGTTTAAATTTCCGGAGAAAAATGTTTTTTTCCTCAAAACTCCTGCAGTTTTTGAGATATTCAGTCCAAATTTGGAATGCAAGCTATTTTTTACAGCCTCCATCATTACACGTCCTAAATTTAGACTGAAATTCACAAAGTGTTTTCTTCTCCGAGGTCATGTCTCTTTTTGCCCTTTCAAACTTTTTTGCAGTACGTTACTGATCAGCGTACAATCAATTTTCGTCATCTTCGTTCAGTTTAAAAATTTCTTTGACCCTTGTAATTTTCTCGTATCTCCAACCGTTTTCGAGTGAAAAATTATTGAATTTGAATTGTATGTTATTCGCTAAATGAAAAGAAATAATAAAAATACTCGATAGGTATGCCCAAAATTTGCTTTTAATTTTCATATCTCTCAACCGTCTTCGAGTGAAAAATTATTGAATTTGAATTATTTGAATTGTATGTTATTCGCTTAAGAAAAAAATAATAAAAATACTCGATAGGTATGCCCAAAATTTGCTTTAATTTTGATAGCTCGTCTTCTGAGACTCAACTTATACTCATGCAATACAAACTGAAAAAAACTATTAAAAACTAAATAAATTGAGTATCCTCCACCTGCAAGACTACAGGCCTCTGTCCTTCCTCGCATATTATCACGCACTCTTTGAAATATTCCTCAGGTAATTCTTATCGTGTCACAAGAGGTTATTATTCGATTTGAGCATGAACCACATTATGTTTCTCACCAAGGTAACAACTCCTCAAGAAATTGCCGATAAGCAGGACCGTTTAGTGTGTTAGGCAAAAATTGCTCGAATCAAATAATTTCCAATTATTCCGACCCAGACATTTAGTGAGAATTGTTCTTGAAGATGAGATTCTTCAATCAAATGGGGGTTTTCCTCAGCCAAATAATGATTATTGTGAAAATTTGTGATAAAAGTTCTCAAAAAGTTGGCTTCGTCTGTGAACATTATTTCATTATCAAAATATGCATTTTCTCTAATTTTATCTAAGAACCATCGGCAGAAATTCAATCTTGATGGAAAATCTCCAAGAAGTAGAGTTTGGACGCGGGTACAAAAAAGGTCGTGGAGATTCCTCCAAACTAGGACATGTGAAATATTCACCTGATCTCCAATTGTTCTTGTAATCACATGAAGATTCAAATCAATACAATTCAAAACTGCTTCCTCAATATCTGGAGCTTTCATAGTTTGAGTTGCACCTTTTAAATGATTATTTGCAACAAAAGTACCAGTTTCCCTCAACCTTCTGTGGATATTTGAAAATGTTCGCCTATATGGTGTTGCTCGATTTGGAGAGCGCACCTGATATAATCGCCCAGCTTCTGTTGTGTTTCCGTCAGCCAGACCGTACATGTAAATGGATATCAGCCAATTCGGCGTTAGTAAAATTAGCAATTTTTTTCTTACAGCAATAACTTAAAAGTCTTAAAACTAATCGTTAATTTAATGAACAATTCGAGCAGTTACTGGTTTCAATTTTAACAACTGTCAAAATAAATAAATAAATGAAAAAAATTAAAGCCTGCTAGTCATTGTTTTAATTAGAAGTGCTTTCAATTCAGCGAATACATACAATCGGTTAATAATTTTTCGTTCGAGTACGGTCGGAGATACGAAAAAATTACAGGTGTCACAAAAGTTTCTAAATTGAACGAAGATGACGAAAATGATGAAAATTGATTGTGGGCTGATCAGTGGCGTACTGCAAAAAGTTTGAAAGGGCAAAAGAAGAAATGGCTCCGGAAAGGAAAACACCTTGTAGATCCTAGTTAAAATTTAGGACGTGTAATGATGGAGGTTATGGAAAATAGCTTGCATTCCAAATTTGGGCTGGATATCTCAAAAACTGAAGAAGTTTTGAAGAAAAAACCAATTTTTTCCGGAAATTTCAACACCCTGTAGCTCCGTAACGAAGCTTTTGCGGAACTATTTTATGTGTTTATATAAATCTTTTTTCTTGAAATTGCAAGTATATTTCCCGTCTCAAGTTGTGACATACTATTATGTAACACCCTGTATATCCGGGTCATATTTGGTGGAAGTTCTTAACCGGGTACAAAGTATCCCCCTGTATATTAATCTGATGCGCTCTAGTAAATCCCGAAATCCCCTCTTGGGCTTCCCTACTAATACTGCAATTCTTAATCAATTTAACCACAGCCTAAAACAAGCAGCAGCAGATTGTCTCGTATCCTCAATTTTTCGAAATCGAAAACTTTTCTTAAGCATTACTCATATACATAATATACAGGGTCTTCCAGATCAAGTGCATATTCTTCAAAACTGGAAATAGTTCTCATAAAATTTTGAAGAATTGGCAAATATTTCCTCATCCGCCTGCTTCGTTCTGGAGTATAAGGTGTTGAAGTTCAAAAATGTTTCAGGAATGTTATGAGATATTAGCCTCAAAATTGGCACTTACGTCAAACTTTCAGTTATATATGATTCGGATTCAACATAGTTCAGAAAATCTAGGATGGTATTTTTTGGTCGTCTCTTATTTTCTGCCAAGAATTCGTTTACAAAAGTCACTGAATGCTTCGAATGCATTTCGATTTGTGAATCTGTTTAGGAACTTTCATATCTCACTTTTGTCGTGGCCGTTTTCAATAAAAAACCATAAGAAAATGTCTACTCAATCGAAATTGAAATTGCTACTAAATTTTAGAAACAATGATACCTATACTCACTCATTATTAAAATCCAAGTCTCCTCTGACTGTAGTCTTGAAAATTCTATTGTTTTTTCGTAAATTTTGACTGATCCCCTTTCAACGGTTAGCGTATTAATTGTGATTTATTTTTTGTTGTTGTTTTGGTTTTATCTCGGCATTATTTTGCCTTGCCAATTCACAAATCATGAGCAAACATATATTATGTTTGACACGATTTTGCGAAATGAAATTCTTCAGCAGTACATAGGGCGTACTCAAAAAGGTTTACTCTAAACCACCATTCACATCTTTTCGTGTTCAGGAAAAATGCAAGTGAATATCATAACACACAGACTTGGAACATATACACACAACCAAATTTATATGGAATCACCCGATATTTTGAATATTACTTCAGGGATTTTGGAAATTTCGGCGGATTGTTAGAATTGATCCATTTTGAGATCTTTCAATTGAAAAAAGAAATAAATTGAGGTTTATTTTAAGAAAGAAACAAATAAAGGAGAATAAGAGATTCTTCCCGCATGTAGTAAACAAATTGAAAATTTTAGGTAATTTTTCCTCGACCTCAGTATCTTGTAATACCTCCTCTTGCCCTGATACAAGCCTGAATCCGTGTAAGCATGCTTTGGATTAGGTTTTCGACCTTCTCTAGAGTGATATTCTGCCACTTTTCGGTGGTGGCTTAATTGAGCTATTGTGGGGTTCTTGGATTATCCTGGCGCGATCTTATTTTCCTTTTGAGATTATCCCAAAAATGTTCAATAGGATTTTCATCTAGAGAGCAAGATGGCCTGTCCAAAATAGTGATTCCCTCTGTTTCAAGATAATGTCGCGCAAGGTTGCTGGTATGCGGAGGATCATTATCTTGCAAAAAAGTAAAATTCTCGCCTCGGGCACCTCGCCATAGTCTCACTATGGGCTCCAGCACTAAGTTCACGTAATTTCTAGCCGTTACACTAGCAGGAAACGAAATCAAATCTGTTTTGCCTTCCAGCATAATGTCACCCCAAAACATCACACTGACCCTTGGTATTTCAGAATTTGTCTTGCTGGTCGGAGTCTAGCTTGTCTTCCACGACTCCTTAAAACCCGAATCCGGCGGCCATCTGATCAAATACCGAGTCTGGTCTCATCCAAAAAAAGAACATTTCGCCAATTCTCAATATTCCAATTTTGGGGCTCGATACACCAATTATATCTGTTAATTTTTTGTTGTCTGGTTAGCTCTAGAACTCTTAAGGGCCTTCTGATGTATAAACCCCTTGAACGAAGTCTTTGACGTATCGTTTCGACTAATATACTGTTGCTTCCAAAAATTGCTTTTGATGTATGGGGTGCGACGCACTAGGGTCTCTTCTTGCAATTTGGCACAAAAACCGGCCTTGTTCTTCAGAAGTGATCTTCGTACGACTTCTTCTAGGCCTATTTTGCAGCGATTGTAGTTCCACATATAGGGCGTTAGTTTTTGAAATCACCCCCTATGATACCCCCATTGTGACTGCTATATTCTTCTTTGTCATCCCTTCTTCAACGAGAGCAATTATTCGACCCCTCCGCACATCGTAAAATCCAACGTAAGGCTTTTTCAATTATGATTATAGGCTTTTTAAATTTTGAAATTCACAGTTTCGAATCTCAGTGACGACTGAGTACAATATACCGAACATCTGGTGATAATTCAACATTTCTTATCATTGCAACAAAAACTATCGTTAAAACAATCAATCATGTCAGCCGGCTCGGTGGCGTATGGGATAAGATGCTCGTCTCCTACGCAGAGTTACCTGGGTTCAAACAAAGTCGGTGCGATTTTTCGGATTCTGGGAAAACTTCATTCAAGTAGTCAAAGGTTCATGGTTAAAAACAATAAAGGAAAAACAAACAATCAATCATGTGAAATACCGAGTGATTCCATATAAATTTGGTTGTGTAGGCTAGATGTAAGGAGAAACAGAGACACTGCAATTCTTGATCAATTAAACCTGATCTTAAAACAAGCAGCCGCAGAGTGTCTCGTATCCTCAATACATCGAAATCAAGAATTTCTACTAAACCATACTCATACATAATTTACTGGGTCTTCCAGATTGAGTGTCTATCCTTTGAAATTGGAAATAGTTCCCCTAAAAATTTTTAAGAATTGGAACTTCTTCCTCATCTTCATTTTTTAGTACAAAATGTTATAATTCAGAAATGTTTAATTTTTTTTCCCGATATCAAACACAGTTTTTGAGATTTTCCACCGAAAATTGACATAAGAGTTAACAATGAAAATCTACATGACCAAACGAGCCAAACATTTGTGATAGCATATGAGTCATGCTCCCTTTGCGCCTGACTGACATGCTTCGGAAATTTCTGAAACACTCTGTATATTGCAATTAAAAACAGTCGATGTCTCTATATTTTTGACGGTGTCGTCTAACAAACTGTTAATTGATTAAAGAAGGCGAAAATAGCAAAATCGATCAAGTAGTATCATCATAATAAACTACAAAGTAGAAAAGAGTAAAATCATTCAATATTTCCATTTCGTCTTCTTGAATGAGCTTGTAGAATTGGGTTGTTGTACCAGGTACTGAAACTAACTCGAGGGGTTGCTAAGTGAGATAATAAACACCTAGCAACCTACGGAATAGACAAAACTGTCAAATAATTTTGTCAATAACTATTTGAAACCAAACCTGCCTATTTTTACAATTTATACAATAATTATCTATTTATTTTGAACAGGTGAGTTCAATTTCAATTCTGCTAATAGCTGACTTTATTCAATTTACTAGTTTTCGTCCATATGTTCAAGTCCTTTAGCATTGAGTTATTAATATTGATAGTATTGATGATTTATTTATTTTATGGAAATTCATTTCTAAAGTAAAACGAAATGAGACACTTTTGTCACTTTTCCACAATTCATTCAATAATCACGACCGGTTTCGACCCTACGGTCATTTTCAAGTGAATAACAATATAATACATGAGTAGGCAAGTACAAGTACAGAATGAAATTTATCCTAAATATGGAGTAGTGGGGATCCATTATGCTCTAGTTGGCTGTTGAGGGTAGTAAATTCTGGGTTTTTACATAGTTTGTTAATCTCCAAACTTTCCAACAAATTCATCCCTCTTCCCTTGTTACATTTATGAAGGATTTTAAGCTTGTTTAATGATATCGAGTGGTTGGTTGATTTTATGTGTTCAAATATTGGCGAATTCTTATCTGAGGAAATATGTGCCTTGAATCTAGCTTCAAAACTTCTCCCTGTTTGTCCGACATAGACTACCTGACATTCATTGCATTTGATTTGATAAATTCCTGATTGATTGAATTTATCGTTCTTTGTTTGGCATTGAATGATAATCTGCTTAAGTTGGGGCCGCTTGAGAATGAAGTAGTTATGTTGAATTTGGAAAAGTAATTACTGATTTTGTTAGAGAGTTCGCCGGTGTATCTGAGACTAGTGTATCTTTTTCCGGGGTTTGTACGATGGTATATTGTAATTGAGAGGTAATACGTTGTTCTTTGCGTTTAATGATTGTATTTAGAAAATGTTGTGTTATGTTGATATTTGAGGCAATTTTTCTGATGATATTAAGTTCAATTTGAGAATTTTCTGTCGGAAGGAGAACAGAGTAAGGTCATGGAGTTATATGCAGCTAGTTTGTGGCTTAAATAACTGAACGAGTCCATTGGAATCGATACGTCTGCGAATGTTTCCTTTCTGTAAATTTTATAAGTGAGTTGGTTATTTGAATTTGTAATGGTTAAGTCGAGGGAATTAATTGAGTTATTATTTTCTAATTCAGAAGTGAAGCTGATGTGGCAATGTATTTTATTCAGGAAATTTAAAAATTGCTGAATTTGTCTGTTTGAACCACGAAAATCAACTAAAATGTCATCTACATATGTGTACCAGAAAGTAGTGTGTTTTTTAGCGAAATCTGTGTTTAATATTGAGTTTTTTTTCTATATTATTCATGAAAATGTCAGTTAGTAGGGGGCTTAGAGATGAACCCATTGGAAGACCTGAATTTTGTTTAAAGAATTTAGATTGAAATTGAAAATAACTTTGAGATAGGCATGTTTGAAGAAGATTGTTAAATTCATTAGTTGGCGGTGTTCCATTTGAAAAAATCAAGATATGATATATTTAAAATTACAATATTCAATAATTTTTTTGGGTCACCCCTATATAAAATGAGAATAATCTATTTCAATTCATCAATAAAGTTATCCTTGGGCAAAAAGAAAACGAAAGGAAGAAAGTGTTGATCCTCACTGCCGAAGGAGCATGCGATGATGTGAGAGCCTATCTTCATGAATTTTTACGGAAAAAAAAATATTGTGACGAAACTACTCACCAAAAAAACTTATTACTTAAAGACATTATAGCAGAGTTTAGACCGCTCCTCAATCTTGTACAAAAAAGTGGTCTTCCAATTTGAAAAAACCACCCAAGATTTTTTTATAGAAAATTGGGACACCCTGTTTACTGCAAAATAAATTGCTGAAATAGATTTTTACTTTCTAAATACAATACCGTTCGAACAAAAATGAAATCTTCAAGAGTATACAAGCTACAGAGCACTGTTAAATCACCCAGTATATAATTACATATCAAATCACGTTTGACACATAATCACCGAGCAGTAGCACGGTTTCTACAAGGGAAGCAATTTGGAAACGAATTTGTTGAGTTTCACAGAGTACCTCCAGCTGGCTCTTGATGGCCGCATACAGGTGGATGCCGTTTACACCGATTTCAAAAAGGCGTTCGACCAAATATCAGGAGACTAGCAGAGGTCGGTATGGGCTGTGTACTCCCTGAGGTGGATCGGATCTTATCAGGTAGGAAGGTCTCAATTTGTTTCGTTTGAGAGGGAACGTCATCCAACATATTTCACAATACGTGGGGTGTCCCTCAGGGTTCTAATTTGGCTCCCCTCGTCTTCATAATTTATATCAAAAGTATAAGCAAATGTTTCCACAATACTGAATTTCTATTATATGCGGAAGATTTGAAAATATTTGGAAGAATTCAAGACTTGAATGATTGCAGGAGAATGCAGAGAGATCTTGACAGGCTTTATGAATATTGCTCTGCGAACAGCTTATTTCTCAACTATAGTGCTATAGGATGACTTTCACCAAAAACATTGACGCAATCGAAAACATTTACTCAATCGGTGATCAACAGCTCCAAAGAATTGATAGCATTCAGGATCTCGGAGTAACATTTGACTCTAAACTTATAATTGACCAGCATATCGATAGGGTTCTGAACAGAATGCTCAGCTTTATCCGTCGAAGTTATGGACTTCCCAGAAATAACGCAACATTTTTGAATCTTTATTATTCCTCTGTGTTCAGTAGTCTGAATTTTGCGTCCATAATACAGAATCCGCAATATAACTGTTATATTCGTAGATTGGAAAGTGTCCAAAATAAATTTATAAAATATTTAGCATATAGAAATAATATCACTATTAAAGATCATGATTATGTTGAGGCACGACAAAGATTCAAATTGATAACTCTGAATGAACGTAGGAAAATTGGTGATGTGTTTTTGTACAAAATATTGATTAACTATTTGGTGGTTCCTGAGATTTTGCAGAGTATTCCACTGAGAATATGTGATTTAATGAATCATCCAGTTACTGCCAATTCCTATGTTGCGAGAACATGTCAGGCGGCAGTTTCTTGATTTTTCCTGTTCAGACATGAATAACGCCTGGAGCATTATAAAAGCGATGCATCGCCACAGGCGTTTTTAAATCAGTTAGTTCACTGGACCGTGCAACAAGTGAATAAAAACAAGTAATCCTATTAATTTTTACATATAAAGTTATTTTTATTTTGTCAAGTGTGGTGTTGTGTTGTGTAATATTTTGTTTACTACTTTTTTTTTAATTAAGTGCCGAATACCTGCTGACTGGCAATTTCAACGGGTTGATTTTTTATGAAATGGTAAGTGTTCCCTACTTTATACTATCAACATTAACCCTTTATAGGATACTGGTTATAATTAATTTTTTTTAGCCAAGTATCTTTTTATTAATTGAGATGTCATGTACGGGTTTGAAAAAGTAACTAGTTTTATCCATAACTCGCTCAGTTTTTATGCTATTGATCTTTTCAAAAACCAGTTTGTAGGGTTTTTTTAGGGGGCTATGAGATCAAATTAGTTTAATATCTTTTTTGCCTTTATTTTTTAAAGGATTCAAGCTGAAAGGGCACGAACAATTTGTTGTTCACTCAAATATGCAAACTTTAATCGGCCATATCTTACTTAATAATAATCTGCCCTATACAGAGTTTAAAACTATTGGCTACTTTTTTTAAATTAAATTTTCTCAGAATATTTCCTACCCTACCCACATGGTGCTTATTATTGTCGTTACTTTAGTAGTTAATTCCTAATTCCCATGAGTACTAATTATTTATTTGTTTTTTCAGGATAAAAGAAAGAGGCCTTCAGGTGCGAAGTTTCGCGAGCAAAAGAAACTGAGACTACAAGAAAGGGGAAAAATGGTTGGATCTTCAAAGCATTTCTTGCAAAACAATCGAAATTTCACGGAGACTATCGATTTTACTGCGACCGAATCGTCCGAATCTCAAGATTCTAAATCCCTAATAACAATAACCGTGAGTGGGCCATCTGAAATTTCAACAGTAACATCAGGTCCTGCAACAAGTGGCAGCGGTTGTAGCAGCAAAACAGCTTCTACTGATGCAGAGCCCGGCGAAGCAATGATACCATCCTCGTCTACAGCACTTGGACAATCCACTTCAGGTAATTCAGCTTGTGTAAAAAGTTCGGTAATGTCAGCTACCGAAATACCTTCTGCAAGTGACACTTCCATGAAGGCTGTAATGAGGCTAGTATCGATATAATTCCGTCCGACCCCGGTTTGTGGCCCGAAAGAATCACCACTGAGATGGCTAGAATATTGGTTAGACGTGGTCCGCCCTTGATAGATATCAGTTTTAGCTTGCCTAGATAAAGATAAGAGAAAGTTTTCGTGGAAATACTGTGAAAAAAATCTAGCAAATGGAGAAAAAGTAGAAAGGGCTTAGCTTTCTTGCTGACAATACTTATATCAAATGAAACGTCATGCCAAATAATCATGCGACAAATAAATTGAAAACTTTGTACAGACGTTAATGCAAGACATAAAGCGAGTTCCCTCGCTTTATGTCTTGCATCAATGTGAAATGAATTATCTTCAGCTACTTCTAGAAGACTTTCGCAAACCTTAATTGAATAAACTTTAAGGGCTTTATTGCGTCAATTCTGCTGGACCATCTCGTCTCACTTAGAAGCATTAAACTTAACCCGGGGACAGTTTCTCTCCAAACGTACCACGTTTTTGTGGATGACGAAAAAAATTATTTAACTCTTGCACAAGATTAAAAAAGTTTATTGTATCACCTGACACCTTAGAAGCGACATTTACTGTTAAGTTCAAAGTATGAGCCGCACAAGGTACAAAAAGGGCTTTCGGATTTCCATCAAGAATGCGTTTTTGAAGCCCAACATGTTTTCCCTTCATATTTGTCCCATTATCATCACCTTGTCCCCTAATGTGTTTTAATTCTAAATTTAATTTTTCAAATTTTCTATCACAAATATATATATATATATATATATATATATATATATATATATATATATATATATATATATCCTTCTCCTGTAGTGTCCAGTATTGGATTAAACGCAATAAAACTTTCCTCTTAACTTCTACCTTTTTTGAAGTGGTGTTGAAGGACAGGACAACATATATTAGAACAAGACTAATTTGCTCAATATAACTAGTGTCTGGTGTACAATCTAATATTATTGAAAAATATTTTGAACTGCGAACCATTTCTAAAATATTATTTATTACTTTGGACGACAAAAATTCAATTATTTCATTCTGTATTTGCACGCCTAAATAATGAGTCATTTTAACAGATTTTTTGAGGGAGTTATACACTCGGCTAACGTGATGTCTCAACATTGAATCAAGAGAGGCAATCATCTCAACAGCTTTTAGAAAATTTCCATTATGATGTTCGAAAAGCAATTGAGAAGAACCTTGAAATGCCAAGTATTGTGTAGATAAATACTTAACAATCGCAATAATTCTTTCCAACACGTCTCGCCAATAATTTTTTTCCGTTTCTAAAATTCTCAGATGATGAGCATTAACAGTCAAAGATGCCTCCAATATTTTTTTTAAATTTACCCAAGTGTTTATATAACTGTTGTGTAAAATTGACGTTTCGTGTCGCTTAATTAGCACAGGCACGTGTTGCCAATCAGATAGTCCATTTGTATCACAAAAAGTGTTAGGAGTTTTACATTTACAAAACAACACTCAACAAAAACAAAATACAGAATCTTTAGAAATAGAGTAAATAAGCCAAGCCCTTTCGACTTTTTCTCCATATGCTAGATACCTTTCAAAGTATTTGCACGAAAACTTTCCTCATCTTTATTACTAGGAAAGCTAAAACTGATGTCTATCAAGGGCGGACCACGTTCAACCAATATTCTAGCCATCTCATTGGTGATTCTTTCGGGCCACAAACCGGGGTCGGACGGAATTATATCGATACTAGCCTCATTACAGCCTTCATCGAAAGTGTCACTCGCAGCAGGTATTTCGGTAGCTGACATTACCGAACTTTTTACACAAGCTGAATTACCTGAAGTGTTCAAGTGCTGTAGACGAGGATGGTGTCATCGCTTCTTCGGGATCTGCATCAGTAGAAGCTGTTTTGCTGCTACAACTGCTGCCACTTGTAGCAGGACCTGATGTTACTGTTGAAATTTCAGATGGTTCACTCACGATTACTGATATTACGGATTTGGAATCTTGAGATTCGGACGATTCGGTCACACCACCATCGATAGTCTCCGTGGAATCCCGATTGTTTTGCAAGAAATGCTTTGAAGATCCAACCATTTTCCCCCTTTCTTGTAGTCTCAGTTTCTTTTGCTCGCGAAACTTCGCACCTGAAGGTCTCTTTCTTTTATCCTGAAGAAACAAATAAATAATTAGTACTCATTGGAATTAGGAATTAACTTCTAAAGTAACGACAATAATAAGCAAAATGTGGGTAGGGTAGGAAATATTCTTAAAAAGTTAACTAAGTAGCCAATAGTTTTTAACCCTTTTTAGGGCAGAATATTATTAAGTAACATATGGCCGATTAAAGTTTGCATATTTGAGTAAAAAGCAATTTGTTCGAGCCGTTTCAGCTTAAATCCTTTGAAAAATAAAGACAAAAAGATATTAAACTAATTTGATATTATAGCCCTTAAAAAATCTACAAAATTGTTCTTTAAAAGATCAATAGCATAAAACTAAGCGAGTTATGGATAAAACCAGTTACTTTTTAAACTCGTACATGACATTTCAATTAATAAAAGATATTTGGCTAAGAAAAATTAATTATAACCAGTATGCTATAAAGGGTTAATGTAGATAGTACAAAGTAGGGAACACTTACCATTTTATAAAAAATCAAGCCGTTGAAATTGCTGTCAGCAAGTATTCGGCACTTAATTTAAAAAAAAAGTAGTAAACAAAATAATACACAACACAACACCACACTTGACAGAATAAAAATAACTCTATATGTAAAAATTAATAGGATTACTTATTCACTTGTTGCACGGTCCAGTGAACTGATTTAAAAACGCCTGTGGCGATGCATCGCTTTTATAGCGCTACATGCGTTATACATGTCTGAACAGGAAAAATCAAGATACTGCCGCCTGACACGTTCTCGCAACACAGGAATCGGCAGTAACTGGATGATATACTAATAAAGTTTCGTGTGTATTTATATCTAATCCTATTTAATTTCTCAACTTTTATTTTAATATTTTTTTTGGACCCTGGGTTTTGGCGCCTCTGAAGGAAGGCGCCCGTGTACATTGCACACTTTGCACATATGGTTTCGGGAGCCCTCATCCTGTATCTCGGAAATGAAGCATTTCCGAATATGGAAATATTCAATTATTCATATTTTTAAGAAAATTATTTCCAGTTTCAAATATGGATACATAATCCAGAATACCGTGCATACACATATATCAATTCAATAATTCACTCATGACTCTTTGATTTCGAATTATATTTATACTAATTCAATTTCAACAGGTGAAGTGAATAATAGATTGTTCAAAAAAGTAGTCCCTAAAGAGTATATCGGTTTTCCATTTTCACGTAAAATTATGGCTCACAGCTGTTTCTCCAAACTATTACAAATTAGAGAACCAATAAATATAAGAAGTGTTCATTTGAAGATTTCAAAATTTTTCAATTAATTAGGAGGATTGACTTAATACCAGACATAGACGTTGATTTTGAGACTAACAGGGTATCAAATAGATCGATTCAATTGGTCCATGCAATAAACTGATTGTTTCAGTAACACATCTATAGCTACAAAAAGTTGGTTTATATAATATGACTCTTGACCAGTCTCCATCATCGATATTTCGATATATTTCCATGAACCCGCCTAGGTGGAATAAACATCACATCCTAACTTTCTGTTATTTTTGCTGATGGAAAAAATGATGTGCTTGAGGTCAAGTTTTCACAAATACACTTTTTTGAAACCTTTATATAGTTTTTACATCACTAGATCTACGTGACTATGCCATATCACGTAAACCTAGAGAAATATCATTGGAATGACTGTTATCGTAAATCGTACTAAACTAAAATAACCAACTTTCAGAATGTCTGTGGTAACTCTGGAAAAACCAATTCAGCATATCGGATTAGCAGATTGGCAAGCAAAACAATGGCAAAACCAGCAGACGAATGATACACGTCGTGACGACGCCTTCAATTTACGCCACGAGAGTCGCCAATTGCGGAATGAAACACGTATAAGAACAGACTGGGACACTTATCACAACAACGTCCGCTTAGCTGACAGGGTATGTATGCAGATATTATAGCGAGACGAACTAAGCTGATCATACAGGGTGCTTCAACGAAAACTAAACAGAGGCTTTCTCTACCAAGATATTAATTTCTGATCAAAACGCAAAAACAGGTCAATTTTTGTTTCAAGGAGGACATCTTTTGGGGTACAAAGCTTGCCTGAAATATCAACCCCCTAAGCGGGGGTTGCAATCCTTGAACATTTTGAATATGGAAGATGGGTCGAGTGATAACTCAAAAGAAAGGTGGTATCTTTGTCTACATCGCCTTCAACGAATTGTAAAAGATAAAGGGTGAGCAACTGAAAGATAGAGAAGACTATTTCCCTGAGACCTTTCAAGTTTCAGTGAGGTAAAATGGAACAGATCCATGCTGATTAATGGAAGTCATCATCAATTACCATCCTAATCTCGAATTTCAACCCCTAGAGCAGGGGTGACCACCCTTGAAAATTTGGAAGAGGATAAATGGGTCGAGTGATACCCCGAAAGAAATAATGCTTTGTCTGCATTCCCGTGAACGAATTTTCATTTTTGAATGAAAACTGTAGAAGACACAGAGTGAGCTACTGTAAAATAGAGGCGACTATCTATCGCCCTGAGCTATTCAAGTATTAATATTATGTGAATGGTGTTTCGGATATGACAGCCTTTGATCTGGAATGAATCTGTTCCATTTTTTTGCACTAATACTTGAATAGCTCAGGGCGATAGATAGTCTCCTCTATTTTTCAGTAGCTCACTCTGTATCTTCTACAGTTCTCAATCAAACATGAAAATTCGTTCACGGGGATGCAGACAAAGATAATACCTTTCTTTCGAGTATCACTCGACCCATCTACCCTGTCCCAAATTCTCAAGGGTGGTCACCCCTGCTCTAGGGGTTGAAATTCGAGATGAGAATGGTACTTGATGATGACTGCCTATCTTTCAGTTGCTCACCCTGTATCTTTTACAGTTTCCAATTAAAAATGGAAATTCGTTCAAGGCGATGTAGACAAAGATGCCACTTTTCTTTTGAGTTATCAGTCGACCCATCTTTCATATTCAAAATGTTCAAGGATTGCAACCCCCGCTTAGGGGGTTGATATTTCAGGCAAGTATTGTACCCCAAAAGATGTTCCCCTAAAACAAAAATTGACCTGGTTTTGCGTTTTGATCGGAAATTAATAACTTGGTAGATATAGCATCTGTTTAGTTTTCGTTGAAGCACCCTGTATACGTTCCAATGTTTCTTCAGTCACCTTACAAGTAAATCGCAGCATGTGTGGCAGCTGCTTCTTAGAAACGTATACAAGCAAATTTTACCTGAGATGAAAATTCGGTTTGTTAAGCCGACCATACACGTTGAAATTAGGGAATGCAATCTCGCATCAAAATATCAATCTCGGTATTCGCGAGATTCAGGAATTCTAATCTTGCGAAATCTCGGTCTTGTACGAGATCTCGCATTGTAAAGATATGATCATCAAAAATGTACGAAAATTCCTATCATTTATATTTCTATTGGCTCTAAGTGTTCTTCAGGAGCATAATAGAGAAATAAAATATCAAGCTAACCTGTTATTTATTCAAAAAGTAACATATTATTCTGAAACTTGAAAATAACTCCTCAAAAAGCATAAAGTAACTAGGGTTTCATCTGCCAGCCGACTCCGAATGATGCATGCCAGATTACCAGGTGAGTAAAACGCCCGTTCTGCCTCGACACTTGTTGGTACTACAGATAAAAGATATTGGTGAGCGAACTGTAGATTTTGTCCTTTTGACCCTCCTGACTCGTACAAATTGATTTCTTTCTTCAAAATCATATCAAGTGACGATGACAAAGGTGCCACACGTTTTTGCGAACGCACTTTTAATACCATTTCCAATTCCTCATCAAGACTAAGAGAAGCGTTCGCCATTTCAGGATCCAAATTTTTTTCACTGCAGCTAATGGAATTGAATCGTCATCATCACTTTCATTCATGGCTTCATCTGCAATTGTAGATGTAGAGGGTTTGTTTGTATATTGACTGCAATACTGTCATCTTTGGTACCGTTCTTGTGTAATCTTCCGATTAACTTTATTATTTCTTTTTTGATTGAAGATTTTGGATACAGTTTGAAAGTTTGATCATTAGCAGATTGATTGAAATATACGTCGTATTAGACAGGGCCTGTCAAATAATACAATGCTGCGGTCATAAATGTTCGGCGTTCATTAATCCGAGCCCTCATGGATTCAATAAGCTTTTGAGCTACTGGTGTTCCGAGTTCTTCTAACTTTTTTCACCATAAATTGCAGAATAGTTTCGGCAGTTAACAAGTCTTAATTTCGACGACATAGTACTTCCACTGCCAGTTTTATAGGCTGAAATATGAGTTCTAAATCTGATAAAGCACGATATTCTTCGTCTGAGAAACTATGATTTGTATTCGATCCAAGATTGCAATCAATCAACGCTTTGCTCACACATTGCTTCATTTTGAATGTGGAAATCATATCTGCAAGAAGAGACCAGCGTGTTTCGCAGTCTAGCACGAGTTGCATATATATATATATATATATATATATATATATATATATATATATATATATATATATATATATATATATATAAAAGTTTGACTACTTGTCTTACTTTTTTGATAAGGTGTTTAAATTCTGGCACTAAGTCAACTTCATCTACAATGGGTAATCTGCAGTCAAATTCATCATTATCAATAATGTCATCATATTCTTTATCGTCAGACTCCTCCACATCTGACTGAGCTACAACTGTGTCTTTTGTACTTTCTTTCTGCGTTTCGGTTCTACGTTTTGATTTATAAATCATATCTATAACTCCCAACTGAATGCCGTGAGCGTAGCATAGCTGGTGAAGAGGATTCATGAGTCGCCCAACCTTCACCATTACACTGGCCCCATCTGTAGTAACAGCTACTATATCTTCATCTAATGACAAGCCATATTCTGATAATTTCTTCAAAATAGTTATGCAACTCTCTGCAGGCATGCTTCCTACTCTGTGCACAAGACCCAAATTCCAGAAAAAATGTTTAATCTCTGAAAATGTATGAACATTCACATTCATGAAGCGAATGTTTTTGCATAAAGTCCATTCATCGAAAGTAAGGCTGAATCTATGGTTATTCTTTCTTAGATTCATAAGATCCTGCGAAACTTTCATTTTCAAACTCATGCCATAATCCATAACAATCTGTTTTATGGAGTTAGGCGATGCAGGTAATTTGTAGTCACTAGTCGCAAATAATTTTCTCAACTCTTTCGACGTGCAAAAAGATCTAAAAGTCATGCCATATTTAGAAATCATCCTTGAAATTCTTTCCTCCATAGAAACTTTTTGTAGGGACGAAAAGTAATCAGATATTTTCGGCCACTTCGTACTGATTGGAGGAGGTAGCCTTACTGACGCGGAAGCATTGATCAGCATTGAAAAATTTGATGGAACCATAGTCATGTTTTCTGTCACTTTTTTATGAGAAGTATAAATTTTGTGCTTGGACAGTTAATGTACATGTAAGCCTTTGGGAGATCGTGTCGTTGTTTTCAAAATAGACTTACACAATTTGCATAGGGCAGTTTGTTCATCCTCTGCCTTCAAAAAGTATTTCCATACTTCTGATCCACTTTGAAACTCTTTATAAACTACCTTTGCTGTCATTTTACACAAAACGAATAAACCGAGAGAACTTAAACACACAAGGAACAATTTTCAACTGTTATTGGAATAGTTTATGAATCTGCAGATTGCCATGCACTGTGACACGTCCAGGCTCGCAATACAATGACAAATTTACGACAACCGGAAAACGTCTCTCGCCATACTCATCCCTATCGCTCTGTGGCCCTAGCGCCACGTGTTGCGGCCGGGAATAGGTACATTGTTTACATAAGTCAACAACAACATGTGAAAGCACTGAAAGTTAACCAAAATTGACATAATGCCAATCTTGCAAATCTTGCGAGATCGCGCATGATTTTGGGTGCGAGATTGATCTTGCAGAATAGGTGCGAAATGAAGATAGGTGCAAGATGAAGAGTAGCTTTTTTGCGTTAATCAGAAACTTCAAAAACAGAGTCATGAAGAAGAAAAAGTACACCTCAGATAACTATTAGAATGAAAAACGCTCCCCAAATAACCAAATTTGAAGTTAGTAGAAATGGATCTCAAAATAATCAATAAAAACAACTTGTTGATAGTATTGATGATCTATTTATTTTATGGAATTTCATCTTCAAAGTAAAACGAAATACGACACTTTTGTCACCTTTCCACAATTTACTCAATAATCACGACCGGTTTCGACCTTACGGTCAATTTCAAGTGAATAACAATATAAAAGACGGGTGGGTGAGTACAAGTACAGAGTGAAATTTATTCTAGATATTGAGTAGTGGGGATACATTAAGTTCTAGTTGGCTGTTGAGGGTAGTAAATTCTGGGTTTTTACATAGTTGGTTAATCTCCAAACTTTCCAACAAATTCATCCCTCTTCTCTTGTTACATTTATGAAGGATTTTAAGCTTGTTTAATGATATCGAGTGGTTGGTTGATTTTATGTGTTCAAATATTGGCGAATTCTTATCTAAGGAACTATGTGCCTTGAATCTAGCTTAAAAACTTCTCCCTGTTTGTCCGACATAGACTACCTGACATTCATTGCATTTGATTTGATAAATTCCTGATTGCTTGAATTTATCGTTCTTTGTTTAGCATTGAATGATAATCTGCTTAAGTTGCTTGAGAATGAAGTAGTTATGTTGAATTTGGAAAAGTAATTACTGATTTTGTTAGAGAGTTCGCCGGTGTATCTTTTTTCCGGGGTTTCTACGATGCTATAGAGAACATGATTTCATGCAAAAAAATTCAAAAAGCAATCCAGGAAGTATTTCCAAGTATAAAAAGTTCTAACACAAAATACAACAGCTTAACTTTAATTGGTAATTTTAGTTTGAAATTAAAATTATTCCTACCGCATTATAAGTTCAATATGGCATTCCGAACTGATAATTCTTTAGGCCGACATATCAAAAACTGCAAAACTAAAATTGTTAAAGGTAATAAATCCGGTGTTTATAAACTGTCTTGGGGGGATTGTAATAAAATTTATATTGGTAGAACTTTCAGAAATTTCAAAGTTAGATTATCCGAGCACAAACGTAGTTTTAATTATCATAAATCAGATTCCCATTATTCTAATCAATTACTCGAAGAAAACCATAACTTTAATGATAATTTCAAAATTTACACAATGAAAATAATAGACAAAAACTCAATCTATAGAAAATTTTAGAGATTAACAAGGAAAAGAATTCAGGTAGGTTAGGTTAGATTTAGTTACTTAATAGTCAATTATATTGAATCCTTCTCCATTACACAATCTTTTCAATTCATAAAGTAAGTAACTCCGATGGGTTTTCCACCATACCCTTTGTACTTGTACCTAATGTATTAATAAGTAGGAAATAAGAATATTATATAAGGAATAACTCTGTTCATTAGTTTGTATCTATCTGATGAAGCTACAGTGTGGTGAAACCGGCCATGGTTTTGTTAATATAGTAAAAATCTAAATATCATAGTTTTATTTCATTTGAAGAAAAAATTGACAATTGTTTAAAGAAGATTTTTAAATAATCAATTCCTGGTACTTTTTCGACAAAATCTATTGGAAAGTTTTGTTATTTCTGTCTGGTAACTGAACTTCTTGACTTGAATGAAAACCAAGACGCCAGACAAAAATAGTAATATTTTCCCGTTTTCTTGGTTTTTTTGTATTGTTTCTGCTCCAGAACCAGTTAATGAAATTCAATTGTGGAAAGATTAAGTTAAAAAATTATAGTAGGAATTCCACACATGATGAGCTATAATTTGTTGTGGCAGTTAATTTTTAATCCTACTGGAATTTCTCGATAGGTTACCGAGCTTTACAGATGGAGAGATATGATTCAAGCCTGCTTAGACCGGGTAAATTCGGAGATCAACGCACTAAAAGACGAGAAATTCTCGACGGAGAGAGAAATAGACGCACTAGGGATTCCCCTTGGAGTTGTCTCGGAGTGCATATCCATGAGGGACAACAGACTCGGGGCCGAGCTCACCTACGACGATGCAGACACAGAATTGAAGAAGGTAACTTTATGAAAAATTACATACAATCGACGTCAATAGTATAGGGTGCGCCAGAGAAAACCGGACTACTTTCTATCCGTTATAACTTTCGCAATTTTAGAGCTAGATCATTCGTTTTTGCTTCAATGGAAAACCAAAGGATTAGGTTTCTCATAAATTGTATCGAAATTTCACTTCCGGTGAAATCCGATATGAATGACTCTTTCGAAAATGAGCAACATTTCAAGGTCACTGGAACGTTTTTTGTTTCACCGAAAATCGAATGCGGCATTCAGTCGATAATTCAGTCTTTTCGAAACAATTTGACATATTGATCTCAAAAATATACCAAGAATTGGTAAAAAAGCAGCGTGATGAATTTTTTTCATTCTGATTTTCAGCTGAAATCGAAATATTTTTTTCACCTCATTTTGTTGGCACTCCTGAAATTGTTGTGTTTTTCATGAATGTCCTAGGAAGATAAAGAACCATTCTTTACTAAAACCAATCTAGAATTTGATTTCCGTTCGAATTCAAAATGGCTGACTTCCTCAAATATTGACAATTTTCCCCGCGCAATAAAAATGTTTTCGCGGTCGTAATGAATCAACTGCGCAATTCAATCACTAGATTGAACCTTTCCCAACATTTTGAGGGGTCGAACTCGAATATTGTTTAAGAACTCGAATATTGTTTAAGAATTGTGCCAATTGTCGTCAATAATATTTCTCTTTTCCACCATCATATGCACCTCCCGTTGTGAAACCTCTGAACATAGACTGCATGCATTAACTCTATGATAAACAAGAAATAATGAAATATCATCGAGTTTTAGACGACATCTGGTTTGAACTCGAATTTTATCTTGGTGTTGCTTGTTTTCGACGTTTGGAATTGTTAACAAAGGTTTTAACAAATAAGGATAAGAATTTCATTGAACGTTTATTTGTGCGTGGCTATGCTGCTAAGCAAATATTACGTCAATTTCCAGCACCTAATTACAAAAGAAGTACAATCTATGATTTTGAAGAAAAATTTCGGACAACAGGGTCATCTGGAAGAAGACCAGGTAATGTGGCAGCTAGAACTGTTAGAACACAGGTATTTTTCATAATCTGTTTCAAGTATCAAATCAACATTTTTTGTATTACACACTTAATTGCCAATTTCAGGATAACATTCAGCGAATTGCTGCATTAGCAGTCAGCCCTATCAGAATTCCAGGAACCAGCTTGACTGTTTCCCAAATATCTCAGAGATCCCAAATCCCAAAAACCTCTGTGAGAAGAATAATGAGACACGATTTGGGTCTTAAGTATTCTCGGAGGCACTATAATTTTCAATTGACTCAAGCTGTCAAAGAGCGCAGATTCGAGCGATGCAGAAATTTATTGAATAGATTTAGACCACGTGGACAAATCGAAAATATCTGGTTCAAAGACGAAAAAATTTTCAATGTTGCCCCACCTAAAAACAACCAGAATGACAGAATTTGTGTTCCGACGAATGTGCCTTTAATTCGTTTGCAGAAGGAAAGACAAAAATTTTCCAGGCATGTAATGGTCTCTACCGGTATTTCGAGAAACTTTAAATCAAACATCATTTTTATAGAACAAGGTATAAGATTAGATTCGAAAAATTGTCACATAATTCTCGATCAAATGTTACCAACTATTGAGGCGTCATCTCCTCAGTTCACTTTCATACAGGTGAACGATTGCTGTTTTTGTATGACATGAATAAGTACAGTTGCCACCAGCTGAAAATGAACGGATGAGAAATTGAGTAGTTTTTGGATGATTTTTATTGGTTCAAATCTTAAAAAACAAGTACTGTGTTTTAAGGAATTTTACTTAATAATTGCGATTCGTAACGCGTTTCACTACACCGTAGCTTCTTCAGACGAATGATTATGCAGAAAAATATAAATGAGAATATAACTATAAATGTTCTTGAGTAATTAAAAGCTTATTGGTTGATTCTTCTTAAGTGGTTATTTATGACAGGTATATCAATAAAATTAAGGAATAGATTGCTCCCCGAAAAGATTCAATAGAGGTGAAGGGCTTAAATCGACTTGTTCATTGATGAGTCTACCTGAGTGTTTGTATTTATTTATTTCTAAAGTTTCCCAAAGATCTACCTTCAATATTTATCATCTGTATGCAAAATTTCAAACTGTGGGTCGAAAGAATGATTATTTTCTAAGAGATGATTCGCGTAATTTGAATCTGATTTTTATTTGAAAAACTGCGTTTATGTTCCGATATTCTAATATTAAAATTTCTATGTGTTCTACCAATGTAGAAATTATCACAGTCATTGCAATTCAATCTATAAACACCTGATTTATTGTTTTTACCTGGTTTGGTTTTATTATTTTTTATATATTTGCCTAAATTATTATTAGTTTTGAAAGCTATGTTGAAATTATTGCTACTTAAGAATGATTTCAGTTTCTCACTTATAATGCCAACGTAGGTTAAGGTGTTGAATTTTGTTTCAATTTATCGACAGGGTAAACTTCATTCAATGCGATTCTACTTTGTTTTTATTGAAAATATTATTTATTAGTTTGGGATTGTAACCATTATTTTTGGCTATTTGTTTAATCAAATTTAGTTCTTTGTTGAAATTTTCTGGTGATAGCGGGATGTTAATCAATCTATGAATATAACTATTGAATGCTGACATCCATATCAACATAAAATGTCAGCATTCAATAGTTTATTCATAGATTGATTAACATCCGCTATCACATTACAGAAAATTTCAAGCTTTCCAAACTAAAAGAACTAAATTTGATTAAACAAATAATAAAATAATAGATTGAATTGTAACTGTGATAATTTCTACATTGGTAGAACACATAGAAATTTTAATATTCATATGAACATAAACGCAGTTTTCAAATAAAAATCAGATTCAAATTACGAATCATCCTTAGAAAATAATCATTCTTTCGACCCACCATCTATTGAAGGTAAAACTTTTCGGGAGCAATCTATTCCTTAATTTTATTGATATACCTGTCATAAATAACCACTTAAGAAGAATCAACCAATAAGCTTTTAATTACTCAAGAACATTTATAGTTATATTGTCATTTATATTTTCTGCATAATCATTCGTCTGAAGAAGCTACGGTGTAGTGAAACGCGTTACGAATCGCAATTATTAAGTAAAATTCCTTAAACACAGTACTTGTTTTTATTATTGATAATGGAATTTTACCAAGTAAAAGCCTCCCAAATTCAAAGGTTCAAATCTTCTTTGGAATTCTACAATTATTTCCATATTCTTCTGACAACGTTTGTAAAAGAAATAAACAACCAGTACTATATCACAAAAAAACGCTACTTACTCTCAAATGGCCGTCAGTGTACAGGGTGTCCCAAATTAGATGTATCCAAATGAAATCTATTACAAATGATTTTAGGATGGAGCCAGATGTCATAACAGTCACTACACTATGGATTATCTAAGCGTAGACGATATCATCGAACCAGAACAATGACCCCCAAATAGTCGACTATTTTATGTGGGGTAATTTGGAATAAATGATGTATAAAAATGGTATGATTTTCAAAGATTGTGGGCGCTGAGGCAAAAATTCAAGAACGTTGGAACAATCTTGATCAAGAAGTAATTTCGAGATCCATAGAGAGCTGGAGAAGACGGGTGCAGATGGTTGTGTATGCCAATGGAGGTCATATTCTATTCTGAGTACTTAATTCTTTTTGTTGAATGTTTTTACTCATGTAATTTATTGAACAAAATCATGTCGTATTATTATTCTCGCTGATGTTTTGATCTTCTTCCTAATGACCCTGTTGTCAAGCTGGCTCGGTGGCGTACGGGATATGATGCTCGTCTACTGCGCAGAGTTACCTGGGTCAATCCCCACAAAGTCGGTGCGATTTTTCGGATTCTGGGAATCGCTTGAGTGTCCATCTTTCGGAGGAGATGTAAAGCTGTCGGTCCTGTCTAACAAAGATGTGTTGGACATTAAAGATCCCTTCCCTCGACACGAGAGGGAAGGGGGGCTGGAAATTGGCGTAATATTTGCCTAGCAGTATAGCCACGCACAAATAAACATTCAATGAAACGCTTATCATCATTTGTTAAATCTATTGTTAACAATTTCAAACGTCAAAAACAAGCAACACCAAGATAAAATTCGAGTTCAAACCAGGTGTCATCCAAAACTCGATGACATTTTATTATTTTTTGTTTATCATAGAGTTAATGCGTACAGTCTATGTTGAGAGGTTTCGCAACGGGTAGTGCATATGATAGCATAGAGAAACATTATTGACGACAATTAGCACAATTCTGAATCAATATTCGATTTCGAACCCTCAAAATGATGGAAAAGGTTCAATCTGGTGATTGAATTACGCAGTTGATTCATCACGACCGCAAAAACTTTTTTAATTCGCGGGGAAAATTGTTAATATTTGAGAGAACATCCATGAAAAACACAACAACTTCAGGAGTGCCAACGCTATGAGGTGAACAAAATATTTCGATTTCAGCTGAAAATCAGAATGAAAAGAATTCTTCACGCTACTTTTTACTAATGCTTGCTATATTTTTAAGATCAATAGATCAAATTGTTTCGAAAAGACTGAATTATCGACTGAATGCCCCATTCGATTTTTGGTGAAAAAAAAAACGTTTCAATCCAGACAATATGTCGGATTGTTCAGAAAAGGAAGAAAAACGTTCCAGCGATCTTTAAATATTGCTCATTTTCGAATGAATCAGCCATATTGGATTTCAACGGAAGTGAAATTTTGATACGATTTCTGAAAAACCTAGTCCTTTGGCTTTCCGATGAAGCGAGAACGAATGATCTAGCTCTAGAATTGCGAAAATTATAAATAATAAAAAATGTCTCTGGCGCACCCCATATAACACACAACTTCGTTTCACTTTACATCTATCGAAAAAATTAACTGTTTTAGCGATATTCGCGTTTTTCCTGAAGAAAAATTTTCTCTTCTAGAGTTTTCCACATGGAAATGTAAATTCCCTCCCGGATGATCAGGGTCAAAAATTTATAGGTAACTTCAATCCCGAAAATTTTAGGATCCGTTAATCCTATAGGTACATTCGTTTCCTCGATATAAGCACAAGAAGTTGGTTGTTGAATGGAATGCAGAATTTGAAATATTTACACAAATTTATTGATAATGCTAGATTGGCGACCAAATCGAAGTTATACATTATTGAAATAACAACTTATATTTTCATTATGACCACAATGGAATGAACAACATTTAATTGAATGAAAACGACTAATTGACTTCTTACAACCATTATCCATCATTTCTGAAAAGAATTTAGCGATTCTTAAAATTTTTAATATGTATCTTATTTACTAATTGAACACTTTGAATCTTGATGATAAAGTTTAGATATGTTGAACAATAATTTTTATTCCACGAGCATCACTGAATGTAATAATTCTGAAATCATTTTTAATAATAGATTTTGAGCATTCCCTGTTTGAATAATTATTCTAAAACACTTGGCTGATGTGTTTTTTGTGTTTTTTCATTCTACAGGGTGTTTTGTGAGGAACTTTTCTAAGTAAGTAGTGAGAACTTAGTAATGTACTCGAAACGCTCTATTATTTCTGAATTTGCACCTTATTTTACGATATACAGGCTGTGTTGTGAGATTTGTACGAAATATCAATGATCCATATTTCCTGAACTATCGATCCGATTTCATTAAAATTTTGAAGGACCATGACATGGGCGATCTTATTGAAACTTTGACGTAGCAACGAAAAAGCTGGACCGTACTAGAAACAATTGAGTCTTTTCGGATATCGAATTACACCATTTCAGGGATCCAGGAATTAGGGCACGTTCTGTCCGTTGATCCCTGAAAGTTTTTGTCCTCAAAAACTTAATATCGTTAGGCGTTTTCACATTCATTTATTCGAAGAAAAAAATTATCCAGTATCGACTGTAATCCTGTCAAAATTTTTTCGCAAGTTTTCCTATAAATTACTCAAGATCCACGAAGAAGTATTATATGGGCGATGTCAACCCAAATTATTGGGTTCATAATGAATCTAGAACATCTACCATATATATCGTAATCGGCATCATTTAGAAGACCGAACCTGGCCATCGGGGCTCTCTCAAAACTCAACAAAACAATTCAATCTCAACTGAGATTGACTTGTTTTGTTGAGTTTTGAATATTTTTCCAAGGATAAATGCGATTATACTTAAAAATTGGCAAGCAAGAACAAGGTGGAAGTGATAATGCTTCAGAAGATTCACACTGCGACGGAAGAACATCTCCGCGAAAGAGGAAATATCTCAGGTTATGTACTATTTGATTATCTCCTTAATCCTATTTATGGCCTTTCTTGCTATGTAAAATCTTCATCATTTTCTTAGATTCAAGTGGTAAATAGTATATATACTATATATATAGTATAGTAGGTATATTTGATGAAATATTTTTTTTCCATTGTTACTGATTTTTCCTGTCCCAGATCCTTCCTTTTCACCCTTGTCTTCTGGAAATCATGGAGTGCAAGATGAGAATGTTAGAAAAATGTTTAATACTCTTTTTGTACTCACGACACTAACACAACATAAACAGACAAGCTAGTGCAATAGCGACAGGGAAACGAGTTTTTTCCACAGGTTTTTTCACTCGTTTATTGAATCATACTCAAGATAGTATGGTTTCCCTGTTACATTTCCTGTGCTCACACTTAAGGGGCAATCGTAGGAGGCATGATGCGAGTTTGGATGCCAGATTAAGGAACAGGCATGGTTTGTTTTTTCCGCTGGTATTCTATTCATTCGCTTGTTTTCACGATTTTATTATTTCTGACGCACCAAAATTTTAAAAATAAACATTTATCGTTAATACAATTATTCGAATTTTTGTAAATCCTCTCTCTTTTCAAAAGAATATATATATATTTATATAAATATATATATATATATATATATATATATATTCATAACTTTTGGTTCAAGAAATTCTCTTGCGTTCATGAAAAATTGGCTGAATATTTTTCATTTATAATAAAGAACCCTCAGCTACTCCTTTATTTTTCACACAAGGAATTACTTATTTAAAACCGAAAAGTGATAATACTATTGATCCGTCACAATATAGACCAATTACTTGCCTTCCAACAATATATAAAATTCTAACTGCATGTATTACCCAAAAATTTATGCACATTTGGAGAATTATAATATTCTTTCCGAACATCAAAAGGATGTAGAAAAAACACCTTGGTACTAAAGAGCAACTTGTAATTGATTCTGTTGCTTTGAATCAAGCTCAAACTAAGAAGAAATATTCATACAGCCTTCATTGATTACCAAAAGGCTTTTGATAGTTCTCCCCATTCATGGCTTCAAGAAATTTTGGAAATTTATAAAATTGATAAGACACTTCGTCATTTTCTTGAATTTGTAATGAAAAATTGGAGAACCAATCTTCATTTAATTATTTCAAAACAATCGTTAAAATCCGAAGTAATTCCAATCAAAAGAGGCATTTTTCAAGGTGATTCTTTAAGTGCTCTTTGGTTTTGTCTTTGCCTCAATCCATTATCTCATGAATTAAATGCTACTAGTTTCGGCTTCAAAATAAAGAGTCTATTAACTGAATTCAAATTAAGTCACTTAATTTATTTAAATGATATTAAATTATATGCCGGAACCAGATCTCATTTAAAAAGTCTACTTGAGATTACTTTCAACTATTCCAATGATATTCATATGAAATTTGGGCTTCCAAAATGTAAAAATCTTTCTATTGAAAAAGGAAAGATCACCTCTGATTATATAAAGATTTCCAATATCGAAATCGAGCCAATGCATCAAGGAGATACATATAAATATCTTGGATTTTGTCAAGAGAAGACAATTAACCATAGCAGCACTAAAGAAAATATTAGAAGTTCATATTACAAAAGACTTAGAATTATCATCAAGAGTTATTTAACTAGTAAAAACCTTTTCAGAGCTATCAACTTCTATGCTGTTCCTATTCTTACATCTTCTTTTGGAATTATTAAATGGTCTAAAACTGATCTAAATGAATTACAATGCCAAACGAGGAAAATGCTCTGTAAATATCATAAGCACCACCCAAAGTCAGCTGTTCAGAGAGTTACACTACCTAGACAGCTTGGAGGTCGTGGATTAATTGCTTTGAATAATCTTCATAGTAAACAGATTTTTCATCTACGTTCCCATTTTCATGATAAACAGAGAACGTCTAAATTACATGATATTGTTGTTGCTTCAGATTATAATCTTACACCTCTGAACTTGACAATGCAAAAGGTAGATTTTGATATATTTGATGATAATTCTAAAAGAAAGTTGGATGCAGAAGGAATTACACGGAAAGCACCTAAAGAATTGAAAAATGATTATATTGATGAAATTGCATCGAATAATTGGTTAGTATCTGGAGAATTGTTTGCTGAAACAGAAGGCTTGGCAATTGCAATCCAGGATCAGGTTGTTTTCACGAGGAATTATAGAAAACACATCATCAAACAAAATATAGATGATTCTTGCCGTAGATGTTTCTGTTCTTCAGAAACAGTTTTTCATATATTATCATCTTGCTCAGTCCTTGCTTCAACAGATTATTTAAAAAGACATAATGCCGTCGCTAATATTATTCACTTTAATCTAGGAATTAAACATGACCTAATTCCCAAAAGAAAAAATTTCACAAATATGAACCTGAGATTATTTGTGAAAATGACAAATATAAACTTTATTTTGATAAAACAATTCTTTGCAACAGAGCTGTAAAACACAATAGACCAGATATCGTTCTTAATGATAAACAGAATCAAATAACATATATAATTGATATTGCTATACCCGACACATAATATACAAAACAAATACAATGAAAAATTTCTAAATATATGATGCTTGGCGACGAGATTAAAAAATGTGGAAAATGAAGAAAATATTTATTCTACCGATTATTATTTCTACAACAGGCGTTATTCCTAGAAATCTTCACAAAAGTATTGAGATTTTGGGTCTGAAGAAAAATTTGTTTGAACAGTTACAAGATAACAGTCATCAAATCTTGTAATATTCTTCGTAGGTTTCTTTCCGAAAATAATAATGAGGTAGAGTCATAGGTTTTCTCTTTAGTTTATACTGCTCAGAATCTCATTTCATATTTTATTTATTTGTTTATATCGATGTAATATAATTAACTGACAATTTTCTCATATTTATATTCAGAGCAGTATTCTATTCGATCGTTCACCACTTCACACAAAGGAAACTATTAATGAGTAACATTCAGTGTTACTTGACTAAGGTCCGTACACTGGATTTTCCGGGAGAAAGCCTCTGACACTACTCGTTGGTACATTGATATCATTGTCTGATGATGCTATAGAATGTATATCTTCTGGTAGATTGATATATTCTCATAACATTTACCGTTATCCTAATATATAATTACTCCAGGATATGTATTGATTATAATCATTGCCTGGCAATGGTATTAATTACCGGGTGGTGGATTTATATTTTTCATGAAATCAGTTTGATTGCATGAACAGATATATGGGCAACTTGTCGGGGTTAAACCCCTATATATATATATTGAAAGAGAGGATTTACAAAAATTCGAGTAATTGCATTTACACTAAATGTTTATATCTATAATTTCTAACCTGTTCAATGAGATATCACATGATATTCTTTGCGGTTGAAATCCTCAAATTTGGAGATGCTGAGTCTGGGTACCAATTATTCAAAATACATCGGTTTCAACAGTTGTTCAATTATTATATGATAATATCTTTTTGTAATTGAAATACCTTTTATAGAAAAATTAACTCAAAAATTATCGATTTATATAGATAATTGAAAGATCTTTCTAACGGTGTGCATCACTACCCATATTCCCTATGATCATTTTGTAGGTAGGTGTTGGTAGGGGGTGATCTGACATGCTCAGAGTCGGCATAAACAATGGTATCCCTGGACATAAAAATCGACCTGTTTCAGCAATTTTTGCTGACACTCTCTTCCCCTGAGTTACAGGGTGGCCAAATTTTCGTTGGAACACCTTCTACAGGGATATCCACCGGGACCGTCCGTTAAAAACTTTTTAAGTTCTAATTGCAATATCAAGCTGAAAATTTTATACGCGGCAATAACCAGCGATCTCCAATTGAAGTGAAATATTTTCGAAGTGATACCATTTCCGGTTATACCGGAAGTGGGTCATCACTTTGTTATTTCAAATGGCAATCTACCTTTTTTACTATACATCTAGAACCGACGTTTGAGCAAGGCATAAAATACCAAAGTTGTTGGCACTTATCTGTCAAAACTTTTGACAGATTTAATTATTTTTGTCACTCGATTTTTGAGGAACATTAAAAAAATTGTACCTCGTAGATCTTCTGCACTACAGACACAATTTTTGCTTGGGTGGATAGAAGAAGGGTCAAGGAATTTTTTAAGCAATCTACACATGTCAAATGTTTATTGCGTTGTTTTGTATGATTTTTTCAATTCGGCCTTTTTCAAACAGCAATAACTCAATTTTTTCAAATTGCACGTGTCAATTTTTATACCACCATCAGACGAAGCATCAAATTTCAGATGAAATTGTATAAGCATGCACTATACCCATCTCTTATAGTTCCGAAATAATTTGGGAATATATTGAATTTTGATGATTTTGCAAGAACTAACAGAGAATGCTTTGAAATATTTGAAACAAGTAGCTGAACTGGCTACGCTCACCTGACAGGTGCCTAAAATTAATGTACTCGTCACTTCGTTCATTCGAATTTGATATTTCAACAAGAATTGTTGGTAATTTGAAGTGAAAATTTTTGAAAAACACCAGATTGATAATAAAATGGCTGATTATTCAAACGAGGATATGTTTAATCTCTTTTTAATTCATGGCGAATGTCAAAAAGTGGTGGATAGAACTTGCAGGCAATTCAATAAACAATTACCAAATTTGGCGCCTATGAGCAAAACAAAATTTCGAAGGATAAGAAGGAATTTTCTACTGATATTTTGAAGAAAGTTGGGATTATTATTCATATTTTCACATAAATTTCCCAAATTGTAGAAGGTGATCAGAGTCATCTTCATTTAATTCATGATGAAATCTTACTTCGCAGGGATTAAATTGCTGAGACTTCTCTATTCTGTAGACAGTTGTACTTGATACGTAAGTTGTTTGGGAAAATTTCTTTTCCTAATGGATTTAACGTTGTCCATTTGTAGATAACCCAATACCTCAACTTCAACTGCTTCATTTCTCACAGGACGTGCTACAAAATGCTTTCAGTTCGCCAGTGAACCAGTATTCAGTATTCAGTATTTATTGGTGCTAATATACAAAAGTATTTACACACGTCAGATGAAAAATATCACTAAAAATGTACAAACGACCCTGATACCCCTTCAATATCAAACACAGCGAATATAGTTCAGGTTGTTAATTCATGAAAAGTTGAGTTTAAAATAACTACCAGTCTTATATAAACATTCTATAATTAAAAATTTCTTGGTTTTTTTTTTAAATTATGCCACAAAAAGTCTGCGCATACAAACAGGTGAAACATTACAATGAACCCCCCAAGTGAGACGCGGATCCAAATGAACACCCAAAAAAAGAACATTTTAGTCTCAAGAACTCTAACACCAAACACAACTCTCTTTGTCTTGTTATTGTTCATGCTCAATAAATTACCCGAAAATCATTCCAAGGCCCTCGGCTCCGTATACGCAAACTTTTCTTCAGCTTCCACCAAACTATCACTAGGTACAGATACAGTAGTGTCATCAGCAAACATAATATGAAGTCAACCGCTCAGGTTAAGCCGGAAAATCATTAATAAAGATGAGAAATAATAAAGGACCCATCACAAAACCCTGTGATACTCCAACTTCAACTCTCCCTCTACCTGAGAGACAGACATTCACAAAAACCGTTTGAAACCTATCAGTTAGAAATTAGGAAATAAGTTTACAATTATTTGTATTAAACCCATACCGGGAAAGCTCCCACATCAGAACCGAGTAAGCCAGGCAGTCAAGGGCCTCAGTAAGATTCAAAAACAGTAAGAGTGAACAAAAACCTAATTCTGAACAGTTAAGCATGTTATTGATGAACTCAAGAATGGCATCCGCGGTGTTACGTGCTTTTCTGAAACCGAATTGATGCTGTGAAAAAAGCATATTTTCCTCAGAGTAACGAACTATTTGATTACAAAGAATTTTTTCAAAAACTTTTGAAAATATTAGCACTAAAGAGATAGGACGATAGTTGAATACATCATTATTATCTTCTTTCTTAAAAACAGGAATCACTTTTGAAACCTTTAATACTTTCGGAAAAATGCCATCAGCAATACATTTGTTAATAAGATGTGTAAGCGGATACATAACACTATCGATATTTCTTTTTAGCAACATCACGAAGAGACCATAGAAGTCTTGAGACCTCCCTAAATGAGAAGTTTAGTCCAGGAGGCAACTCTTTTTGAGTTAATGAGATTCCACATAACTTTTTGAGGATTAGAGGAACCTAGTATCAAGTTATCATTAGCCTTAATTTTTGCTGTTTTAATTGCTAATCTATATTTGAGTTTAAAACTGTTACGTATATACTTGAGCTCATCAGTCCGATAACGCTCGAAAAGATCGTTAAGAAGTTAGAGATGAGATCTCATATCTCTCAGTTAGACATTATACCCATCGAATTCGCACGTACTCTTGACTTTACCTCAGTAAAGGCTATTTTAAATGCGTCAACAAAATTCTGATGGAAAACATTGTAGGCCTCATGGGCTCCTACGCTATCGGACCTTATGAAATCCCAATTACAGTTTTCTAAAATGGAATGAAAGCTACTAAATCCTTTCCCAGTGAAAGGCCTATCAACTCTAGTATCTACATTTGGATTACGTATCTCACCCGGAAACTCCACTGCACTCCGGTGTGCTTTATGGTCAAAGAATTCACAGTTCAGTACATCTACTCTTTCATTCAATACTTCAAAATTCAAGAAGATATTATCAGAACAGTTTGGACCCCTGGTGGGTTAGAAAATTTTTTGTTGGAAACCATACGAGTTGAGAAGGTCACACAGTACACCTGAACACCGATCTAAAACATTGAAATAAACATTAAAATCACCGCATAATAATACTTCATCTGTGGACTTTAAAAGATACAAAACAGTCTCTAAGATACTTAAAAATATTTCGAAATTACTCGCAGGAGATCTATAAAAACAAAGAATAAAAATGTTAACATCAGTTTAATGCCTGAAACTTCACAATTAAGTTCCTCAGATTAGTTAGCTAAGTGATCCAGATTTAGGAAATTGTTTTGACTAGACAATATTGCAACACCTCCATGTCTTAGTATTCTACGACCAAACAATGAGGCAGTATGCCACACTTAATAGATAGATGGTCAACACACGAAGCACTGAGAAAATGCTCTGACAAACCATCCGGACTATCACCGAAACCCTGAATATTCAAATGCAGTAGAGAAAAAGTTACCTTCTTTGTCAGCTCAATATTATAATTATTGTTCTTGATCAGTTGTCCCTGTTCGTCGTAATTCTTCCTTGAAAATACCTAGTAACTAGTGCACCTTCAGGCCAGGCGTTCACGTCTTGTGCAACTTCAAATTTATTCTCAGCGAGTGTAACCTATAACCAGTTGCTTGAAATTTTTGTATCAGAGATTTGACAAATAGGTGACTGACTTCTTCCTCTGAATGATTCTTATTAAGTATTCTTTCTTTTCGCAACTGTTATTTTGATAATAAGGCTATACGATTTCTACTCCTTCCTCGATTGAATACACCATTTTAGTAGTTTCTCCCGTAAGTATTGAATAACCGTGACTAAGTTTTGATCGGAACAACAGATTAATCATTAAATGAATAGAATGAATAAAATATTGATTTAGGAAAAAGTTATAAAACATGTGTGAGGAATTGATGAGCTGAGTGCAGTTATTTTCATCATGTTTTTGAATAACAAATGGATCTTCTACGAATTGTAGTCTTTCAACACCATCTGTTGGCAGTTTCAGGTTTCAGTAACAAGGCAAATTGAAGAATACCTTCGAATAAATCTGAATCAATCGACCCGATGGGCCAACTAGCTTACTGAATTAATATTTCCGCTCGAACACAATGTATAGACCCCTAACATAATTTTGAATTTGGGAGGCTTTTACTTGATAAAATTTCATTATAAATAATAAAAACAAGTAATGCGTTTTTCGGAATTTTACTCAATAAATATGATTCATAACGCGTTTCACTACACCGTAGCTTCTTCAGACGAATGAATGTACAGAAAATAAGAATGATAATATAAATATAAATGTTCTTGAGTAATTAAAAGCTTATTGAGTTGCTTCTTCTTAAGTGGTTATTTATGAAAGGTATATCAAATAAAATTAAGGAATAGATTGCTCCCCGAAGAGATTCAATAGAGGTGAAGTGCTTAAATCGACTTGTTCATTGATGAGTCTACCTGAGTGTTTGTATTTGTTGATTTCTAAAGTTTCCCAAAGATCTACTTTCCAATATTTATTATCTGTATGCAAAGTTTCAAACTGTGGGTTGAAAGAGTGATTATTTTCTAAGAGATGATTCGCGTAACTTGAATCTTATTTTTTATTTGAAAAACTGCGTTTATGTTCCGATATTCTAATATTAAAATTTCTATGTGTTCTACAAATGTAGAAATTATCACAGTCATTGCAATTCAATCTATAAACACCTGATTTATTGTTTTACCTGATTTGGTTTTATTATTTTTATATATTTGCCTGAATTATTATTAGTTTGGAAAGCTATGTTGAAATTATTGCTACTCAAGAATGATTTCAGTTTTTCACTTGTAATGCCAACGTGGGTTAAGGTGTTGAACTTTTGTTTCAATTTATCGACAGGGTAAACTTCATTCAATGCGATTCTACTTTGTTTTTTATTTAAAATTTTCCATTTCAATAGCAAATATTATACTATTGAAGACGGCTTGCTTATGGGCAATCCGTTGAGTCCTTTGTTAGCAGAAATATTCATGAATAATTTAGAGAAATTAATTCATAATCATCCACTCAGTAAATATTGTTCATACTGGTATCGCTATGTAGACGATATCATTATTTGCTTCACAGGAACAGAAAGACAGTTAAAAAAAAATTCGAAAATCATATAAATTCATTACATCCAAAAATTCGATAAATTTCTTAGGCGTAACAATTTCGAATGAAAATGGAAAACATGTTCTCGCAATTTACCATAAGCCGTCACATACAGATATTAGGTATAATACATAACTCGTCGTGTCATCCGTATCAACATAAAATGTCAGCATTCAATAGTTTTATTCATAGATTGATTAACATCCGGTTATCACCAGAAAATTTCAACAAAGAATTAAATTTGATTGAACAAATAGCCAAAAATAATGGTTACAATCCCAAACTAATGAATAATATTTCAAATAAAAAACAAAGTAGAATCGCATTGAATGAAGTTTACCCTGTCGATAAATCGAAACAAAAATTCAACACCTTAACCTACGTTGGCATTACAAGTGAAAAACTGAGATCATTCTTGAGTAGCAATAATTTCAACATAGCTTTCCAAACTAATAATAATTTAGGCAAATATATGAAAAATAATAAAACCAAATCAGGTAAAAATAATAAATCAGGTGTTTATAGATTGAATTGAAATGACTGTGATAATTTCTACATTGGTAGAACACATGGAAATTTTAATATTAGAATATCGGAACATAAACGCAAATAAAAAATCAGATTCAAATTACGCGAGTCATCTCTTAGAAAATAATCACTCTTCTGACCCACAGTTTGAAATTTTGCATACAGATAATAAATATTGGAAGGTAGATCTTTGGGAAACTTTAGAAATCAACAAATACAAACACTCAGGTAGACTCATCAATGAACAAGTCGATTTAAGCACTTCACCTCTATTGAATCTAACCTAACCTAATTTTATTGGATATACCTGTCATAAATAACCACTTAAGAAGAAGCAACCCAATAAGCTTTTAATTACTCAAGAACATTTATATTTATATTCTCATTCTTATTTTCTGTACATTCATTCGTCTGAAGAAGCTACGGTGTAGTGAAACGCGTTACGAATCATAATTATTAAGTAAAATTCCGAAAAACACATTACTTGTTCCTAACACAAATTGTTGACTAAATTCGTTCAGAGCATCAAGAGACCTTTCCAATGATGAGTCACATGATACTTTTTGCAATTTGGAGTTTGGAGGTGCTGAAGGTGGGAAGTTGATCCCTATACTTTCAAATCAACACGCTGAAACACCTTCTTTAGTACTGAAAGAAATCTGTACTACCATTTATTCAAAATACCTCAGGTTCAAAGGGTTGTCCAATGATTATAAGATTATATCATTTTTAGTTGGAACGCCCTGCATCGAAAACTTAACTCAAAAAATTTAACGAAATACCTTTTTAACTCAACCCATATTCCTTATAATTATTTTCGTAAAATTAGGTGATGGAAATAGCGGATTAATCTCGCTCGGGATCTCAAAACGAAATCATAGAATTTTTCTGCATCGTTGTTAAGTCAATTTCTTCATTAACTATTCATGATCCTGCCTTCATGAGTTCTGTAGATACCCCGTATATTTGATTTGGTCATAGTCCGCCGATTTCATTACCAATTCTGAAAATTAATATTTCCAAAAACGCCCATTATTAGTCTTCTTCAAGGACTATTCATAACGAACGCTATTCAAATCGCGTCGGGTCTAGCTTATTAATCTCCTAATTAAACTCTTCAATTAACAAGAGACGTCTACAAACCATTCATTACCATTTCAAATCTATCTGTTCGCAGGAATTATGCGTCGTAGAGGCCGTCAAAAAACACTTGATGGAACGCTCACTGGCGGCCTGGGAGAAAATCAACAAATTGCAGGAAGTAAAGTTTAAACTTGAACTAGATCTGAACGACAAGAGCGAGGCAAGGGAAATTGATAAGGAGCAACTCGGATTGGATAAGAACTGTGCCAATATAAGTCACAAAACGGATCCATTACGTATCGCTAAAGGGTTAGTATACGGGGTTCTATCGAAAAGTGATTCTACTTCCTATTCAAATTACCTTTCTTTTTTGATCTGCACAATGTCCTTTCGTGTTCTTAGACTTCTTGATATGAATATGGATAAAAAAGCACTCTTCGAGTGTGGAGAGTGCACAGTTGACAAAATTTAACTTGGCTAAATATTATACAGGGATATCCACCGGGACCATCCGTTAAAAACTTTTTGAGTTCCAATTACAATATCAAGCTGAAATTTTATACGCGGCCATAACTAACGATTTCCATTTGGAGTGAAATATTTTCGAAGTGATACCATTTCCGGTTATACCGAAAGTGGGTCATCACTTTGTTATTTCAAATGGCAATCTACCTTTTTTATTATACATCTAGAACCGACATTTGAGCAAGGCATAAAATACCCAAGTTGTTGGCACTTATCTGTCAAAACTTTTGACAGATTTAATTATTTTTGTTATAAACTCGATTTTTGAGGAACACTTAAAAAATTGTAGCTCGTAGATCTTTTGCACTACAGACACAATTTTTGCTTAAGTGAATAGAAGAAGGATCAAGGAATTTTTAAGCAGTCTACACATGTCAAATGTTCATTGCATTGTTTTGTATGATTTTTTCAATTTGGCCTTTTTCAAACAGCAATAACTCAATTTTTTCAAATTGCACGTGCCAATTTTCATATCGCCATCAGATGCAGCGTCAAATTTCAGATGGAATTGTATCAGCATGTACTATACCCATCTCTTATAGTTCCGAAATAATTTGGGAATATATTGAATTTTGATGATTTTGCAAGAACTAGCAGAGAATGCTTTGAAATATTTGAATCAAGTAGCTGAACTGGCTACGCTCACCTGACAAATGCCTAAAATTAATGTACTTGTCACTTCGTTCATTCGAATTTGATATTTCAACAAGAATTGTTGGTAATTTGAAGTGAAAATTTTTGAAAAACACCAGATTGATAATAAAATGGCTGATTATTCAAACGAGGATATGTTTAGTCTCTTTTTAGTTCATGGCGAATGTCAAAAAAAGGTGGATAGAACTTGCAGGCAATTCAAGAAGAAATTTTCAAATTTGGCGCCTATGAGTAAAACAAAATTTCGAAGGATTAGAAGCAATTTTTTGCTGATATTTTGAAGAAAGTTGGGATTATTATTCATATTTTCACTTAAATTTCCCAAATTGTAGAAGGTGATCAGAGTCATCTTCATTTAATTCATGATGAAATCTTACTTCGCAGGGATTAAATTTCTGATACTTCTCTATTCTGTAGACAGTTGTACTTGATACGTAAGTTGTTTGGTAAAATTTCTTTTCCTAATGGATTTAACGTTGTCCAAAATTGTTGGTTGCAGAAAACTGCTTCTAATCCTTCGGAATTTTGTTTTACTCATAGGCGCTAAATTTGGAAATTGGTTATTGAATTGCCTGCAAGTTCTATCCACCACTTTTTGACATTCGCCATGAATTGAAAAGAGATTAAACATATCCTCGTTTGAATAATCAGCCATTTCATTATCAATCTGGTGTTTTTAAAAAATTTTCACTTCAAATTACCAACAATTCTTGTTGAAATATCAAATTCGAATGAACGAAGTGACAAAGTACAAATCCAGTGCACAATATATGTATGAGGTTAATTCTAAAAATATCTGACCTAAACAAAAATGTTTGAAAAAATGTTTTTATTTTACAACATAATCTCTCCTATCAGCTGTATACTAGATATGTTCAATAAGCTCGATACCCTGCTCATGGTGAGAAGTCGAGCTTCTCCGAATAATCATTAATAGCCAATTTCACTTCTTCTTTGTTGTAAAATTTTTGACCATCGAGCAATTTTAAATTTAAAAAGGAAACAATCTGAATGGGCTAAACCTGCTGAATAGGATGCATAAAATTCTGTGAATAGGCTTTAAGTTACTGAATAACATTGGGAAAAAGTTATACAATTTTCATTGTTTCATTAACACGCGTCTTGGACGAACAAATTCAGTGCACATGTTACCTTTAAAAGGAAAAAAACTCTTTTCATCAAAATCGAAGTTACCTATGGTTGATATTCAAAAAAAAACTAAAAACTAAACAAAAAAAAAATTGCATAATAACTCAAACACCGTTGCCTAAGAAAATTCCCCACGTATTTCAATTCTACGTAAAAAAAATGCTGGCAAAATGTTGAAACCATTTTAACATAACTTTAAAATAAATCGAGATATTGACACTTAACTGGTTTGAAAAATATTCAAATTTTCCGAATAACTCGAAAACAAGAATTTGTTTCCAACAATGAATTCCTTACCCAGAGAAAACACAGGTCTTATCTCTATTCACAATAATTCACATTTCTGCAGTACTAAAACGTCGAAATCTGCTCAACCTGTACGAATTCTCAAGGGCGGTCGAGCCCCAATTTTAAATCACCATTCGTTTGATATCAACGAGAAGACATGCGATGCTATTGAGGCAATTTCTTGTACCCAGGATGAAGAAGAGCAAGGAGAAGATGAACAACAAGTAGAAGAGGAAGCAGAAGTATTAAAAAAATATGAATCAGACCAATAATTTTCAATTTTTTTTTACACCGCTTCTATAATTTCAACTGCAGCAAATATCTTTTATTACTCAATAGTTCAAATTGATCAGAATCACAACAGTCTCGTGGAATAAGGCTACCGGGGAAACCAGGTTAAAAAACGCTCTAAGTTAACTACCTCAAAGGTGGACTGGAAACGAGTGGATATTACAACTCTTCCAAGATTTGAATCGTTATACCTCAGAAGCGGTTACTCTCAGGAAAAAAAATAGTCTGACATTTTTTATAGATAATTATCTTATCTTTAATTTTTGTCGGAACTAACTTCATGATAAAACTTATCGTTTTGCTGAAAATCGTGAAAAACTCATTTTTCGGCACCGAGTAAATTTCTCTTCCAGATATCGGATGCTTTCTGCATTCCATTTATGATGGTGTTTTGAATAATCCAACCAACATTTAGCTGAAAACTCTCCCTGTCTCTTCTTTGCTCGTATCAGAGGTTAATCTACATTTTGTCAAATGTTTGTACTATGAGCATTTGTGATGTACAAAATACGTCACGACTTAACATCAATCTCATATTTAAAGAGAACACATATCTTAAAAACGTTGAGCTTATTGCCCATGAGATGCATAAGAAATAATCGTTGGGTGCCAAATCAGGTGTATGAGATAGATGGGGAAGTCATTCAAAATAATACGGATCCTAAAGCGCCAAACTGAAAGTGGTCATTTGCGTTTTCATCGCTTGCTTACTTGCTTGGAGAACCGCTAAGGCAATAGAATGTCCGTAAAAAATTAAGAACATGCAATTTTTTTTTCATCCGAGTCCTTTTTTCAGGTCTATACCATACGAATCATGGTTGGAGCATTCCCGCTATACCAAACTGTTGGCAGATAGCGAACTTCAAGACACTTACAAGCTACGAGAAGCTCTATTTGTCGTCAGGGAAAGATCAAGGAACGACATGAGAGCCCAAAGGGATACCGTCGATTTCACCTTGCGAAAGAGAATATATGAAACACAAAAAGCCAGAAACGAGCTTGAATGGCAACAAAAGAAGATGCGTGAAGAGATGGAGAAAGTTCAAGCAGAAATTATTAATTTGGAAAACTCCATACAAGACAAAGAAGACGCCATGAAATTGGCTGAAACAAGATTAGAAAATAGATCTTACAGACCTGGTTTTGAGCTGGCCAGAGACGAGGCAGAGAATGGTCTTAAAGACGAGGTTATGCAATTGAAGCAAACTTTGGCTGACATTTTTGGCAAATTAAATTGTGCTAAAGCTACTTACAATGCACTGGAGGATCAACAGTTGATTATAGATAAGGATTTGGCTAATAAAAGCCAGTCTTTAATGACGGATGTGCGATGTTTAGATATGAGGATCAGACTGCGTACTGGGGAGTTTGCTGGTCCTGCTACGGATACTGACAGAAATATCGTTTTAACCAGAATGGAAAAAGAGATACCCCCAAATTAAGTTCATGATGAATTGAAATTGTAGTAATTTGATTAGATTACAAAATTAAAATGTGCTTGAAATTTTTGTTTTATTTTCTTTTTCTCTTTTGATGTGAGTTTGCGCTTACTAAGGGTTTTACCATTTGACTTGAGGTCTATAGTGGGGCGGCCCCAAACGGACCATCTCGGCCTCTAAACCTTTTTAATGTCTCTTGAAAAATACCCCTTTCGGCCCAGAGAACCACAGACAGATGGTAAGGGATAATCTCTGCCAACTCCAGTCTTTATATTCTCTTTATTTTACTATCCATTGGTAGTTTATGAATATCACAGAAAATACAAACAACTTTGATCAGATTTCGAGAGTAATTGGAAGTGTCACGTGAAAAAAAGCGATGTTGAGAACAATAGTGCTCTACAATCGACTGAAATCCTTATACAAAGAGGAAAACGACTCTCAGTTCATAAGTATTTCAAAAATAAAAAACATAATCGTAAATTAGCATCCGGGGAAAAATCATCCGATATTGTTCTACTGATGGGCGACTTCAATGCCAAAGTGGGGAAAGGACGACGTGAAAATGTAGTCGGCGAGTTGGTTCAGTTCTGTCTAGACGAAAATTTTGTTATAACTAACACCTTGTTCAAGCAACATCCCAGAAGTATCTACACTTGGAGCTCTAATGCAGATAAAAACGTGAAAACCAAAATCATATTCTTGTGAACAAAAGATTCAGGAACTCTATACAGAATGCTAAAACGTACCCTGGTGCCGACGTATATACTGACCACAACGAAGTATCAGTACCGAGGTGTTATCGCTGAGGCCTCTGGATTAACATCAATACGTCTATCAAAAAGGTAAATCAACCGATCTGGCACTTAACAACTTAGTCGGGAAGATCACACAGTCTCTGGACCTCAAGGAGACTGCAGCTGCAGCGTTCATGGACATTGAAGGTGCGTTCAATGCGGCCCCCACTGACTCACTGTGTGTGGCTGTGAGAGCCAGAGGAGTACCAAATATTATTGCAGAATGGATTAGTAACATTCTAAATGCCAAAGTGATCAACACTTCACTGAAAGGAGAAGTAGTCACTTTTGTGGCTGGCAGGTCTGCCAACAGGGAGGAGAACTATTCCCTCTGTTGTGGTCTCTGCTAGTTGATGATTTTCTGTCAATAATTGGCGCACTGGATGTTTATGTACAAGCATACACTGATGATATAGTCATTCTGGCTGTCGGAGCTGATGGCGATGTTTCGGACAGACTATAGGAGGCTATGTCTGCAATTGAGGGGTGGTGTGAAGGAGAGAAACTTAGCATAAACCCCTACAAAACCCTTATGGTACCGTTTACCAGGAAAAGGAGGATATTTGTTTCTCCCCGACCCTGGGCGGTGTGTTTATAATAATAATAATAATAATAATAATAATAATATCTATTTATTTATCTCCTACTTAATCACATATATTACATGAAAAAATCAGCAAAGATTTCGAAAAGATAATTCTAAGAACAAAAAAACATTTTCTTCAGTCTAACTTTGAAGATCCTTACAGTGCTAGATGACTTAACAAAAAGTGGCAACGTATTATAAGCTTTCAGACCCTCAATAAAAAGTGACCTTTCCATGGCAGCTGAGGCATATCTCTCAATTTGAAAATCCTGAGCGCCGCGCAACCCGTAACACACTGACTCTAATCTTCGTTTTATAAACTTTCGCAAATAAAAAGGTGTTTTTTTGTTTACTGTTTTGTAAATAAGAACCAGACAAGATTGAGTCACAAGCTGCCGAACGCTCAGGAAATTCAGTTCTTTAAGCATAAAATTTATAGAGGTGCGCCTATTACATGTTAACAAAAATCTCATACACTTATTCTGAAGGAACTGTAACTGTTGAATATCTTTCTTATCACAAACACTCAAAAGAGAAGCACAATAATTGAAACTAGGATATATCATACAATTATATACAATTCTTCTGCTCCAGAGTGAAAGTTTATTACACACTCTATAAGAATAACCGATTTTTTCCCAATTTTTTGCATAAGACAGACACATGTTGAGACAGATTCAATTGGGGATCAATAGTCACTCCCAGATATTTAATTTCAGACACAAAATTGAGAGCGAATTTTCAATACATAAACTTCACTCTTAAATTTACTACAATTAGCTTTAGAACCAAGTACCATACATTTAGTTTTTTACTATTCAGTTTCAGTTTATTGAACATCATCCAGTTATTCATGATTTCCAGTTCCGCATTAATAACACCAACTACTTCCCCGAAGTCATCCCCAGAGACCGATATCAATGTGTCATCAGCGAACAAATTCACAAAAGAGTGTTCCAAGTACCTATTTAAATCGTTCATGTAAATAATAAAGAGAAGAGGACCGAGTACACTGCCCTGGGCAGCTCCATATTTTACCTCCCTCTGCTGAGAGAAATTACCATCAATCAGAGTCCTCTGACACCTACCCTCCAAAAAACATGCTAACCATTTCAACACAATTCCTCTAATACCGATTTTTTCACACTTTCTAATGAGCAATACTCTGTCAATTGTTTCAAAAGCTCTTTTAATGTCCACAAAAACACTAATAATGATTTTTCCGCTATCGATATCTTTTTTCCATTGACTGAACACCAGTTGGCACGCTGACTCACATGAGTGGCCACCTCTAAATCCAGACTGATTGACGTATATCAACCCATTTTCTTCAAGAAAATTACTAATCTGCTCACGAACCACAATTTCAACAATTTTGTCGACTATGGGAAGCAAATTAATTGGCCTCAAATCGTCAGGTACCGTTGGATTAGACACCTTTGGAATGGGGACAACAGTACAGCACTTCCAGTCAGAAGGCAAAGTACCAGTTTCAAGTGAAGTATTAACAATATCAAGCAGGGAGTATCCAACCACCTCAAACAAACTCTTTACCAGAAATGCATCAATGACGTCATCCCCTGATTTAGAATTTTTTAACCCCTTAACAATGCTATGGAGTCCATTAAGGGATATCTTTCTGAAAGTAGAGAGGCCACACTTAGTTTCAACAAAATCCTTTTCATGAAAATCCCTCGGAACAGCTATTGTGCCAGCAATATCTTCGATGTGTATTTGGTTGTGGAAGAAGCGAAATACCTTGGGATGACCCTGGATAGCAAACTCACGTGGAATTCGCACCTGGAAAATACAATACACAAGGCTAGACATTCCCTTGGGACATATCCAAGGACCTATGGAAATAAGTGGGATCTTGCACCTGAGCAACTCCAGTGGCTATATGTGATGGTGGTTAGACCACCTATTACGTACGGTTTCATTGCTTGGTGGGAGTGCAGTCTTAAAAAGCAATGCCAACTCAAGCTCTCTGAATTACAGAGAACAGCCTGCATGATGATTACAGGAGCCTTTAGCTCTACGCCCACTGCGGCCATGAAACTGATATTGGGCCTTGCCCCTATTCATCTTGTGGTAAGGGGTGCGACTTGAATGGTTTTCTACAGATTCCATCATCTTTCCTGTAATGAAGCGGGTAACTTCGGCTTTGTGCTTGGCGCCCTACAGTCTAAAATTGAGGACAATGAAGTGCTGAGTATGAGATCAGACATTGCAACACCTAAAACCAACATGGAGAGGCCATTCCAGATCATCATTCCCGATAGACAGGAATGGATCAGCTCCAAGGACCATCTACTTGAGGGTCCCTGTTGGTACACGGATGGCTCAAAACTGCGAAAGGAGTTGGAGCTGGTGTCTACGGCCGAGGTGCCGCCAAGGAACAGTCGATCTGTCTTGGTGAGCATGCGACTTTCTTTCAAGCAGAAATATTCGCCATTGACTACTATGCTAACCTCTTGCTTGCGATGGGATTAACAAATAGGTCAATTAAAATTCCCACCGATAGCCAAGCTGCACTGAAACCATTGACATCCGATACCTGTACTTCACTTATGGTGCAGGAATGTCGCTCTACCCTTGCCAAACTAGGAAAGCGGACCAGGCTTCGTCTAATATGGGTTCCTGGCCACTGGGGCATTGATGGAAATGAGAAGGTGGACTCATTGACCTCTCGAGGAACTAACCTGGAGTTCATAGGACCGGAGCCTAAGCTCGGAATTCCCCTGGAAAATTCAAGGATGGAAAACAACCAATGGCTGGACTTGAGGGTACGTGAGTATTGGATGAGCCTTCCAGATTTCAGAACCACTCGACGTGACATCAGTGGAACTTCCACTACAAAAGCCAAGGCCTGGCTTAAATTCTCGGGGCACTGTCACCTCAGGAAACACCTAAATAAATTAGGATTGGTTGAAGGTCCTTCATGTAGGCTATGTGAAGAAGATATGGAATCAATGGAACATGTTATGTGCGAGTGCCCAGATGGGGACAGGGTCAGGATGGAAGAACTTGCATCTTGCAAACTGAAGCTGGATGAGATTATTAAGCTCTCACCCACGAAACTCGTATCCTTTACGAGAAGGATGGAGCTCGTGGATGAAATTTAGGACAAAGTGTGCCACAATAGACCACTGGGTCATAGTGGCCGGGCTGCTAGGCAGCCGATGCCATGTCTTCTTTTGCCCTATCAAACTTTTTTGCAGTACGCCACTGATCAACGTACAATCAATTTTCGTCATCTTCGTTCAATTTAGAAACTTTTTTGACGAATGTAATTTTTTCGTATCTCCAACCGTTTTCGAGTGAAAAATTATTGAATTTGAATTATTTGAATTGTATGTTATTCGCTTAATAAAAAAAATAATATAAATACTCGATAGGTATGCCCAAAATTTGCTTTTATTTTGATAGCTCGTCTTCTGAGACTCAACTTATACTTATTCAATATCAAACTAAAAAAAACAATTAAAAACTGAATAAATTGCTGGAAGTGTCCTCCACCTACAAGAATACAAGCCTCTGTCCTTTTTCGAATATTATCACGCATTTTTTGAAATATTCCTGGGGTATTTCTTATCGTGTCACGAGAGATTATCATTTGATTTCTCAATTCTTCTACAGTGTTCACTGGAGTAGTATAAACTAAACTTTTGAGATGTCCCCATTAGAAAAAATTTAAACTATTTAAGTCTGCAAACCTAGGAGGCAATGGTTCTGTCCCACCCCGACCTACCCAGCGGTTGTTGAATGTATTATTTAAGAATTCTCTAGCTTCTCCACTGAAATGTGCTGGTGCTCCGTCATGCATGAACCACATTATGTTTCTCACTTAAAGTGGCACATCCTCGAGCAATAAAGGTAACTCCTCCTCAAGAAATTGCCTATAAGCGGGACCCTTTAGTCTGTTAGGCAAAAAAAAATGGCCCGATCAAATAATTTCCAATCATTCCGACCTAGACATTCAGTGAGAATTGCTCTTGATGATGAGATTCTTAAATCAAATAGGGGTTTTCCTCAGCCCAATATCGATTATTGTGAAAATTTGTGATAGCAGTTCTCGAAAAGTAAGCTTCGCCTGTGAACATCATTTCACTATCAAAATGAGCATTTTCTCTAATTTTATCTAAGAACCATCGGCAGAAATTCAGTCTTGAAGAAAATCTCGAGGAAGTAGATTTTGGACGCGTTGAAAAGGGTACAATAAAAAGTCGTGGAGAATCCTCCAAACGAGAACATGTGAAATATTCAACTGATTTCCAATTTTTCTTGAACTCACATGACGATTCAAATCAATACAGTTCAAAACTGCTTTCTCGATATGTGGAGTTCTCATAGTTTGAGGTGTACCTTTTAAATGATTATTTGCAGTAAAAGTAGCAGTTTCCCTCAACCTTCTGTGGATATTTGAAAATGTTCGCCAGTCTGGTGTTACTCAATTTGGAAAGCCCTCCTGATATAATCGCCTAGCTTATGTTGTGTTTCCGTCAGCCAGACCGTACATGTAATGGATATCAGCTAATTCGGCGTTAGTGAAATCAGCCATTTTTTCTTACAGCAATAGCTTCAAAAGTCTTAAAACTAATCGTTAATTTATTAAACAATTCGAGCAGACACTGGTTCAACTTTAGCAACTGTCAAAATAAATAAATAAATGAAAAAACCAAAGCATACTAGTCATTTTTTTAAATAGAAGGGCTTTCAATTCAGCGAATGCATAGAATCGTTTGTTAATTTTTTGCTCGAGAACGGTTGGAGATACGAAAAAATTACAAGTGTCAAAAAAGTTTTTAAATTAAAGGAAGATGACGAAAATTGATTTTACGCTGATCTATGGCGTACTGTAAAAAAATTTGAAAGGCCAAAAGAAGACATGGCTCCGGAAAAGAAAACACCTCGTAGATTCTAGTTAAAATTAAGGACGTGTAATGATGGAGGCTGTAAAAATAGCTTGCATTTCATCATGAATATCTCAAAACCTGCAGGAGTTTTGAAGAAAAAAACAATTTTTTCCGGAATTTTCAACACCCTGTAGCTCCGTAACGAAACTTTTGCGGACCTTTGTTTGTATGAACTTTTTTCTTGAAATTGCACGTAGATTTACCCCCTCAAGTTGTGACATACTATCATGTAACACCCTGTATAAGTCTAGTACAGTTATTTTGCATTTTTTGAATCCGATAACTATCATGTTTTAGTTATACAATGGTGGTATAGTGTGTTCATGTAATTGAATTGAGATAAAACTAAGCTGTTACACAATAAAGTTTCCATTCTCCTGTCCAGAAAATCTCGACACCCATATATGGTTTTCAAGTTCATTAAGGCCTTTTTTATAAGATAGTTTACTTGATCAGTGAATCTCAATTTATTATCCACAAGCAACCTAAGACTCTTCACTTTATTCTCCCTTGGCACCTCAATACCATCTACCCTTACATGTTTATCGTTCAAATTCTCAGATGTAGATTGTCCACTCCCGAAGACTATTACTTGTGACTTCAATGGATTTAGCTTTAAAGTTTGCTGCTCTGCTGCCTTTGAAATTGCTTTCAAATCGTTATTTATTTTGTCCTCTGCTCCCCGAGTAAAGTTTTCGAAAAGGAGTAATACAACTGAGTATCATCTGCATAGAAATGGGAAGAGTAATTTTTCAAATATGTTTCCACTTGAAAAGTGTACAGACAGAACAGCAGCGGGCCTAAAATGTAACCTTGAGTTACACCACAAGCCGTGCTCAAGGATAGAGTCAACTCATTTTTATATCTTACATATTTGTGTATTTATAGGCGCTCTGAGAAATGGCCGTCAGCTCCTTCAACGAATTTTCTTTTATGATGTCTATGGAATCAAATCTGGTTCTCTGGAGAGGAAATTTCAGTCTGGAGAAAAGAAAAAAGTCACACGGAGCTAGATCAGGAGAATAAGGCGGTAACTCGATGGTATTTATCGAGTGTATGGTCTTAAAGTCGTTAATAACCGTGGCTCGATGGGATGGTGCCACAAATCCGGCCGTTTACGACAAATATTTTCAAGCAAATGTCTCAAAACGGTTGAATACAAGTCCTTATTGTGTAACGTGCTAAAATTACGTCGCAACAATTTGAGTTAACCTAACCTGATTCCAGTCAACCCTCTATCTGTGTCACGCCTCTGGTTAACAATCTGATGCGCTTAATCCGGCTATCAGATAGCTAGATATGTACATGTGCAGCATTCTTCAAAATATTCATTTTAGGCTTGCCTTTTCTTTGCAGACCTTTAAGCGAATTAGTTGAACTTGAAAATCCTCCTAAATACAGTTAATTAAATTATATTATTATTATATTTATATCTTGTATCTCATATACTGTGTAGTGACCTATATCAAAATATAGGTCCTAGGTGAGGAGCCGTAGCAAGAAAGTCCTAGATGGAAACCCATAGATAGAATGTCCTTGGTGAGGAGCCCTGGACAAATTCCTAGGTGGAGACCCGTATCTAGAAAGTCCTAGGTGGGGAGCCCAAGACAGACATTCCTAGGTGAGGAGCCCTAGATAGAAATTCGTAGGTGAAGAGTCCTAGACTGAAATTCCTAGGTGGAGTTTCCTAGGTAGAGACTCGTACGTGAAGCTCAACAGCTGAAATAGAGGTTTTCTCCAAAGGCAGCAGTAAGACCAAGAACCACCAAGATAAGTCTTATTGCCTGTATTAACATATTAAGAAGTATTTGTGACACTATGTGTCATTATCATAATTTATGTAATTGATTAAATATCTAAGCAAAATTTTCTTGACTTTTCTTCCAAGATTTCAGTGACAAATATTGAATTAGAGTCTCATTGCTCATTTTTCTCTGGGCTTAACCAGAGTATTAAAGTTAATTTTGTTACAATTGACCTTGCGGAACGAATTCATGATGAACAACACCACCAATATCGAAGAAAACAGTCAGCATCATCTTGATTATTCATTGACTTTGGCGATGTTTTTTCGGTTTTAGCTCATTTTTTCCCACCCATTCCGATAATTGTTGGCTCGTTAGTGTGTCGTATTATGGACCTATGTCTCATCACCAGTTATGATCCGTCCCATGAACGTGGGATCAGAATTCGCACGATCCACCATGTCTGCAGATCATCATCATCATCCAGCCTGTTGTGTCCACTGCTGAACGTAGGCCTCCATTAAGCACATCCAATGTATCCTATCTTGGGCGTCTCTCATCCAATGACCGGCGACTCTTTTAATGTCATCGCTCCAACAAGTTCGGGGTCTTCCTCTACTTCTTTTATCTTCTTGGTCGCCAGTTCAATATTTTTACAGGCCATCTTTCGTCTTTGAGCTCATTTCTATTTTAGCGTTGTTATTCGTTCTATGACGTCGTCAACTTTTGTTCTTCGTCTTATCTCAGTGTTTCTCACCCTATCTTGAAGTTTCATTCCCAGCTTGGCCATCCAAGAAAAATAAGACTGTTCCTATTAAATTCAAATTCGCAATAGGTTTTTATATAAAAAGCACAAGTTCACATTATAAATCAAATACTATTCAGAAAAAAATGTCTAAATACGTCTCCATATCATAATCAAAAATGTGCCCGTAGAATGTCAAAACAGTTCTCACCTCAACAAGATATTGGCATATGCCGAATTCCCAGAACATCGATAAATTTTCCTCGAAAATCGTGGACAGAGATGGGAGAGGTCATTTTTCTCTATTGGCAATATTTCACATAGCTGCCTCACTAAAACATCGAAAATGGCACTCCCTGTACTTCAATCTACAATATTGTATATCCTGTTTTCTATAGTCATAAAATTGAACTTCTCTCACTTAAACTTTTGTCTACTAATTCTATATATTCAACATTCTACGGAAGGTTGAAAATTGTTCCTTGAGTAAAAATTCGCAAGTAGTAATTTTTGAGATTGTACTGATTCGACATTTGTACATTTCTTGCGTTGTACTGCAAGTACTTCATATTATTCGCTGATACTGATCATGAAATTATGAATACTTAAATACATAATATGGTTGTTAGTACCTATACTTATTTTCCATTTTTATATTTTCATAATAAAACGATTAGATCGTAAAATATCAATTCCTCACAGCTATCGTGAATCTTGTTTTAGTATCCTCAAATAATTAACAGGTCTCCGATAAATAAATAAAATGAGCTATTTTAGATGTAGGAAAAATCTTTCTGGAGTTAACACATCAATTTTTACGAAAATTGATGAAATTTAACCACGCGTTTGACCATTATTGACCTCCAAATAGTTATGTTTGACCACCTCTCATATCGAAAAAAAATTTTTCTTCTCTTGCCAACGCGAAAAGATATAATTGCCCATGTGTGACCTTGTGTTCAAAAATGTTTATATTTAGTTTCATTCGACCACCTTCCATAACAAAAAAAGTTTATCTTATTATTCAAAGGTCTATTTTTGCCAACCTGAAGTTATAACATCGTTTGACCATGTTTGCACCTCTTTCGAAAAATATTTTTGATCATTCAGTTTCATTTGGCCACCTTGTATAACAAAAGAGACTTTTTATTAGTCACAGGTCGATCTTTGCCAAAGCGAAGAAATCATATATAATTGTTTTTAATTATTCGGCCATAATTGACCAACATTAGAAAAATATATTTAATCTCTCAGTTTCGTTTAGCCACCTTACATAAGAAAAAAGTTTTTCTTATTTTTCAAAGGTCAATGTTTGCCAACGCGAAAAGATATAATTGCATTTAATCGTTTGACCTTGTTTGACCAATTTTCGAAAAATATAATTAATCTTTCAGTTTCGTTTGGCCCCTTGTATAACAAAAAAAATTTTCTTATTTTTTCAAAGGTCAAAACGCGAAAAGATATAATTGTATTTAATCGTTTGACCATGTTCGATCATGTGTACGAAAATGTTTATAAGCTTTCAGTTTCATTCAACCACCTTCCACTATGAAAAAAGTTTTTCTTATTATTCAAGGGTATATATATGTGCCAACCCGAAGTTATAAAATTATTTTTAATCGTTTGGCCATATTTGTCCATCTTTCGAAAAATTAACCCCTCAAAAATGTCTAGGGAACACCCCTGAATATCAATATATCGTATCCAGAACGATCAGTATGGATGATTTTTTTAAAGAAATGAACACCTGCATCAATTTCTCACCAAATTTGTAGAGTGCCGCAACAGATTTCAGTTTTTTTTATAAAAAAACTAAAAATGCAGCAGATGCGACGCTGCTTTATAATCATTTCATGTATTCAGTGTTTGAAATCAGTTAGTTGGCACTTTGTTTCTGTTGTAAGCACAAATAAAAGATTCAAGTTTTGTGATTCGACCATGGAAAGACGACATTTGACTAGAGAAGAGATGTTGCGAGCCGTTGGCATGCTCCAAGCTGGAAGCTCTCAACGGGAAGTATCCAGGGTTCTGGGAAGTAGCCCAAGTGTCATAAACCGTTTATGGTCGCGTTTCAATGAAACAGGTAGCGTAGAAGAACGCCATACAGGTGGTTTCAGGGTTACTACAGTCGCCCAAGACCGATTTTTGGTTTTACAAGCCAGAAGAGATCGTACTACCACAGCATCTCAATTAGCTCCAGAGCTATCACGAGTTCATAATGTACAAATTTCCGACCAAACTGTGAGAAATCGACTGCACGAAGGTCAACTCCACTCCAGACGTCCTTTAAAAGTTCCACAACTGACCCATGGAAATCGCGCTGATCGTTTAGCTTGGTGCCAAGAACACGTAAACTGGGATCAAGAGAGGTGGGCCACAGTTCTCTTCAGTGATGAATCTAGATTTAGTTATTATCCCGATTCGGGAAGAATTCGAATATGGAGGGAACCTGGAAAGCAAAACCATCTCCAGCATGCTCGAGAAGTTGTTAGACAGGGAGGCTGAGCAGTGATGTTTTAGGGAGGTATACGCCTTGGTGGAAGAACTGACCTCGTTTTCATACAGAACAACCTCACGGGAAATTCTTACCTAAATGAGATAGTTTTACCTGTAGTGGTACCGTATCTCCAAACAATGGGTCAAAATCCACTCTTCCAACAAGATAATGGCCCTCCTCATCATGCAAGAGTTGTCTTGAACGTTCTTGAAGAGAATGATATCGATCTTCTATCGTGGCCATCCTGCTCCCCAGTTCTGAATCCCATTGAACATGTGTGGGACACCCTAAAAAGAAATCTGCTGCGTCAAAACGTCTTCCATCATGAACAGGAGCTTCGATTAGCAGTTCAGGGGGCTTGGAATGACTTAGGCCAAAATGTAATAGACAATTTAATATTGAGCATGACGCGACGATGCCAAAGTGTCATTGATAACAGAGGTGGACCTTCGGGGTACTGAAAAATATAAGTGCTTCCATATCGTTTCGAAAATATTAGTTCAGGATTTGTTTTTTTGTGTTTTACCAAATTTCGTCATTTTCAAATTTCAATTTTTTTTTATAATAAGTGCTTTGGAGAAGTCAAATATCATTTTGTTTTTTTGAGAATATATTATATACAATATATCCTAACAAAAACCGAAAGATTTTTATAAATTCGAATCATCAAATTCATATTTTAAAGATATTGGTAAGTGTTCCCTAGACTTTTTTGAGGTGTTTATGTTTAATCTTACAAATTCGTTTGGCCACATTGCGTAACATAAAATGGTTTTCTTATTTTTCAAAGGTCGATCTTTGCCGATCCCAAAAGGTATAATTGCATTTAATCATTTGACCATGTTTGACCTACTTTTAAAAGACGTTTCTAAACTTCCATAACAAAAATAAATTCTTAGAAAATAGAAACTTTTTTTTTGTTATGAAAGATGCACGAATGCAGACATTTAAAACATATTTTTCTAGTGATCGTCAAACATGGTCAAACGATCAACTCTAAGTATGTCACTCTTGATCAGCAAAAATCGACCTTCGAAAATAAAAATATTTTTGGAAAATGGTGGATTAGGGGGGATCAAACGAAGCTATCTGATGGTCAATAATGGTCAAACGCATGGTTAAATTTCATCAATTTTTTCAAAGATTGCGGTGCCAACTTCATAGAGCTATAGGAAAACTTAATAATGTTTGAAATTATCTTCAAATATGCCTTCAAAAAATTAAAGAATACTGTACACAAAAAATAACTGACTTTTACATTCAAGATTTAATTAAACACTGATGAATTATCTATGTTACCTATGGAATTGAGTTTCCATGACCCTATGTTTTATTCTATTTATATCGGCACATCACTTTTCGAGATATACAGGGGTGACAGTTCAATATGGGACAGAAGTATACGGACAACGGATGGAATTGAGTTTCCATGACGCTTTGACGTTCGAAAACTGCTGCTTCAACCAACAACACCAACTCAACTCCTTTGGTGACGTAGATTATTTAATTTTTTTTTTCAAAATATTAGTGGGTGTTTGGCTAAATCGTGAAGAAAACTGAAACTTTCACGTGTTTGAAGTTTGTCATATTAGAGAGTAACTTTTGTACATTTGAACATTTTATATTGAGCATATGTGTGATAATACTGGTTTTGCATCAGGTTGGAAAAATGTCGCTGCTTAAGGAATCGTTTATAATATCAAGTAGACGATTAGCTATCATCTCTGTTGCTTCCCACAGTATTTGTATTCATATACCATCTAAACATTTTAATGTTGTTGAAAATCCTTTTCATTTCTCCAAGATATTGTTGAATTCATCCAGGACACTCTCTATGTATGTATCTTTCTCCTTGCTTATTCGAAGGGATACTTACTACAACATCATCTAAACCAGGGGTGCTCAAATTTGAACTGCTGGCAACCTACCTCAATATTTTTAGACTACTTACGATCGACTCTGAGAGGTTACAATTATGTGTGATGCAGGATTGTCGTACATACAGGATATACCCTACCTACCTACCTAGGTAAAGTGTACCGTAGCATATAGATATTAGCTTTCCGCACAATATACATTATTCTAGTCAAGGTTTGGGTTAGGTTTAGTTAGATTCTTCTCTATAATATCAATGAAAAAACTCATAGTTTTTAAAAAATTGAGAGTTTATTGGTTGTTACAAAACAAAAGAGTTTCATATGATGTTAAACTTAACTAAGGAGTGACTTTGGATATAGAAGCGTGGTACTTCATGTCCCCATCATACTTTTCATAAGATAGTACGTAACCACTGAGTGCTAATCACAAGCATGATGACATATGATCGTTTCAGAAAATGCAGACTCGCACAAGTAAGTTGGCTCAAACATTGGAGTCAATTGAAGGGCGATTTGCCTTAGATTCGGATATTTATCTTCAGACATAAAACAACAGAAATTTGTATCAGACGCTGTAGCTTTGGGATGTATATCTGATATAATCTGCACCAACTCATCTTCAACAGAACATGAGTTCATATTAAACTGACTTGCTCTTTCAGTAGCTAATTCTTCAATGTTTTTACATGAAAAAGGATAACTCATAAATAAAGCTATATTTACCAATTGACTGCAATCATAAAAACGCATTGCATAAAAACGCAATCATAAAAACGCCTTCCAAAATATTTGATAATTCAGCATCATACGTATTATAATTCAACTGAGGAATCCTTGCTTTCAAAGACGGATAATGTTTCAGATCCTTTCTTATCACAGGACCACCTGACGTCCGTGTGAAGAACTAAATCAGTGTGTTCAGCTGACTCCCTATCTTCCAACTACAACTTGAAGAACCACCGTTGCAAGCTACGTACACGGATGGAATTCAAAATTTTTGTTGTAATGCCCATGATTTCCTCCGTGTTTAAAACTTTTGAACGCAAACTTGTTGATGTATAATGCAATGGAATGAAAAAAATGAAGGGAAATCTTCATTAGCTCGTCATAATGCCACAAAACCGTTTTGGTTTCCAGTCTTTGCTGGTGCTCCATCGGTTTTAATGCACACTAATTTATATATTGGTAGCTTGTAGTTTTACACAATTGAAAAAAACGTCATATAAAGCTTCGACACGGGTGTTCCCCTTTAGAGGAATGATTGTCAAAAATTCTTCCTTAGCCAACATGTCATTGAATACCATCCGAATAAAAATACACAGCTAGGCAGTGTCTGTCATATCGGTGGATTCGTCGAACTGGAAAGAAAAGTATGCACATTTCATGATATGTTTTAGTTTATCTGCCATGTCCTGACTCATGACTTCAATACGCCTTATGACAGTCGGATGAGATAACTGAAGTTCTCTAATAGTAGACATGATTTCTGTTTCATTTTTAAAATCTCCAAATAAAGTCTAACCCGCTGCAATAAATGCTTCCTTCACAAGCCATCCATCTTCGAATGGTTTCTTATGTTTCGCCTATATATGAGATATTTTAAATGGCACGATCGTAGCAGCGTTTGATTGTTTGGCTGGTCTTGTGAACATAGTTTGTTCTTTTTTCAAACAAGATATCTAATCACGTACTTTTCGTTTTATTAATTCACTCTGTGGCGGAAAATTCTTTTCATAGTTTTTATGAACTGTTTTATGATGCCTCTCTAAGTTACCACGCTTAGGTATTGCAACTGACGCACGACAAATAAGACAAATGCACTTATCCTTCACCATACAAAAGAAAAATTCTTCCTCCCAATGATTATTAAAATGAAACGTTTTAGATTTCTTCGCTGCACTCATTTTGTACTATTTAATAATAAACTTTGTATCGACGTAGTATTGCCTTCGAATTACAATACAGAATGTCTCCAATTCCTGCAGGCGCAACATTATATCGGCTTGAACGAAAGTCTCGAATGTTCCCGTCAAACGCGCCGCCCGAAATTTCTATAAAAGCAGCAAGAATATAAAACGCAGCTTTTCTTTGACAAGTACCGCACGTTCCTTTGATAAAGCCGCCTTTTGCCGCTAGCAGAGTGTTATTTCGTTACGTAATAAATTTTTGTATTTTAGTTACCTATTTATTAATAATTTTTTTTATTAATAATAATTTAGGAAAATATACCTACAGAAGGAAAATTTTCAACGTTATAAAAATAAAAAAAATATCTTCGAGAGAACGACATTTGAAATAACAAATTTAGTTTTCGTTTTCAGTATATTTTTTTTAATTATCATAATTTTTAAAAAGTAATGCCTCACACTTAACGTATACTTTTAATTGAGTTTCTTGTTTTTGCCGTATTTCTTGGAAACTGACGTCTTATAAGTTGCTATTGCTGCAAATATAGTCCAAGGCATGCCAGAAAAATACATTTTTTTTTTAATTTTTCGACATAGGAATAACCGTCTTTGGAAGAAAAGATTCTTCCGAAAATCAGCTGTTACATCCCATAGTTAGTCCGTGAAGAATTGTACTACCACTTAAAAAAATAATTGTCTATTTAATAATTTCAATTGTCCGAAAATTAATTGTAAATAATCAGTTTTTGTTCGGTTTTATTTTCCTTGAATATTCTTCCAATTTTCCTTTCTCGATAACTGTTTCGGATATCAATTGCTGGCATTTTTACACGAATTCAAATCAAAAATATTGTTTATCTCAGTATGGAGCCGAGGACAAATATATTTTGTTCTGTATTTGTATCGCATACTTGTCAAGGACAAAAGAAGATCATACCCCAAGAAAGTGTATTCCCGATAAAAAACTAGAAAGGTTAGTGATACTAACATTAATTTCACTACTTCATGCTAACTAGAGAAAAAACACGAATATCCAAATAAACACGTTACAAATTATCAGAATCAGAATTTCCAAGCGTAATACAAAAAAATTAACTGTACCAGTTCTTGTGGGGATTCCCGACAATCCATTAGCACATCGGTATTTTGTGGGCGTGACTGTGAGAAAAGTAACCAGCCTCTGGTGCAGTGGCCTCAACCCGTTTCTGTATTTGTGGTTTTTACGATCTGACGTCATAAGCAAACAAGTTGGTCAAATTAGAAGATGGAATTTATAATAGCATTATAATTATTTTTTTATCGCGCTATTCTGCTTGCTTCATTTGAATAACTGACCTATTAGTCTATTTTTATCCGTTTCTGTAAATACTTGAATGGTAGAAGAATTTTAAATGACTAAATTCTTGTAAAGTTGATTTGTTTCAATTATTATTATGAAAGAGTTTCTTCAATGCGGATGCTGTATTGAAGAGTTAATTTATACAAGTAAATGTTAAATTCAAAACAAAATCTTGAGTCTCTAACTTTTTGATTCTTTTTGGAATGCAAGACAAATGAGTGCTCAGTACAACTAAACTTTTACTTATTCAGCTATCACTGAACGCTTCTTTGGAATCTTGAATTGAAAATTACAGACATGTACTATCCTTAGGATTTCCTTGGATGGTTTTTTGTAAAAAATAACTATTTCTGAACATGTCTCGCAACGAGTTAACACAGGTTCTGGTAGAAAAGATACATGTCTTCAGTTTCTCCCTGCAGCCTTTAATTCGAGCCGGTTCTTTCAAAAACACTTTCTTCGTCGTCTAATTGAGTTTGTTCACATTCCCAGACGTACTCAGATCGTATTACTTCAGCCAATCGATGAACTCCATTGATATAAAAGAGTACAGCTTTCACATCCTTGATCATATCTGAGAGAAAAATAAACATTTTCTTGAAAGTTCGGAAAATATTTTTTGTAGAATCGAGTTCCTTACCGGTCACCAAATACGACCGAAACAGTTCTTGACTCCTAAATTTGCTATGTAACAAGTACAACTTTCGGTAGTTTCGACAGCAGAAATCCAAAAACTATCATATTTAAATGCATTATATATTTATTGTAGAGCAAGTTGACAATACATTATTGAAATGTCATTCTTACGCTGTTACTATGAAATGTGGGATTTGTATATTTTGTGTTAATCCATCTTCAATGATTTTTTTCATTGGTAGCAGTTGTAGACTTACTACCTAGGGGAACCTGGGAAATTGTAGCTTTTGGGGTAATGGTAATCATAGGGTTCCTCAGTTTTAGATGTTTTCGAGATGAAACTCATTTCGCCATCTACTGACACACTTTCTGAACCAATAATATAAGTTGACCGCATTACCGACAAGTGAGGACCGTCGTTCCAACCGAAATCTATTCGCGCCACTCTGATAGAAGATTTTAACGAGTTTTAGTGTTGCTTTGTTTATGCAGATATAGAGGAGAAGGTGGTAATGTGGCCCCTGCAGGTATATTGGCCCCCTTCGATATTTATAATTTAAAAGCACGCCATCTAGTCAATTTTTGTGCAAACGCGTAGCTTTTGTGTATGTGTCAATTAGTATCCAAAAATTTCAGACGAGGGCGTTACGTACTTTTTTCATTCGATCAAGTCGAAACGCGCAACTGCAAAACTTCTAAATGTACTGTGCATTTTATTCCGGAAATAGTGAACCTTAGCTCTTGTAATTTGTATATTGTGTTCGGTGAACGTTTTCCTGTCGGATTTTGAAGGTAATTATAAAAAAACTTCTTATTAATATCTCTAATATGGTTTGTTCATATATTCTTTGATACATGCAATTTGGCCCCCTTACATTATTGGTATTATGGACCCGGGGGCCATATATGATGAATGACATAAATATATCATATCATTTTTTTTAATCGTTTGCTACAGATGCCCCGACAAACCTTGATATACCCATCTGTAAAGAAAAGAAAAACTAGGAATCCCGACGAAATGAAAAAGACAATTGAAGTTGTGAGTACAAAAACGATGGTAAAAATGGCTGTAAAAATATTTTGTGTACCAAGATCTACACTACAAACAATTACAAAAATTTGAATAATTGTATTTACAATAAGTGCTTATATCTATAATTTTGGTGTGTGTCAGAAAAACACAAGTGTGAGCTCAGGAAATGTAACAGGGGAACCATACTATCTTGTATATGATTTAATAAACGAGTGAAAAAACCTGAGGAAAAAAAATTCGTTTCCCTGTCACTATTGCACTAGCAATAGCTTGTCTGTTTATGATGTGTTAGTGTCGTGTGTACATAAAGAGTACCAAAGATTTTTCTGCTTAGCCGCTTCATTCACTCTTGCATTCCATGATTTACAAAAACAAGGCGAAAGGAAGGGGGTTTGGGACAGGAATCTGTAACAATGGAAGAAGAAAACCAGAAGAAAAATATTTCAACAATCCAACTTCTTATATGTCTGAACAAATCTGAGGAACGATTTTACATAGCAAGCAAGGCCATGAAAGGTACTAAGGAGATAATAAAAAAATACATAACCTGCGATATTTCCTCAAATTCCATCTCTGTTTGACCGAGAGAGCCCCGATGGCCAGGTTCAGTCTTCCAAGTGATGCCGATTATGATCTATAGATGTTTTAGAATCATTATGGACCCAATAATCTGGGTTGACATCGCCCATAAATTATTTCTTCGTGGAACTTGTTTAATATAAAGAAATATTTTCGGAAAATCTACACTGAAAAGGTTAGTGAAGGATTCACAGGAATCGTTAGAGTTGCTTGTGCATAAACCTCTCGGAAGAAAACCTATACCACCACCTGAGCTGGAAAAAAAGTTAGTGGAATATAATTTGTTTATGGAGTCGGAATATTATGGACTGACAAGAATGGATGTAAGACGAATGGCTCTTCAGTTAGCTTTGAGAAACAACATCGAAAATAATTTTAGAAATGAAGTAGCTGGGCGTACTTGGTTGGATCACTTTTTGAAGCGTCATAAGAGCTCTTTATCATAACGCAGACCAAGGGGGACTTCGTACGCTCGTGCTCAAGGTTTTAACCGTGAGACAGTCAAAGAATTTTTCGATACATTGGAAACTGAAATGAAAAATGAGAATTATCCCCCCGACAAGACAGACTGGGTTGACAATTGTGCAATCTAAAAAACAACCGATTGTAGTTGAAAAAGGGGAGAAACAGATTGGAGCCATTACTGCTGCAGAAGGAGGGTCACTAAGTACTCGTGTTTGCTGCATAAGTGCTTCTGATATTTTTGTGCCGCAAATGATGATATTTCCTAGAAAAAAGCTTTAGTGATATTTTAATGAATTGTGCATAACCTGGGTCGATTGGAAAAGTTCATCCATCTGCTTAGATCCAATCAAATTTGTTCACTGACATTTTATTGTTGATCTTGCCGATCTTCGTGCAAAAGTAACGGATTCCGAGGAGGTACTGGAAGGAGTCAAGCCGTAAGGTGAATATTGTGTAGCAATAATGGCAAAATGCGGGTTTAGTGCATCCGCAGACATATAGTGTTTTTTTCGGATACCCTGGTGCTCCTTGACATTTGAATTTATGATATTCCAAATTGCCTTGATTTTATTGGGGCCATTTGTTATCTGCCTGATGTGTTCAGTCTCAAGATGATTTTCAATTGTGCGCTTCAGCTGAGCCCTGAGAAGTGTCTTCATCTGTTTCCTACCCTCGAGTTTCTGCAATCTGAAGGCTGTTTTTTTTCCTTTTATGAGGTTTGAATTTTTCTGTTCTTTGGGATACATTTGTAGCAACTCATCAATATGACTACTAATGAGCTAAAAAAAGTATGTACCTACTCTATTCAATAAGGAGAATGAAACAACAAGAGTTAAATGGCTTACAGACTTCCTGAGAAGAAATCTGTCCACCTCCCTCATACAACCCAAAGCGATGAGCATTAATGGAACGACTGGATTCAACAGATAAGCAGTAACAATGTTTTTCATTAATTTCTACAGAGTTATGAGTGAACATAATTTCACTCCTAATAGAATTTTCAATTTGGACGACATGGAAATATGCTTTGCTAAAACATGGGAAAAGAGGCAAAATGTAACCCATATTTGTGCCATGAGTGCAATGAGGATGTATGTACCCCCTATGTTTATTTCCTGTAGGAAACGAATGAGTCCACTATTACAGGGAGGCGAGCCACTAGAAGCTCTGTATTCATGCAGATAAGGGTTGGATTACTGAAGATCTTTTTTCTCAGTGATCCAATCTTTCTTCTCAAATACCTACAAAATTTTAAAAAAACGTGTGGAATCCAGTAGAGAGAAACCAGTGCTATTAGTTAGATATTCATACAACTATTCAACTCTGGCCATATTCACCTTTTGCAAGACGAATGGAATTTCGACGGTGAATCATCTCTCACCACTCCGAGAGACTTCAACCCTTGGACGTCACTCTTTATTCATCATCCTTGAAACATGCATTCAATAATGAATGGTGCAAATATCTCCATAATTACCCATTGGATAAGATGAGTCCATACCAAGTTCATAAAGCTATACAACGATGCTAATAAATTGGTAGCTTCTAAGAGAAAAGCATAAAAGAATTTGAAGTAACAGGGATCTGCACATACATGTTTTCTCCAAAAGATTTTGTTATAGCATCATGAACATATTGTCTGGGGGAGGAAGTATCGACAAGAAGTGCAAGAAGATCCTCGCAATTCACATTACCATGTATTAAAAGATGAACTGAAATTATTTTTGATGAGATTCGGAAGTTTGCCAGTCTTTCCATGATAAACAAACAAGCTCCAAGAGAAAAAAAGCAACACTGTTATATTAACCTCGACCCCTAATAAGGACGTATTATAAGAGAAGGAAGAGAAAAAAAAAGAAGAAAAATTTGTAGAGCCCTATTTAAACTACACACAAAATGTTTATTGGCATTGAACCTCAATAAATAGAAAAGATGAGGAGATGGAATCTAATAGAAAATAAAAAACGAGTACAATTCGAAAAGAAGAAAGCAAAAAAAAGTTCCTACAAGAGGAAAATGAAGACGATGAAAGAGAAGCAGATATATATATCGTATGTGGTGAATTCAGTAAGAACTATCAGTTATGGCTAAGGTGTTTCAACTGTGGAATGTGGACCCATAAAGCATGTACAGACATTGAAAGTCACCTATGCGATTACTGTCGGTAGATCGGACCGGATAATGGTGGCCTAATCCACAGATACAGAGCCAAAGACATGTTTTTCTCATATTAATAGTAAAGAATTAATTAATTTTTCAATAAACCATTATCTTTATTGCGTTTATATTCACCCAAGATCTTTTTCGGATAAGAAGAATCCTCGTTTTTAGTTGTCTGAATAAAAGCTTAAGGGCTAAATTTACACGGGTCTACTACTGTCGGATGTTTTTGTCGTGGGCCATAGTTCTTAGATCTTGAATGTTGTATATATATTATTATATATTGTTTTGACATTCTGATCGATTTGGAATTTTTGGCTCATGATAAATTTTTCTCGAAAACGCGGAAAAACAATATATGACTCGTATGAAAATAATATATTTATTTTTTGAAGCTATGATACGAACTTGATAGGTATGTTATATTTAGGATACTTCTCTATATACAGGAAGTATCCAGTAGAAATACCTCTGGAAATTATCCAATATGCTTTATGGAAATTTGTGCACGGAGATTATCCCAGAGATTTCGCGAACTAGAGTATTATCAGTATTCTGCACTAGCGGTTCTATTGTAAGCCCCAAGTCTCTTTTTTCAATCTTCTTCTTCTTGCACGACGCCTTTATGGGCACCACTCAAGCCATTTGGCCCATTGTGCTTGTGTTATTTTGTTACCAGTCTTGCAGAAACTTTTTGATGATGTTTGGAATACCAGATGTAGGGGTCCTCCTGGATCATCCGGGCGCCTGGTTTTCAGTCTGGTCGGGGGACATTCAAAGAGTATGTGTTCCGTTGTTTCATACTTTTCTAGGCAACGATGGCACTGTGTGGTTTCCAATAGTCTCATGACGTGTAGGTGTTTATTGAGTTGGTGTCCCGTCAATAGGCCAACTATCATCCCAATAGACTTTCTATCGAGGGACAATACTTCATGTACCCTCTTTTTGAGCCTTTTAGACTGTCTCAGTCCCGAGATATTTGCTCAATAATTCAGGGCCTCGGTGATGTTCGAGTTTTGAAAGAAGGGGAGCATGTGGGTTCACGGGATGGTCAGAATAGGTTCTGGTCCCATCGGCCTAACAGCTATGGCCTTTTTAGAAAGGCTGTTTGCTATCTCATTTCCTTTGATGGGCTGGGCACTAAAGCAGAGTAACTCTGTTTGTAGCATTGAGTTTGGATGTAACCTTCGTATCTTTCAGACATCCAAGGGCTTTCTGGCTGTATATGTATGCGTCTGTACTCGCTGTAGTTCCTTTGTAGGTTTTCGTGTACACACCAGAGAATGGCGAATATTTCTGCGTGTGTTACAGTGACGTGATCTCCTAGGTCCTAGAACCTAGAGCAATCGAAATATTTTTCCTCCGGCATTGGACGCCGAAGCCTGCACCCATCCTGGTTTTGGACCCGTCTGTAAACCAGGTAAGTTAGGTTAGATGAGTGAGGCGTGGAGTGGAAACTAAATTTCTTTTGGTGGATTGACGACCTTGAAGGGTTCGTCAAAGTGGTAGGTGGCTCTCCTCTTGTGTTAGTTTCGTTGAGGGATGTAGTGTCCAGAAGTTGGATTTCTGTTCCTCCACATACCTCCTTCCCAAAGTTTCAAAGAGACCCTCATGGCCACCTCCTCCACCACTATGTGTAGTGACGGGACACCCAGAAGACACTCCATTGAGGTCGTGTGTGTGGATCTCAAGACTCCAGTGACTGCTAGACATGCTTGCCTCTCATTTCAATAGTAAACATCCCTTTTTTATTCCAGATTATGAGTAACCATTTAATTTTGAATGATAATCATGCACCATACCTGTAGTCTGAATTAATTATTACCGACTTTTCACCAACATTCAAAAGATATTCCGTCCACTCCTCCCAGAAATAAAACACATAATTTAAAATATTTTATTGATATTTAAAGGTAGCAATGCCATGGATAAGATCCAGTTTAAAATCATACTTGAGTGATCGAACATCCTTATTTTCGAAAAGGCATACCCCTTGTCTTGAATTCATGTCCCAAGCAATCTTCTCCCCTAATATTGGTGGAACTGTTGGACCAGTTGTTATGATATTGTTGCTGCCAGTTTCTAAATGCTCCCATTCTATCCACAATGCAATACCATTACAAGGATGATTGCTGAAAAGAAATAGGAATGTTGTTTCAGAACAAAAGAATGTAAAGGATTGAAAAATCACTCTCTGTAACTCATTTTATTTAATCAATCATAATTCAAATTCACCTCTCAAGCTTAAATTCTCCTTTACTCTCTAAAACTCCCATAGGATTTTCGGAGAAATCAATTGTCAAAATATCTGCTACTTCGCTCAAAGCAACACATGGATATTCCCACAGTGGCTGAGCTTCTACTATATCATCACTTATATTACTTGACTCCTAAAAAAAGAAATTAATGAATACGACATATGCTTCATTGAATTCTCGGAACTATTTTGATGTGAACATCTACAAATTCGGCTTGAATGCTGTAGAACCAATGAGCATTCCTCACATTACTTGATTCTTGTAAAGTACACAACTGATGCATTGGAAGGTAATAATGAATATCCTGCAGGATTTTTGAATGTATCGCCATTAGACTGTCTGTTATGGAGACATTTAGAATCAAGAATTTATGTAGCTAAACTAAATTCTTTAGAAAACTTGTTCTTTAGTACCTGCCAAGCCTATTCGAGTAGATGATGCATTAGTATCAACAAAGTAGGGCGCTTTCGAATAAACAGTCGAATACGTCAATTTATACTTTTATTTGCAAATTTTTCAACAAAAAATTTTAATACAGGGTGTATCAATTAACAGGGCAATACCAACTTTCTGTCTGGTTGATACACACTGTATATCAACACCTATATGTTCTTCTTCCTGCACGGCGCCTTATGGGCAGCACTCAAGCCATTTGGCCCATTGTGCTTGCCGTGTTGTGTTATTTTGTTATCAGTCTTGATGAAACTTTTTGATGAAGTTTACAAGACTGTTGTTGGGGGCCTCCTGGATCATCCAGCGATAGGTGTTTCAGCTCCCACGGTGTTCATTCTGGTCACCTTATGAGCGGGACATTCGTAGAGTATGTGTTCCTTTGTTTCGTCATTTTCTAGGCAACCACGGCACTGTGTGGTTTCCGATAGTACCATGACGTGTAGGTGTTTATTGAGTTGGTGTCCCGTCAATAGGCCAACTATCATCCCAATAAACTTTTTATCGAGGGACAATAGTTCATGTACGCTCTTCTTTGATTGCGGCCCTTTTATGAGCCTTTTTGACAATCTCAGTCCCGAGATGCGTGCCCAATAGTTCACACCTCATTGGTGTTCCAGTTTTGAAAGAAGCAGAGCACGTGGTCCACGGGATGGTCGGAATAGATTCTGGTACCATCGGCCTAACAGCTGGCTATCTGCTATCTCATTTCCTTCGAAATCCTGATGGGCTGTGCACCAAAGCAGAATAACTCTGTTCGTAGCACTGAGTTGTCGAAGTGCTGCTTTGCATTCGTCAACTAGTTTGGATGTAACCTTTGTATCTTTCAGATATCCAAGGACGTTCTGACTGTCAGAGCATATGTACATGTATAGATAGACAGATAGGTAGATCATTTTATTTGTTCAATTTGGTACATATACGTACAGTGAACGTGTCGAAGAAGAAACAAAGACAATGTATAAATAAAAGCATAAAACAATACACTACATACAAAACAGCAAACACAATAAAATCAATTACTAAATAAGTCATCTAAGAAATCCTGAACTGCATAATAAGCCTTCTCCAAAAGTTTTTGTTTAAAATTTCGTTTGAATGCTGAAAGTGGCAGAATTCGCAATCTTACAGGAATCTTAGTATAGAGTTGAATGGACATTCTTCTGCAGATATGTGTAGTTGTGCCTATAGGTTGTTAGGTTGTCTTTGTAATGTGTAGTGTATTGATGTTCCATGCCAGATGCAGTGAACAGGTGTAGATTTCTTTTTACAAAGAGACAGCACTCAAGAACAAAAATACTGAAAAGAGTGAGAATCCCCTGGATGACAAAGTGCTCCCTGCAGCTTTCTCTTGGGTTCAATCCCAATAAGCTCCTAAGACATCTCCTCTGCAGAACGAACAGCCTATCACTCATCATCGAATTTCCCCAAAATACAACACCACACCTAAGGTGGGACTCTACATACGCATGATAGGACAAAAGCGCTGCCTCTCTATTAACCATTCTTGACAATACCCTCAGCGCATAGCAAGCTCTACCTATGATCTTCGTAACATGGTCCACCTGGCATACCCAGTCTAACCTGGAGTCGATCCTTACTCCCAAGAAAGCGGCAGTATCCTCTGCAGTTATAGTTTAATTGTTATATACTATGCTTAGTTGTTCTGTTGGCTTTCTGAATCCAAATGAGATTATTTGAGTTTTAGATATTATTTAGTTGAAGCTCATTCTGAGCGTAATAATTTTCCAGGATGTTTAGGGTATCAACTGATTTTGTTTTGAGGGCTTCAACATCATGTTCAGATGAAACCAGTGAGGTGTCGTCAGCATATTGCTGTACATTGTTCTGTAGTTCTTCAGGTAAGTCATTTGTGTATATTATGTACAGGAAAGGTCCCAATATAGATCCCTGAGGAACACCCTTATAAACTTCAAGACTTTCTGACTCAATGGCTTCACCCGCATCATTTGCCTCTAAAACATACTGCTTGCGGTTAGACAAGTAGGACTAACCCCACCAGTCGCAGCGCCACCCCACGTATCCCATACCATTCCAGCTTTTTCAACAATTAATTATGGCATACACTATCGAAGGCCTTGCTGAGGTCTAAAAACAAAGCAAGAGTACACTTTCCATCATTCAAAGAGTTGACTATTTTATTAATTGCTGAATATATAGCATCGACAGTAGATTTTTGTTTCCTAAAACCATATTGTGAAGTTTCAGAAGAGCAAAATTTTCCAAACAGTTTATTATTCTCTTAAGGATAACATGCTCATATATTTTACTGACATTTGGAAGTATAGCAATCGGTCTGTAATTAGATAATGCTGTAGGATCTCCTTTTTTCTTGAATACAGGCTTACTAGGGAAATTTCCAGTGAGGAGCGTCAAGTTGATTAAGTGACAGAGCGGCGCCGCGAAGATGTGAGCTATGCGCTTGAGAAGCTTTATGGGAATCTCATCTCTTCCAACAGAATTGGTATTTCTTAAGCTTTTCATTATTCTCTCCAAGAATATGCTAGCATGTCTACTACTACGTCTCTGTAGTTCCTGTGTTGGTTTTCCTGTACACACTGAAGAATGGCAAATATTTCTGCGTGTGTTACGGTGACGTGGTCTCCTAGAGCAATCGTAATGTTTGCTCTCGGGCCGTGGACGCCGATGTCTGCACCCATCCCGGTTTTGGACCAGTCTGTAAACCAGGTCGGGCTCTGTGGGATGAGTGAGGCGTGGGATGTGGACCAAATATCTTTTGGTGAAATGACGATCTTGAACAATTCGTCAAAGTGGTAGGTGGCTCTCATTTGATCTCCCCTTGTGAGAAGGTGAAGTCGGAGTTTTCTAATTTTGTTGAGGGGTGTAGTGTCCAGAAGTTGTCCCTCCACATACCCCTTTCCAACAATCTCAAAGAGGTCCTCATGGCCGCCATCTCCACCACTATGCGTAGTGGAGGGACGCCCAGAAGAGACTCCATAGAGGCCGTGGGTGTTGATCTCAAGGCTCCCGTGACTGGTAGACATGCTTGCCTTTGGATCTTGTTTATTTTGTTCCGTTTTATCTTCTTGTCCAGTGAAGGCCACCATACGATGGACGCATAGGTAAGGAGAGGTCTGATCACTATCATGTATAACCAATATATTATGTTTGGTTTGAGTCCCCATCTGGGGCCGAATAATCACCGGCAGGCCCGCTCTTTGCGCTTGTCTTTTGATGTGATTGTCCCAATTTTGTTTGGGGTCAAGTATCACATCAGATATTTCACTTGTTTTACTAGTGTTAGTAAAAAAGAATTGGTGCCTTGAAAGGCGGTAGTTTCCTTTTTCGAGTGAATAGAATCATGTCTGTTTTGTTCTCTCTGCACCATTGTTCAGTCATTTGCAGAGCGTTCTGCGCAACTTCGCATATGGTGCTGAGGTTTTTTCCACAAACAAAGAGGACGAGATCGTCCGCATAACACACCGCAAAGTGCCCAGCATCAGCAAGGCCCGCCAAAAGCCCATCCAGCAAGAGGTTCCAGAGGAGAGGAAATAGTACTACCCACTGAGGACATCCCCGCTGGGGTCTCCGGACGGTTGACTCGACGAGGTGAGCCTCGATGCGCCTGGTCGACAGCAGACCTCCCACCCACCTTGCTAAGGTGTTGTCTAGTCCTCTATTTACGATAGCTTCATCTATCGACTCATAAAGTGTGTTGTCGCAAGCTCCCTCTATGTATTGGAATATTCTTAGAGTGACTTCGCCTTTTTCCAGTCTTTTCTCAGTATACCCTATTACATAGTGTAGTGCTGAGCTGACTGATCTACCTTGCTCGTAGGCATGTTGAGTGATATGTACGGGGCTCTACTTGAGGGTCCACGTTGGTACACAGATGGCTCAAAAACTGCAAAAGGTGTTGGAGCTGGTGTCTACGGTCGAGGTGCCGCCAAGGAACAGTCGATCTGTCTTGGTGGGCATGCGACTGTCTTTCAAGCAGAAATATTCGCCATTGATTACTGTGCTAACCTCTTGCTTGCAGGGGAATTAACAAATAGGTCAATTAAAATCCACACCGATAGCCAAGCTGCACTGAAAGCATTGGCATCCGATACCTATACTTCACTTATGGTGCAGGAATGTAGCTCTACCCTTGCCAAACTAGGAGAGCGGAGCAGGCTTCGCATAATATGGGTTCCTGGCCATTCGGGCATTGAGGGAAATGAGAAGGCGGACTCATTGGCCGCTCGAGGAACTAACCTGGAGTTCATAGGACCGGAGCCTAAGCTCGGAATTCTCCTAGAAACTGCAAGGATGGAAAACAACCGATGGCTGGACTTGAAGGTACATGAGCATTAGATGAGCCTCCCAGGTCTCCGACACGCTTGACGTGCCATCAGTGGACCTTCCACTGCAAAAGCCAAGGTCTCGCTTAAACTCTCTAGGTTGGAACTGAGGGTTTTAACTGCCATAATAACGGGACACTGTCGCCTCAGGAAACAGCTAAATAAATTAGGATTGGTTGAGGATCCTTCATGTAGACTATGTGAAGAAGATATAGAATCAATGGAGCATGATATGTGCGAGTGCCCAGCTGGGGGCAGGGTCAGGATGGAAGAACTTGGATCTTGCAAACTGAAGCTGACTGAGCTTATTAAGCTTTCACCCACAAAACTCATATCCTTTACAAGAAGGATGGAGCTCGTGGATGAAATTTAGGACAGAGTGTGTCACAATAGACCACTGAGTTGCAGTGGCCAAGCTGCTAGGCAGCCCTCACTCAAAAGAAAATATCCATCTATCTATGTAAGATAGCGCTAAGCTGGGGTATTCTATCTAAAATATCTTTGTACTAGTCTCTCCATAATCTTCAGTAGAAAGAAGGTGAGACTAATTGCTCTAAAATCTTTGGCTATTTTATGTACGATCTTCTTCAGCTTGGGAATGAAGACAACCTGAAACACCTATATAGTCCCTGTATTTAACCTTTTTCTACATATATTCAGAAAAAATATGCAACTGTGTTTGGGACACAGTCAGATCTCAATTTTTTATACAGTGCTTTTGGTTTTCACTACAATTCAAATCATACCAAATTTTTAGCATTTCGATAGTCTTTGAGTTATCAATTCCCTGTAAAAGACCTGGTTTCAGTATAGGCTCATAAATACATGTCTTGCCAAGAGTTTTTCTGTATGAAACTCTTTTTACTTTTCAAATATTCCTAAAGTTTTCATTTCTTAAATCAATTTGAACACAAAATTTGATGCAAACTTGTTAAGAAAATTTCAGTTGCTTTTCAAAATCACAAGATATAAAGAAGTAGATTTCAAGTTCAAATTGGCACTAATATTTATAGAGAATAATGATGACACATGTACATCTAACCAAAAAATTAACAACACTTGAATGATCTGAAACTTTTTGATCAAGATGGCATTGAGTAGAATAAATGAAAAACATTTTGTTGATATAAAAAGTAATACTAACCTCAATTAATTTATCAAAATCGTTCATTTTAAAGCCTTCGCATTCCTTCAGGGGCGTTCTTATTTTATGGAGATCACTGAATTGAACAGCAACTGCTTTCACAGTGGCAGCTTTAGGAGAAATTTGTACTTCTTTCGTTAGAAGTTTTTTTATTTTTCTGATGCTGTAATAGAAAAATATATTGTCCCAAGGTAAAATACTTGTAACAAAATAGGGTTCTGCTAAAACTAAATCTATAGAATTTTCAGGTATTTTGTTCAGTATATCTTGAGATCTTCAAATATTATCACATTTTTCATATCGTTATATTGGATAAAATCATTCATAATTCTCTTTGAAAATGAATTGTTTTCAAATATATAAATCTTATCGGCATTAAATTTAGAAGCGAGCAAAGCCAAGTAAAAACCATTACCCATTATAAAAACATTTTTACGGTTTACATAAGACTTGATGGTTTTCACTAGAACATCATTCCTTTGCTCATCATTGATTTGGCCAATTCTTGTGCGAGGAAATAAATGAAAACCACATGTGCATACAGGATTCACATAATCTGTGTTTTCCAGCCTTAAGACATTCCTCACATTAAACCATAGAGAATATTCGTCATGACAGGTTATCAAATTCAGTTCATCACCTTTTGCAAATCGAAGTTCTTTTGGCAAGTAATAAACTGCTTGCATCCAATGATCTCTCCAAGGGATCTTAACATCACTTTGATTTTTTGAAAGAGGATGTGCCCAAAATGGTGCACAACTCAAAATAATTTTGTTTTCCGTGTCCATCTTCAAATCCCACCATATAAAAACTGCTTGAGCTTCACCATCGCATTCCGCTCTAAGATTATGAATTGTTGATTGTTCGAATATTAATGGAGTTCTACCAGACCAGTCAAATTGAAAAACAGGTATTGGGGATACTAGAGTTTTTACTGATGTTAATGGTAACTGATTCAATTGAATATCGTGAACTGCTGCACATCCACTACAAGTTTTAATACTTTCAGGTACTTTGAGTAAGCATTCGTTTCCATCATAATAGTTCTTCATTCTATTCCATTTAAATGCATATGGACATTCAACAACTTGAGCATAAATAGTGGCTGAGTTAGGTATAACAATACAATTTTTTTCAAGTAATACTTCATGTGCATGTTTGAATGTTGATAAAGCTCCTTCACCTATTAATTCTGTATCGAAAACCTCAGTAACTAAGATGTTACATCTCTCTTTTAAGTCTCCTGTTTCACCCACAGTCAATTGTGTAGATCTTTTAGGAATAACTTGGATTCTATCTTTGAAACCATTCAATTCAATTACTTTCAAAGCGCATTCACTCATGGGTTTGAAAGCTTCGCAGGCTATAACTTTATCAGCACCGTTTCTCACTGCCATCATGGAAAGAAGACCAGTTCCAGTTCCTATGTCCAAAACAATAGCTTTTTCACCTTTTTCGTGGATTTTCTGAATTCCAATTTTCAAAGCAGCTTCGTACAATTTGTTTCTTTCTGTATCGTGTAGCATATCGGCGAATGAGGACCTTGCAACTTCTTGATGATAGTCATAATTTTCATTTTCAACGATCCAGTCATTAGAACCAGTAATGAGATTTCGTTTTTGAATGAAAACATTCATATTGATAAATTTTTCAAATACAAAATATAAGCACCGATTTTTGATTAACAGAATTGAGGTTACTCAAATATAACCTGAAAAGTCATAGAATCAAACAAAGATAATTTATATACACAGAGATAAATAGACCAATTCAACGTAGTGTTAACTCACAGAAGAATCTATTTCGCCTGAAAAACAGTCCGTCTGCTAGCGCGTTCCTTGATAATAAACTAATTGTGCGGTACTATATTAGTGCAATGTTCTGCACTAATATAACAGCATAATAAATGAATTATTCTGATATGGCACACAACAACATATGATTTCTCGCTGACAAGCGTAAACATGAACAGAAATTTCTCATTTTCTATATTCCATTCCGTAGTCTAGGGTTGATTATTGAGTCGATGAGAAATGAAAAAATTGAAAATAGGCCCAATTATACAGGGACATTGGAATATCAAGCTGAAATTTTATAAGCGGCCATTACTAGCGATTTCCAATTGAAGTGAAATATTTTCGAAGTGATACCATTTCCGGTAATACCGGAAGTGGGTTATCACTTTGTTGGCAATCTACGTTCTTTATTATACATCTAGAACCGACATTTGAGCAAGGCATAAAATACCTGGCATTTAAAACATTTAAAAAATTGTAGGTCGTAGATCTTTTGCACTACAGACACAATTTTTGCTTGGGTGGATAAGAGAAGGGTCAAGGAATTTTTTAAGCAATCTACACATGTCAAATGTTTATTGCGTTGTTTTGTATGATTTTTTTCAATTTGGCCTTTTTCAAACAGCAATAACTCAATTTTTTCAAATTGCACGTGCCAATTTTTATATCGCCATCAGATGAAGCGTCAAATTTCAGATGGAATTGTATCAGCATGTACTATACCCATCTCTTATAGTTCCGAAATAATTTGGAAATATATTGAATTTTGATGATTTTGCAAGAACTAACAGAGAATGCTTTGAAATATTTGAATCAAGTTGCTGAGCTGGCTACGCTCACCTGACAGGTGCCTAAAATTAATGTACTTGTCACTTCGTTCATTCGAATAATTTGATATTCCAACAAGAATTGTCGTTATTTCAGATTGAAAATATCCGAAAAATACAACACATTTGGAATAAAACCACTGGTTATTCAAACGAAAATATATTTAATATTTTTTTAATTCATTTTAGAATGTCAAAAAGTAGTGGGTAGAAATGCAGGTAATTCAATAATCAATTTCCAAATTTACCGTCTATGAGTAAAATAAAATTTCGAAGCAGTAGAAGCAATTTTCTACAATTCGGATGAATAAAAAATGTAGGAACTAAGCGAAAACCAATCATCGAAGATAATTACATTAATACGGATAAATGATAGCAAACATCATAGGAGAAAACTAATTTACGATCTGAATAAATGTTCAATATGGGCCCCATTTGATAGCTCGTATACGAATATGATGAGTTGCCCTCCTAGTTTCCTCAGGATCAATATTACGAAAAGCATTATGAATGCGCTCTAGTAACTCTTCTTTACTTCTTACAGGAATGAGATACACTTCACTCTTGATTTTGCCCCATAAATAAAAATCAAGGGGCGTCAGGTCCGGAGAACGCGGAGGCCATAAATTTGGTCCTTGATTACCCCACCATCTATCCTCGAACATTTCTGTTAGCTGCCGATCTACAGCTCGTGTTTTATGTGCTGGTGCACCACCCATTTGGTAATAGCAATCCCTCAGAATGTTAAGGGGTAATCCATCTAAAAAATTTGCTAATGTTTCTCTCAAAATTTCCAGGTATCTTTGTCCATTAAGATTTTCCTCATAAATGTGATAAGCCAACGAATCATTCATTAAAATTGCAAAAACGTTCACGCTGAATTTATTTTGGAAATCAATAACCTCAATGAAATGTGGATTTTCTGTGGCCCAAAAATGTCGATTTCTCCTGTTGGTTATTCCACTTTCATTGAACTTGGTTTCATCAGACCATATAATTTCTTGCAGAATTGTCTTATCTTCTTGAAGCCGAATTAATAAATTTTCACAGAAATTTAGCCGCTTGGGAAGGTCAGTTGGTTTCAATTTTCGTAGTCTGATAAAATAATACGGGTGCATGTTATGTTTCTTAAGGATCCTTTGAATGGAAGTATAACTCAATCCAATATCCATTGATGCTGACTTAATGGACGCATGTGGATTAGCACGAAAATACGCTACCGTATTAATTTGATTGTCGTCTTCCTCGAGAATTGGTTTTCTTCTAGTTTCTATGTATTTTGTTCCTCCAAATTGCAGAAAACTGCTTCTAATCTTTCGAAATTTTGTTTTACTCATAGGCGCCAAATTTGGAAATTGGTTATTGAATTGCCTGCAGGTTCTATCCACCACTTTTTGACATTCGCCATGAATTCAAACGAGATTAAACATATCCTCGTTTGAATAATCAGCCATTTTATTATCAATCAGGTGTTTTTAAAAAATTTTCACTTCAAATTACCAACAATTCTTGTTGAAATATCAAATTCGAATGAACGAAGTGACAAGTACATTAATTTTAGGCACCCGTCAGGTGAGCGTAGCTAGTTCAGCTACTTGATTCAAATATTTCAAAGCATTCTCTGTTAGTTCAATTCAAAATCATCAAAATTCAATATATTTCCAAATTATTTCGGAACTATAAGAGATGGGTATAGTACATGCTGATACAATTCCATCTGAAATTTGACGCTTCATCTGATGGCGATATAAAAATTGGCACGTGCAATTTGAAAAAATTGAGTTATTGCTGTTTGAAAAAGGCCAAATTCAAAAAATCATACAAAACAACGCAATAAACATTTGACACGTGTACATTGCTTAAAATATTCCTTCACCCTTCTCTTATCCACCCAAGCAAAAATTGTGTCTGTAGTGCAAAAGATCTACGAGCTACAATTTTTTAAATGTTCCTCAAAAATCGAGTTTATATAAAAAATAATTAAATCTGTCAAAAGTTTTGACAGATAAGTGCCAACAACTTGGGTATTTTATGCCTTGCTCAAATGTCGGTTCTAGATGTATAATAAAAAAGGTAGATTGCCATTTGAAATAACAAAGTGATGACCCACTTCCGGTATAACCGGAAATCGTATCACTTCGAAAAAATTAACTCCAATTGGAAATGGCTAGTTATGGCCGCTTATAAAATTTCAGCTTGATATTGTAATTGGAACTCAAAAAGTTTTTAACGGACGGTTCCGGTGGATATCCCTGTATAATGCATTACACATACGGAAGAAACAACTGGGGCCAACCGACTGATTCTTCAGACTTTTCATGAAAACTATCCCACCATAACCCAAATCTATACCTAATCCTTCACAGATGACTGCTCATGTTTCAGGTAAGTCTTACAATCACCCCCGGACTAGTACTTCACCCTCGTAAGAGTATAACATTGAGATATCAAGGGGATTTCCGTTCCATGATTATGAGTAGAAAAATATTCGAAGAGATGCAACCTATCTACAGAGTTCCAGACCGCAGGCTATAACCTGCATACAGAAAGAATTGGCATTAAATGGGAAGATTAAGCTCAACATGCTTTCACTGAAATTAGGCGTGAAAACTTAGCAAAATGAAAACCCCGATGAGATGAATCTTAAAGTTTTAAAGTATTGATGTGAACTTCCTGATGATAAAGAAAGAAAGATTGAGCGGAATTCAAGATATTACAATGAATTAGGGTGACTAATATCAGATATTTCGTCACAGAAAACATCTGGCATAATTTTTCTAATTGTGGAAATAAGCATAGTATATAATGCATTACAAATAAGGAAGAAACAACTGGGACGCACATCTATTCCTAATCCTTCACAGATGACTGCTTATGTTTCAGATGAGTCTTACAAACACCCTCGGATTGGTACTTCACCCTCGTAAGAGTATTGCAGTGAGATATCAAAAAAAAAAACAAACGTGGCCAACCAACCGATTCTTCAGGCCTTTTTATGAAAACAATCCTCTCTAACCCATAACCCACATCTGTACCTAATCCTTCACATATGACTGCTCATATTTCAGATGAGTCTTACAAACACCCTCCGATCGGTGTTTCACCCTCGTAAGAGTATTCCTGTGAGATATCAAGGATTTTTGTTCCAGACTCACAGCAGTCTATAGCCTCTATATAGGAAGGATTTGCGTTGGATGGTAAGATTGAGCTCAACATACTTTCACTGAGATTAGGGGTGAAATCTTTGAAATAAATCCCGATTGAGGGATAATATGGTGATGTACTTCGTTTCGGTACAATTTCCTGACTCAGGAAGAAAGATTGAGAAGAATTTGAGATATTAGTTGGGACATTGCCAAGAATTAGAGCAGAAAGTTCAAGTATTTCGCCACAGAAAACATTAGGCCTATATTCTGTGGAATTGTAGCAATAAGATAAGTGTATTATACATTACAAGTAATACAAGCAAGGACGACCAAGAGTTTTATAGATTTTTAATGCAGTTTCTTGAATAGCCCACATATATAGTTAATCCTTGAAAGATGACTTTGGCGTACCAACAACTTAGGACTAAGCCACTGCTAGAAATAGAAATCAACAATTAGATTAAAATTTTAGATTTAACTGTTCTTAGACAAAACAATCTTCTTACCTTCGATATATATCATAAACCTACCTACACAGACATTTGCATTCCTTCTGATTCCTCCCATCCTATTCAACATAAATTAGCTGCCTTCAATTCTATGACTCACAGAGCTTTCACATTATCTCTCTCAATTATAAATCTCAATAAAAAATTGTATTTGTTAAAACTATCACAAGAAATAACGGCTATTCTCCCTCACTGATAGACAAACTTGTGTCTATAAAACGTTTAAAACAGCCTATAACAGTATTTATCTCCATAATAGTTCTGACAGCCATACACATCAATTTTTCTCATTAACCTACTTCGGCCCAATTTCTAAGACAATCGCAAATAACATCCAAATTAGCCTACAAATCCACAACCAAACTATCAAATATTTTTCAATACCAAAGATAAAACACAAAAATTAGATAATTCAGGAGTGTATCAAGTAGCATGTCCCAATGGTAAAGGAATTCATATTTACCAAACAGGCAGGTCGTTCAGAATTAGATATAAGGAACATCATTCACATTTTTGTAAAAACAAAACATATTCCACTTTGGTACTACATTGCATAAAAACAACCATATTTTTCCATCAATAGACAAACTACAAATCTTATACCAAGCACAAAAAGTATAAAACTCAATTATTTTGAATCCTTATAAATATTCAAAGCCAAACACAACACAGGCCCTAACCAAATATTACTGATTTATGTATTACCCAATATTTGGGATTTTTAAGTAGTTCTCAGCTATGTATTAGTAGCTAATGTTGATCTCTAATATGTATTCAACCCATTTCTCTATACCTATATAGAAGAAAATTACCAACTTTGTATTTCAGTGTCAAACTCATATTTATCTAATGATGAGCGAAAGCTCGAATTAGCTATAACGTTGAATAAACTTCTCTTAAACAGTGATATTTTTTACGTAATAATATTCGCAATCCTCATAATGAAACTATTTTGAAATATTTAAAGTTTAAAGTTTGTACTCCTAAAACAAGCATTGTTATAAAATTCCTTAAAAAGTCACCTCTATTTTTATAATGAGAATCTTAAATATCGGAATATGTTCTATCCAAAGAAAATGTACGCCCATAGATTATCATTGTAATATATTTGAAAACTTTTACAGCTATCTGATAGAAGTAATTGAAAAAGTAAAAATTTATAGTATTCTGTATTATCAAGAGCCATCTATGACCTTCACCTGAATCTTTCAATCCTGGCCTATCCTTACCAACCGGAATTGGCGATTCTGGTTGGCTTAGAAACAAGTTTATAATTGAAACTTCAACCAAGTCAATGAACAAAGCTATCATTGTATCTAACTTTTTTAACAATGTGCATGCAGAGATAATTACTATATATTTATATATATATATACTGACAAATATATTTATATATATAAGAACAAACTTACTAAAAGACAATGGTGATTATATCCATCTCTGCGATTTCCTATGGTAAAATAATCTAAGAATGTAAAGCCATGTACCTACTTACCTTCTTGAATAAACTATGTTATTATTATTATTATTATTATTATACTTAGACAATCTATACAAACTTCAATCTGTTTTCATTGGGCCCATGCCTCAATCAATCTTGCATTATCTAATACCGAATTTTTTTTTCCCAAAAATCTATACCTCATAATTTTCACGAATCTGTATATTTCACAAACTTTTATTATAATACACATGGACTCCCTTCGACATGACTCAAAACCGTTACCGGTTTCAGTATAGGGAAGTCTTCAAGGACTGTTCTGCGGTGGATGTCCACATCATTGAACAGAAAGCATTTTAAATTCACGTTTTATGAAAACAATAGGCGCTTATGAAAAATTTCTTCTCAGTTATCAACATCATGTTAAATAAATGAATCATTTATTATACAAGTATTATCGGAACATGGACTAGGGAATTAGAAGGTAATAGGGTTGAATTAATGGATAAGTATATTCTTATTGATTTCTAATACTTTCTTTTCATTGTTATATAATATTTCTTCATCGACACCACAGCAATCCAGAAATCTAATGGACATGCTGACAAAGCAAACTGGAACATAGCCTCAATGATAGTTTCAGTGGAAAAGGTTCGATGGGCAGTAACTACCTTTCAACCATATAAAGCACCAGGAGCAGATGGTATATACCCTACGCACTTTATAAAAGGTATGGACCAAATTGTTACGCACTCAATCCACATCTTCAGATCCTGCCTAGCTTTGGTATACATTCTGTACCCCTGGAAAACAGTTCTGGTTGTCTTCATCCCTAAGCCAGGCAAGAGCGTACATAAAATCGCCAAAGATTTTAGACCAATCAGCCTCACCTCCTTCCTACTGAAAACTATGAAGAGACTAGTAGAAAGATATCTCAGGGAGAAAAGCTTAGTGGAGCACCCCCCCTACATATCACTCAACTTGCCTACGAGCAAGGTAGATCAGTCGACTCAGCAATACACTCTGTATTAGGGCATATTGAGAAGAGACTGGAAAAAGGCGAAGTCACTCTAAGAATATTCCAATACATAGAGGGAGCTTGCGACAACACACTTTATGAGTTGATAGATGAAGCTATCGTAAATAGAGGACTAGACAACACCTTAGCAAGGTTGGTGGGAGGTCTGCTGTTGACCAGGCGCATCGAGGCTCACCTCGGTGAGTCAACTTTCCGGGACCGCCTGCAGGGTTTATCGAGAAAGGACTGGGAAAAGGCCAAGTTACTCTAGGAATATTCCAAGATATAGAGAGAGCTTTCAACAATACACTACACAAATCAACAGATAAAGCTATCGTAGATAGGAAAGTAAACAAAACCATGGTGTGTGAGCCGTGCTGTTGACCAGACGCATCGAGGCTCGCCTCGGCGAGTCGACCGTCCAGGGGGCCACCAGCAGGGGATGTCCACAGGGGGTAGTTCTATATCCTCTTCTTTGGTTAGATTAGCAAAGAGCTCAAAACACACTCTGGGCGTGCCGTAGACTATTCGGCCCCAGATGGGGACTCAAACCAAAGATAATATATTGGCTATACACAACAGTGATAAGACCGCTCCTGACCTATGCCGCCATCGTATGGTGGCCTGCACTGGAAAAAGGGATAAAACGGAACAAAATCAACAAGATCCAAGGGCAATCATGTCTGGCAGTCACGGGAGCCTTGAGATTCACACCCACAGCCTCTATGGAGTGTCTTCTGGGCATCCCACCACTACAAATAGTGGTGGAGGGGGTGGCCATGAGGGCCTCTTTGATACTGTGGGAGGGAGGTATGTGGAAGGACAGACATCTAATCTCTGGACACTCCACATCCCTGAACGAAATCAGAGAAGTCAAACCTGATCTTCTCACAAGAGGAGATCAAAAGAGAGCCACCTATTACTTTGATGAACCCTACAAAGTCATTATTCCACCAAAAAAAAAATTGGACCACACCCCACGCCTTACTCACCACCCACCTGGTTTACGGACGGCCCAAAACCGGGATGGCTACAGGCATCGGCGTTCACGGCCCTAGGGCAAACATCTTGATTGCTCTGGGAGACAACGTCACCGTAACACACGCAGAAATATTTGCTATTCTCCGGTGTGTACAGGAAAACCTACACAGGAACTATAGAGACGCATACATCTAAATAGGCTCTGATAGCTAGAACACCCTTGGATATCTGAAAGATACGAAGGTTACAGCCAAACTAGTTGATGAATGCAGAACAGCACTTCGACAACTCAGTGTTACAAACAGTCACTCTGATTTGGTGCCCAGCCCATCAGGGGTAGCAGACAGTCTCGCTAAAAAGGCAACAGCTGTTAGGCCGATGGGATCAGAACTAATTCTGACCATCCCATGGACCAATGTGCTCTCTTTCTTTTAAAACTGGAACACCATTGAGCCCAAAAACTACTGGGCAGGCATCTCGGGACTGAGACAGTCATAAAGGCTCATAAAAGAGCTGCAATGAAAGAAGTGGGTACATGAACTGTCCTCGAAAAAGTCTGTTGGGATGGTAGTAGGCCGATTAACGGGACACCAACTCAACAAACATCTACACGTCATGAAACTATCGGAAACCACACAATGTCATGGTTGCCTAGAAAATGACGAAACAACGGAACACATACTCTTCGAATGTCCCGCTTATAAGGAAACCAGACTGAACACCTTGAGCGCTGAAACACCCAGCGCCCAGATGATCCAGGAGGCCCCCTACAACAGTCTTGCAAGCTTCATCAGGAAGTTTTATGCAAGACAAATAACTCAACAAAACACGGCAAGTGGGTCCGAGTGCTGCCCATATGGGCGCCGTGCAGAAAGAAACTAGGGAATTAGTAGGTGATGGGGATGAATCAATTGATAGGTAAATTCTTATTGATTTCTAATACTTTCTTCTCATCGCTATATAATATCAATATAACTAAAAAGACTATTCGTTATTTGAATTTTTGTAGAGAAATAATCTATTATTTTCTGTACCTAATCAGCTGAGTTGTTGAAAGGTGTTGAAATTTAATTTTAACCAACACAACAATATTCTTAGAAACAGGATTTGACCAATTTACTTTCAGCAAATGACAATGCAAATTTAATTAACTTTTCTATAAGATGCTTTATTTTACTATCAGTCACATGTTACAAAAATTATTAGATTAGTATTAAACTATTTTTTAGCAAATGAAATCTTCATTGCATGGGTTGGAGTAATTTTGAATCCCTGAAGTGCATCTTTGGCTGCTCCGGATTGAAGTTCATTTTCAAATTCGACAAAGGCAATGTCATGCCTATTAGGTACCAAACGAACTTCTTTGAATCCAGGAAATCTGAAAAAAAAACAAAAAATAATTAACATCAAGTTCTTGAATTAAAACAGGAATTATAAAAATTCATCAGAATATATGGCAACAAATAGATTTCAAATCTATTAAAAAGTAATCTACATACTGGTTGAATAACATCGACAACATCATTTCACTGGTCTCATCTGGCAAATTCGTAAGGAACAGAATTTGATTAGGTGGTTGCTCTGCATTAGCTCCACCAGGTACTCTGTTAGGGTCCTTATTTTTCTTTTTCTTTCTTGGTGCATCATCCTCTTTAACTGGTGCTGGTCTAACTTTCTTTGGTCTCTCTTGATATGTTCCCTTCATTTTGGCAATCAAATCTGAATCTGTTTTAGAATATTGGATTCGCTATAACACAAAAGGTTAATCTGTGCCTGGTGCAATGCACAACAAAACTCATATAATATTTATGGTAGCAAAGAATCTTATGGTAATTTTACCATATAGTGGTGGTAGTCAGAATTCAGTGAAAATTGTTTACTTACTAATTTTGGGGCCCAGAATCCAAATCTGAAATCATTTTGCCCTGGAAGGCTATCGTTTAAGAGAAAATAAAAAACAAAATTTCCTTGAAAGTCCTCTTGTCTTTATCATTCAAACTCCATCATTGCTTCATTAAAATGCATTGTTATTATTACAATGGATAACAAACACCTCAAAAAGTCTAGGGAACACTTACCAATATCTTTAAAATATGAATTTGATGAGTCGAATTTATAGAAATCTTTCAGTTTTGTTAGGATGTATTGTATATAATGTATTCTCAAGAAAACGAAATAATATTTGACTTCTCCAAAGCACCCATTATAAAAAAAAATTGAAATTTGAAAATGACGAAATTTGGTAAAACAGAAAAAAAAATCCTGAACTAATATTTTCGAAACGATATGGGAGCATATATATCTTTCAGTACCCAGAAGGTCCACCTCTGTTATTAATGTCACTTTGGTATCGTCGCGGCATGCTCAATATTAAATTGTCTATTACATTTTGGCCTAAGTCATTCCAAGCCCCCTGAACTGCTAATCGAAGCTCCTGTTCATGATGGAAGACGTTTTGAAGCAGGAGATTTCTTTTTAAGGAGTCCACACATGTTCGATGGGATTCAGATCTGGGGAGCAGGATGGCCACGATAGAAGATCGATATCATTCTCTTCAAGATCGTTCAAGACAACTCTTGCACGATGAGGAGGGGCATTATCTTGTTGGAAGAGTGGATTTTGACCCATTGTTTGGAGATACGGTACCACTACAGGTAAAACTATCTCATTTGCGTAAGAATTTCCCGTGAGGTTGTTCTGTATGAAAACGAGGTCAGTTCTTCCACCAAGGCGTATACCTCCCCAAAACATCACTGATCCGCCTCCCTGTCTAACAACTTCTCGAGCATGCTGGAGACGGTTTTGCTTTCCACGTTCCTTCCATATTCGAATTCTTCCCGAATCGGGATAGTAACTAAATCTAGATTCATCACTGAAGAGAACTGTGGCCCACCTCTCTTGATTCCAGTTTACGTTTTCTTGGCACCAAGCTAAACGAGCAGCGCGATTTCCATGGGTCAGTTGTGGAACTCTTAAAGGACGTCTGGAGTGGAGTTGACCTTCGTGCAGTCGATTTCTCACAGTTTGGTCGGAAATTTGTACATTATGAACTCGTGATAGCTCTTGAGCTAATTGAGATGCTGTGGTAGTACGATCTCTTCTGGTTTGTAAAACCAAAAATCGGTCTTGGGCGACTGTAGTAATCCTGAAACGACCTGTATGGCGTTCTCCTACGCTACCTGTTTCATTGAAACGCGACCATAAACGGTTTATGACACTTGGGCTACTTCCCAGAACCCTGGATACTTCCCGTTGTGAGCTCCCAGCTTGGAGCATGCCAACGGCTTGTAACATCTATGCTCTAGTCAAATGTCGTCTTTCCATGGTCGAATCACAAAACTTGAATCTTTCATTTGTGCTTACAACAGAAACAAAGTGCCAACTAACTGATTTCAAACATGAATACATGAAATGATTATAAAGCAGTGTCGCATCTGCTGCATTTTTAGTTTTTTATAAAAAAAAACTGAAATCTGTTGCGGCACTCTACATAATTTGGTGAGAAATTGATGCAGGTGTTCATTTCTTAAAAAAAATCATCCATATTGATCGTTCTGGATACGATATGTCGATATTCAGGAGTGTTCCCTAGACTTTTTTGAGGTGTTTATATGCACACATATACCATTAATCAGTAATTCTACGCTCAAATATATAATATATAATACATTAATTTCTTATTAAAATGCTTTTCAATTTGAATGTTAATTTTCTAGACAGTTAAGCTGCCATATTTAGTTTCCAGAAATGATTGCCTCTCAATTCTCAATATAAGGCAACCATTTCACATACCTACAATCCAGGACCTACGTGACCTGATACCGACAATAGTGACGTACTCGCCATCTCCCGTCATAACAGAGAGGGATATTCAAATGGAAATGTTTTCAAACCAAACCTAGCTAACCTAACCGAACCTCAAACCTAATTTAAATTTATAATTTTGAATTATATAGGTTATGTTAGTTTGTAGGTAAAATTAGGTTAGTTAGGTTAGGTTTGGAAAGATTCCCATTTGAATTTCGGTCTCATTTATGAACGAGAGAGATAGTGAGTGCTTCTATCTCTTTCTTGCATCGTTTTGAGCCGCACGTCGTATAACATGTTACATGAAAACACTGTAAATATGGCGGGTTAACTATCTAGAAAATAAACATTCGAATTGAAAAGCATTCTAATAAGAAATTAATGAATATTTGAAAATAGAATTACTAATTAATGGTACATGTGTACATACAGGGTGCTTCAACGAAAACTAAACAGAGGCTATATCTACCAAGATATTCATTTCTGATCAAAACGCAAAAACATGTCAATTTTTGTTTCAAGGGGGACATCTTTTGGGGTACAATACTGAAAGCGGGGTTGCAATCCTTGAACATTTTGAATATGGAAGATGAGTCAAGTGATGACTCAAAAGAAAGGTGGTATCTTTGTCTACATTGCCTTGAACGAATTTCCATTTTTAATTGAAAACTATAAAAGATACAGGATGAGCAACTGAAAGATAGGGAAGACTGTTTCCCTGAGACTATTCAAGTTTCAGTGAGGTAAAATGGAACAGATCCATGCTGATCAATGGCATTCATCATCAAGTACCATCCTCATCTCGAATTTCAACCCCTGAAGCAGGGGTGACAACCCTTGAAAATTTGGAAGAGGGTAGATGGGTCGAGTGATAACTCGAAAGAAAGGTATTATCTTTGTCTGCATTCCCGTGAAAGAATTTTCATTTTTGATTGAAAACTGTAGAAGATACAGAGTGAGCCATTGAAAAATAGAGAAGACTATCGCCCCAAGATTATTGGAGTATTAGTGCGAAAAACTGGAATAGATTCATTCTAGATCAAAAGCTGTCATCTTCCGAAATCACCCTCATCTCGAATTTCAACCCCTAGAGCAGGGGTAATATTTCGATCCAGTGATACCTTTCAAGGAAAGGATTTCGATTGCCTTCATGACTGCTCGCAATAATTCTGTTCCCATTGAGTTCCATAGGACTTAGAGGATGCAAAACGGAAAAGTGACTGAAGATGCAATGCATGATATACCATCTATCTTCGACCAGTATTAAACAGGGGTTGATTTTTCACTGAATAAACACCTTTTGAAAGATAATTACTCGTTTGAGACATCATTTCAAATGTAATAGATAAAAAAACTGATACAATGGCTGAAAATAAAGAGGGGAATAAACGAAAGAAGAAAATTAACGAGTAGAAGTTGTACTTTATTACCTGATGAAATGAACAGAACTGAAGTCACTAAAACTCAACGTAAATGTTCGAATTGTTGGCCACCAACCTCCATGCACATAAACAAATTTTGGGTGAAACGTTCACGGACATTCTGTGAAATTTCAGGTGTGATTTGGTTATACTCATTGAAGATGCACTGTCTCAGGTTGTTCAAATCAGCAGGTTCAGTTTTATAGATTATACTTTTGAGGTGGCCCCATAGAAAAAAGTCTAATGGACTGAGATCCGGAGATCGTAGGGGCCATTCCGTTGGGCCTCTCCTTCCAATCCAAAGACCAGGAAAATGATCATCCAAATATACTCGAACTTGTGCAAAATGCGGGGGCGCTCCATCCTGCTGAAATACAACCTCGTTCTCCGAATAGCGGGGATCATTCTTAATGATCTCTGTTATTGCTGGGTCGATAAATTCTTCCAATAGTTGATAATACAACTCTCCGGTAAGATTTCCAGGAATGAAAAACGGTCCAATGAGGTGATCGCCATAAATACCAACCCAAACATTTAGTTTTTGAGGGTGCTGAGAATCTGCCCAATAACGGCAATTATGGCGGTTTACAGTTCCATTCAGAAAAAATAAACATTCGTCCGAAAAACACAAGTGAAATAAATAATGAGGATTGTTCATGATTCTCTCACTTATGGTCTCGCAGAATTGAAGTCTTCGATCGAAATCATCTTCGTTCAGTTCTTGAACTAATTTGATTTTATATGGATGAAACTTATGCCTCTTCAGAATGCGGAAAATACTCGTTTGGTTTACACCACTTACATCTGCCAATGTAAGGGCTTAGGGTAGGATCAACCACCGCTTGACCAAGCACCGCCACTTCCACAGCTTCATTTCTTACTAGCCGCTCAATTACGCGCTTCTTATTTTGCACCGATCCAGTTTCACGAAATTTGGCAACTAATTCAAGTACATACTTCGAAGTCACTTTAGCACCTTTGTGGCGTTGTTTGAAGATATTGGCTGTTCTGTTCGCGCAACTATCAGAACTGAAAAATAGTTCAATCATTTCAACCCCCTCAGCTATCGAGTAAACCATGACGATTTTATGAAAACTAAATTTCGAATAGAAGAGAAACTATTGTGATGAATGCAACAGAATTTTCACAACTAATGTGGAATAATTTTGGGACGATGAAATTGAATACAAAAAGTACGAAAACATTGAGAATCAATTTTTTTGTTAAAGAAATCTGATCATTGTAACATCTCCATTCCTGATTCATATCGTCACATAAGAGTCATTTCACATGAGGACGATGATCATACAGTATCACCTGTGAAAACAAAAAAGTTTCCATTCAGTCAACTGATAAAAACGCATGTACATGTGAACCCAACTCTAGATGCATTGCTCTCATATAGTACAATGAATGTTCAAAGATCAATGGAGTTACTATGACTGATAGTTTTATCGTTTTCTTTCAAGATTCATAATCATTCCAATGTTTCAGCTGCTCACCCAGTAATTTTGATGGAGAACGAAAACTTGCACACCATTGTGGAGACAAACAAAAATCCTTTCTCAGAAGGTTATAACTGGATCTATCTTCTGCTTTAAAAATAACACAGGGTGGTCACCCCTGCTCTAGGGGTTGAAATTTGAGATGTAAATGGTGTTTCGGAAGATGACAGCCTTTGATCTGGAATGAATCTGTTCCATTTTTTTGCACTAATACTTGAATAGCTCAGGGCGATAGATAGTCTCCTCTATTTTACAGTAGCTCACTCTGTATCTTCTACAGTTTTCAATCAAAAATGAAAATTCGTTCACGGAGATGCAGACAAAGATAATACCTTTCTTTCGAGGTATCAATCGACCCATCTACCCTCTTCCAAAATTACAAGGATTGCAACCCCCACTTAGGGGGTTGATAGTTCAGGCAATTTTTGTACCCCAAAAGATGTCCCCCTTGAAACAAAAATTGACATGTTTTTGCATTTTGATCAGAAATGAATATCTTGGTAAATATAGCCTCTGTTTAGTTTTCGTTGAAACATCCAGTATATTATCCATTGTGCTAGTAACAAGGACATTTGAATGAAGCAATGATAGTTTGAATGATATAGACAAGAGAACGTTCAAGAAACTATTGGTTTTTTTCCTAAACGATAGCTTTCCAGGGCAAAACGATTTCAGATTTGGATTCTGGGCTCCTAAATTAGTAAGTAAACATTTTCCAGTGAATTCTGAATACCGCCACGATACGGTATAATTACCAATCTTTTGATTTCTTTTCATCTTTCATAAACTTACCATTGGCTTATCATAAAATGGAAATCCTTGCATGGAACGTAGAGCATTAGTGGAACTCTGAATCTCCTTGAAGATAACAAAAGCCTGTCCTCTCATCTTCAATGTTTTTAATGCTACAATATCAAGAATTTGTCCGAATTGTGAAAAAATTGCGTACAACGATTTTTTTAATTCCTCTTTTTTCACCTTCTCATTCAGATTATTTATGTATATAGTATTGTTTGGACGAATATCCATTTTGTTTCACAATTTTGATATTCTGCAAGAATATTCAATTATCCATTTGAATTATTAACGTGCAACTTCAAACTCACCTTAATTAAAATGGAAATTAATAGTTCAGTAATACTTCAATTAGTATGAAACCTTCCTATTTCATTTAACTCGACCCTAAAATCCAATTCAAGCAAAAAATGGCGACTCAGCTTTACTTTACTACAATGCTGGTCCCGCTAACGAAGATGAAACAAGTTGGGTTAAACCACAGAATATATTGTTGGTTTGTTTCTTCTTTTAACATTGAGCTCCAGAACTTAAACCTACAGCTTATAGTGGATTCTGAACCACTCTCAACTGAGCATTGTACAATGATAACTGCCACCACAAGGATTACAAGTTGTCTGGTTTTCGGAAGTTTATGGCTTCTTTAGGCGACTATTTCCAAGTATCACTTGTTGTTCAAGGACAACATCCATAACTTGAACCCGGATTCGAACCAGGCAACTGGGCTTAGCAGTTCCAATATGCTTGCGCACTAACCGTGCAGCTACCGAGGCGGTTACCGAATACGTTTGTTGTTTTTAACATTGTGCTCAGTAACTTACCCCATCTACACTGTTGACCTACAGCACCTAACCTAGACCGTTCAATGATAACTGCCAGAATACGTTTCTCACTCACTCATTTCTTTTAACAAGTGCAAGGAAAGAATGTCCGTTTACGCAAGCTTCTATCTGTTTTAATTGGGTCTATCTCTCGATGAATCTTGGATTATCCAACACCCAATTGAATTTTCCACCATAATTTATCATAAATTTTACTATTTTGTACTTCACAAAGACTTTTTAAAAATACATGAGGACTTCCTTCACGGCAATGGGGCCGCAGTTTATAGAAAAACTCATATTCTATTCTAATTTGTTTTAATAATATACAGAGAAACAATATTAATCTACACAATCTCCCATCTGTTTTAATTGGCTTCATCTTTCTATGAATCTTGGATTATCCAATTAGGGTTTTCACAATTTATAATAATTTCATGTACTTTACAAATACTCATCACAATAAATCTGAACTTCTTTCAACACGACTTAAAAAAATTGTTTCACCAGCTTCATTTATGCAGTGGAACCCACAGAATAAGTTGAATAACTATAAAATGTAAACTATATTAAAAAATAGTTGAGTATTTCCTTATGTTTACGAAATAATTTTGGTATTGATAAGTATAATTATGAGTATAAATTTTAAAATAAGAAAGACATGGTATTAGCATTGAATTTGGATATATCTAGATCTAACTTCGATAGAATTTGGTAATTTTACATAGCTTTACGTGTGTTGATTACTTTATTATCTCAAAAAATGATACTTTCGATTTTTGAAGAGTTAAGTCCATCTGTAGTCATAGAAATAGATTAGTTTTCAGGAACAGTTCTTATAACATAAAATTTGAAATTCTGTGGTTTATTAACGAACTTTTCGAATTTTCAATAATTTCCCATTTTCGTATATGTTGTGTATCATTTTGTGTGCTGTGTTGGTGTTTACGTTTACGATAAATAAATATTCTAGTTTTACTACTACCATTATCTAATCCAAATGGCTAATGCCTATGAAGAAATAATTAAAGATTTGAAAGAGAAACATGAAAATAATCAACAAGTAATTCATGAATACAAGAAGAAAGTTAGAACTCTTGAAATTCTAGAAAAAGATTATCAAGAGGAAATAGAACGTTTAAATAATGACAAAACTGGCATTGAAAAAAATCTATTAGCTAAGATAGATCAGTTTGAAGAAGAAAAACAGCAAATAAGGAATAATGCAAATGAGCAATTGCAGGCGTTACAAAGAATATTGACTGAGAGGGAATTTGAAATCCTTCAGTTAAAGGATGATGTTGAGTTCAGTAAGAAAACCCACTTCTCATTACCACAGATAGAAGTCCCAAAGGAAGATGTGGAAAAATTAAAAGATGATATTGCTTGCTTAAAAAAAACTATTGATACTTTGAATGAAAAGCTTTGTATTTCTCATAAAAAATGTTGTGATTTAGAAGAGATGCATCAGGTTTGTATCATATTAAAATTCTTTCATTCAATTCATGCTTTATCACATACGTAATTTTCAGATGATTAAGTGTGAAAATGACAATTTGCAAGAAATACTCTGTTATAAAAATGAAGAATTGAAGGAGGCAAAAGAATTGATTCAAAGTTTCCAGGATGACAATATGTGCTTAAGATCAGAATTGGATTCTTTGAGAAATAAACCTTTAGATTCAAAAACTCGAGGCAACTCTTTATTTGCTGAAGTGAATGACAGGTGTTTACTAATCTAATCTTTATTTTACAAATTTTGAAAACATTTTAGATGTTTTGAGGTAGGTATATATATTTGTTTTTTGTTTAGTCGGGTCCAGTTGATGGCTAAAATGAAAAATATGGTCTTGAAATATAATGATATGGCAACGGAGAGAAGCAACCTTCTGCAAGAATTGGATACTTTAAGGGAAGAGAAATCGAGAGTGATACAATTGTTTGAGAGAGATTTGAAAAATTTGAAACAATTTGTTAGCCAAGCTGAAATTGATGCTTACATGTGAGTATACACACCTTTCTTAAACATTGGAATTCAATTTCTCAATTATAGGTCTACAGTAGATGGAATGAAAAGGTTAAATGATAGCTATAAAGAGGAAATAGCAAATTTGAAGAAAAGTGAACATATGCGTGAATCGAGCGATCTAGTATATTTCAAGAGTGCTTTAAAAAGAAAAGAGTAAGTGAAAATTTAATTCAGTAAATATAATCGGGGTAATCCTGCATTTCACGCTGCCCGCACTCGCTTCGTGTATACCAAGTCGACGAGGAATGTTTCTGAACGATTTGAAATTTAAGCCAGTGTTGCCACGATTTATCTCACGTCGTAGATTTAAGTACCTATCGTTGAAAATGAAATAGCAAAGGATATATATATATATATATATATATATATATATATATATATATATATATATATATATATATATATATATATATATATATATATATATATGTGTGTCAGAAAAAGCACAAGTGTGAGCTCAGGAAATGTAACAGAGGAACCATACTATCTTGTACATGATTCAATAAACGAATGAAAAAACCTGAGGAAAAAAACTCGTTTCCCTGTCGCTATTGCAGTAGCAATAGCTTGTCTGTTTACGTTGTGTTAGTGTCGTGTGTACAAAAAGAGTACCAAAGATTTTTCTGCTCAGCCGCTTCATTCTCTCCTGCATTTCATGATTTCCAAACGAAGACAAGGGTAAAAGAAAGGGGGTTTGGGACAGGAATCTGTAACAATGGAAAAAGAAAACCAGCAGAAAAATATTTCAACAATCATACTTCTTATATGTCTAAACAAATCTGAGAAAAGATTTTACATAGCAATCAAGGTCATGAAAAGGACTAAGGAGATAATAAAAAAAATACATAACCTGCGATATTTCCTCAAATTCCATCTCTGTTTGACCGAGAGGGCTCCGATGGCCAGGTTCAGTCTTCCAAGTGATGCCGATTATGATCTATAGATGTTTTAGAATCATTATGGACCCAATAATCTGGGTTGACATCGTCCATATATTATTTCTTCGTGGAACTTGTTTAATATAAAGAAAAATTTGCGAAAAAAATTTTGACAGTCGTTCGAAAAATATGACCTATAAGTAAACACTCTTAATCAGGGGCGTAACTTCTCGGGAGCGGAAAGGCCATATGTGACTCGTAATTTTTCGCAAGTGCTTGATTATCTTAATAAACAGATACATATTTTGAGTTCATTTGGACAGGGCAGTGCAGTATAGCAAAAGATGTTTTCAAAATCTTAAGAGTTTCCAAAGTATTTATAATATATTAGAATCTGACCTCACATTTCAGTAATTCAATAAAGTTCAATATGACGGATGAAATTGAGGGAAAATATTTCCCTTTGTTTGGCATAAATTTTTTGACAATCTCAGTGCAGGATCTGTATGCTCCAGATTTTTTTTGTAAGCTAGAACCTTTACTATTTAGCTCATATAACAGGGTAATAAATTGAGAATTGTACACTACAAAATTTTCTTTTCATTCATTTGGAGGGTGCTACTAACAACATCTCATATTGATTCATTAGTAATCATACATCCAATAAGTTATTTCTGATGTGGTTTTCGAGTTATTCACAGATTTTGATAACTTCCTGATTTCATCCATAGTCGATTTCTCCGTTATGAAATTTACGTCAAAAATGTTTTCACATTATTTAGATTATTTTTGAATTGCCGAAACTTCTTTTCCCCTACTTTGACAAATAATGACATAGATTTGTATTTTTTCGAGAACGATCATATTCATTTAAGAAATATCTAACATAATCATATTATTCTCATCTCATATTTTTCATGCGAAAAACTCAATATTTTCCGCATATCCTCCCGTAAAATTAAATGTTGACTTTCGAATCATAGAACTTCGAGAGTTCTTCAATGGATATCGATCTTTATAATACAATTTGTGAGATTGCATGGACTGAGTTGTTTTCCACAATCCAATAGAAATTAAAGCATTTATTGAATTATTTTGCGCATTGCTATGACATGATTCTCAATGTTCTATGGTTCTGAAAGCTACATCTCCTTTTCAACCGACTTCAACAATAATTCAAAAAAGGAGGTGGCTGACGTGAGTCAGTAGAGATACTGACTCCCACGCCGAGGGACCGGGTGCAAATCCCAGGTAAGATATAGTTGTAGTATGAATGTTGGTGTGTTTTCCCAGAGTCGGGAACATAACCGATAGGTTGAGTCTATAACCTCCAAAGCCAGATAACTTATAATCCTAAGAGGTGGCAGTTATCATTGCATGGTCTAAGTGAGTGGTTCGCAGTCCACAACCACTGTAGGTTCATAAAACAAACAGAAGGTTCATAGAAGAAACAGAAGGTTCATAGAACAAAAAGACAAACAAAAAGGGGGAGGATCTCCATTTGTGGGAAGTTTTTTTTTGCATAACAAGTTGGGGTAAAAATTGAGCAGCAACATTTCTGTCTGTATTGACATAAAATAGTAGTAGGAATTCTTGTTAAAGCCCTTTGCATTGGCTGGGAAGATGCCTACCGCAGCTAGAGGTTAGGTTAGATTTTCACCCTTGTCTTCGTGAAGAAGTCCTGGAAATCATGGAGTGCAAGATGAGAATGAGAGCAGAAATATTTTTGGTACTCTTTTTGTACACACGACACTAACACACCATAAACAGACAAGCTATTGCTAGTGTAATAGCGACAGGGAAACGAGTTTTTTCAATAGGTTTTTTCACTCTTTTACTGAATCATACGCAAGATACTATGGTTCCCCGGTAACATTTCCTGTGCTCACACTTTAGGGGCAATCGTAAGAGACACGATGCGAGTTTAGATGCCTGATTAAGGAACGGATATGGTCTGTTTTTTCTGCTGGTATTTTATTTCTTCGCTTGTTTTTTACGATTGTGTCTTTTCTGACACACACCAAAATTATAGCTATAAGCATTTATTGTAAATACAATTATTCGAATTTTTGTATATATATATATTTTGTGTATATATATATATTTGTGTATATATATATATATAATTTGATTGAGGTCGTTACTTGATGAAAATCGATATACATATTTTCAATGAAATAAAAGTTAAGTATTTAGATTTTCACTATATTAATTAAACTATGACCGGTTTCACCACACTGTGGCTTCATCAGATAGATACAAACTAATGAACAGAGTTATTCCTACTTAATATTACAATAGGTACAAGAGGTATGTTGGAAAACCCATCGGAGTTGCTTACTTTATGAATTGAAAAGATTGAGTAAAGGAGAAGGATTTAGATCTAATTGACTATTAAGTAACCTACCTGAATTCTTTTCTTTGTTGATCTCTAAAATTTCCAATAGATTGAGTTTTTGTCTGTTATTTTCATTGTGTAAAATTTTGAAATTATCATTAAAGTTATGGTTTTCTTGGAGTAAGTGCTTAGAATAATGGGAATCTGATTTATGATAATTAAAACTACGTTTGTGCTTGGATAATCTAACTTTGAAATTTCTGAAAGTTCTACCAATATAAATTTTATTACAATCCCGGCAAGACAGTTTATAAACACCGGATTTATTACTTTCATCAATTTTAGATTTGCAGTTTTTGATATGTCGGCCTAAAGAATTATCAGTTCGAATGCTATATTGAAATTATAATGCAAGACAAATGATTTTAATTTTAGACTAGGATTAGCAATATAAGTTAAGCTGTTGTATTTTGTGTTAAAACTTTTTATACTTGGAAATACTTCCTGGATTGTTTTTTGAAATTTTCTGCGTGAAATCATGTTCTCAATCATAGTTGGACTGTAACCGTAATTGACTGCTATTTGTTTAATTATAATTAGCTCTTTTATGAAATTATTTTGTGACATTGGGATATTAATGAGTCTATGTACCATACTATTGTAAGCTGCTAATTTATGTGGATAAGGATGTGTATATGAGCTGTGAATAGTAATATCTGTATGTGATGGCTTATGAAAAAGAAAAATCGTGCTTGCCGTTAATTTCAGTAATAGTTAAATCCAGAAAGATAATGGAGTTTTCGGTTTCTATCTCTAAAGTGAATTTAATATTATAGTGAATTTTGTTAATGAATGTTTTGAATGACTCGTAATTGTCTGTTTGTGTCAGTGAAACAGCAAATGATATCGTCGACATATCTAAACCAATAAATAAAGTTTTTGAATAACGGATGTTCTTGGATAGTTTTTTCAATATTATCCAAGAAAATTTCAGCGAGCAGAGGGCTCAGAGGATTACCCATGATTAAACCTTTTTTACTGCAGTAAAAAATACAACAGCTTAACTTATATTGGTAATCCTAGTCTAAAATTAAAATCGTTCGTCTTGCATTATAATTTCAATATAGCATTCCGAACTGATAATTCTTTAGGCCGACATATCAAAAACTGCATATCTAAAATTGATAAAAGTAATAAATCCGGTGTTTATAAACTGTCTTGCGGGGATTGTAATAAAATTTATATTGGTAGAACTTTCAGAAATTTCAAAGTTAGATTATCCGAGCACAAACGTAGTTTTAATTATCATAAATCAGATTCCCATTATTCTAAGCACTTACTCGAAGAAAACCATAACTTTAATGATAATTTCAAAATTTTACTCAATGAAAATAACAGACAAAATGCAATCTATTGGAAATTTTAGAGATCAACAAAGAAAAGAATTCAGGTAGATTACTAAATAGTCAATTAGATCTAAATCCTTCTCCTTTACTCAAACTTTTCAATTTATAAAGTAAGCAACTCCGATGGGTTTTCCAACATACCTCTTGTACCTATTGTAATATTAAGTAGGAAATAAGACTAATATATAAAGAATAACTCTGTTCATTAGTTTGTATCTATCTGATGAATAATAAAAACAAGTACTGTGTTTTAAGGAATTTTACTTAATAATTGCGATTCGTAACGCGTTTCACTACACCGTAGCTTCTTATATATAGAAGAAGCTACGGTGTAGTGAAACGCGTTACGAATCGCAATTATTAAGTAAAATTCTAAAACACAGTACTTGTTTTTATTATTGATAATGGAATTTTACCCAGTAAAAGCCTCCCAAATTCAAATCTATCTGATGAGGCCACAGTGTGGTGCAACCGGTCATAGTTTTGTTAATATATATATATATATATATATATATATATATATATATATATATATATATATATATATATATATATATATATATATATATATATATATATATATATATATATATCTTCGTACAACGGTTTTAATTCTGTGTAATTGCCTATATGCTCTTTGAAATGTATACCGAATCAATCAATGTGAATATAATGTCTCTGGTCTTTATAATACTCTCACGAATTTGATTTTTCCTCATGATTTCCTGAACGTCAACAATATTTGTTCTAGACATCATAAATTCTAAAAATAAAATAATTAACAAATTCCAAATCACTTGAATAAATCGCTCGTCTCGCAAGTAAAGCTCAAACCGCATATGAAGTTTATCCAACACAAGTATTGAATAAACTGAAGAGTGAGACGACAGAGATCAAACATTTATTCTCTTATACGAACGTGAAATTTAATTGAACTTCAGGTAAGGGATCTGGCAACACTGGCTTGAAATTCAAATCGTTCGGAAACATTTCTCGTCGACTCGGTACACCGTGCGCGTGTGGGCAGCGTGAAATGCAGGATTACCACAATCGGTATTGCAACATGAGGTAATCTTGCTGTTTACGCTGATCACTTTCGGGCATCCAGTACCAAGTCGCCGGGAAATGTTTCCCAAATGATTTGAATTCCAGCCAGTGTTGCCAGATCTCTTTTCCTGGTGGATTGTTTCAACTTCAGTGATTTTTGAGTTATTCAATATTTCGGTTATTATTCAAGTTACCTAAATAGTATTTTCGCATTGTTCAGCCACTTTTTTTGAATAGATTGAAGTGGATGAGCCGAATCATGGTGATCTCGAAAGATTTTCATCTAATATTTAACCTTTAGCTGCAGTGGGCATCTTCCGAGCCGATGCCGAGAGTTTCATCGAGAATTCTACTACTCTTTCTATTTCAATACTGACGGTTGTTGATGCTCAATTTTTACCCTATCTTGTTGTGCCAAAAAAGACTTATCCACGAATTGATAACCTCTTGCTTTTTGTTTGTTTGTTTGTTCTATCTTCTTCCTGCACGGCGCCCATATGGGCAGCACTCAGGCCGTTTGGCCCATTATGCTTGCCGTGTTTTGTAGAGTTGTTATTTGTCTTGCAAAAACTTCCTGATGAAACTTGCAAGACTGTTGTAGGGGGCCTCCTGGATCATCTGGGCGCTGGGTGTTTCAGCTCCCAAGGTGTTCAGTCTGGTTTCCTTATGAGCGGGACATTGGAAGAGTATCTGTTCTGTTGTTTCGTCCGTTTCTAGGCAACTATGACATTGTGTGGTTTTCGATAGTTTCATGACGCGTAGATGTTTGTTGTGTTGGTGTCCCGTCAACTACCCCCCCAACACTACCATTCCAACAGACTTTTTTCGAGGGACAGTAGTTCATGTGCCCTTTTCTTTGATTGCGGCCCTTTTATGAGCCTTTTTGACTGTCTCAGTCCCGAGATGCATGCCCAGTAGTTTTGGGCCTCGGTAGTGTTCCAGTTTTGAAAGAAAGAGATCATATGGGTCCATGAGATGATCAGAATTGGTTCTGGTTCCATTGGCTTGACAGCTGTTGCCTTTTTAGCGAGGCTGTCTGCTATCTCGTTTCCTTCGATGTTTGTAGCACTGAGTTGTCGAAGTGCTGTTCTGCATTCGTCCACCAGTTTGGATATAACCTTCGTATCTTATAGATATCCAAGGGCGTTTTGGCTATCAGAGCATATGTAGATGTATGCGTCTCTATAGTTCCTGTGTAGGTTTTCCTGTACACACCGGAGAATAGCAAATATTTCTGCGTGTGTTACGGTGACATTGTCTCTCAGAGCAAACATAATGTTTGCCCTAGGGCCGTGAACGCCGATGCCGGTAACCATCCCTATTTCGGACCCGTCCGTAAACCAGGTGGGGCCCTGAGGGGTGATGAGTTAGGCGTAGGGTGTGGTCCAAATTTCTTTTGGTGGAATAACGACTTTGTAGGGTTCGTCAAAGTAGTAGGTGGCTCTCGTTTCATCTCCTCTTGTAAAAGGGCAGGTCGGAGTTCTCTGATTTTGTTCAGGGATATGGAGTGTCTAGAGATTGGATTTCTGTCCCTCCACATACCTCCCTCCCACAGTCTCAAAGATGCCCTGATGGCCACCTCCTCCACCACTATGTGTAGTGGAGGGATGCCCAGAAGACAGTCCATAGAGGCCGTGGGTGTGGATCCTAAGGCTCCCCGGACTGCCAGACATGCTTGCCTTCGGATCTTGTTGATTTTGTTCCGTTTTATCCCTTTTTCCAGTGCAGGCCACCATACGATGGCGGTATAGGTCAGGAGCGGTCTTGTCACTGTGGTGTATAGCCAATATATTATCTTTGGTTTGAGTCCCCACCTGGGGCCGAATAGTCTCCGGCACGCCCAGAGTGTGTTTTGCGCTCTTTGCGCTTGTCTTTCGATCTGATTGTCCCAAATTAGTTTGGCATCAAGCTTCACACCTAGGTATTTCACTTGGTTTACTAGTGCTAGTTCCCTGTTGAAAAGAATGGGTGCCTTGAAGGGCGGTAGTTTCCTTTTTCGAGTGAATATAATCATGTCTGTTTTGTTAGTATTTCAAACAAGTCGTTCTTTCTGCACCATTGTTCAGTCATTCGCAGAGCGTTCTGCGCAACTTCACATATAGTGTTAAGTTTTTTCCATGAACAAAGAGGACGAGGTCGTCGGCATAACCCACCGCAAAGTTCATCGGCAAGGGCCGCCAGTAGCCCATCCAGCACGAGGTTCCAAAGAAGAGGAGATAGAACTCCCCCCTGTGGACATCCCCTGCTGGCGGTCGACTCGCCGAAGTGAGCCTCGATGCGTATGGTCGACAGCAGACGTCCCACCCACCTTGCTATGGTTTTGTTTAGTTTCCTATCTACGATAGCTTCATTTGTATAGTGTATTGTCGAAAGCTCCCTCTATATCTTGGAATATTCCTAGAGTAACTTCGCCTTTTTCCAGTCCTTTCTCGATATGCCCTACTACGGAGTGTAGTGCTGAGTCGATTGATTTACCTTGCTGGTAGACATGTTGAGTGATATGTAGGGGGTGCTCCACTAGGGTGTTCTCTCTGAGGTATATTTCTACTAGTCTCTCCATAGTCTTCAGTAGGAAGGAGGTGAGGCTGATTGGTCTAAAATCTTTGGCGATTTTATGTACAATCTTGCCCGGTTTGGGAATGAAGACAACCCGAACCCTTTTCCAGGGGCCCGGAATGTATCCCAAAGCTAGGCAGGATCTGAAGATGTGGATTAAGTGCGTAACGATTTGGTCTATACCTTTTATTAAGTGTGTAGGGTATATATAATCTGCTCCTGGTGCTTTATATGGTTGAAAGGTAGTTACTGCCCATCGAACCTTTTCCACTGTAACTACCATTGAGGCTGTGTTCCAGTTTGCTTTGTCAGCATGTCCATTAGATTTCTGAATTGCTGTGTTGATGAGGTTCAATGGACCTACAGTTTATAGTGGTCTCTGAACCAATCACCTAGACCGTGCAATAAAAACTGCCACCTCTGAGGATTAGATTAAGTTATCTGGCCTTTGAAGGTTATGGACCTTACCTATCGTTTATGTATCCAGACTCTCTAATGTAATTTTTATTTATATATGTGGGACAAATACACCAACATTCATACTATATCCATATCTTACATGGGATTCGAACCTGGGCCCTCAACTTGGCAGTCAGTACCTCTAGTGACTTACCCATGGGGGGAGATCTCTTCCTTTTTTGAATTTTTTTCAAGTCGGTTAAAATAGAGAAGTAGCTGTCAGAACCATAAAACATTGAGAATCTATAATAGCAATGAGCAAAATAATTCAATAAATGCTTCAATTTCTATTGGATTGTGGAAAAATAACTCAGTCCATGCAACCTTACAAATTGTATTAAAACGATCGCCATCCATTGAAGAACTCTCGAAGTTCTATGATTGGAAAGTCAAGATTTAATTTTGCGGGAGAGATGCGAAAAATATTGAGTTTTTCTCATGAAAAATATGTGATGAGAATAATATGATAATGTTAAATATTTCTTAAATGAGTGAGTGTCAAAAAAAATACAAATTTATGTCTTAATCTGTCAAACTAAGAGGAAAGGGAATTTCGGCAATTTACAAAAAAGTGCGAATAACGTGAAAACATTTTGACGTAAATTTTATAACTGTTGAGTATGGGTGAAATTAGGAAGTAATTAAAATTTGTGAATAACTCGAAAACCACATCAGAAATATCTCATTAGATCTATGAAACTAATGAATTAATTTAACTGAGATGTTGTTAGTGGCACCCTCCAAATGAATGAAAATAAAATATTGTACAGTGTACAATTCTCAATTTATTACCCTGTAGTATCAGCTAAATAGTATAGGCTTACAAAAAAACTGAAGCAATTCATATGCTGCACTCAGATTGCCAGCAAATTTATACCAGACAAATATTTTCATTCAACGTCATCCATCATGTTGAACTTATTGAATTACTGAAATGAGAGGTCAGATTCGATTATCATATAAATATTTTGGAAACTCTTTAGATTTTGAAAACATCTTGTGTTATAACGCACTACCCTGTCTGAAAGAAGTCAAAATATGTATCTGTTTATTTAGATAATCAAGCGCGAGTTTCTCAGCCAACTTGCGAAAAATTACGAGTTACACATGTCCCTTCCACTCCCGAGAAGTTACGCCCCTGATTAGGAGTTGTTTTGCTATCAGTTTCACTTCTATTGTATATCTTATCCTTCGCTATTTCATTTTCAATTTATCTCACGTCGGATATTAGGTAATCAAATCTTCGACGTGAGATAAACTGTGGCAACACTGACTACAATTCGAATACTTTCGACTCTTTACTGGATGCGCGAAAGTGGTCAGCATGAACAGCAGGATAACCCAACATGGCATTATGTTCTTAATGAAATATTTATACATATATATATATATATATATATATATATATATATATATATATATATATATATATATATATATATTCTAGAATTTTTTATGAAAGTGTTCATGATATTACGTATATTTTGTTTATTTAATTCACAATCGCATTATAATTGGTGAAATGTCAAATAAAATATATCGGTGCTGTCCATAACTCTTCTCTTGAAGGGGCTTTGTTGTTAGGGGCATCATCTGAAACTAAAATTCATCAACAAATTATGTCAGTGAAGAGCCAGTTTAGTTTAAAGATACAATCTTTGGTATCAAAATGGATCATATAAATTGAATCTTTGAATATGCATTGATCAAATTGTGGTGGTATTATTGTTCAAATTATGTTAGAGGACCAAAGCGTTGATTTGAGATAATACCAAATATATTGTATTGACATTTATTTCATATATATCTGCCAAGTTTCAATTTGCTACGATTCAAAAGTAAAAATCATAATTTCTATCTTTTGTATGTACATGGTAGACAAATATTAATGTTTCAGTATAGCAGCTAGCTGAAATATTACTGTTAGAAATAAAACAATTTCTCGAATGTCGGGAAAATCTGATATCTCGGTTATTATCAAAGTTATAAAAATGGGATAGTAAAATTCAGTGGTGTGGAGAAAAAGGTTAAGCTCAGCGGTTTTCGAGTTATAATGCAGACATGCTTTCCTTAATACAAACTATAAGCGATTTCACTTTTGCTGGATGCAGTACTTTTTTTTTCCATTTCAAAAATATATAACACATGAAGACAACATTTTGTATTCACTACCCATTTTAAGAAAAACCTGAAATTCTTTTAATTTCATTCATTTTGTGCATCGATTCGTGTTATTTTATGTTTGAATACCATAGATTTTTCAAGTCATGTGCAAGACCATGTTTGATTCAATGAGCTTTAGTTATTATCTGTGGTCTTAGAGTTTGACAATCTTCTTCTTCTTCCTGCACGGCGCCGTTAGGGGCTACACTCAGGTCATTTGACCCATTGTGCTTGCCGTGTTGTGTTATTTTGTTATCAGTCTTGCAAAACCTTTCTGATGAAGTTTGCAAGACTGTTGTAGGGGGCCTCCTGGATCATCTGGGCGCTAGGTGTTTCAACGTCCAAGATGTTCGAACAGTATGTGTTCCGTTGTTTCTTCATTTTCTAGGCAACCACGGCACTGTGTTTCCGATAGTCTCATCTATTGACTTTTTGGCAATGCTGTCTGCTATCTCATTTCCTTCGGTACCCTGATGAGCTGGGCATCAAAGCTGAGTAACTCTGTTTGTAGTACTGAGTTGTCGACGTGCTGTTTTGCATTCGTCAACTAGTTTGGATGTAACCTTCGTATTTTTTAGATATCCAATGGCGTTCTTGCTGCCAGAGCATATGCAGATGTATGCGTCTCTGTATTTCCTGTGTAGGTTTTCCTGTACAATGGTAATATTTGTCCTCGAGTTGTGGACGGCGATGTCTGCTTCCATCCCGGTTTAGGAGCCGTCTGTAAACTGTGGAATGAGTAAGGCGTGAGGTGTGGACCAAATTTATTTTGGTGGAATGACGACCTTGAAGGGTTCGTCAAAGTGGTAGGTGGCTCTCATTTGATCTTCTCTTGTGAGTCAGGTCGGAGAACTCTAATTTTGTTGAGGGATGTAGAAAACACTCCATAAAGGCCGTGGGTGTGGATCTCAAGGCTCCCGTGACTGCAAGACATGCTTGCCTTAGGATCTTGTTTATTTTGTTCCGTTTTATCTCCTTCATAACCAATATATTATGTTTGGTTTGAGTCCCCATCTGGGGACGAATAATCTCCGTCAGGCCCAGAGTGCGTTTAGCGCTCTTTGCGCTTGTCTTTCGTTGTGATTGTACCAATTTAGTAGTTTGTTTGAAAATTACTTACAATTTGAGTTTTGAAGTATATTAATTTTTTCCAAATATCAAAATCTTTTTTGTGGTATACTTGAAGTTATATCATTTAAGTTTGCTTAACAGCATGAGTGGTTCTCTCGAGATGCAGAGTTGAAATTACTATGAAAACTCTGAGGATTTTGATAAGAATTTTACATGCAAAATGGGTATTCAGATGCAACGGCAGAACATTCCTGTAAAATACTAGCCCTGCTGGTGATGACCTTCGGCAATAATCGGTGCACTGGACGTTTATGTACAAGCGTACGCTGACGATATAGTCATTCTGGCAGCCGGAGATGAGGAAGACGACTCCGACAGACTTCAGAGAGCTATTTCAGCTATCCAGGGATGTAGTAAGGGTGCAAATTTAGTATCAAATTCTCACAAAAACCTTATGGTGCCATTCACCAAAAAAAGGAGGAGGTTCGTATCCTGAGTGGAGTGTTTATTCCGGTTGCATAGAAACAAAATAGTTGGGGGTTACGTTGGATAGTAAGCTCACGTAGAATTCGCTCCTGGAAAACATAATACACAAGGTTAGACATTTCTTATGGGCATGTCAATATTTAGAGTCGTGTCCGACGCTTTACGGTCTGAAATCAAGGACAACGAGATTCTGCGTATACTTATAGGATACCCAAAACGAATTTTCTTTCCACTGCAAGAGCCAAGGCTTAGCTTGAACTCTCCAGGCTAGACCTGGGAGTTCTAACTGCCATATTAACGGGGCACTCTCGCCTCATAAATCACCTAAATAAGTTAGGATCGATTGAAAACCCTGTATGTAGACTACCCTTCATGTAGAATGTGAGGAAGAGATAGAATCAATAGAACACGTCTTGTGGAATGCCCAGCTGGTGGACAGAATCAGGCTTGAAGAACTTTGATCTAACAAAACTGAAGTTGACTGGGCTTATTATGCATTTACAAGAAGGATGGGGCTTGTCTTATCAATAGTGGATCATTCAAAACACAAAAAAAATGAAATGACAGATAAAGAAATAGCAACAATAAATGTAATAGGAGGTGTAACGACGAAAGCTTTCATTTAAAACAGGCAAAAAGAAGCGAAAACTGGAATTTCCAGACGTTGTGCGTTCGGTACTCTGGTACCTAACTAAGGGAAATTAAGCCTTTTAGAAAAAGAACTTTGATCTGAAATTACATTATGTGGCGTGAATCACAGATTCATGAACGACAGGAGTGATGGCCAACCTCTAACACCACCGATAATTGCTATGGTCTGAATTGAATCAAACCATAGAAGTAACCATGGTCTTGCGCAGGACCTTAAGAATCTGAGGTTTTCAGTTACAGAACAACATGAATCGTTGATGGACATGCGCCAAATGGATGAAATTCAGGCAATTTCAGGTTTATCCTTGAAAAGGGCAGTGAATAAGAAAAATTGACCACGTGTGTTATATATTTTTGAACAGAAAGAACTGTATCAAAAAAAAATCGTTCATGATTCGTATGAAAAAAAAATTGCATCATAACTCGAAAACTGCTCTACCAAAAACATATTTTTTCATACTACAGATTGTTGCTCAAAAATATGCCTGTAGAATATCAAACTTATTTTATGTAACTTTAATAATAACAGAGATACGTTCTGTTGGAGCTGCACGGAAAATTGGTCAATGAAACACAAAATATTTACTTTTTATCCAAATTTATTGTATCGCATTCAAGGGAGGCCTCTTCCGAAATAATACTTTTACGCCGATGAATAATACAAAAACATTTTCCGGAAACGACTTCAATTCTCGCCGCGAATTGTCTTTTGTCTTCTATTGATTCAAAACGGGTACCTCGAAGTGGTAATTTGAGTTTTGGAAAATGAAAAAAGTCGGCTGGAGCCATATCACGTGAATACAGTGGTTATTTGATGGTATTTGTTGAATTTTTGGTCAGAAATAATAGCCTTGTGATATGGTGCATTATCGTGGTGTGAAATCAATGAGTTTTCTTCTACAAATTTGGCCTTTTTCGACGAATTTGGTCTCTCAAACACCGCATAACACGGTCTGATCTCCTGGCAAGAATTTGGAGTGTACAACACTGCCATAATCAAAGAAAACAGTCAACATCACCTTGACTTTTGATCGGCTTAGACGTGGTTTTTTCGGTTTCGATTCAGTTGGAAGGCGCCATTCCGAAGCTTGTTGACTGGTTTGCATGTGAAACTCATAAACTCATGTCTCATCACCAGTTACAATGTGTCTTATGAATGTACGGTCGGAATTGACTCGTTCCAGCATGTATTCAGCGATCTTTACGCGATTCAATTTTTCGAGATATTCAGGTCTTCTGGAACTAGTCGAGCGGCAAGCGTTTTGCCCAAATAATCGTTTAAAATTGTACGAATTGATTCGTGAGGCACAGAAAGTTCATAACCTATGTCTCTTAAACTTAAATGACAATTTTCAATTACCATTTCCTTCACTCTAACGATGTTAACTTAAGTTGAATAAGTTAGTGGCGGAGCTGAGCTAAGCAAATCTTCCACCACATCTCGGCCGCTGTTGAAAGCACTGTATCAATTATATGCACGTGTTTTTGGTAAAGTCGATTCAACGTAAGCCTTTTGTAAAATTTCAGCGATTCGGCAAAATTTCATTTGAAATACGAAATTTGAGGAAAATTCTTGGTTCGTTGCATTGTGAAATTCGCAAAACACACTTGTGAGAACTGACAAAATCGAGCACAGTAAACAAATCAAATGACAGATCTCGTTCAAACCCTGCGTCAGTGTAGAAAAAAGTTGTGCCAACTCAGCCACAACGAAAAATTTTGGCAATCATTTTAAGCAGATTTTTTAATTAATTAATTCCCGGTATTTTTTGATAGAATGTATCTGAAAATGACGATTTTCCCAAATTCGATAAATTATAATAACTCTAAAATAGAGAGATATCGGAAAATTTTTTTCACCGCCAAACTGGCCGCTGAAAGATCGAGAGTTTAGTTTAGTTTTTTTTATGCGCGCTTCCTAGGAATAGGCGAACTTGTTACACCACACGAGGGCGCCTGGAAAGGGCCAAATTGTAGGATGTTGGACGGAAGCGAGTTCCACAGCTCACCGGCCCTTTAAACGAAGGAATTCTTATAGAGAGAGGTTCGACGGGTCGTTAAATGTACCACCATATGATGAGAACTCTTTGCCAGCCTAGTGGCAGCTCCTTGGAGCATCTTCCGTGGAAGTATCTGTAAAACAGAGAAAGGTCAGCAACTTGTCTTCTGAGAGCCAGCGGTTGGAGATTGCGGGTGATCTCCGGGTGGTCGATGAGGTGCACAGCCCGTTTTTGCACACTATCCATCATCCGCAACGAATGTTTGGGCGCAGATCCCCATACATGGGAACAATATTCCAAAGCAGGTCGAATCTGCTCCTTATATAGAAGCAACAGCTGAGATGACGTGAAGTATCGCTTGGCTCTGAAAAGAAAACTAAGTTTAACTGATGCCGACTTAGCTATTGCTGATAGATGTTCATGCTAGCAAAACCCAGAGTTGACCGTTATTCCGAGAAGGTGCATCGAATCTTTGGATGCAATTTGTTGGCCTTGCATCATTAGAGGAGGTTCTCACCAGGTTTAACTGACCTCACTGAGATATCTTCTGTAAGTCAGAGTTAAGTTATTAATTTGTTAACGTTTCTGACGCTGAGATTCCGCAGCTGTAATCGGCCGCAGACTACTGAAAGACGAAACAGGGTACAATCGTCTGCAAAACCGAAGATCTTGTTCTCTGTAGATGACAGAAGATCGTTTATCTGCAACAGAAACAAGGTAGGCGAAATAATGGATCCCTGAGGTACTCCTGCTTGCAACTGGAAATAATCAGATGTTATACCGTCGACCACAACTTGTATTGATATATTTGAAAGAAAGCTATTGCTCTAGATTCCCAATGCTTTTCCATCGTTGATGTACAAACATGAGTGACGTAGGCGAGCAGATCTCCTGTCGATCTTTGTCTGCGAAAACCATACTGACGGTCGTTAATAATTCTCTGCAACTCAAGATATTTGATGAGTTCATCTTTCATGACTCTCTCCATTACTTTGAATATAATGGGAAGAAGTGCAACAGGGCGGTAGTTTTGGGGTAAGGACTTCTTTCTTCTCTTTGGGATCGGTTGAATTCTTGCTATTTTCTAGCTTCTCGGAAAAGTCTGGCTTCCATAAGAAATCTGAAACAGACGGTTAAGAATGGGTGCCAGTTCGGGAGCACACTTTCTTGTGTGCTTGGATGGGACATAGGTTGCCGCAGAACGATATAGTGCCATTCGTCTGCATCCCCACTCTTACCAGCTTTCACCTTTTTTTTTAATTTGAAGAAAGATCGAGGCGGACATGCCAGTTATCCGCGCATATCCACCCCGACTCTCCTGGTTTGGACTGTCGTTAGACATAAGTCCAGAAGAATAATTGTTTATACGATACATTTTATGGTGAAACTTTGACTGTTGAGTAATTGAATACACACACAGCAACTCAGACCGCCCGGATACCCGACCTGTGTTGGCTTATAAGTTAATGTCATATTTGTTTAAAAATGTGTATATTTCCCAATAGACTTTGGGGTTGTTGAGTGCGAAAATTTGTTCAGCCTGATATGGCTGATGAAGTTTGGTGATTTTGCTCAAGGTTAAGCATAGTGATTGAATATTTGGAACATTGTTATTACATTGAAACAGAAGGTGGTTTAGTTCCAATTTCTCCACATGAGCAAAGAGGGTTATCTTTCAATTTCATTCTGTGAAGATATTTCGGAAAAAAAGCATGACCACTTCTCATTCTAGAGATAGTATAGATAGATCAGACTTGTTTAACTTCATCAAAGATGTTATCGAACCAGTATGATTGTGGCGGGGAGGGTTGGATTGATTTATAGAATTGTCCGCTTGGTTTGGATTTGAAAGTTTCTTTTAATCTTGAAGTTGTGAGGTGTTAAAGAGGGGAAAATCGTTGTATATGGCAAACGGAAGGTGGATGGAGACGAGAAATGCCGCTTCTTTGGCCAAGGAATCAATATTTTCATTGTCCACTATTACTGAATGGGCCTTAGCTCAGAGAAACTCAATTGTACAACCTGCTGCAGATAGCGTTGACAACGCTTCTAGTATATTTTTATGAGTCGGATTGAAGTTCCTGTTATATTTCAATTTCTTCAAGCTCATCAGGCTGCTCAGGCTATTTGATATTAGAACATTTTTCGAGGATGTATAGATGTTCGATAGAATGTAATCTAATGCTCTCAGAGCTTCTGCCGAGAAAATGGAGAAATTGTTGCTGAGTAGAAACAGTGAATGAGAGGTGAACAAGGTATCGAAAATAGCACAACCGACGTTATTATCTTGTTTGGAGGCGTCTGTGTACAGGTGATGAAAATTTTCGAAGCCTGAGTGTGTCAATCGGTTAAAATCAGTATTTTCCGTCATTCCTCCGTAGATGGGAACATTAATATTTTCTACATCTCGTAATTTGAAGAAACCCATCTTGTACTTAACTAGTTTATGCGATGTAGTCATCCTTTCCTTATATTCCATTAATAGGTCGTAATTCGCTATCAAGAGTGGATCTTTTTTGATAGTCCAATGTTTTGATGTGACTGTTAGAATATATAAACTGTGAATCTTGATCATCAGTGGAGAGGAAAAGGCGTGTTCTTTCGAGAGAAATTTCAGAGTCAGCAAATCTCTGCGTTGTTTTAGAGGCGTTTCGTTTGATTCTGCGAGTACGATATCATTAGGTGTGATTCAGAGGTAGCCGAAACAGATTTTCAGAGCCTTGTGTTGTAAAGTTTCCAACTTTTGAAGCCAAATGTCTGCTGCTGATCCGTAGAAGATACAACCATAACCAATAACTGATCTTACGAATGATCGATAGAAAAGAAGGGCGATGTGTTGGTCGGCTCCTCATTTGTTATGACAGATAAATCTCAGTAATTGAATGCTCTTTTTTGCTCGGTTCGGAGTGTTCAAGATGTGATCTTTCCAACTTAACTTGCGATCCAAAGTTATTTCCAAAAATGTCACGGAAGTTTTATGAAGAAGTGACAATTCCCCAAAATTCCAAAAGTTATCTGGTAGTTGGGAGCGTTTCCTAGTCAATGTACAAATTGATGACTTAGACGGTGACATCTCGTGACCATTTGTGTTCAGGAATTGGTTGAATTCTTTGGTCGCAGACCAAACGCTCTGTTGACCTTCAGTCAGGTCTTTGTTTTAGCCGTATATGCAAATATCATCTGCAAATTGCAGAACTTTCACTGCTGGGTTAGAGAAGGTAGTCTCCAACTTGTGATACAATATTATATATAAAAGAAGTGACAGAATACTGCTTTTGGGAGTAATCCCATGCTAGTTAATCTTGGATCAATCACTTCATGACCAATTCTCAGAAATATTCTATATTTTCTGAGAGTATACTGCTCAGTCTATTTTAAATTCTTCTTTAAATTCTACTACATATTATTTTGCTATATATTTCCTAAAAATTCGTTAGTGATACAATTATCATCGTTATTATTTTGAAAATTTGAATATGAGGCTGTTAGTCTGGATAACCCTCTAGATAAAGATCACTAGCAATTTTATTATTGCATTAATTTTCAATGAAATATGAATTAATTTGATATTTCTCGTCATTACGATACTCGATTTGGAAATACCTCTGTTAATTCTACGAAAGCTTGATAACAAAGCAAGAAGTTAACCAAAAACTTAAAACATTCCCACTGGTTTCTTTCTGTACCATAGAGATTTATATATTTAGACATTGAAGGAAAACGTTATTTCAAATATGAATCATTTAACATTTAGAAACATTTATATTTCTGGAAAGTTGAATTGTATTATTTCCTTATCACAATGAAATTTTTATGATTCACATTTAAATTGAAGTTGTGTCACATCTTGAGAATTCTTCAAGTAAACATTTTTCACCAACTGCATTCTATTCGTTTTGAAGATATGAGGTTTTCATCATTTTCTCGCTGTGAATTTCAGTTCGTTAAATAAACTTCAACTGTGTGTTAAATCTTGTAGACTTAATTTCTTACAGTTTATTGCATTTGAATATTGATATTCAAAGTAAAGACAGTTTATTATGTCCAAAGTCAACCTTAACTTTAATCATTATTGAAATTTCTAATTATTTTTAGGAAAGAACTCAAATCAGTGAGAGATTCGCTGGAACTCCATAGCGGTGATCATGTAATGCAAGCGAAGAATCTAGTTGAAATGGAAACTGAAAAGGTAATTTGGAAATGGAAAGCAGTACAATTCGAAAATCAAATCCAAATTATGCAAAACAGATTGAATAGATTGGAAAGTGGAGCAAATAAAGAGGTTGGAAATCTCCAGCAACTGAACATTATGAATGAATCTGATTTAGACAAAGAACATTCAAGTTTTGACAAGGAAAATATTATTTCACCTCATGAGAAAGTAGATAAACTTGAAAATATTTTGAAAGAAAAGCCAATTTTGACAAATATAATAGAATGTGCGGAGGAAAGTGTTATCGATATAACAAGCCCAATAGAAGAAAAATCACGGAAAGTTGTTCATTTCACGGAAGATACAAAAGATGTTTCCGAGCACTGTCTCAGTAAAAGAAAGGGAAAAATATTTGTAACACCCTTACCCATTTCAACTTTACCTAAAAGTGCATGAAGTATTGTTTTATTATTAATTTTTTATTTCAAATGTTCTATGTTATATGTAAGTTTTTTTATTATATGTTATTTGGTGTTTTCCGTTTCATTTCTTAAGAATTGGATTATGAAAATTCGATCTCGATGAGGATTTTTTAAGCAGCAAGTTTGTTATAACACTGATCTTCAAGATTTTTGGGATAACTTGTATTTTCAATTTGGATTAGACAGGAAGTTTGTTTACAAGTGTTGTCATGTTGAAGAAATTCACGCAACAAGTAGTCAAAGGGTGGTCAGGGCAAAAATTATAAAGTTCAGGAGGAACAAGACTAGATTTCAATGTGACAATGTGTAGCATATTCTACGGAGGATTTGGCATTGAAAATATTATATATAAGCAGGAATAATAATTTACAAGAAATTGATCAATTTTTGATCATCGATTAATTTGTGCTGTATATTTACAGGTCCAAATGCCCTGTTGAAGTGATATGAATTGAAATTTTTGGCATGTTTATTGTATAAGCTTTTGATTCAGTACTCATTTACGATAAAAAAACAAATTTCCGCGTTGAATATAATACTCAGCTTCCATCAAACCAAATATCATGAATTATTGCAAATTGTACCTTCAGAACATCAACCTCCACAAATATAAATGGTACTATCAGGAAGTTCCCTTTTTAGCAAGTCCTAGTAGCTCTGAGTTAGAAGCCATTTACAAAAAATTCCCAATGATTTTGGTTTTGAAAAATTGTATAAATCGAATGGTTATTATATAATATCGATACAAGGGGTCACTTTGTGTAACAGGACAGACGATAGAATGTGTTATTTTAAGATGACCCCCTTATAAACATAGTTCCGCAAACGCTTCGTTTTCGGGTACAGGTAGTCAAATATTAAAAAAAGTTTTCGTTTTTTGGTAATTACTTCTGTAATTTCTTAGATTGTGACCTATAATTTGAGACATAGGTTCATATTCTAGTCTCACACGATTTGATTTTCAATATCTACATCTCGTTTCATCTCACGTTTCCACCGTCAATTTTTGTTTGTAGTACGCCAATGAATATTTCCAATTAAATGAATTGATTTCTGAATCTGTTTAGAAACTCTTATGTCTGTTACATTTTTACCATACCTGTGACTAGGGAATGCAATCTCGGTATACCAAGATCTTGCAATACCGAGATCTCGTACCTATTCTGCAAGATCAATCTCGCACCACCCAAAATCATGCGCGATCTCGCAAGATTTGCAAGATTGGTATTATGTCAATTTTGGTTAGCTTTCATATGTTGTTGTTGACTTATGTAAACAATGTACCTATTCCCGGCGGCAACACGTGGCGCTAGGGCCACAGGGCGATAGGGATGAGTAAGGCGAGACGCTTTCCGTCGTAAATTTGTCATTGTTTTGCGAGCCTGGACGCAAAGTGTCAAAGTGGATCAGAGGTATGGAAATACTTTTTGAAGGCAGAGAATGGACAAACTGCCCAGTGCAAATTGTGTAAGTATATTTTGAAAACAACGGCACGATCTGCCAAAGGCTTAATGTACATTTACTGTCCAAGCACAAAATTGATACTTCTCATAAAAAAGTGACAGAAAACATGACGCTGGTTCCACCAAATTCTTCAATGCTGATCAATGCTTCCGCGTCAGTAAGGCTACCTCCTCCAACCGGCACGAAGAGGTAGAAAATATCTGATTACTTTTCGTCCCTACAAAAAGTTTCTTTGGCGGAAAGAATTTCAAGGATGATTTCTAAAGATGGCATGACTTTTAGATCTTTTTGCACGTCGAGAGACTTGGGAGAATTATTTGCGACTAGTGACTACAAATTACCTGCATCGTCTAACTCCATAAAACAGATTGTTATAGATTATGGCATGAGTTTGAAAATGAAAGTTTCGCAGGATCTTATGAATCTAAGAAAGAATAACCATAGATTCTGCCTTACTTTCGATGAATGGACTTCATGCAAAAACAGGCGCTTCATGAATGTGAATGTTCATACATTTTCAGAGAATAATTATATGTACTGGAATTTGGGTCTTGTGCGCATAGTAGGAAGCATGCCTGCAGAGAGTTGCATAACTATTTTGAAGAAGAAATTATCAGAATATGGCTTGTCATCAGATGATGATATAGTAAGTGTTACTACTATGAATCCTCTTCACCAGCTATGCTACGTTCACGGCATTCAATTGGGAGTTATAGATGTGATTTACAAATCAAAACGTGGAACCGAAACGCAAAAAGAAAGTACAAAAGACAGTCGTAGCTCAGTCAGATGTGGAGAAGTCTGACGATGCAGAATTTGATGACATTATTGATAATGAAGGATTTGACTGCACATTACCCACTGCAGATGAAGTTGACTTAGTGACAGAATTTGATCACCTTATCAAAAAAGTGAGATAAGTAGTCAAACTTTTTTAAAAATCACCAACGAAGAATGACATTCTTCAGAAATATATGAAGGACGAATTCAGTTAACTGCTGAAACTACTCTGCAATTTATGGTGAAAAAGTTAGAACTACGAATACCAGTAGCTCACAAACTTGCTGAATCCATGAGGGCTCGGATTAATGAACGCCGAACATTTATGACCGCAGCATTGTATTATTTGACAGATCCTGTCCAATACGACGTATATTTCAATCAATCTGCTAGTGATCAAACTTTCAAACCGCCTCAAAAATCTTCAATCAAAAAATAAATAATAAAGTTAATCGGAAGATTACACAAGAACAGTACCAAAGATGACAATATTGCAGTCAATATACAAAACAAACCGTCTACATCTTCAGTTGCAGATGAAGCCATGAATGAAAGTGATGATGACGATTCAATTCCATTAGCTGCAGTGGAAAAAATTTAGAGCATGAAATGGCGAACGCTTCTCTTAGTCTTGATGAGGAATTGGAAATGGTATTGAAAGAGCGTTCGCAAAAACGTGTGGCAGCTTTGTCGTCACTTGATATGATTTTGAAGAAAGAAATCAATTTGTACGAGTCAGGAGGGTCAAAAGGACAAAATCTACAGTTCGCTCACCAATATCTTTTATCTGTAGTACCAACAAGTGTCGTGGCAGAACGGGCGTTTTCCTCAGCTGGTTGTCTGGCATGCAGCATTCGGAGTCGGCTAGCATATGAAACTTTATGTTTTTTTGGGGAGTTATTTTCAAGTTTTAGAATAATATGTTACTTTTCGAATAAATTACTGGTTAGCTTGAGATTTTATTTCTCTATTTTGCTCCTGAAGAACAATTAGAGTCAATATAAATGATAGGAATTTTCGTACATTTTCGATGATCATTTCTTTACAATGCGAGATCTCGTACAATACCGAGATTTCACAAGATTAGAATTCCTGAATCTCGCGAATACCGAAATTGATATTTTGATGCGTGATTGCATTCCCTACCTGTGACCATTTTCAATGAAAACGATGAAAAATTTTCTGCTCAATCAACGAAATACTATTTCAACCTTACCTATTTTTATGCATACTTAATTAAGAAATAATGTACACAAAAAAAATCAAAGGCAAATATGTTCAAATTCAATGTAACCGTCGGCAAGGGAGGCTCGCACCAGGTGTCACCCACCTAGGGCCGTGAACATCAATAGTGCCACCTATAAAAAATCCTAAAACTACCGTAACTGTCACTGATGAAATAATATACAGGATGCTTCAACGAAAACTAAACAGAGGCTATATCTACCAAGATATTCATTTCTGATCAAAACGCAAAAACAGGTCAATTTTTGTTTCCAGGGGGACATCTTTTGGGGTACAAAACTTGCCTGAAATATCAACCCACTAAGCTAGGGTTGCAAACCTTGAACATTTTGAATATGTAAGATGGGTCGAGCGATGACTCAAAAGAAAAGTGGTATCTTTGTCTACATTGCCTTGAACGAATTTCATTTTTAATTGAAAACTGTGAAAGATACAGGGTGAGCAACTGAAAGATAGGGAAGACTATTTCCCTGAGACTATTCAAGTTTCAGTGAGGTAAAATGGAACAGATCCATGCTGATCAATGACAGTCATCATCAAGTACCATCCTCATCTCGAATTTCAACCCCTGGAGCAGGGGTGACAACCCTTGAAAATTTGGAAGAGGGTAGATGGGTCGAGTGATACTTCGAAAGAAAGGTATTATCTTTGTCTGCATCCCCGTGAACGAATTTTCATTTTTGATTGAAAACTGTAGAAGATACAGAGTGAGCCACTGAAAAATAGAGAAGACTATCGCCCCAAGACTATTGGAGTATTAGTGCGAAAAACTGGAATAGATTCATTTAGACCGAAGATGATAGCCTTTGATCTGGAATGAATCTGTTCCATTTTTTTGCACTAGTACTTGAATATCTCAGGGGATAGATAGACTCCTCTATTTTTCAGTAGCTCACTCTGTATATTCTACAGTTTTCAATCAAAAATTGAAATTCGTTCACGGGGATGCAGACAAAGATAATACCTTTCTTTCGAGGTATCACTCGACCCATCTACCCTCTTCCAAATTTTCAGGGGGGGTTCACCCCTGCTCTAGGGGTTGAAATTCGAGATGAGGATGGAACTTGTCTTCCCTATCTTTCAGTTTCTCACGCTGTATCTTTTACAGTTTTCAATTAAAAATGGAAATTCGTTCAAGGCGAAGTAGACAAAGATACCACCTTTCTTTTGAGTCTTCACTCGATCCATTCTTCCTATTCAAAATGTTCAAGGATTGCAACCCCCGCTTAGGGGGTTGATATTTCAGGCAGGCAAGTTTTGTACTCCAAAAGATGTCATCCTTGAAACAAAAATTGACCTGTTTTTGCGTTTTGATCAGAAATGAATATCTTGGTAGATATAGCATCTGTTTAGTTTTCGTTGTAGCACCGTGTATGATATATTTTCAACTCCAGGTGATTTAGTGAATGCTTTTGCTACTCACTTCAGTAGTGTTTATTCTGCCTCTGATGGAAGTCAGGCTGGACCACATCACCTAGCACATAATAATTCTCAATATATGGATATCTCAGAAATTACAACAGAACAAATAAAAGGCGCATCTGAAGAAATGAAAAATAAATTAATCTGTATCCAAGATAATATTCCATAAGGATCATTAAAACGAATATTGATCATTTTCTTCGCCCACCCTATCTTTACAATAAAATTGTGAAATCTGGAACTTTTCCAGAGATCTGGAAAATTTCAAGAGTTTGTCCTGTTTCCAAGTCAGATGCTGCCGCAAATATTACTAATTACCTACCTGTTACGTCAATATCAGTGTTCTCAAAGTTGATTGAGATAATTATTTCGGATATCATGTACGAGCATGCCAGAACGTCACTGTCTGAAAATCAACATGGTTTCATGAAAAAACGTAGTACAGTTTCTAACCTATGCACCTTTACCCAATTCGTGTCGGATGCCTTAGACAATAAATTCCAGGTTGATGTGGTCTATACTGACTTTAGTAAGGTATTCGACAAAGTCTCTCACCTCCATGTCTCAGATAAACTTTCTGCATTTGGATGCTCCAAGAAAATTCAAAATCTTATAGGCTCTTACCTTTCAAATAAAAAACTTTACGTCGAGCATAAGGGAACAAGAAGCTTTGAGTTTGTAGGAACATCTGGAGAACCGCAAGGATCGAATTTAGGTCCATTTCTTTTTCTTCTATTTTAAGTGATATCTGCCTTGTCATGAATTCCCGAAAAACATTATTTGCTGATGATTTGAAATTGTAATACGAATCGATTATGACACAGACATCCTATAGAATGATTTGGACAGGCTCGCGGAATGGTGCATGAATAACAGTTTACTCCTTAATGTCAATAAATGTAAAGTTATAACCTGCTCTAGAATAACAACACCTGTCAAATTTAATTATACACTGAACAACATAGGTATTGATCGAGTAAATGGGTGCAAGGATCTGGGAATCACATTTGATACTGAATTAACATTCACATCCCACTTCGAGAACATCACTTCCAGAGCTATTCGTCTGTTGGGCTTTGTTATTCGTAACTGTAGGGAGTTCTCCCCTATAGATTCAATGTGCGCAATTTACTTTTCCTTAGTACAGTGTCAACTTGAATATTGCAGCAATGTTTGGAACCTATTTCAGTTTAAGTATTTCATGCCTCAGAAAGAGTTCAACACAAATTTCTGAAATTCCTTCATTTTAAAAAATATAGAGTCTGTCCTAGAAGACACTACGAGTATCAATTGCTTTTGAATGAATTAAAATTCATTTCACTGAGAGAACGTCGAGAAATATCAGACCTTGCATTCGTTTATAAAATCATACACAATGTCATCGAGCTGTTAGTTCTACTGAATTTTCATGTCCACGAATTACCTCTAGATTTAATCTAACCTTTCGTGTTAATGTGCCCCACTCTCATCATCATTTCAACAGTCCTATGAATTATATGTGCAGACAATTCAATATGTTGGATAGTGTTGATGTATTTTTTTATTCTACACTCAATTCAGGAATGTACTGTTCACGTATATTTCAGATTGATCTCTTCTTTTGAACTGAATTGCCCTTTATCTTTCATATAGAATATAGTTTTACAATAATTGTTATATACTACAGTAATTGGATACATGTATCTGTGGATGTATTATCAATAAATAAATAAATAAATAAAAGTGTGAAAGGATTTCATTGTCTTTATTTTATCCTTTTTTATGCTCCCGCTTAGTGACCATAATCGCAAAAATGCCTATTACTTAAAATTTGAGTCTGGCCGACCCACTTTTAAAAGTCACGAACGTCCACTGCGCGTACTTCAAAAAAGTTCAATGGAAAAAATGGGAGATGGGCCAAAGTTGACTATCTGTAAAATATTTTGATATTTATAAATTTACCTTAGTTTCAGAAGGTTTTCTTAGAATTAGTATATCTAGGACGATAGATATTTCCATAACCTCTTTCTTTCGAGTTAGTGAACATATCTTGCTTAGGAGGTAGCGCAGGTAAAACATCTGGCAAAGGCATAAATCCCACATAATTTGGATAGGATGGATAAGCAAGACATGCATGAATTTCCTTCCATTTCTCCTTGATTGAACGTAGGAAATTGTAAAGATGGTATTTATGTACTGTTTTCTCATTTGTATTGAGAACATGTGGAAATAAATTGAAGGCTGTATTGATGGCTGAATTTGGCTTTATGTCATCTAGGTTTTCTTTGATTTCGTCCGATGAGCTATTTTCGTCAGCATCTTTTTCTACGTGTACACTAATAGATATCTGTGTACTATCCTCGTGTTCTAAATCTTCTGATTGGCATATCTGAAATAAATTTTTAGTATAATTTTCGAAAATACATTCTGTCAATACAGTACCGGAAATGGCCAACGAAACACAAAATATTTATTTTTCATCCAAATTTATTGTTTCGCCTTGAAAATAGGCCCCGAAACAATACATTTGTTCCAACGAATAATCATATCATCAAATCATTTTTCAAACGTTTTTCCGGAATCGACTTCAGTTCTCCACGCGAATTCTTTTTTATGTCTTCTATAGATTCAAGAGGGGTACCTCGAAGTGGTAATTTGAGTTTTGGAAAAAGAAAAATGTCGGCCGGAGACATATCAGGTAATTACGGTGGTTGTTCGATGGTATTTGTTGAGTTTTTGGTAAGAATTTCATTCACAATGATAGCCTTGTGAGATGGATGCATTATCGGGTGCAAAATCTTTGAGTTTTCCTTCCACAAAGCTGGGCTTTTTCGACGAATTTGCTCTCTCAAATGCCGCATAATGCTCAGATAATATTCTTTGATTACCATCTGCCTTCTGTCAAAAATTCCGAATGCACAACAGCGCGATAATTAAAGAAAACAGTCAACGTAACCTTGACTTTCGATCGACTTTGACGTGGTTTCGTCGGTTTCGGTTCAGTTGGCGCCATTCCGAAGCTTGTTGACTTGTTTGCATGTCAATCTCATGTATCATCACAGTTACAATGCATTTGATGAATGTGGTATCGGAGTTGATTCGTTCTTACATGTCTTCAACGAGCTTTACGCGTCTCAATTTTTGAAGAAAATCATGTCTTTTGGAACCAGTTGAACGGCAACGCGTTTCATGCCGAATCATCTCTCAAAGTGGTACGAATTGATTCGTGAGACAAAAAGTTGGTCACGTTTCATTTTACCTACTATAATTAATCAACTGCTCTTTAAGTAACTATGAATGAAATAAACCCAATGTGTCGCCACTGGTCCACCTTTTCATTCTTTTCGTTAGTATTAAAATTGAAACTTGCATGAATGATGTACGCTGTAAACATTTTATTTATGAGTACCGTTTTTTGCGCCTACTTCCTCTGATAAGAACAACCTGCTGTAGGGAAGTTGATCGCGGAAATCACTTGTTGGTTGACTTCTTCGACGTGATTATATTATGTTTTTCGGTAAGCGGACTTTTTAAGTTGAAGTACGTGTGCCTTGTGAGAATAGTGCCTTAATACCTATTTCGTTTGTTAAGGCGGAGTAGCTGTATATGTTGCAGATCACATCAGTACTAGAATTCTTGACCTGTGACTTTTAGAGAGAACATCAATACTGCTATTGAGAATTGAACAACATTGTTTATTGTAAAAATATATAAATTAGAATAGGTTATTTATTTGTATATGCTAGTGTATATTTAGTTCTAAGTTCAACCCTGTATAGCAACGCTTCGCCGCTTGTGAAACATAGGATTCTTCTATTGCTTTCAATCAGCTCATATTCCGATGTAAATAGTTATTATAGAGATATAGTCTGTTACTAGAAAGGTACTAGCCTGCGTAAAGCAATAAAAGTGTTCTTCGGGTTATAACTATAACCATTAAACCAGCAGGGTATAACCTTCTTACAAATTCAATTTGTTCGATTTAGAGAGTTTTCTAATTTCTCTGAAGACGACTTCGATGTCCATATGCGAAATATAAATTGGTTGCGGCTGACGAAGCTTGGTACAATTGACGAACAATTAGAGTACCTAAACAAAATTCTCATTGATGCATTCAATATTTATGCACCCATAAAAACGATCGTCATCAAAGGGTCATCCAGGCCATATATAACCAGAGAGATAAAAGAGCTCATTATTCTAAAGAAAAAAGCCTTCAATAAACACAAAAATCAACCAAGTTTGGAAAACAGAAATGTTTATATCACATTGAAAAACCATCTCTCCTTTGTTATTTGAAAGGCAAAAAAAGAATACACGAACCAGGAAATAAATTTAATCAGAGGAGATGCAAAGAAGATGTGGTCGAAACTTAAGCAGTGGGCTGTTAACAGTGCTGATCTGGCGAAAATACCTGCGAACCTAAAAGTCCCTTTTGCAATAAATTTAACATCCACAGAAGTGCAAAGGAAAGCCTCATCCGTTAGTCCACTCACAAAAGTCTATAACATTGAGTCACTAAATGATTTGAGACCTATAACCATTCTCCCTATTTTTGTCCAAAATGCATCTTAATACGAATGATATTATTCCCTATGAGCAATCTAGCTTCCGCGCTGACCATAGTACTGCTACAGCCCTCACAAGAGTGACTACTGAGTTGACATGGGCAATGGACCGTTCAGAGATATCAAGCTTAGTTTTATTAGATTACAGCAAGGCCTTCGCCTTACTGATGTCGGCTATACTGCAGTATTTTGGTGTTTCTGGACGATAGGAGGGCTGGTTTCATGCCTATCTAGTAAATAGAACACAAATCGTTGAAATCGATGGACTAAGATCGAAACCAATCATTTTCAAAAGAGGCGTATCACAAGGAAGCATCCTTGGACTTACCCTTTACAACATCTATACTTCACTTATTGCAAGATACAACTATATGCAGACGACACACAGATTATAAAATCTTTTTCTCCTTCAGGAATCAGTATGGCAGTACAAGCAGTAAATGAAGACATCTGGTCAGTTGACCATGGACTAACTTTGAATGCCTTGAAGAGTTGTTTAATGTTAGTTGGCACAACGACTGCACGGAGTATTTCTATGTTTAATAATTTTGTTACTCTCCAAATAAATAATGTTGTACTCCCGGAAAGCGACAATGCAAAGAATTTGGGAGTCATATGTGATGGTCAGTTGAACTTTGAAAAGCATGTAATAAAGAGTTTCAGTATGCTGTATATGAAACATAAAGCTTTATATCAATTCAAATACATTCTGAATGAACAAGCAAGAATAATACAGTCTCTACTTTACCCACAGTGGGATTACTGTCGGTGTATTACAGCTTTCTCATCGTTGACTACAAGCATAAGGTTCAGTTGGCTCAGAATGCGTGCCTAAGATTTACATATTTAATACCAAAATATGAACACTTGAGCCCATGGTACAATGACGAATATATACTGAAGATCGAGAGTCGTCACGAAATGGCATTGGCCCTGATGGTGTTCAAGACATATCAAAATGAAAAGTCAAAATATTTGTATGACTTGTGGATACCAAATAGTACAATTCAAAAAAGGCAGCTGCGAAATGTAGAGAATCGGTTTGAAATTTTTCCTTACAGTACAGCTAAGTTCACGAGATGTTTTGCCTACAGTTCAGCACATCTGCTGAATACAGAAGAATTCTCCAGTCTTCTTGGTTATTCGCTAGAGTCCTTCAAAAAGGCCTACAAAAATATATTGTTGACCCGGGGAAATCCAAGAATGTGAAATTGTTGTTTTTTTTTATTTTAACCACTATGTATGTATGTTAAATACTGAATTTTTTGTACCTAATTTTTATATAAACTCGAGAGGACATGGAAGAGCGTTGATACGAATTTCTTCTTTTTGTACATATTCTTTGAAGTGTGCAATAAATTTCTCTATTATTATTATTTCTTTTATTATTGTTCGCCGCCTATTTGAAATATGACTTTGATATGTCGGATTTTGAACAAAAGAAAACCACTCGATTGGCCCGCATAACATCATGTAAGTCAACTCTGCCAACAAAAAAAAGAAAATCAACTTTTCCCTAATGCACGTGTTCTTATCATTTACAGAGGCCCTTCATTCGACTCTATTCAATTCTCTACACCTTACTCTTCTTATATTCACTTTCCTTTCTGATTACGCAATTCATATGTACGAGTGAATTCTAACGAAAGGAAAATTCAACAAAACGGAATCGATGGAATTCATGTGAGACCGATTGCATTGGGAAAACAGGAGACCACCATGATATCTTCACATAAGGTCAGATAAAAATCATTGGTCTTTTCTTTCTTCCGAGAGGTGAACCCCACATATTTCGCCATCGATTTTGTTCGTTAACGGAATCTACATCACACAGCATCAACTATAGTTGTCATAATTTCTTTGGTTGATATTTCATAATTTCATCAATTCTCTCATATACCTTCAAATTCGAAATACGTTTTTGTGTAAGGATTATTTAATTCTTTTTTTTACTTTTTTTTTAGAAAGAGCTGCACCGTATTGTAACATCATAAATGTTTAACCAATGTAAACGCATATGACGTTTTACGCGGGCCCTGAATAACATTTGTTTGTGAATTTACATTTGAGTTTAAATAATTTTTCATATTATTGCGACGAAATCGTTCATTCAATTTGCGTCCTTTTTTATTGTTACCTTTCCGAAATTTAGTAATTTGTTTTCTGATAGGTCATATCTATTTATAAACACCTCAAAAAAGTCTAGGGAACACTTCTGAATATCGATATATCGTATCCAGAACGATCAATATGGATGATTTTTTTTAAGAAATGAACACCTGCATCAATTTCTCACCAAATTATGTAGAGTGCCGCAACATATTTCAGTTTTTTTTATAAAAAACTAAAAATGCAGCAGATGCGACGCTGCTTTATAATCATTTCATGTATTCAGTGTTGAAATCAGTTTAGTTGGAACTTTGTTTCTGTTGTAAGCACAAATAAAAGATTCAAGTTTTGTGATTCGACCATGGAAATACGACATTTGACTAGAGAAGAGATGTTACGAGCCGTTGGCATGCTCCAAGCTGGGAGCTCACAACGGGAAGTATCTAGGGTTCTGGGAAGTAGCCCAAGTGTCATAAACCGTTTATGGTCGCGTTTCAATGAAACAGGTAGCGTAGAAGAAGGCCATACAGGTCGTTTCAGGATTACTACAGTGGCCCAAGACCGATTTTTGGTTTCACAAGGCAGAAGAGATCGTACTTCCACAGTATCTCAATTAGCTCAAGAGCTATTACGAGTTCATAATGTACAAATTTCCGATTAAACTGTGAGAAATCGACTGCACGAAGGTCAACTCCACTCCAGACGTCCTTTAAGAGTTCCACAATTGACCCATGGAAATCGCGCTGCTCGTTTAGCTTGGTGCCAAGAACACGTAAACTGGGATCAAGAGAGGTGGGCCACAGTTCTTTTCAGTGATGAATCTAGATTAAGTTATTATCCCGATTCGGAAAGAATTCGAATATGGAGGGAACCTGGAAAGCAAAACCTTCTCAAGCATGCTCGAGAAGTTGTTAGACAGTGAGGCGGATCAGTGATGTTTTGGGAAGGTATACGCCTTGTTGGAAGAACTGATCTCGTTTTCATACAGAACAACCTCACGGGAAATTCTTACGCAAATGAGATAGTTTTACCTGTAGTGGTACCGTATCTCCAAACAATGGGTCAAAATCCACTATTACAACAAGATAATGACCCTCCTCATCGTACAAGAGTTGTCTTGAACTCTCTTGAAGAGAATGATATCGATCTTCTACCGTGGCCATCCTGCTCCCCAGATCTGAATCCCATCGAGCATGTGTGGGACACCGTAAAAAGAAATCTCCTGCGTCGAAACGTCTTCCATCATGAACAGGAGCTTCGATTAGCAGTTCAGGAGCTTGGAATGACTTAGGCCAAAATTCAATAGACAATTTAATATTTAGCATGCCTCGACGATACCAAAGCCTCATTAATAACAGAGGTGGACCTTCTGGGTACTGAAAAATATAAGTGTTTCCATATCGTTTCGAAAATATTAGTTTAGGATTTTTTTTTTGTGTTTTACCAAATTTCGTCCTTTTCAAATTTCAAATTTTTTTTATAATAGGTGCTTCGGAGAAGTCAAATATTATTTTGTTTTCTTGAGAATACATTATATACAATACATCCTAACAAAAAGCGAAAGATTTCTATATATTCGAATCATCAAATTCATATTTTAAAGATATTGGTAAGTGTTCCTTAGACTTTTTTGAGGTGTTTAGCTAGGTAAAATTACTTGGCGCTCAAATATAATTTCTCTAAACCCACCCCACTCTCCACTGACGGGCTTCCTAGTGCGCAAATTCAGAGAAAGATTGACCACATCATTACAGTTTACAATTGGCTTTTTCTCTCAAACTTAAATGACGAATTTTAATTACCATTTCCTTCACTTTATTAATGTTAACTTCAGTGAAAAATGTTGATGGTCGACTAAAACAAAGTAAATCTTATACCACATCTCAGCCGCTGTTGAATGCACTGTAGCACATTTTTTCGATAAAATCGATTCACCATTAGTCTTCTGTAACATTTTCATGGATTCGGCACACGGAATTCCATTTGCAATAAAAAATTTGAGACAATTTTTTTTTTGATATTTATATTCATTGTGAAAATCGCAAAACGCACTTGTGAGAACTGACAAAATCGAGCACTGTAAACAAACCGAATGACAGATCGCGTTCAAATTCCGCGTCAGTATAGAAGGCAGTGGTACCAACATAGCAATAAGAAACATTTTGCTATTGTTTCAAGCAGATTTTTTAAATTATCAATTCCTGGTACTTTGACAGACAATTCATACAATTATGAATGCCAATATGAGAAGAAGTAAGGAAATACCTGACGTTTCATTTTTAATTTAGTCGCTGAACCATAACGAGTATGAAAATTATTGTTGGAAGTCCATGGAAAAGTGCAATTTGGAATTTTTCTCATTTAAAGATCATTCACAATTTTTTTCTATGCGTCAATAAAGTCATATAATATCCGTTAAAGTGTACCAAGTTTAATTTTATCAATTAAACATGGCATACACTTGACTGAATTAAAATAAAGCAAAAATACTTACTGCGATTGAAAACAGTAAAAGACACAAGGCTGGAATCTTCATACTCCTCTTCCACACTGCGAAGTGTCATGGCGGACATATTTATTAGATACTTTATATAATGCACGGTACCCCTATAATTATTTGGGGTCGAATAATTTTGAATATTGATGTAATATTCAAATAGTTCCTAATAACCTTATTGATATTGGTATGTTTGTTTTAAAGAGAAAGTGAAATGTTTTTTGTTGTTCCACATCATAATGATAATGATTGGTTATACACTGTGCACAAAAAATTGTGAATATAAAAAGTGCGTTCCATGTTAATGTTATTATTTGCCGTTTATCGCTGTCTGAATTTGTGATGAAGGGTACGAAATCGTGGAGTACCCCCATATTCACCAGAATTAGCCCTAGGTGATTGTAAGCTGTTCTCAAACCTCAAAGAAGACTCAGTGGAGAAAAAATTCGAACAACAACGAAGTTATGTATGGTACAAATGGATAGTTTGTCGGAGAAAATTTTCCAGGAGCAATCGGTATTTTGGAGCGACGAAAGGAGAAGTATATTGACCTAAAAGGGAGCTACGTTGAAATGGATCGACCAATTCCTTTGACTTTTGCACTAATTCAAAACTAAGCTAACTGAGCTAAGAAGGTTATAACAATTTTCAATCCTGTAATTGAACCAAACATCATCGATTGCCATGTAATTCAAAACAGCGTCAGTTTCAGATGTAAATATCAACATCATATCATCCAGACTTAAACCCAATTGAAGTTTCGGCATCCATGAAAGTTAAGCTGACAGGAATGTTGATTTATCAATGAAAAATAAGGAAAAACTGTGTGGTGAGATTTTCCCTTCGTTTTCTCCAGATCAGCGGGAATCATTATGCGACAATACGCAGAAAATTGAATAATCTTTCATGGAGCAAGAACCTATGCTGGATGACGTTATCGACAATTTCATGATTACTTTGCAAGCAGGCGATAGTGACAGCAACAGCGAATCTTCTAGTTCTGATGAGGAACTATCTAACTTTGAAAATTTTTGATCTTTCTCATTTTGTGTTTCATATTTGAATTGTTTGCAAAAATTATCTGAATAAATAGAATTTTAAGTGACGAGGTCAAACGAGACCGAAACTGCAGTCCATTATTCCTATTCGTGACATCTGACCGTGCTGTACCGCTTCCCGGTGGCCCCAGTTAACGGTGATTATGAAGAGTAGATCGGGAAACTAGCTCCTTCAAGGGAGGATATTTATCATTCCACGGAAAGTTGAATATTGTCCCTTGAAAAATAATTTTCTTCGAATAGAATTTTTACCGTTTTTAATGAATTTATATTATTAAACTAACAACCAGGTAAATCCGAATCATTTGTCCTCACGATAGCGCAATACCATTGTACTTCTTAAAATTTTCGTTTTTTTTGTTATGTCGTTAATCTTATATAAACCCTTCGAGATATCACAAAGATACTAGGTACTTAGAAAAAACATAGTAACTTATCCTTTGCCTCAAAATTGAATATCAACCTTCAATTATTATATTTCATCCTATTGTACAGGTTGTAGGTATTCTTGAAAATTTGAATTATAAGGAGAAAACTAAAGTACTTATTATGAAGGTTCAGTTAGAATAACAACTGCCTCGAAAAATTCCTGTAGTCTAATTGGTGATGAGTCTGTGACTCACTTCCTTGTAATAGAAATCAAAATGATCGAGTACCTTGAAATGCCATACGCAAAGAAGGGATAATTTTCTCAAAAGCCCTTACGCCGACCCTGATAGCCATTTGACATTACATTGCAGAACGTATTATTCATCTTACTTCCTCCGCTTGCTGTCTCTTTTGTTCTTCGCGCATCTAACAAGAATCTCAACCGCACACTTATTCTTGTCGACTTGTATTTGAAATTCTTTCAGGTTATCGAGGAAAATAATGGTGAAACGTATTACATCGGGTAGATTATTTCAATTTCTGCAGAACTGGAAATTAAATATATGGGAAATCAAACCTTCAATTTCATTTGGCCAACGATTGAAGACAGGTCGTTTATTGAAAAGCAGAAGTTGATGAGGTTTCATTTTTAGCGAATTTAAACACCTAAATGTAGAAATCAATTGATGTTTTTGTTAAAGTTCTAATTAATTAAAAGAAGTAACTTCTATTCGAATTTATTGTTATAGAATATAATTAAGTTTGTTTTATTTTATTGTAATAATATTCAATACAATAGAAATTATTTTCTTTTAACTTTATACATGAATTTTTCAATAATCTCCAACTTCGACTTCTTTGTTGATTTATTTTGGAGGTCTAGAAATAAAATACACTCCCCACAAAAATTGTCGCATCATCCTCTTTTATACGACAATACTATATAAACTTTTAAGTTGGTCATATAAGAGTCGCTTGGTAACTTTCAGAAGTGTAAAATAAGAAGATATCATTCAAAAGAGATGAATTTATGATGGAAAATTCCAACAATTTTCGAGTTAATGAAAAATTTTAAAAATTCTACCATCTTCAAACATTCGCGAAGAGATCAATCAACTAGTATTGAATGGTTACTAATAATTTTCAGAATCGAGTGTTTCCTCCCCGGGCCCTAATTACTGTCAGTATACGTCTCGGAATCCCCTCAAACAAACTTTGGTTGCACTATTGAGTCACTTAGTTCCAAATTTCAGGAAGCAGATTTTCTAGTTGTTGGAGTGTTCTACAAGGCATCCTACGTTGCTGAATTTGCCACCCCATATTGTCCCAAACATGTTCTATGGGATTCAAGTCGGGACTTTTGGCTGGCCATCTTAAAATATCAATTTCGGCATTTTGCAGAAATTCAGTAACTACTCTAGCTGCATGAGGCCGAGCATTATCATGCATATAAATGAAGTTTTCGCCGATCAATGGGTCAACGGGTATAACATGGGGTTCAAGGATATCTGCGATGTATCTGGCCGCTGTCATTCTTCCATTATTCACTAGGACTAACTCAGTTCGACCATGGAAAGAAATGTCCCCTGAGCCCCCTCCGAAGTTTTCGGTTTGCCGGATATTGCATTGCTGATACAGTTACCCAGGTCGTCTGTATACATGCATGCGTATGTCATTTGATACTGGACAGAACCTGGACTCTCGGAAAAGAGAACATTCGACCATTATGGAATACCCCAATTTGCATATTTCCTCACAAACTGAAGTCTTGCAACTCGATGCTCTCTGGTGAGACGCGGGCCGGTAGAAGCCACCCTTGGTCTGATATCGTCTTCCTGAGCCTGTTTCAAAGGTTTGCAATGGAATATGCACATTTCTGAAAAAAGCAAGTTCATTTTGTAGCATTCTAGACAACGATCATCAACTGGTGTTGTTATCCGATGTCTTCCCTGTTCGGCCCTTCTTCCACATTCCCCTGTTTCGTGCTCTTGAAATAGTGCTTTGGTTAACATTCAACAAGTTAGCCACGTAACGTTGGCTTCGCCCCTCCTCTAGGAGTGTTACAATTCTTTCCACTTCATGATCACTCAAATAGCGTCCAGGACGTTCAGCAGCCATTACAATAAATTCAAAGATTCGAAAATCAACAAGAAACACAGAAAACTTGCATTAATTTAGCGTGAAAACTGAAGAGAAATTGAATGAATACTGATAGTCAAATAAACTCATTCTGGTTTCAGACGTGTTTGAGATCATATGGAAACAAATGTTACTACATAAATAAGATTTTTTTCCTCTCATATGTCCAAAAACATATGTTGACAAAGAAGCTGCTTAATCGATTGTGGAATTCAGAATACCAGGTGAGGCGACAATTTTTGTGGTGTGTGTATTATTAAAAAAAATTATTATTTCTACATATTGAACCAGTTAACGTTAAAGCCCTTTGGATAATATTCGACGTTACTGATATTTAATACTTCAGTCAGAATACATTCTTGGTCTATAACTTTGGCCACCCACAACTTTCTCAAATAAATCGAAAAAGAAATCAGAATTGAAAATCTTAAAAGGAAATAATTACTATATAGTTTCGTTCAAACGAATTGAATCTGAAACAATTCATTTTATATTATCATTTCAGTCAATGTGAGGAGACCTTACGGTAGTGTGAACAAAGTTTGGACCATGTTGAATTAGTTAATAGATTTTTATTTTCAATTTTCTAAATAAACTGAAAACTCCTAATGCAAATAATTTCTCAAATCGATAATACAATGATCCTCAGGTTTCCCAATATTTCACATTTTTCCTTATCTACCGATAAAATAAGCTTGACGGATGATATTAGATCATTTAGTATTTCCCTGTAGGTAGTACAAAAAGGTTTATGGTACCTTTATTGGAAAAAAGTTCATCTTGTGGGTGAGAAGTGCAATCGAAATCGGTAAGCTCAAATAACTCTTTAATAATATTAATTAAAAGCTTTCCAAAAATGCAGCTAGTAGATAACTGTTTGATTAAAATATACATGAACTATTCCAATTAGCCCCCGCTTTGACAACCTCACTTATTCAATAACATCATCAATTTCTCGTATTTATATAAATAATTTCTTGTCTCAAATGAAAGATAGGATATTTGTTACTTTATTTTCAGAGAGACTTTCGATTTTTCATGAAAATCTTTGTTGAATATTGATTCTGTATCAGTATTTATCTTCACTGATGCGTCAGTGGCATAGATAACGAATTTAACCTAATGATACATCACTTTGGTATGATTGTGTCACACGATTTGTGTCTATATTATCATATTTGCTCCGCGTGTGTCCATTCAAACAATCGATTTTTCTTATCTTTGCTGATAAATTCGTTCATTCAAAAAATTTTTACAAATTTCCATACATATACAATGTATATCAGCTGAATGGGGAATAAATTTGACAATTAACAAATGGAGACGTGTTTAAAAAACGCTACTCAGAGAAAACTACTTGTTGTACAGGGTGGTTGAAATTAACGATGTTATTTGCGCCAACTTGTCGTTGCGTATGACGCTACTGCACACCACTCGGTGTGGGACAGCTCGAACATCAACGCAAGAGGCGAAAGTCTTTTCGACTTTTTCATGGCAGAAGCCCTCATTCTATTGAATAGAGGAGATGAACTAACCTTAGTGACGCGAAATCACGCTGAGGTGTTGGACATTACGTTCTTCTCGAGTTCCCTGAGCAATCAAATCTCGAGGTGGGGTGTGTCAAGTGAATCCTCGGGATCTTACCATAGACACATTCAATTTATTGAATCTGGGATCAGACCAGTGATCGAATACAGAAACCCGAGGAGCACTGATTGGGACGGTTATAGGACCTCCCTTAGGGAGGTATTGCCACATCTACTAACAGCCGTGAAGACGTTGAACGTATAGCTTAGGAGATATACCGGTCGATCGAGTCAGCGTATCATGAGGATTTGCTCATCTAAGCCATTTAAAGCTCCTGGGGAGGATGGTGTCATGCCTGATTTGTTACAACAGGGGGCGGATATCCTCCTTCCATACCTCATTAGGCTCTTCCGGTCGAGTCTTGCCTGGAATGTTGTCCTGGCCAGTTGTCGAAGAGTTAGGGTTGTTTACATCCCTGAAGTGGGTAAATCGAATTCTCAACCTAAGTCATTTAGACCGATAAGTCTTATGTCTTTAGTTTTGAAAACCCTGGAGGGGTGTTAGATGGATACATCAAGACCGAGGTGTTATCGCTGAGGCCTCTGAGTAAACATCAATACGCCTTTCAAAAGGTTAATCAACCGATCTGGCACTTAACAATTTAGTCGGGAGGTTAGGTTAGGACCGCAAGGAGACTGAAGCTGCAGCCTTCATGGACATTGAAGTGCGTTTAATGCGGCCCTTATTAGCTCGCTGTGTGGGGCTGCGAGAGCCAGATGAGTACCAAATATCATTTATTTACGAAACTTCAACATCAGGGCATCTCAAAACAATACTCAAAATTAATGAATAAATTTTCCCTCTTTTGTATTTTTGCGATTGTGTAGGTTTTGCTTTTGATAATATTATCCCCAATAGTTCCTTTCAATTTTATTAAAATGTCAGAAGGAAAACTTTTTGAGACCTTACGCCAGACTGCTATTTCACAATTATCTTTGCTTATCGAGGCCGCTTTTTTTTTGATAGAGGAGGGGAAATGCACTTACGCACATTTACGGATGCTACAATACCCACTAAAACCCCTCCTCTGTTTGCGCTAGGTTTCCTCAGGTTCTTAATGAGCTTTCTGGTCCATGCAGCGTCTTGTGCCTCCTCCCATATATCCTGCTATTTTCTGAATATACTTTCCCTAAGCTTTCTTTTACCTATACCGAACCTGTGTCTGTCTTGACTCTCGTACACGAGAAGATCCAGAGGTACCATTCTTGCTATAACGAACACAGCCTTCTCTGAACTCTAAGCATAAGTTTTTTATAGGCGTCCACATGGCGTCTCCCCAAATTTCTGCACCATATAGCATGAACGCCTAAGCTGTTTCCCCGATGAGTCTTCGTTTAGAGGATACCGATCCGTTTACATTTGGCATTAGAATTCCAAACGATTTGACCAAAAATTATGCTTTCTTCGGGGCCTCTTCAGTGTGCCGTTTAAAACTGAGGTCTTTGTCGATCCAAACGCCTAGATATTTTATGGCTTTCTCCGACGGGGTTTCATATTCACCTAGATAGAATTCCACCTCTTTGAGTTTATGCTTGCCTGATAAATTCACCGCTTCTGTCTTGTGCCACAGTGAGGCCTTTATTAGAAAGCCAGTTTTCTATTTTTGTAGAGCATTGTTTGTCCTCTCCATGAGCTCCTCCTCATTTGGAGCTGTTACGATTACTGAAACATCGTTCGCAAAAGCCACAATGTGGCAGCCTTCTCCTACATTCATCTCAGCTAATCCATTATACAATCAGACGATTTCCCACAGGATGAGGCTCTGCTTCTCATCAGCACATCAAAACAGTTTTTGTCTGTGCTACTTCTGTTTCTATCTCAGCCCCCTCTTTGAAGCTCGACTCACCAGTCCCTCTGTGCCTTCTTTATTATCTTTCTGTTGTTTGGCTTGAATTGATTTGAGTAGTTATTCTGTCCAGCCTGGTCAAAACTGCAATTGCTAGTTTCCTTTCTAGGCTGGGTCGGAGTTCTTTTCAGCTGGACGCTTCTGGAGAAAACACTATGTTTATCTTCTGTCTTATCTTCTCTTGTACCAGTCAGAGCGTTGTCGCCTTCGACTGCCTTATTTTCAATGTCGAAGCTTTTTTTGCCAGTAGCTTTATACTTGTCCCCGGCCTGGCCAACCGAGGCAGTTCCACAGTAATCTGCTTACGATAAGGGTCGGCCTGCTCGACCACCTTCCTCCACCGGTACTGGGGTTTCCCTCCCGTGCACCGTAGATCCTTTTATATTAGTTGTATCGCTCATAGTAGCTACTCCCCCATGTTCTGCTAGGTTGTTGTAGCACCATACAGTCGCCCGCTCTGGGTCAACCACTGCATGGCTGATTTTATGTTAGGGTTTTCCTTCTCTTAGCCATTGGGGGTTTCTCCCCCTCGTGCAAGGCAGCACGTTTTTTTTGGTCCACGGAGGCTATTTGATTTCTCCTCGACCACCCATTTTTGGGAGGCGTTCACCTATCCGCCACCCAGGGGACGCGCCCGATGGTTGAAACACACAAAACCCCACACGGGAGCTCAAACGGCTATACATAATGCACCCTAAACCAACTTAATTTATTTAAAGTTCGTTACCAGTGTCTTAGCAAAATCACAAAAACTTTTGAAAAGCGTCATAATAACTTATTAGAATTGCTTGCAAGTAAACCCAACGAACTTAAAGTTGAAGAAAAAATGTAAACTGACTTCACTAAACGGTGTCATGAAATTAACACTTTCAGAAAAGGTAGTAGCATTAGATTTCACCATTCATCAAGTACGTTCGCCAAATAGCAATACTCAAAGTAACGTGCATAGGCATGCCATATTACCTAAAATTTAATTACCTATTTTTAAAGGGATAATACTGCTTTTCCTACGTTTAATCAAACGTTTTCTCCTCTTATTTATAATAACCGTAACTTATGTATTATAGAAAAATTGAACTACTTGCTTTCATCCTTAGAACGATATGCTTCAAATTTGGTATCAAACATATCAAAACACTCAGAAAAATAATCTCTGTAGAATAATGATGAGAAAATATGGGTTGTAGTTTTAAAAAATGGTCGATGACGTCATATCTTGTGAATTACAAAAAAATTTCTTCCAAATAATTTTGAGTTGAATATAAAATCGACCTGTCTGAGCGTTTTGCACGAAAATCAAAAATAAAGAAATTATGAATTTCATTCCATACTTTACAGTCGCACTGAATATGAATTTTGGGAAACATTGGCATGTAAATTGAGTGTAATTCATTAAAAACCATATTGTTCAATTTGGAAGGTATTATTATTCTATGGTCCTTATACAATTCATTCCTTTTAAAATTAAATTTCTTTAAATCGTCATTACTACATTCTTCTGTTCAACCTTTTTGCCAATCCATTAACTTGGATTGGCAATCTCGAGAAATATTCGCTGGATTTTCCCCTGACTTCACGAACTGAATTTGTAGTCATAATTTGATAAGATTACATCGATGTAATCTATTCGCAGAGAATTCAAGGATCGCTTTATTGTGACCAAAAATAGTTATAAGTGGTTTATTATCTGTGACTAGAATGAATTTCCTACCGAAAAGATACTGTCGTATGTCGAATATTATAGCTAACCCTTCCTTCTCAATTTGAGAATAAGCTAGTTCATTTGACTACAAAGTACGAGAAGCGTAAGTAATAGGTCTGACCTAACCTTTTATAGATCAATAAGTAGAGAAGGTTCCACTTTTAGCAGGTAATTTTGTATTTTTACTGATTCAACCCATTTATGAAGGAGATTGGCGAGCAAACACACTTTCATGCCCTCCTCCAGAGGACTTATTTTTATTAAATCTTTTGGATGGAAACCATTGACTTAATTAAATTATGGCATTTTCAGTAGAGCAAATACATGCAACAGGAATTTCTAGGAAATGTGGAGAATCAATAAACACAGAAATTCCAAAATTCAGTTTACAAAACTTTTTTCTTGATTCAAATCATCAACTTTGCCTAAAGTTTATTAGAATATCTGTGTTTGGTCTTTGATGAATTTTTTCCCTATAAATAGGTATTCTGTCATTGAAGGAACATTTTATCTTATAGCTAGTGTAATTGTTTTTGATACCACATGTCTATTATGACAACATTCAGTGTATAGCTTACGAAAACAGAAAAAATAGAACTTACCCTCAATTTGTTTGCCCGCAGTCGCATTGCAGCCGCATTTGTTGTAGCATCAGCGAACAAATATCCATAAGCAGTGATGTCAGGCGTCGTGAAACCAGGTTGCAATCCCGCACCCGCCACGCTCAGTGTTCTTTCTATTCCCGCACCTTTTCCCAATAACCCGGCCATACACAGTGGTGGCGCAGTAGGTTGAGACATAGCTGCCAACGTTACCAAATTAGCACCGATTGGAAAGAAGATTCTCGGTACCGGCAAGCAACTGTTGCTGTTATAATAAAGTAGCTCCGCCCATTGAATGGATTAGCTGCAACGTTGACGCATCACCAGCTAATACTGGGCTGAAAGGCTGTGCCGACGCTGACAGAGCAGGAGCGCCTAATGCATTCCACACATTAGCTCGAAGTTGTTGCTGACGTTTCACTTCTTTCTTTTTCTGAGTATCAGGGAATTTGACTAGTAAAGGCGCCGAGCATCCCTCCATCGTTTGTGACTGGTGCAGGCATGTTATGGCACTGAGGGCTGACTGTTTACTGGCAGAAATGAGGAAAGCACAACAGTGAGATGTTCCGACGGAGTCTCTTAACACTGTGCAATCTTCGATCACTCCGAAGACGCTGAACAGCGCACGCACGTCATTTTCACAGAACTTTTTACTCAGCATGCCGACGAACAGCTTTCGTTCTGAATAAGAAACATACGATAAGGAAACTGATACTACCAATGCCGTAAAAACTGGCGTCCACTGTGAATTACAATTCCCATTCCGGATGATAATGAACTACAACCTTGCTAGAAGACAAAAGCGATTTAATTTTACTTAAACTAACCTCACATTCAGGTGGCCAATATCATTCAACATCTATTTTCAGTAACTATATAATGGTTGTAAGACTGTTGCTAACTGATTAACAAATCCAATATTAAAATTTACAACACCTTGGGTCACATTTGTCGGTCTGGGCGCTGAAACAATTGCCTTAATCTTATCTGGGTTAGTCTGAATCCCTTCTTCCTTTATAATGTACCCCAAATATTCAACAGATTTCTTTAGAAAATCAGACTTCTCGAAACTTACTGTGATACCTGCATTTCATTAAAATAACCAAACCTTCTCAACTCTCTTTAAATTGGCTTCTTTAGTACTCCCTGTTATAAGAATATTATCCATAAGAGTTATAACTCCGTCCAATACACCCAGCAAAGAATCAATAGTTTTTTGAAATTTCGCAGGAGCGCTAACCACGCCGAAGGCTAAACGATAGTATCTAAATAGTCCTTAATGAGTATTTATAGTAAGCAGTTCCTGCGATTTTTCATCAATACCTATTTGTGTATACCCTTGTGATAACTCTAATTTAGGCCGGCTCGGTGGCGTATGGGATATGATGCTCGTCTCCTACGCAGAGTTACCTGGGTTCAATCCCCACAAAGTCGGTGCGATTTTTCGGATTCTGGGAATCGCTTGAGTGTCCATCTTTCGGAGGAGATGTAAAGCTGTCGGTCCTGTCTAACAGCGATGTGTTGGACATTAAAGATCCCTTCCCTCGACACGAGAGGGGTTCGGCAAAATTCCCGGGTTAGTGAGGTGACAGAATTCCCCGCCGTGTCATTAGCCGAAAGGCAGAAATAGAGCACGTTAAAGGAAAAACAAACAAACAAACAACTCTAATTTACTAAAAAATCTACCTCCTCGTAATTTACAAGATATCCTCAATCCTTGGTAACGGGTGTGAATCAACTTCTATACAGGGGTTGACTCACCTTGAAATCTCTGCATAGACGGTTGTCACCACTTTTCTTGATAACTGGTACTACTGGAGCTGCCCAACTGGAGAATTAAACTGGAGTGAGGATACCTAGGGAACGTTATCTATTAATTTCGGCTTCTACACCACTTTTTAATGCGTAGGGAACATGTCGTGCCTTCATAAATCTTGGTATTGAATTTTCCTTCAAGTAAATAGATGCTATTCCTTATTGAATAGCCCTAATTTGGGAGAAAAAACGTCTTTATAATCATTTATAATTTTTTAGTTCTGGAGTATCATTATTTACAAAATTTATTGTGAAAATTTTAAAATTAAAAGCTTTTGAAAAATCTAGATCAACAATGGGATTGCCCCATTTTCAATAACAAATCTTTGAATTTTGAGCTACAATATATCCTAGAGCAGGAGTTCCCAACCAGGGGGGCAAGCCCCCCTTGGGGGGCGTAGTGGAATACCAGGGGGGGCGTAATCGGTACGTTTAATTTCCGGAAATAGTACTTAAGCGCAATACACACTAAGCCCGCCGGGCCGCCAACACAACCCGTCGGCCTGTATGAAAAGAATCAAATCAAGTTGTTGTGTCATTAAATCGCAATAGTATTCAAATAATTAATTCAATCACTTTTTTATCTATTCAACCATATTGGAAGAGGCGATAAAATTTCGTATTGAGATTGAGATTCCTAATCCATAAATAAAGTAATAATTTTTTTTAATTTTATCTCGCAAGTATTTGTACGGAATGGGTTACATTCTGAACATTTATGTAGGTTCGAACGCCGCTGCTGCGAAATACGCCGCGCTGGTGCGATATTTTTTCCCACAACCACACAGGTTCGAATGATCATAGGTTTGAATGACGCTGTTTCGAAAAACATTTTCACTGCCACATGATGTTTTGAATTTCGATTTCAAGGATTCGAACGTATGAGGTAGTGAACATGTTTTTCGAAACAACGTCATTCGCGACTAGGTACGTCACTCAAGCCTAGTATAAATGTGTATGCACTCTTGTTACAGATTAGAAATAGCAGCTAAAAAAAAAAAGTTTTCGGAAGATTATATTAAATTTGGATTAACCTTCATAGAAAATGACGAGCTACAATTGCCGTAGTGTGTAATATGCATGAAAGTTTTGAGCAATGATAGCATGAGGCCGACTCGCCTTGAGAGGCATTTGAACCAGCAACATCCTACTCTGGTTTCGAAATCTAAAGTTTTTTTCATCCAAGGCAGAATCACTCAAGCGCATGAAATTGGATAAGTCAGGAAGTTATCATGCAGGTGTATCAAAACATCTCAAAGCTTTATTTGAAATAGCTTTTTTGATAGCAAAACAAAAAAAACCTCACACCATCGGGGAGGATTTAATCAAACCATGTATCCTTAAAACCACGAAAATAATATTAGGAGAAGAATAAGAGCAAAAAATTAATTCCATATCTCTCTCTACACTGTCAAGCGAAGAATCGACGATATTGCATCAGACATAAAATTACAAATTATAAATAAAGTCAAACTATCACCATTTTTTGCCATTAATTGTGAAGAGTCCACAGACATCGTTAATTGTGCACAACTAATCATTTATATTAGATATGTCAGCGGAGATCACATTGAGGAAGAGTTTTCACTCCCAATCGATAGCAGCAGGCACTAAATCTGAAGATATATTCAATTTAATATCGGACTTTTTCGAAAGAAATGACTTGGATTGGAATGAACTTATTGGACTATGCACAGACGGCGTTCCTGCAATGATAGGTTCACGATCAGGCTTGGCTCAAAAACATAAGGAAAAGAACCCCGCCTTAGTTAGTACGCATTGTGTTATTCATCGGGAAGCTTTGGCTTCGAAAACTTTGCCACAGAATTTATGCCAGATTTTAAACTCTCCCATAAAGATCGTTAACTGCATCAAAAGTAGTGCATTGAACAGTCGGCTATTCACTTTGCTTTGCTAGGATCTCGATTCTGATCACAAGGTCCTCCTATTGCACACAGAAGTGCGCTGATTGTCAAAAGGCAACATGTTAGCTCGCCTTTATGAATTAAGAGAAGAGGTCATCCTCTTTCTTGAATTTAAAGAAAATTATAATTTTATGCAACTATTCAAAGATGAAAAATTTCAGTGGAAGCTGGCCTATTTAGCTGATATTTTTGAGGCCCTGAATCAGCTAAACTTGAAACTTCAAGGTAGAAATGACAATTTGATTAGTAACTATGATCATATTCAAGGTTTCATATTAAAGCTTCAACTTTGGAAAAATAAGGTATCTGCTGAAAACACATTTCCTTTTTCACGGCTATCCGAAGCGATTAATGATCAAAAACTGGATAATGATTTGAAATTTGAAATAGAAATTCATCTACAAACATTGGAAAACGAATTTCACCTGTACTATCGAGATGTTAATTCCGAGTCACCAATATGGCGCATGACCAGAAACCCATTTTGTGTCGATGTCTCAGATTTGCCTGAAGATGTTCAGGAAGAATTTCTAGAAATGAAGGCTGACTCGACCATGAAAGATCACTTCTATCTCTTGACATTACAGAAATTTTGGGTCAAACGATTTCTTGTTAATCCCAAAATTGCTTCACTTGCTTTGAGAATAATTATTCCATTTTCGACCACATATTTATGTGAGACAGGTTTTTCAGCTTTGGTTTTAATAAAAATTAAACAGCGAAATCGTCTTGCCGTCGATAGTGATTTAACCATTGCTCTAGCAAAGACTAAATCGAGAATCGACATACTGGTACAGAACATGCAAGCTCAAGTATCTTATACTCATTAGTAATTAATAATTGAAATAAAACTAACATATTTACCTAAATGTGAAAGTAATTAATGGTTTTCAAGTGTATATCTTCTCTTATTAGATCCTTAAAACATAAATATCTACAAATATCTGTATGGAACTCTTTGTTTTAATTTTAATAATACAATATACATTATTTTAGTCAAGGTTTAGGTTAGGTTTAGTTAGGTTATTCTATGCATGTCCTCAGCATACTTTTCATAAGATGTTACGTAACCACTGAATGCTAATCGCAAGCATGATGACATATGATCGTCAGTTAGTTGATTGCGGTAATTTGACTTTATTATCTTCATTTCAGAAAATGCAGACTCGCACAAGTAAGTTGATCCAAACATTGCCGTCAGTTGAAGGGCCATTTGCCTTAGATCCGGATATTTACCTTCAGATATAACACGCCAGAAATTTGTATCAGATGCTTTAGCTTTGAGATGCATATCTGATATATTCTGCACCACCTCATTTTCAACAGAACATGAGTTCATATTAAACTGACTTGCTATTTCAGTAGCTAATTCCTCAATGTTTTTACATGAAAAAGGATTACTAATAAATGATGCTATATTTGCCAATTTACTGCAATCATAAAAACGCATTTCGAATTGTCCCAAAATATTTTATGATTAAGCCTCATATCTATCATAATTGAACTGAGGATTCCTTGCTGTCGAAGACGGAAAATGTTTCAGATCTTTTTTTCAGTTGATCATAAGCTGCAATTTACTTTTGAATGGGTTTACTGCGCTAATCTTCTCAATAATAGTTTTTCCTTTACCTTGAAGCTCCAAGTTAACGGTGTTTAAGTGCATTGTGATGTCAGTTAAAAATGCCAAATCAGTCAGCCATTTTACGTTTTTCAACATCTGAGTGTCATCACTTCTTTCGTCTAGAAAAGCTGTTATTTGGGGCAATAATTCTTGAAACCTTTTCTAGAAATTTTCCGCGACACAACCACCTGATGTCCGTGTGAAGAAGTGAATCGGTGTGTTCAGCTGACTGCCTATTCACCAACTGCAATTTAAAGGGCCGCCGTTGCAAGCTACGTCCACGGATTTAATTCACAATTGTTGCAATGCCCATAAATTCCTCCGTGTTTAAAACTTTTGAACACAAAACTTGTTGATGTATAATGCAATGAAACGAAAACAATGCGACAAAACTGTTCTTGTTTCTAGTCATTGCTGGTGCTCCATCGGTTGTTGTACACACTAATTTATATATTTGTAGCTTGTAGTTTTTCACAAATTTGAAGAAAACGTCAAATATATCTTCGCCACGGGTCTTCCTCTTCCGAGGAATGATTGTCGAAAATTCTTCCTTAGCCAACATGTCATTGAATACCATCCGAATAAAAATACACAGCTGGGCAGTGTCGGTCATATCGGTGGATTCGTCTGTAAAGAAAAGTATGTACATTTCATGATATCATGTTTTAGTTTATCTGCCATATCCTGACTCATGACTTCAATACGCCTTGTGACAGTCTGACGAGATAACTGAAGTTCTCTTATAGCTGACATGATTTCTGTTTTGTTTTTAAAATCTCGCACGCGTATAAGACAAAATGCACTTATCCTTAAGAGAAATGCGCAACTTGTCCAATACATTAATTAATTACATTTCAAATACAATAAAGGCATTTCTTTCAAAACAGTGTGTAGCTTTGGAATCGATCTCGCAAAGTTTGAAACCTATCCCTATTGTTTAATCAAACACATGTGATACACATATATACCCATCAACTACTAGTTCTAGTGCCGATACAAGTCGGCTTATCTTATAAATAATCAGAAAATCAATTCTTGCATTTTATGTAAAGTTAATCATATAGGTACCAAATTTTGCGTCAGAAGCAGCTAACAACAAACATTTCCATTTTATGAAGCTACCCCCAGGCATTAACTGTCTGGTGTCAGCTCATTTTATTAATAACTGTTGATTTAAGGAGCGATGGCGTTTTTATAATCGATCCCATTATAGGATGTTATGTTCGCAATCGGACACCAAAGAGAATACCTTTTATAATTCAAATATGGAATCTTCAAGCGGGACTTTAAATTGACCAATGATTATAACAAATACTCTTTCGGCTTCGAATAGTGATTTAAATCCTGCTAAAACTACAACTGTTGGAATGGTACTTAAAGAACCGAAGTTTTGCTATCAACGCAATCCCTTTTTTATTACAAAAAATTGTGCTACTGCATTAGGCTTACCGAATTTTAATATAGCCAAGTCCTTACAATGCTTGGACTCGATTTGCATTACTTCAAAGTGAGGAATACAGTGCATTATTTCATTTATTGAGTATTCAAAATCTTTTTTTGATTTAGATTTCTTCTTCTTGACAAAATTTGTGACGTCGTTTCTTTTCACAACATATAATTTCTCTTCCTCGCAATTTGCAACTAGCCAACTCAAAATTTGCTGCAACTTCTAAGATGGATTCACTTTTGTTGAATGACATTTTTCCTCATATTCTGCAAGATGGTAGGCTGAATTCTGATCCAAATCAATCTGTATTTGGTTGGATAGTAATGGGTAGCACTTCTTTTACGCCTTAAAATAAGAACATTTCTCGTTGCTCTGTTTTCCAATTGCGAAATTCTAAATGATACTTTACAAACATTTTGGCAAACTAAGGAAGTTCCGCATGTTGAGTCACCACAGGTAAACTTTGTGAAAAGAAGATAGGGGGGCTATTATCGGTAGGAGCAGTGATAGTTAGGACTTGTGGGTGATTTTGTTTCGATATTTCCTTGTTTGAGTTTCCTTTTTAAACGTTTTTGATTTTACCTAGTTGTTACGACATCCGTACACCCTATTATCATTTTTCCAGCAGATCTTTGGTCGGTAAGAAAGCTTTGTTCATTCAATGAGACTTCTGTTTTCTTTAGGGCAAGTACACTTAGTAAAATCTGAACATTTGCAAGAAGAAATGTCTAATAAAGCTTAAAGCATTTGTTGCTTATATGTAATGAAATTGAATGAAACCATATATTTTATAATTTCATAGTGACAACATCAGCAACTTTTTGAAAAGTCGGTTCTTTCTTCTTATTTTTGGTCATTTTAATATCAAACCTCGTCCACTCATAACACTTCATTATCTCTACATAAGTTGGAAGCACATTTTCCTTTAGATCTCTTATATCAACAAAAATAGGACGTTTCCAAGCTTTTCCAGAACGATTCATTTTAAAAGTCACATCAACACACTTTCGTTCTAGTTGAATACAGCGCAACTAAACGACTGAGGAAAACGCTTTGCGGTCATTACTGCCGTACGATTCTTTACTGGAATAATTTCGCCGCATTTTTAGGCCCTATTTGAGAAACTCTGGATAAGACCAGAACGCAGAAATATTCATCATCCAGTGAGCTGTAACCACATACTTAAAATCCAAAATTTCAAGTCTGTAGGTCATTTAGTTCCGAAGTTAAGCAAAGTTTCGCATTTATGACACTTAGTCACTCACTCTCTCACTCATGATCATCAGAATAGAACTAGTACTTCCCATAAATTCAGAGAGCTGAAACTTGGCACAGACTTAGGGTTTGATGGCAATATGAGGAGAAAACTATAAAAACTAGGATAATCGAAAATCTGGAGTACCTGGTGACCTTGATTAGAAAATACAAGAGCCCAACCAAACTATTAGAGATCGACATACCGCCTTTACACAAAAATACTCAAATTGTGGGGCCGCTTCAGTTGATGTCAAAAACCGAAGATCTGAAGTATTTGATGAAGAACCCTCAGTTGTTTCCACTGAAAAAAATCGATTGTCGTTGCAAAAATCCAGCGTAGTAGGACACATCTTCTAATTCAATCTAAAGCGCCCCACTACCAGGCAAATGCCTCCCCTTCTGCTTTTAATACGCATATAAATAAAATTAAAGGATCTTCAAGTTTTACGCTCAGGTAACTTAGCGGAGGAAACACACATAAACATTTAATTTATTATCACTACAACCATAAATTCTGAATATTCATATATACACTATTTACAATAATATGTCGTCCTGGGGATCGACTGCTACTCCACCTCCCAATCTAGCTCCGATGGCAACTGTACTCAATATGTAAAGCCAGGTATGTGGCCACTCAATTCGTGGTGACCGAATAGAGCAGTGTAAAACCGCTCAATTATAGGAATAGCTGAACTCAGTACGTACAGCTAGGTATGTGGCTACTCACTACGTGGTCACAGACTAGGACTGTGATAGAAGATAGAACTCACTACGTACAATCACTCAAGGATAGGAACACCTGAACTCAATACGTACAGCTAGGTATGTGGCCACTCACTACGTGGTAACCGGATAGGACTGTGTTGAACTCACTTCGTACAATCACTCAAGGATAGGAACAGCTGAACTCAATACGTACAGCTAGGTATGTGGCCACTTACTACGTGGTCACCGACTAGGACTGTGATTGAACTCACTACGTACAAGCACTCGAGGATAGGAATAGCTTAACTCAGTACATACAGCTAGGAATCACTACGTACAATCACTCAAGGATAGGAATTGCTGAACTCAGCACGTACAGTTAGGTATGTGGCCACTCACTAACTACGAGGTCACCGATTACAACTCTGATTGAACTCACTACGTACAATCACTCAAGGATAGGAACAGCTGAACTCAATACGTACAGATAGGTATGTGGCCACTCACTACGTGGTCACCGATTAGGACTGTGATTGGAACTCACTACGTACAATCACTCAAGGATAGGAACAGCTGAACTCAATACGTCAATACGTACAGCTAGATATTAGGCCATTCACTACATGGTCAGGGACTACGCCTGTGATTGAAATCACTACGTACAATCACTCAAGGATAGGAATTGCTGAACTCAGTAAGTACAGTTAGGTATGTGGCCACTCACTAACTACGTGGTCACCGACTACAACTCTGATTGAACTCACTACGTACAATCACTCAAGGATAGGAACAGCTGAACTCAATACGTACAGATAGGTATGTGGCCACTCACTACGTGGTCACCGATTAGGACTGTGATTGGAACTCACTACGTACAATCACTCAAGGATAGGAACAGCTGAACTCAATACGTCAATACGTACAGCTAGATATTAGGCCATTCACTACATGGTCAGGGACTACGCCTGTGATTGAAATCACTACGTACAATCACTCAAGGATAGGAATTGCTGAACTCAGTAAGTACAGTTAGGTATGTGGCCACTCACTAACTACGTGGTCACCGACTACAACTCTGATTGAACTCACTACGTACAATCACTCAAGGATAGGAACAGCTGAACTCAATACGTACAGATAAGTATGTGGCCACTCATTACGAGATCACCGACTAGGCCTGTGATTGAAATCACTACGTACAATCACTCAAGGATAGGAATTGCTGAACTCAGCACGTACAGTTAGGTATGTGGCCACTCACTAACTACGTGGTCACCGATTACAACTCTGATTGAACTCACTACGTACAATCACTCAAGGATAGGAACAGCTGAACTCAATACGTACAGATAGGTATGTGGCCACTCACTACGTGGTCACCGATTAGGACTGTGATTGGAACTCACTACGTACAATCACTCAAGGATAGGAACAGCTGAACTCAATACGTACAGCTAGATATTAGGCCATTCACTACATGGTCAGGGACTACGCCTGTGATTGAAATCACTACGTACAATCACTCAAGGATAGGAATTGCTGAACTCAGTAAGTACAGTTAGGTATGTGGCCACTCACTAACTACGTGGTCACCGACTACAACTCTGATTGAACTCACTACGTACAATCACTCAAGGATAGGAACAGCTGAACTCAATACGTACAGATAGGTATGTGGCCACTCATTACGAGATCATCGACTACGCCTGTGATTGAAATCACTACGTACAATCACTCAAGGATAGGAATTGCTGAACTCAGTACGTACAGTTAGGTATGTGGCCACTCACTAACTACGTGGTCACCGACTACAACTCTGATTGAACTCACTACGTACAATCACTCAAGGATAGGAACAGCTCAACTCAATACGTACAGATAAGTATGTGGCCACTCATTACGAGATCACCGACTAGGCCTGTGATTGAAATCACTACGTACAATCACTCAAGGATAGGAATTGCTGAACTCAGCACGTACAGTTAGGTATGTGGCCACTCACTAACTACGTGGTCACCGATTACAACTCTGATTGAACTCACTACGTACAATCACTCAAGGATAGGAACAGCTGAACTCAATACGTACAGATAGGTATGTGGCCACTCACTACGTGGTCACCGATTAGGACTGTGATTGGAACTCACTACGTACAATCACTCAAGGATAGGAACAGCTGAACTCAATACGTACAGCTAGATATTAGGCCATTCACTACATGGTCAGGGACTACGCCTGTGATTGAAATCACTACGTACAATCACTCAAGGATAGGAATTGCTGAACTCAGTAAGTACAGTTAGGTATGTGGCCACTCACTAACTACGTGGTCACCGACTACAACTCTGATTGAACTCACTACGTACAATCACTCAAGGATAGGAACAGCTGAACTCAATACGTACAGATAGGTATGTGGCCACTCATTACGAGATCATCGACTACGCCTGTGATTGAAATCACTACGTACAATCACTCAAGGATAGGAATTTCTGAACTCAGTACGTACAGTTAGGTATGTGGCCACTCACTAACTACGTGGTCACCGACTACAACTCTGATTGAACTCACTACGTACAATCACTCAAGGATAGGAACAGCTGAACTCAATACGTACAGATAAGTATGTGGCCACTCATTACGAGATCACCGACTAGGCCTGTGATTGAAATCACTACGTACAATCACTCAAGGATAGGAATTGCTGAACTCAGCACGTACAGTTAGGTATGTGGCCACTCACTAACTACGTGGTCACCGATTACAACTCTGATTGAACTCACTACGTACAATCACTCAAGGATAGGAACAGCTGAACTCAATACGTACAGATAGGTATGTGGCCACTCACTACGTGGTCACCGATTAGGACTGTGATTGGAACTCACTACGTACAATCACTCAAGGATAGGAACAGCTGAACTCAATACGTACAGCTAGATATTAGGCCATTCACTACATGGTCAGCGACTACGGCTGTGATTGAAATCACTACGTACAATCACTCAAGGATAGGAATTGCTGAACTCAGTACGTACAGTTAGGTATGTGGCCACTCACTAACTACGTGGTCACCGACTACAACTCTGATTGAACTCACTACGTACAATCACTCAAGGATAGGAACAGCTGAACTCAATACGTACAGATAGGTATGTGGCCACTCATTGCGAGATCACCGACTAGGACTGTGATTGAACTCACTACGTACAATCACTCAATGATAGGAATAGCTGAACTCAGTACGTACAGCTAGGAGTTAGACTCAAGTTCTCTAAGTTTGAGACCTCGAATGCCTATCCGTGTTTCAAGCGGTACCCTTTATACTGTTTCACCTGTGCTGTCAATCAGCGTCGTAACATCGTGCACTATGCACTACTCGTCGTGGCACTACAGCGGCGTTGGCTGATTTTGTGTTATGTCGTGTAACTTAGTGATGGTAACAACGTTGCCATTACAAGTATAAAAGCTCAAGGTTCAGCGATCACTGAATACAACCGGCTTAAGCATAAATACCACGCCGATTTTTCAGAAATCAAACCGTCCAAACCATCTGAAAGAATAAATAATGAACGCGAATGTGCAATACGACAAACTGTTGCTAATGTACAAGAATCAGAACCGGAAAAAAAGAAAAGGAGGGTTTGTAATAATGAAAAGACTACTCCCTAAAAGAAAAAAAACTCAAATAAGAAAATGTAATCAAATAAATTAATATGCCCAAGTTTCTACAAAAAGAAATGAATTCCCACCAGAAACATTCCGTAAAAACCTAGCCAAGTCTCGATGGAGCTGCTTGTTTATCTCTAAAAAGTAATGAAATTTAAACAAAGTCTCAGAGATTTCACAATGTGAGGTGCATATGATGGCGAGGAAGAGAAACATTACTGACGACAATTGGCACAATTCTGAATCAATATTCGAGTTCGACCTCTCAAAATGATAGGAAAGGTTCAATCTAGTGACTGAATTACGCAGTTGATTCATTACGACCGCGGAAAATTTTTTAATGCGAGGGGAAAATTGTTAATATTTGAGGAAGTCGGCCATTTTGAATTCGAACGAAAATCAAATTTTAGGTTGGCTTTAGGCAAATATGGTTCTTTGGCTTCCTAGAACATCCCTGAAAGACACAACAACTTCAGGAGTGCCAACGCCATAAGGTGAAAAAAATATTTCGATTTCAGCTGAAAATCAGAATGAAAAAAAATCTTCGCGCTACTTTTTTACCATTTCTTGGAATATTTTTAAGATCAATATGTCAAATCGTTCAGAAAAGACTGAATGCCGCATTCGAATTATTTTAGTAAAAAAAACGTTCCAGCGATCTTGAAATATTGTTCATTTTCCAATGAGTCAGCCTTATTAGATTTCACCGGAAGTGAAATGTCGATACAATTTATTAAAAATCTATGCCTTTGGCTTTCCAATAAAGCGAGAACGAATGATCCAGCTCTAAAATTGCGAAAGTTATAAAAAAAATTGTCCGATTTCCTCTGGCGCTCCTTTATATTTTTGAGGTTTCTTCTTGATCATCTACAAGAATGCTTAGAAGATGTGATGATCGACGTGAAGCAACGAATGTGGTTCTATTTGACGGAGCTCCTGCACATTTCACTGCCAATGTGTGGAGTTTCATGGACCCACCTTTCCTAACGAATGGATCGGCAGAGGTGAATTCCGAAATTGGCCTGCAGGATCGCTTGATCTAACTTGCCTTGACTGGGAAGGAAATTGTATTTGGAACTCCGCCAACGACGGTTGACGATATCAAAGAGAGGATAAGAGGAACATTCCGAACGGTAACACCAGACATGCTAAGTAACGTTAGAAGGTCATTTTAAGACAGGTTAACATTGTGTATCGTTCAAAATGGAGACCAATTGAACATCCCATGTGAAAAATGATACGGAAAGTCTTTCTGTCTTTATTTAGCAAAAGCTTCGTTTTTAAGATTAGGTTTGAATGTGATTTTATGAACTCGAATTGTTTGTGAATTCATTTACTCAGTAATTGTTGAATGATTTCGATTAATGACAATCAAACACAGGAATGATTTCATCTAATAAGGTTTTTTCTTTTGAGGCAACAATTGGTTCATATAGAAATTAGAGTGAAAATTGGAATATTTCTTGAAATTCGCTAAAAATTGGTTAGACTTTCGAATATCTTCGAAACCGTTCGAATAGGTATAGGTAATCTAGGTACCATTCGAGAGGTATCAAATTATACCACCTACTCGACCCTTTAGATATAGGGTATGCCATTTGAAAGAAACAGTGAAATGAGATTTGAATGAGTCCCAATTTCAACTATCGTTTTCGAACACCCCGTGTTACATCGGTCAACAAAATGTGCCATATGTTCACGCAACAACAATTACTATCATAATATTTGTACATCTGCAGCTTTGAAATCAATATTGAGGGCACACAAATGTTTTCTGAAGTCTTTTGCCTTATCTTCCGTCCTGAATGTGGTGAGCCTCCCGGTTTAATAATCAAGATAAAATTAGAAGATTAACAGTAGATTAATTATAAACTAAGATTTTCAACTAACCTCTACGTTAGACACATGAAGGCTTGTACACAATTTTGTACCATTGGAAATACTTTTTTTCTGAAAATTTTTTTGCACTGACATTGTTAGCGAAAATATTTTTTACTGAAAATAAATTATGCTCTTTGTATTACTATCTCATATATTTACTACCGGAACCAGATTTTAGAAAATTGAACACGCGGTGGCACAAAGGTACCGCGCCAATAATGTTTCACTAGCGTATACTGCGACCAAGAATATCTGATTTTTCGCTACGAAGTCGTGATGCAATTAGGCTACGAAACATTGTGAATAAATTTACTCATGAAGAACAATAAGTTTCACAAGAAGAGCACCGTGTTGGTATGGTAGGAAGTAGAGCCCTACTTCGTGCTTCTTGAAAACAGGAACAAAAAGAGGCAGCCCATCTCAATTTAGAAAATTCATGTTTTTTATGGTCAGTTGTACAGGACTTAATATTTCTTTTGCATTCATTGTATTCATTCCATAAAATCCTAAATTTGAGTACAACTTAAAGGTAACAGGACATTTATTGTCTATTAGGCGGTATGAAGTTCGCAGGGCCAGCTAGTCTAGAACAGGGTCTCCACACTTTGAAGCCTTAGGGCCATAATATTTTTTCGGTACGTTCCAAGGGCCAAAACCATTTTAATTTTTCTGCTCATCTAAGCAAACATCGGCGTTTTGCATTTCAATTACTATTGATTGTGTATTCATTATATTGTGACAAATATGGACATCTAGTGGCGAGTAGTAATACTATGCAGGTCTGTGATGCAGGTACTACCTACTTCGGCTACCCACTAACTACAAACAGGTGACATGTTTTATAATTTCCGTATTGTTTCGAGAAAGTTCTGGTTCAGACTAGTTTTTTCGATCACTTCTAAATGGTAGTAATTGCATATTTATAAAAAGGTTAGCGGTGCCATTGCGAGTCAGTTTGTATGGGAAAGGCGAAGGAAGTGAAACTGCCTATTGTGAAATAAAGTAACACCTGGCATAAGTAAGAGTATTTTGATTAGACTTGTTTTATGTTTGATTTATTAGTATGGAAAAGAAGCGAAAAATAGACAATGAATTCAGAACGTTCCAAGATAAATGGAACGTTCAGTTCAATAATAAGGAGCTATATCTAATTTGTAATGAAACCATAGCGGTTCTCAAAGAATATAACATTAAACGTCACTATCAATCGAAACATCTTCAAAATTACTCTAAATACACAGGAAGTTTGCGGACGGAAAAAGTTAAAACTTTTATGCGTGGACTGAAAGCGCAGCAATCTTCGTTTACTAAATAAAGCAAATGCTGAGCAAGAGTCTGCAACTCGCGCCATTTTTTGTGTGGCTCTTGAAATTGAAAAACATGGAAAACCATTCGCCGATGGAGAAATGATAAAAGAGTGCTTGATTGCAGTAGCGGAAGAAATATGCCCTGAAGAGGTTAATTTATTGAAAGGTGTCAGTTTGTAAGCAAACACCGTGACTCGGGGGGCGCAAGACATCGCAGAAAATATATCATCTCAAGTCTGACAAATGTGGACATCGTGAGTGTTTTTCTCTAGCCTTGGATGAGTCAACGGATGTGCCAGATACTGCTCAGGTGTTGATGTTTATTCGTGGATTAGATAAAAGCTATGACGTGTATGAAGAACTACTTGATATTGATACTATTCATGGCACGACAACTGGGGCAGATATTTTTAAGGGAGTTGAAAATGCTATTAATAAAAAGAACCTTCGATGGAAAAAAATGTATCACCACCGATGGAGGCAAAAATATGTGTGGAAAAAATAAAGGAGTGGTCGCACTTGTGTCAAAGGCTGTAGAAAATGATGGTGGTTAAAACCATTAGTCTTATATTGTATCATTCATCAACAGTCCTTGTGCGGAAATAATGTTTGTCTGAAGTTCTACAACCAGTCATATCAATTGTTTACTTCATCCGATTCACAGGACTGAATCACCGACAATTCCGCGAGGTTGTTTGTTTGTTTTTCCTTTAACGTGCTCTATTTCTGCCTTTCGGCTAATGACACGCCAGGGAATTCTGTCAACTCACTAACCCGAACCCCTCTCGTGTCGAGGGAAGGGATCTTTAATGTCCAACACATTTTTGCTAGACAGGACCAACAGCTTTACATCTCCTCCGAAAGGTGGACACTCAAGCAATTTCCAGAATCCGAAAAATCGCACCGACTTTGTAGGGATTGAACCCAGGCAACTCTGCGCAGGAGACGAGCATCATATCTCCCACGCCACCGAGCCGGCTAATTCCGCGAATTTATTGAAGAGAATGGAGAAAATGTTCGCCGTATCATACTGCCGTACGCTGGCTTAGTTGCGGAAAAGTCCTTAGGCCTTTTTTAATATAAATATATAATATAATATAATATTACATAATAATAAGAAGCATCGCCCTTGTGCCGATCTAGGAAACAGTGAATGACTGTGGAAATAAGCATTCTATGTTGATTTAACAAATCATATGAGCGAACTTAATTTGAGATTGCAAGGAAAATCAGCATTTCCCTGATTTATACACCAATATCAAAACGTTCAGGCAGAAAATAATACTATTTCAATCGCAATTACGTAGAAAATGTTTCACATTTCAAAGCATGTGAAATATTTACCCACACTACAGAGAGAGAATTTCCCGTCGATTTCGCAATCGAAACTTTGAGTGATTTGAAGATAAATTTCGATTCTCGTTTCTCTGACTTTGATGTGATTGCGAATGAAATTAGGCTTTTTCAAAATCCTTTTGATTCTGACGTTGAGACCCTGGCGCCGGAAGTCCAAATGGAAGTTATTGATTTATAGTGCAAAGACGTATTTAAGAACAAATATCAAAATTCATCTTTATTGCAATTTTACAAGAGTCTTCCACTGGTACAATTTGATAATTTCCATAATTTTGCTCGTGGGTTGTTTTCTGTATTCGGTACTACGTACTTTTGTTACTTGTGAGGAAATGTTTTCCAAGATTAGGTACACAAAGAACTTTTACAGATCTGAATTAACAGATGAGCATCTTAAATCTCTTCCAATAATTGGTACAAGTAAAATTAATCCACAACCACAAACAATTGTCGCTGGAAAATCACAAATATATAAATCTCATTAGTCTTTTTCTTTATTAGTGTGATTGATTTCATATTAATTATTTTTAGAATATGCTCAAGCTGAGATACTTAAGCTTAAGTTTCTGTGTGATAATTTCTGTCGTAAGGTTTTACCTTGCAAGTAAATAAAACCGAGTAATTATCATTCTGTGTTTTCATTTTCTTCCATTCAACTTATCACACCAATAGTAACAACAGTAGAACATTGGCTGACGTGGGCCAGATTGATGATACTAGTCTTAAGCTGTCGCGGGCCGAATTGATGGCACTGGTGGGCCGGATTTGGTCCGCGGGCCGTAGTTTGGAGAACCCTGGTCTAGAATAATGAGGAGTTCTACTATTGAAATAAGAGAGTTAGAAACTATTTCCGGTAGCATAGAAATTGATAGAACGTGATAATATTCTAGTTCGCAAGAACGTTCTCGAAAATAGCAGTCGACATATTTTCAAATATTCCATTTTATTAATTCCTGAGATATTCTTACTGGAATTTCCCGGTGGGACACCTGTATAGTCTGTATCACATAAATTAATAATTATTTTTCTTTCAGATTCACGATGCGATGGTGGGACAAATTTTGTCTTCTTATGTGGAAGAATTGGAAATTACAGCTGAGAAGACCAATATCATTTCTTGTAGAAATAGGAATACCATTGCTAGTTGTTGGAGCATTCCTTCTCATAAGATATTATGCATATTTAATTGACAGCCGACAAATTGAATATCCGCCACTCCCGGTTCAAAAATTTGAAATTCCTAGTAACACTTTGAGGTACATACATTAATTTTATCAATTTCACATGATGAATGAACGAAGATTCGATTTACATTTATTTACTTTATTTGTAACGCGTTTCGACGACACAGCGTTTTCAACAGATAGATACAAAATGAAAACTACAATATATATATATATATATATATATATATATATATATATATATATATATATATATATATATATATATATATATATATATATATATATATATATATATGAACCTGGGATTATTTGTGAAAATGACAAATATAAACTTTATTTTGAGAAAACAAATCTTTGCAACAGAGCTGTAAAACACAATAGTCCAGATATCATTCTTACTGATAAACAGAATCAAATAACATATATAATTGATATTGCTATACCCGACACACATAATATACAAAATAAATACAATGAAAAAATTTCTAAATATATGATGCTTGGCGACGAGATTAAAAAATGTGGAAAATGAAAAAAATTTTATTCTACCGATTATTATTTCCACAACAGCTGGTATTCCTAGGAATCTTCACAAAAGTATTGAGATTTTGGGTCTGAAGAAAAATTTGTTTGAACAGTTACAAAAGATAACAGTCATCAAATCTTGTAATATTCTTCGTAGGTTTCTTTCGGAAAAAAATAATGAGGTAGAGTCATAGATTTTCTCTTTAGTTTATACTGCTCAGAATCTCATTTCATATTTTATTTATTTGTTTATATCAATGTAATATAATTAACTGACAATTTTGTCATATTTATATTCTATTATATTATATTCTATTCGATCGTTCACCACTTCACACAAGGGAAACTATTAATGAGTAACATTCAGTGTTACTTGACTAAGGTCCGTACACTGGATTTTTCCGGGGAGAAGGCCTCTGACACTACTCGTTGGTACATTGATATCATTGTCTGATGATGCTATAGTATGTATATATTCTGGTAAATTGATATATTCTCATAACATTTAACGTTATCCTAATATATAATTATTGGAGGATATGTTTTGATTATAATCATTGCCTGGCAATGGTATTAATTACCGGGTGGTGGATTTATATTTTTCATGAAATCAGTTTGATTGCATGAACAGATATATGGGCAACTCGTCGGGGTGAAACCCCATATATATATATATATATATATATATATATATATATATATATATATATATATATATATATATATATATATACATATGAAAATGAAGGTAATGCCACTTATAATACCGACTAATGGCCTGGTAGAAGCGCATATGCAGGAAAATACCAAATTGTTGAAACTGAGACCAGAAATTGTATCCAGCGCACAGAAAGAAGCGATACTAGGTACTACCCGAATCGTCCGAAAGTTCCTTCAGGGCTCATAAAATAAACCACAAACAGAATTGCTTTGGCGAGTAGTCGCCCGGCAGTCTTGTGACCGACCCGTAACGGTGATTTATAAGAAAAAAAAAAATATATATATATATATATATATATATATATATATATATATATATATATATATATATTCTTTGAAAAGAGAGGATTTACATTTTACAATTTTGATGAGTGTCAGAAAAAACACAAGTGTGAGCTCAGGGAATGTAACATGGGAACCATACTATCTTGTATATGATTCAATAAACGAGTGAAAAAACCTGAGGAAAAACTCGTTTCCCTGTCGCTATTGCACTAGCAATACCTTGTCTGTTTATGTTGTGTTAGTGTCGTGTGTACATAAAGAGTACCAAAGATTTTTCTGCTTAGCCGCTTCATTCTCTCTTACATTCCATTATTTCCAAACGAAGACAAGGGTGAAAGGGAGGGGGTTTGGGACAGAAATCTGTAACAATGGAAAAAGGAAACCAGCAGAAAAATATTTCAACATTCATACTTCTTATATGTATAAACAAATCTAAGAAAAGATTTTACATAGGAAGCAAGGTCATGAAAAGGACTAAGGAGATAATAAAGAAAAATACATGCGATATTTCCTCAAATTCCATCTCTGTTTGACCGAGAGAGCCCCGATGGCCAGGTTCAGTATTCCAATTGATGCCGATTATGATCTATAGATATTTTAGAATCATTATGGACCCAATAGTCTGGGTTGACATTGCCCATATATTATTTCTTCGTGGAACTTGTTCAAGTCGTTCGAAAAACATGACATTTGATATATATATATATATATATATATATATATATATATATATATATATATATATATATATATATATATATATATATATATATATATATATATATATATATATATATATATATATATATATATATATATATATATATATATATATATATATATGATCTATTACATTGAAATAAAAATGAGTAAAACCTCTTGAAGCAGTTCACACAACTACGTAAGTTGCCTTTTAAATCTTGCGCCTGACGAAAAAACAAGTAACTTAGAGAAAAAATAGCTTTATTGTTCTTCAAAGTATTCTCCATGAAGATTTTGCATGCTCTCAAACTAATTTTCGAAACACTTTTGCCACTCGGAATGAGATACCGCCAAAACATGGTTAAGGCTTCAACTGTCTTTTCTGCCATCGAAAATCGTTGCCCACGCATTTTTTCTTGATGTGCGTAAACGAAAAACAGTCGTTAGGTGCTAAATCGGGACTATAGGGTTGATGGTCCATTAATTCAACGTTTTGGTGATCAAAGACTGCAAGATTTGTATAAGCATTGTCATAATGCAGAATAACTTTCGTTCTTCGATTTGATTTCCTCAACTGAACGAACACTTGCGACAAACAAATGGTTGTACACCATTCAGAATTGTCCGTTTTAGGTTGTTCTAAAACTATGGTGGTGGCATGTCTGATTTCCCTAAAAAAACAGGCGACCATTTTCGAAGTGCTTCGTGCATGAACAACTTTTGTTGGGTTTGACCCGTCTCGTATGGCTGATACTGTCGATTGTTATTCAGTTTCGGGTTCGTACGCATCTATCCAAGATTCGATACCTGTAACGATTTTGTAAACGTCTTTTGAAGCAGAGCGGTCGAATTTTTTCTACATTTCTTCGCACCAAATGACACGAGCCTTCTTTTGAACAATTTTCAAATTATGTGGGATCCAACACGAACAAATCTTTTTGACAGCCAAATATTCATGTAATATTGAATGTACACTGGTGAAACTAATGTTTAGGGTTGTCTCAATCTCATGGTAAGTCACATAGCGATCATCGTGTATCATAGGGGAGGCAGCGCAATTCTTTGCAGGAACAATATTAAGTGTTCAGAGTTGATGAAACTCAAAGAATTTACTATGTCGTTATATCTAAGTGTCATCAACTCTATTGTCTAAAAAAGCTGTTATTTCGGGAAATAATTCTTGAGACTGCTACCGGCTACCGGGATGGGGTCACACACGACGGAGACACTGATGGTTAATAAAAACACTAGTTATATACGTAAATGTTAAATCAAATAAAAACACGTGGTTCGTTGGTAGACAACGGCGGTTTGGCAATATGGCCGGTGGCTTGGGCACGTAAAGCCGACTCGTGACAACGCGTGCTGCAGCCGGTTTGCTAAGACAGTGTGAATTCAATGAGGTCGGTGAAAAGAAAGAGAGGGAGTCTCAGAAATGCACGGATATTCAAACCCTCGGTACAGGTAGGCTCAGAGTACGTTCTGTGCCTACCCTGGTCGATGGGCCTACTAAGTGATCTGTGATTAAGGAAGCGTGGTTAACACGGTAACACGCTTATCCGGAGGGGCCTAGAGCGATCTATAGTTAGATACCGTAGTGGGCACGGTAACAAAACCTTTCTAGGAATTTTCCTCGACTCAACCACCTGACGACCGAGTGAAGAACTAAATCAGTGTGTTCAGCTGACTCCCTATCTCCAACTGCAACTTAAAGGGCCGCCGTTGCAAGCTACGTACACGGGTGGAATTCACAATTTTTGTTGCAATGCCCATAATTTCCTCCGTGTTTAAAACTTTTGAACACAAAACTGGTTGATGTATAATACAATGGAATGAAAAATGAAGGGAAATCTTCATTAGCTCGACACAATACCACAAAACCGTTTTTATTTCCAGTCATTGCTGGTGCTCCATCGGTTGCACACTAATTTATATATTGGTAGCTTGTAGTTTTCTACAAAATTGAAGAATACGTCATATATATCTTCGCTACGGGTCTTCCCTTTAGAAGAATGATTGTCAAAAATTCTTCCTTAGCCAAAATGTCATTGAATACCATCCGAATAAAAATACACAGCTGGGCAGTGTCTGTCATATCGGTGGATTTGTCGAACTATAAAAAAAGTATGTACATTTCATGATATCCTGTTTTAGTTTATCTGCCATGTCCTGCCTCATGACTTCAATACGCCTTGTGACAGTCGGACGAGATAACTGAAGTTCTCTAATAGCTGACAGGATTTCTGTTTCATTTTTAAAATCTCCAAATAAAGTCTCACCCGCTTCAATAAAAGCTTCCTTCACAACCGATCCATCTTCAAATGATTTCTTGTGTTTCGCCAATATATGAGATATTTCAAATGACGCGATCGTAGCAGCTTGTGATTATTTCGATGGTCTTGTGAACATGGTTCTTTTTTCAAACAAGATATCAAATAACGAACTTTTCGTTTTCTTAATTCCCTCTGTGGCGCAAAATTCTTTTCATAGTTTTTATGAACCGTTTTATGATACCTCTATAAGTTACCACGCTAAGGTTAGGTTAGACGCACGACAAATAAGACAACTGCACTTATCCTTCACTGTACAAAAGAAAAATTCTTCCTCCCAATCGTTATTAAAATGATGTTTCAGATTTCTTCGCTGCACTCATTTTGTACTTTTTAATAATAAACTTGGTATCGACATAGTATTGCCTTCAAGTTAAATTCAGAATAACTTCAATTCCTGCAGGCGCAACATCTATATCGACGTGAACGAAAGTCTTGAATGTTTCCGTCAAACGCGTCGCCCGAAATTTCTAGAAAAGCGGCAAGAAAAAAAACGCGGCTTTTCTTTGACAAGTACCGCTCATTCCTTAGATGAAGCCTCCTTTGGCCGCTAACAGAGTGTTATTTCATTACGTAATAAATTTTTATAGTTTAGTTACCTACTAATAAAAAATTTGTTCTTCTCGAAATCTACTCAAAAAGTACTCGCGATCGACCAGTCGATCGACCGGTTGAGCATCCCTGCTCTATGGTGTTTAGGTGTAAATGCGTTATGATGTCGGAGAACGATATGCGGCACTTATGAGTTCTTAATAAGGTCTGCCGCTTCGTTCTTTGGCATCCATGTGAGAATTAGTTCCTTTGGTATAGTAGGTATTGGATGATCTTAGGATTATTAAATATTTCTCAATATTTCAAGTTTAAATTTTCTTTCAGTGCTTATTCACCGAATAACAATGATTTCTTGAACAATTTGATGTCTAAGTATCGTGAAGATTATGGAATGAAAGCTGAAAAGGATTCTTCAAGTTTAGAGAATTATCTTATAAATAATGACAGTCCAGAATATGATAATCTTTTGGGCATACAGTTCGATGACAATCTACCGAATGATCCAAAAAACATTAAAAATCCTATAACCATTAATTTAAGGTAAGTTATTCAAAGAAGTGTCCTTCAGCCATTTCTGTGTAATATTCTGGTTATAAAGGTAATGAAAGAAAAAAATTGGAACAACTATATCAGTTGACCATTTCGAGCTTAATCGGTCTATAACTTTGTTTCCGTTGTTTTTCAATATATTCAATAATGAATATGCCGAGCTGGGTAAAATGCTGCAGTTAATTATTTATTCCATAATCAACAGTTGGCAACAATGAAAGTTTCAAATAATGCAAACCGAATCAACCAGCGAGTAAGTTGAACTCAATCAGATCAGTTTTTAGTGAGTTACTTCTGTGAAAGTTAAGTAACTTTTAAAATTAATTCTTATATTAAGTTTTAAAAACCGTTATTATTATTATCGTGGACTTATGCACCATCTCAGCTGTTAGCTGGATATAATTTACCTTTCCCAGATTCAGCCATCAAAGGGAATAGGCTCGCTTACAATATAGTTGATATAAATTTCCTAACTATCCTACATGTTTTAAGAATACCAGCTTTTTGCATTTCTATATAGGTATTCATATGCATTTCTAATTTATTAAGGATATCATGTAAAGTTTTGGGTATTAACTCAGTCGAGGATACGATGACAGGAACAATATCGAGGTGTCACATCTGCTTGATCTCAATAGCAAGGTCTGTGTATTTGGACATTTTCTCCTGGAACTTGTTCAGCATGTTGTTATTATTCGGTATGGCGACATCCACCAGCATTGCTGTTCTGGCTCTCTTATCATACACCACTATGTCCGGTCTATTATTCGTCACCATTCTGTCAGTGATAACAGGCCTATCGTAGTATAATCTGAATAAGTCATTTTCCAATACGGGCGCCGGTTGATACTTGTAATATGGCTGGAAGGTATTCAGTAGTCCGTACTTGTGTGCAAGTTTGTGATGGATAATGTTGCACACTTGATTATGCCTGTGAAGGTAGTCCGTATTGGCCAGTTGTTCGCAGCCGGACGTAATATGCTGTATAGTCTCCGATCTTATATGACATTTTCTGCTCTTATCTGTTTGTTATCTTCCGTCCTTAGTAATAAATTTTTTGTAGTTGTTTGTAGCGATCACTTGGTCTTGGATGGCCATAAGAAATCCTTTCGTTTCCGCGAATAATTCTCCTTTCATCAAGCATTTGTTGGAGGCTTCTTTGTCGATGTGTGGTTGATTAATCTCATGGTGATGTCGTCCATGCAATTCCTTTCTTGACCATTGCTCTTGTTTTCCAGGATCTGATAGGAACGGTAGATTCAGCAGGTCATCTCCGGTAGCAATATTTAGCGGTGTATATCCCTTATCAGCCAAGGATACCACTCTATGGAGGTCAGAAGTGAGAGCTTTTGCAGAGAAGAATTCTCTTAGATTTTTTATCTGTTCGGTGTGTGAACTGACAACATTTATTAATCCGCGTCCTCCTTCTTTCCGCTTCAAAGTTGTTCGTATCATAGACGATTTTGGATGGTGATTGTTGTACTTTGTCAGCATCGTTCAGGTCTGCCTTTGAATATCATCCAGTTCTGTCTTAGTTCATCTGATTAATCCAAATGAGTAAAGCAACACTGGAATGGCGTAGTTGGTAATTGCCTTGACTAGATTCCCCGAGTTCAGCACTGATTTCAGCACATTCTTCAGACGCTGACTGTATTCTGAACGAATCTTCTCCTTTGACTGTTTTTGGTCTAGCAACCTGACTTGTTGGTATCCTAGATATTTGTATGTTTCGCCATCTCTCATGCACTGTATAATATCACCGTTTGGAAGTTGTGCTTCACCCGTTTTGAATGTTCAGGGTCTTGCATTTTTCAATACCGAATTTCATATGAACATCTACCGAGAACTCACTGACAGTTTTCAGCAAATCATCCAATTGCTTCTTGTTCGAAGCATATAATTTGATGTCATTCATATACTTGGTGGACAATTGAATGATTGTTCCTATCTGTTCTTATCCTAAATCCGTGTCCTGTTCTATTGAACATTGAGGACAATGGGTTCATAGTTAAACAGAACCATAGTGGACTCCAAGAGTCTCCTTGAAAAATTCCACGACGTATGGGTATCTCGTCGGTTTTAATTGACTTATTGTTCATGTTGACCTGCAGAGTCGTGCGCCAGTGTGTCATTGTTGTCGTCAAGAATTCTACCAGGGCTGGATGAATTTTGTATATCTTTAATACTTTGACAAGCCCAGAATGGACGGTACTATAGAATGCCTTCAGATAATCGAGAAAAACTGAATCAACATTCCGATGCCCTACGTGTGCCTGTTTCATTATTACAGAATCGATGATGAGTTGTTCCTTGCACCCGTGGTGTTTCTTTCTGCATCCTTTCTGCTCCTCAGCTAATATATTGTTGTCGTCTAGGTGTTGGTATATTCGATTGGATATGCATGATGTGAGTATTTCGTAAACTGTTGGCAGACAAGTGATTGGCCTATAGTGAGACGGATCCTGTGTTTTATCGCTCTTAGGTAGATTATAGTTAAGCCTTGTGTTAGGAAAGTCAGTGTATTCCTGGGATGTTGAAGAACATACGTGAGCTGTTTCGCTAGGGCTCCATGGAGCTCATCAAACTTCTTGTACCAGAAGTTGTGAATATTATCTATACCTGTGGCCTCATAATTGTTGGTTGCTCTAACTACTGTTGTGATTTCTTCCTCCGTTATTTCTTCGAAGTCCATATGTTTGATATCAAGGCGTTGTTATTCATTCGTGATCCATTCCGCATCTTCATTGTGTTCTTTGGGGTGCGATCATAACGATGACCAATAGTCGGTCAAGCACTGTGCGTCAGGTACTTCTCTGTTATTGTTGTTCGCAGTTTTGGTATTTCCCTTATAAAAATTAGCCGCGCTTTGGAAAAACCTTTGGTTTTAATGTTTCCCTTCAGTACACTTGATGTATCTTGAGAGCTTTTCTGCTTTGGCTTGGAGTTTCTGCTTCAAAGTGTCCATATACACGTTGATATGTTGTTTGTGATCAGGGTGTTTTGTGTTCGTACCAATTTTTCTATGAATTTTGCGTATATGGGATTTCAAGCACCTTGAGGGCTTTTCGTTTCTCAGAAATTCTGTGAGGCACCCGATCTCAGCTCTAATATTGTCAATATCCTTCTCCAGTCGTTTTTGCCACGGTGGTTTTCTGACGCTTTTTGGCTCAGATCGAATCAGAGTTGTGGAGACTTGTTGTTTGTGTAGTCGAAGAACCGCTACCGCTCCACAGTAAATCAAAGTGTGAATTTTCTCCAAAGAGTTCTGGTCAGTTTACTCTTCAAACACTGAGTTGATACTTGCTAGGATGATATTGGTGTTCTTGTTCATCTTGAGTTTGGGCAGTTTAAGTCGTTTAGTTGGGTTGCCACCACTGAGTTCAGTTATTGCTCTCTTGAGCTTTGATCGTGCTAAATACATAAATTCGTTCTTCTGGTTCGTCCCAGTGGGATGCTCTATGCTGATATTCGTTTCCATGGCATCGATGTTATCTGTAACTTTTTCATTGACGGTAGGTATACCGTTATTAGTATCATCTTCACTTCTGAGCTCCATTATGACTAAAAAAAGTAAAAAAAATAGCTTTATTCTCTAATAAGATCAATACACTTTTGCATGCGCTTAAACAAATTTTTGAAACACTTTTGCCACTCCAAATGAGATCCCTCCAAAACATAGTTCTGAAAGGCTTCAACTGATGTGCGTCGTTAGGTGCCAAATCGGGACTATAAGGTGGACGGCCCATTAAATCAATATTTTGGGTGTTTAAACACTCCATCGTATGCGGTAATGTGTGTGAGCTTGCATTGCCATGATATTAGTTCTTCAATTCGATTTTCTCAATTCATCGAGCACTTGCGGCATACGAATGGTTGTATACCATTCAAAATATTGACTGTTCTACGTTGTTCTGATGCTATAGTGGCGACATGTCGAAGTGCAAAGTGCTCCGAGCCCGAACAACTTTTGTTGGGTTTGGATTGTCTAGAAAGACCCATACTGTCGATTGTTTCTTAATTTCGGGCTCGTACCCCTGTAACAATTTCGTGAACATGTTTTGGAGCAGTGCTGTTTTTCCAAAATTTCTTTCCACCAAACGACAGAAGCCTTCTTTTGAGCAATTATTAAGTTGTGTGGGATCCAACGCCAATAGATATTTTTGACAGCCAAAGGATCATGCAATATTGAATGTACGCTGGCGAAATTGATTTTTAGGCTTGCCACAATCTCACGTTAAGTCACATGGCGATCATCGTGTATCATTTGGAGCACTGCATCGATGGTTTGTGGCAAAACAATTTTTTTTTTGTTTTTGGAAGAACTTCACGAAGTTCGTCACTGAGTGTAGCACGCCCCAGATATAATTCATTATACCAGCGTTTCATACAGTTTCCAAGTGTGCAGCTTTATTACAAAGAGTCAAAGCAAGTTGATCGCAGCACTGTTGTCAAGTTAATCCACGTCGAAACTCGTAAAAAAATCATTGCACGAAAATGTTCACGTGTTGATTCCATTTTTTGTCCAAGTTGAATTTATCAAATGACTATAAATGAAACAATACTCACTCGTACGTCAAAGTGTTGTAAGTAAGTTTACTGGGTGTCCCATACATTCATATCAAAGTGATATTTCAAATAGGATGTCCTATGTTTCTTATAATGTCGGAATGTGTTAACTTGAAATATTGTGAGTTTAAGCAGTATATGCCTTAACTGTACCGAATTAATAATCATTTCGAGAAAATATAATTTTTTAGAGCTACTGAATCGTCTAAGAATCTCAATTTCTCCACTAAATATTCTCTTTCTTCTACTATTCGTGAGCAATAAGAATTTGTTGATACAGCTAAACAGGTTGTTCTGTAATGGATGCAAAATGTAGTTAACTTCAAACCTCAATATTTTCCTGTCTTCTTCCTTACTATTGCTACGAGGGATGTCTTTTATGTTTTGCATGCTGAGGCAAAGATAATACCATGAATCAACTGTCAGTACTAAAAACAAACATCTATGATTTGTTAATATAAATCCAAAATTTCAGTTCTATTCTTGCTGTGCTTTAGCCGCAAGAAACCTGACCGCCTGGATAGCGGCAGGGTTAGTGCACAAGCATGTTGTATTATGCTAAGCCCAAGTGCTCTGTTCGAATCCGAGTTCGAGTCATGGATGTTGTCCTTGAACAAAAAAGTGAAAATCCACGAAGATATTATACAGATTAGATGCATAACCTAAAAGGTTGTGTTCATAACCACTAAAGTCCAGATAACTTGTATTCTGAGAGGTGGCAGTTATCATAGCACGGACTAGACGAGTGGTTCGGAGTCCACTATAAGCTATAGGCCCCTAGAAAAAACACATCACACAACCACAACAATTTTTCAGAGTTGACAAGACACTTATTAGATAAATATGACATTTGTTATTTATTTCAAATTGAAACACTAAATATATGTAAGGGTTCAGCCCTGACTAACGTTGGTCGTCTCAATTTATCGTTAATTTCATGCTCAACCCTGAGAACAACTTTAATCCAGGCCCGCCGCTAGCGGTTTGAACGCCGGTGTGCAATTCCTATCGTGCCGCCCCTATCTAACTACAAAACCTAGGTGTTTATAAAAATGTGAAAAAAAAATGCTGTACAGTGAAAAACTATGTTATATTAGGTTATTTTATACAAGATAGATACACTTATACGACATTAAATGAAAAAATGAAGGCAAGAAAGGTGCAGTTTATACATATTATGTAGGTAGGTATAGGTATTAAGTTATTTTACAGAAACTGCACCTTTCTTGCCTTCATGTTGGCAAAATCAGCTATAATTTTTTTGGTGTCTAGTCTATTTAGAATCTCATGTTCAATTGAAATTATTGCTAAATTACTTAGTCTTTGTTGGTGCATAGTTGATCTCAAATGGTTTTTTATTATTTTTAACTTTGAAAATGACCTTTCAGCAGATGCAACTGAAACCGACAATGTAAGTAGTATCCTTAGCGCTATTGCTGTATTCGGAAATGTTGACATTAATTCATTAGCAAAAATGTATTGCAATAGGGTTTGTGGATCATTAAACTGGTTTTCAGTTAAATGCAACTTTAAAGCATTGATCTCATTAAACATATCTATACCGTCAATATCTGCGTCACTACTTGAACTATCTTTTAGCTTCACATTCAAATCTTTACAATGTTTCATTAAATCATCTTTGGAGTAACTAAACAAGTTATTATTGGTGAAAAAGCCAAAAACGTCGGTAAAAGTTTCCAACTCATCGAATCTACGTTTTAAAGAAGTTAAGGTTTGGTCCAGGATCCTAAAAAAAACATCTACCTTGTATTTTGTTTTAGGGTCTAGTAAGACTTCATCACTCTGTTCATACTGAAATTGAGTTGGTTTTCTTCGTGGACGAACGGTATCTATAGGCGGAAAATCTGCATCTACATTAAGTTCCCGAGCCACAGTGGTAGCTTCTTCTAACACCCTTTCGAAATGCTCATCTGTGCGATATTCGGTGAATTTATGAATCAATTTATTTAACAAATTTATGCAGATTTGAGTATTTATTGTGGGTTTTGCATCATTTTGCTAATAGCATTAATTTCGTTTAAAATATCAAACCAAATTACAACTAAGCAAATAAATCTATAATTTTGAATATTCAAAGCAAGCGAATGTGCTTTGTCAGTTGTTGTACAATCCCATTCCGACGAATTGTTATCTGATATTTCAAGTAAAGCGTCAAATATTTTTCGAGGTGATACCGTAAAGGTTTGACTGCATCGATTCTGCTAGACCATCGCGTGGCACTTAATGCCTTTAGTTTTAAATCAGGTAAATGCTTGCAAATTATGGACCACCTTTTGGTAGAAGACGAAAAGAAAAGGTAAATTTCTTGAATTAAGTTGAAAAAGTTGACCGTGTCGTGCGTTATATTTGCCGCATCGTTAACGACCAAATTGAGACTATGCGCCGAGCATGGAACGTAAAATGCACGATTATTCATTTCCAATATATTTTTTGTAATCCATTGTGTTTTCCACGCATATTAGAACCATTGTCATAACCTTGGCCACGTAAGTTTTTAATATCAAGGTTTAATTGCGAAAATAAATCTAAAACAAAATTTAATAGTCCTTCACCTGTGGAGCTGGTTATCGGACAGATGCCAATAAAACTTTCGCATATTGTAACATTTTTAGTTTCACTGTTTAAAACAACATACCTTAGTATAACTGTAATTTGTTCTGTGTGACTTACATCTGGTGTGCAATCTAATATGATAGAGAAATATTTTGATTCTCTGACTTTGTTCAGGATATAATTTTTATGGTCGTGCCGAGTAAATCAATGATTTCATTCTGAATCTGATCTCCTAAATAGTGAGTCATGCGAGTTGAATCGAATTTCGAGGCTTGAATTCTGTGAATATGTTCCCGCATAACTGAATCAAAGGATGCTATCATTTCTATTGCTTTGAGAAAATTACCATTATCATGCTCATATAATATTTTGGACGAGCCCTAAACGCCAGACATTGATGAGATAAAATTTTATAACAGCTATGATCCTTTCCAATACATCACACCATTGTTTTTTTCAGATTCTAATAGTCTCAGTTGCATTTGATTTACAGTAGTTTTATTTTTTAACATATGATTTAGTTGGACCCAACATTTTAAATTTCGCTATGGGAAATGCTTGTTTCGTGTCGTTTTAAGGTAGATGACAGATGTTGCCAATCGGAAAAACCGCTTGGAGCTGACAGACTACTTACAGTTTTACTGAATATTTTACAACAAAAACAATAGACCGAATCTTTTGACGTAGAGTAAACAATCCCTCTGTTAATTTTTTCTCCATTAGGAAGATTTCTAGAGTAATAACTGTTCGCAAATTTTCTTCCATCGATATTAGCAGGAAAATTGTGGTTAAACAGCTGCACGGGACCACGGCTAACCAAAATATTAACAATATCATTAGTCATACTGGCGGGCCACGAACCGGGATCATCACCACAATCTAAACAGCTACTTGATGACGATAATTTGCTTACAGGTTCTTTAGCACTACTTTCTCTTTTTTAGTTTCACTGGAGTCCCTTCTGAAGGACTAACATTTTCTCTTCAGATACCTCCATAACTTCTAGATTTAAAGCTGCGCTTGTTGAAGCTACATCTACGTCAACATTCTCTTGACATTCAGAGTCCCTATTTTCTGAGTTGCTAAAAAATTTCTCAAGAGATCCCGCTAGTTTTTTTCTCTGTATCTTTTTCTCGTTTTTGCCGTCGAAATTGAGCTCCTGAAATTTTTTTCCCTTTTTGCGGTTCCTGGAATTTTTTGAAAAGTTTAGTATATGGTTGTACAAAAGTAACTTAAATCCCAAAGGGGTCGATCATTCCACCCATTATTGCGAACAACCTTTATTAGGGGTCAACACTGAAATCACGAAAAAATCAGCTTTTCCATACATTTTGTATGGAATAGTTATTTTTTTCGCGATTTCACCGTTGACCCTATAGTAAAAGTTGTTCGTATTTGTGTAGAATGACTCCTTTCGGGATTTAAGTTACTTTGTTACACCCTGTATAGGTATAATTTTAATAGTTTTTTTATAAATCTTCACTCTTAAGTTGTATAACAGAAAAAATACCCTTTAAATCACAATAATAATCACAATACTACTGCGAAAAAAAAATTTTCATACCTACTGCACACAAATGTAATGGAATAACTAATTTTTTTCGCGACTTCAGAGTTGACCCCATAGTAAAAGTTGTTTGTATTGATTAGATGGAATGTCCCCTTTCGTTACTTAAGTTACTTTTGTTACACTCTGTATTAATTTTAATACATTTTTTTAATAAATCTTTACTTTAAGTTTTTCAGTAAAATAACCTTTAAATTTTACATGAATACCTGCTGTTTATATGAATGCGCCCATATGCTGATTAATTAAACAAAGACACTTACCATAATTATGATTTTTGCGCCGACGGATAATATAAATCATTTTCTAAATTATTTTTATAGTCACAATTCGCACAAAAATATACAAAATATTATTAATTTTAAGTACCCTGGACCGTTTCCGGATCTCACATTAGGGCTATAACCAAATAATTGAAGTTTGTTGTTCACTCACATCACTTTCGCATTTGTGTTAAATAAATAAAACAAAGAAATGAGTATATAGTTTTAAGGGATTTCCCTGATATCTGTGGGATTTCCCTATTTCGCATAGAGCACGATACGGATTAACTTTGTTCTCATGAATTTCAATAGATGGCGCTATGTAATGCTACGATATAAAAGAAATATTTGGGCGCCGTTCACCATATTATTTTTATACGGATAATCTTTTTAGTATTGTGAGGTGACAATGTCTGAATTTTAGTCGATGATTGTCTGATTTGCCGTCCCCCTGAATGCGCCGCCCGCGTGCATTGCACGCCTTGCACGCCTGCTTACGGCGGGCCTGCTTTAATCTAAGGACATGCACAACACTCACGCTTTATCCGTGATTTGAACTATATGCGCAGGAGACACTTTATCAACTGATTTATCTACGGAGGCGAAAGCACTAAATATTGTTTTATCACACTGTCATATAATATTCTTTTTGAAATTGATTGAATAATAATAATAATTTCAACCACATTTGACATAACTTATATTGAGATAGGTACGGATCTAAGGAACATAATTTTGGCGATTCCTGGTATACTGACGCACTTTACATGGAATACAATCTACAACGCGTAAGAAACCCAGGAAATGCGAATGGTGGACCACCAAGTAAGTATAACATGGCTTCAGGTTATTAATTTATGAAAACTCGTGATTGTTGAAAAATGCTTCTTTTTCTTGATCCGTCTTCTTCTAATGAAGATTGGCGATACAGATGGCTATCTGAATTCTAGAGACTTCTGAGCAAAAAATGTTGATATGTGCAACCAATCCACCTACCAAGGTTTTTTTAGCCAGGAGGTCTCAGAACCTTGATGTTGGTTACTCTGTGTGTCCAAGGTATTTTCAGTGTTCTTTTGTGACGGTACATCTCAAAGGCATCAATACGTCTCTCCATAACTGGATCAAGAGTCCAAGACTCGTATAGAAGAACCGAGAACACATAACGTTTTATCATCCGCAATTTAGGGTGGCGCAAAAAAACGACTATTTTTTTTTGGTCTCGTGTGAAAAAATGTTAGTTTTTGAGTTTTAAGAGCCACCTCCAAAGTACAAGTCAAAAATAAATTTATAAGAGGTCGCTCAAAATTTTTTGAACTCTCAATAATTGTTAGAGATTGAATTTTTTTTTGATTAAATTTTTTTCTTGTTATGGCATAATTTTAAAGGCAAAAAAAACTAAGCTTTTGAAATTTCAACTAAAAATTTTAATTCTTTAAAGTCGCTCGGAAATTTTTAAATTCAGTGCATTACTTCAGATTTTTTCGAGCGACCTTTCAATATGAAAATTACAGTTCCATATATGTTTTTTCTTTTATCTAGTCAAATAATCGATAAGAATTCACTAGGAGATGTCCTTAAATCTAACAAATAACAGAATCAACTTTCCTTCAATTTCCAAAATTTAATCAAAAAAAATTCAATTTTTGACAATTACTGAAAGTTTAAGAAATTTTGAGCGACCTTTCGAAGAATTTTTTTGACCTGCCCTTTGTAGGTGGCTCTCAAAACATCAAAACCTAACATTTTTTCACTAGAGACCCAAAAAAAAAGGAGTCGGTTTATTGCGCTACCCTAATCCGCATTTTGAGTTCCAGTTTAATATAATCTGTTCTGGTGACGAAATTTTTCATGTTTATGAAAATTTTCTGACCTGCTCGATTCGTGATCTATTTTCCTTTTTTATGTCGCACAGATCGTTTATGCTTGTGCCTAGGTGCTTAGAGGACGACACCTGTTCGACCTTTTGGTCTATCAAGATGCAATCGATTTGATTTATTACAATTCTATCTGATCCATCCGAGACGATTTCCATGTATACTGGGTGATTCACCAGTGGCGCGATGCTTTGTAGCTCGTACACTCTTAAAGATTTTATTTTTGTTCGAACGGTATTTTATTTAGAAAGTGAAAATCTATTTCAGCAACTCGTTTAGAATTAAACAATGTGTCCCAATTTTCTATAAAAAAATCTTGGGAAGTTTTTTCAAATTGGAAGACCTATTTTTTGTGAAGATTCAAGAGCGGTCTAAATTCTGCTATAATGTCTTTAAGTAATAAGTTTTTTTGGTGGGTAGTTTCGTCACAATATTTCTTTTTCCGTAAAAAATCATGAAATATCCATGTATACTGGGTGATTCACCAGTGGCGCGATGCTTTGTAGCTCGTACACTCTTAAAGATTTTATTTTTGTTCGAACGGTATTGTATTTAGAAAGTGAAAATCTATTTCAGCAACTCGTTTAGAATTAAACAATGTGTCCCAATTTTCTATAAAAAAATCTTGGGAGGTTTTTTCAAATTGGAAGACCTATTTTTTTTTAAGATTCAAGAGCGGTCTAAACTCTGCTATAATGTCTTTAAGTAATAAGTTTTTTTGGTGGGTAGCTTCGTCACAATATTTCTTTTTCCGTAAAAAATCATGAAATAGGCTCTCACATCATCGCATGCTCCTTCGGACAGAGAAGATGAATACTTTTTTCCTTTCGTTTTCTTATTGCCCAAAAATAGTTTTATTGATGAATTGAAATAGATTATCCTCATTTTATACAGGAGTGACTCAAAAAAATCTTGAATATTGTAATTTTAAAAATATCATATCTTGATTCTCTCAAATGGAACACCCTGTATTTTATTATTCATATCAACGCATAAAACATTGTGCTTTACTTTTTCAGAAGTAACCTCATCCTTATCTTCGATCATTTTCGAAATATTCGATTATTTGTAAAAATTTTTGATGAAAATTCTATAAAGCGTATCAAACTCATTAACATGCATCATTAATCGCACAGACGTTTTCTTTTCTGTAATGATTCAAGTTGTAAAGAATGAAACCTAAACAAAATAATTCTTTTAACGAATGATAAAATCAAGATGATTAAAACGTAAATCGAGGTATGTGTGGACATTTTTTTTAATTGTGCCTTCGGTCAGCTGTCCGGACATATCATATTGTGCATTTTACATGGTGAACAGTGTTTCGTTATTAAACATTGTTATAGTGAGGTTTGAACCCAATTTTTTCAATTGACTGCCATGAAATTCTCCAAAGAAGAAATGGTTGATATGATTTTTATTCTGGGTGAGTGTGATAGAAATTCTTTGTTGGCAAGTAGAGTTTATGCACAAAGGTTTTCTGATAAGAGGCATCCTGATGCAAGATGCTTTGAAAAACTTCTAATTAGATTTATCGAAACGGGTAATATCGCTTAGTAAAAACATGAAAAACCAAAAACTGCTACACCTGAAGTCAACCAGTTATCAGTTTTGTTGACAGTGACAGAGGACCCATATAAAAGCCAAAGAGAGATTTCTAAGTTAACATATATAAGTCAAACTTCCGTCCAGAGAATCTTGAAAGTGAATATATTTCATGCATATCATGTACAGCTGCACCAGGAACTGAACAATCAAGACTTCGAAAATCGAATCAATTTTTGCAATTGGGCAAGTGACAAAACAGCGGAAAATCCAAATATGTTCAGCAGAGTTCTTTTCTCGGACGAGGCAACTTTCCACAAGAATGAGCTTGTTAACAGGCACAACTTTCATTATTACGCCACGGAAAATCCACACCTGATGAGACAAATAGATCACCAGCATCGTTGGTCCTTGAATGTATCGGCCGCTATAGTACATGGATATCTAATTGGGCCGCACTTTTTCGACGGGCACTCAATAGTGAAATGTATTTGGATTTTCTGCAAAACCATCTGCCAATGTTACTTGTCGATGTACTAGAGCATATAAGACATGATTTGTGGCTTCAACAGGATGGAGCACCGGTACATTACTCACATCATGTTTGGGAGCATTTGAATCATGTATTTTCAAACAAATGGATAGGACGTGGTGGTCCTGTTAGATGACCAGCTAGGTCTCCGGACCTTACAAGTCTAGATTTTTTCTTGTGGGGTTATATTAAGGGCATCGTTTACCAGATTTCTTCTACAACACAGTTGGATATGAGACAAAGAATAGTCGACGCCTTTCTGTCAGTTAATCGGCAAATGTCGAGAGTTCAACGGTTTTTCCTCAGAAGTACTGAGTTGTGTCTACAAAGAAACGTGCAACATTTCGATTACTTAAAATATCTCCATTTTTTTGATCAAGTATAATGATATGTACTAATAAACTCTTCCTTCGCAACCTATGATTTTATTATTTTAGTTTATTTCTTTTTATTTTGAAAATGATCGAAGATAAAGATGAGGTTACTTTTGCAAAAATATAGCACAGTGTTTTATGCGTTGAAATACAGGCTGTTCCATTTGAGAAAATCAAGATATGATATTTTAAAATTACAAAATTCAAGAATGTTTTTGAGTCACTCATGTATAAAATGAGGATAATCTATTTCAATTCATCAATGAAGCTATCCTTGGGAAATAAGAAAACGAAAGGAAAAAGTATTCATCTTCTCTGGCCGAAGGAGCATACGATGATGTGAGAGCCTATTTTCATGAATTTTAACGGAAAAAAAAATATTCTGAGGAAACTACTCACCAAAAAACTTATTACTTAAATACATCATAGCAGAGTTTAGGACGCTCTTGAATCTTCAATGAAAAAGTGGTCTTCCAATCTGAAAAACCTCCCAAGATTTTTTCTTATAAAAAATAAAAAATTGGGACATCCTATTTACTTCAAAATAAATTGCTGAAGTAGATTTTTCTCTTTATAAATACAATACCGTTCGAACAAAAATGAAATCTTCAAGAGTGTACGAGCGACAGAGCACCGCGCCACTGGTGAATCACCCAGTATAGTGATCTAGGGTGCAACTTGTGAAACGTGTTTGAGATGAAAAGATTGTTTTCGGTTCAAAATTGCACAAGTCTATCTCCTCTTGCCAAGACCATATTTACCCACAGTGCCCCCCTCCCGTCTCCTTCTTCGACCATAACTCTATCATCTAGGGGAACAAAATCTATTACCGATTTAACTACCTCCGACGATACCAGCACAGTCACACCGTATCTGTGATTTACATCCACACCTCCAGAGAAGTAAATATGCACATGAGTAGTACTTTATTGTCCGGATCCAGGCCATCTAACCTCAGTCAGACCAAGTATACAGGGTGCTTCAACGAAAACGAAACATAGGCTATATCTACCGAGAAATTCATTTCTGATCAAAACGCAAAAACAGGTCAATTTTTGTTTTAAGGGGGACATCTTTTGGGGTACAAAACTTGCCTGAAATATCAACCCCCTAAGCGGGGGTTGCAATCCTTGAACATTTTGAACAGGGAAGATGGGTCAAGTGATGACTCAAAAGAAAAGGGTATCTTTGTCTGCATCGCCTTGAACGAATTTCCATTTTTAATTGAAATCAATAAAAGATACAGGGTGAGCAATTAAAAGATAGGGAAGACTTTCTCCCTGAGACTATTGCAGTTTCAGTGAAGTAAAATGGAACAGATCCATGCTAATCAGTGGCAGTCATCGTCAAGTACCATCCTCATCTCGAATTTCAACCCCTAAAGCAGGGGTGACCACCCTTGAAGATTTGGAAGAGGGTAGATGGGCCGAGTGATACCTCGAAAGAAAGGTATCATCTTTGTCTACATCCCCGTGAACGAATTTTCATTTTTGATTGAAAACTGTAGAAGATACAGAGTGAGCTACTGAAAAATAGAGGAGACTATCTATCACCCTCGGCTACTCAAGTATTAGTGTAAAAAAATAGAACAGATTAATTCCAGATCAAAGGCTATCATCTTTGATATAAATGAATCTATTCCAGTTTTTCGCACTAATACGCCAATAGTCTTGGGGCGATAGTCCTCTCTATTTTTCAGTGGCTCACTTTCTACAGTTTTCAATCTAAAATGAAAATTCTTTCACGGGAATGCAGACAAAGATAATACCTTTCTTTCGAGTTATCACTCGACCCATCTACCCTCTTTCAAATTTTCAAGGGTTGTCACCCCTGCTCCAGGGGTTGAAATTCGAGATGAGGATGGTACTTGCCATTGATCAGCATGAATCTGTTCTATTTTACTTCACTGAAACTTGAATCCTCTCAGGGAAATAGTCTTCCCTATCTTTCAGTGGCTCACCCTGTATCTTTCACACTTTTCAATTAAAAATGGATATTCGTTCAAGGTAATGTAGACAAAGATACCACCTTTCTTTTGAGTCTCACACGACCCATCTTCCTTATTCAAAATGTTCAAGGATTGCAACCCCCGCTTAGGTGGTTGATATTACCGTCAAGTATTGTACCCTAAAAGATGTCATCCTTGAAACAAAAATTGACCTGTTTTTGCGTTTTGATCAGAAATGAATATCTTGGTAGATATAGCCTCTATTTAGTTTTCGTTGAAGCACCCTGTGTAGATGTTCATTCTACTCATCTCTTCTTCAACATTTCGAAGCTTTCCTGTTATGTACTTTCGTCGTACTTTCCAAGTGGCAATTCGTACAGTTCTGTTGTTTGTATTCATTTTCTCAGTACTCTTGTCGAAGACATGCGCGTAGGGATTCTTAGCACCCTCTCCTTATTTAAGAGGTGCCCCGGACTGAGGACCCGGTTCTGATTTTCGCTAGCCATTGGATAAATTGGAAATTCATAATATAGTAGGAATTCCGTTTCCTTTCTATATCGCAGTACGGAAACAGTTAAAGTTGTTGCAACCACGCTCCCCACTATCTAGAACTGCACCACTTCGAAGTCATTCTTTCCATGCTGTAGTCTAGTTTTGATAAAACTGCTGCCCTTTATGAATGCTGTGAGCTAGTTCTGGTTTGCCTCGAGTACTTGATTTGCCAGGTATCTACCATATCTGGCGGGCGTTCCCCTATCCGATACCTAGGGAGGCACCCAATAAGGGACTAGCAACCCTACACGCACTAAAAGGTAAAGAACGGGGTTTTCGCATTTTTGTGGCGCACCATCAGGAAAAATCGTAAACAATTCAGAGAAATAGTTTTCAACAACAGAAACCAAACGCCGTTGAAACTAGACCTGCCCAGATTACCACTGAGCATTGGAAAAAAGATGCTGAGGAAAAAACTTGTTGGGTTCTTTGCGGAGGCCAATAATCACGAAAAAAGGCTACATGTTTTGTGAGGTGGTTGACAGTATTCATGATTCTTGTCAAATTTTTAAAGTCATTAGATTCCGAGGAAAAAAAAAAGTGGAAAAAGACGTTTTTTAATGATGAGGGAGGAAAATGAGGGGAGGGAGGCTGAAATTACGATGAAAGCTTTTCTTTTGGTCACCCCAATAATGTAATTAAGAAAAAAAAGATTTCGCAAGTGAGGACATTTCAAGTATCATAACGGTGGGTACCGTTTACTTTGAGTTACCAAATGTCGAGAGATCTATGTATAATGTGTTTTGTTCATTATCTTTTCTTGCTTCTCATCTATCGAGGGTGTTGATTATACTCATTGATAAAATTGATACCCAACTTTAAGGTTATGGTTCGAAATTCTGTTGTCTTGATATTAATACCGACGTACATAAACATGATTTACACTTGCCTGAAAGTTTTGTTAAATTGACTATTTTGTATTTCAGATTATCATTTAAATAATTTTGATGGTGTAATGTATCAGTTAACGAACGATATAATGAAATACATGAATAAAACATCAATTCCACCATTATTTATACGAAGATTTCCTGAACCACAATACACAGAAGATTTAATGCTTGTCCTTGTCGGATCGTCAATTCTCTATGGGCTCCTATTTATGACATCATTCGTTTATGCGTGCACCAATTTGGTGAAATCTATTACACTGGAAAAAGAGAAGCAATTGAAAGTGAGTATATTTACCTTTGAAGAAAGAGATAAAAATAATTTTTTGTGGAAATCCAATATTCGATACTCCCTTACATTACTTCCTAAGACAATGTAGTTACCTCTAGAACAAAACGTCGTTTATTTTCAAGAGTAATTTCGAAAAAGAAAACAACTCAAGTCCCAATTGTTTTTCGCTCAAGAAATTTAGGTAAAGCCATCTGAAACTTTGAACTATAAGTAGTATTTTATCGATATTTATGGAAAACAACTCCAGCCATTCAAGTAGAGGAACCTTTTTATATTCACTTCACAGAAAGCTATTATATCGACACAGTTTGTATTTACGTCTGTTGAAAATAAATTCTGAGCACGCGAATCGATACTGCTCACAGCATTTCTTGCGGATGCGATGAGAACTAATTGTTAAACGAGCGGGTCATGACATAATACTGTACGTGATTCATGTTATTAAGGATATTTTGGAGGTGGATCTGGGGGCTGAGTCATCGGAGTTCCTTCCGTTTTACACGAAGTGTTATTCAGATTCCAAAATGATTCAGCACCTGGCTATTGAAAGTTGGGAAAAAGTTTATAATCATAATGATCCTGATGCTGCCTATGACTATTTTATACAGAAGATCAAGGATTTGGATAGGATGATCTTCATCCTTAAATTGTGCAATAAACACTCTATAAAAAAACATGGATCACTTCTGGAATTCGAAAATCTTGTAAAACAAAGCGACAACTCTTTAGAGACTTCCACAGAGGGAATGTATCAAGATTACAGTACAATATTCATTGCTGGTTTCTGAAAAAACTTGCACAACAGGCTGAAAGAGTGGCGGATGAAAATTTCATAAGAAATGCAATCAATAAGGGTAGAGCAACCTGGCAGGTCATAAATAAATACACAAATAAATCCACGAGAAATCAGTGTGTTCTCGATAAGCTGAGAAGTGGAAATGACAGTGCATGTGAGGTGTTGAATGAAGTTAACCAACATTTCATTGACATATGCTAACGGATAACCAATGGGACATACTTGAAACCGATAGACAAAAATATGCATGGTGCTGCAATGTTCCTCAATCCTGCAACACCATAAAATCTTTGAAGAATACAGCTCCACTGGGCTTCGATGAAATCCCAGTGAAACTGATCAAACACATTGCTCAAATCATATCGGACCCTCTGTGCCATATTGTAAATCTAAGCATTCAGAACGGAATAATTCCAAAAAAACTAAAATGCGCCAAAATAGTTCCAATTTATAAGACCGGATACAATACTAAGATCAACAACTATAGACGAATTTCAATCCTGAATGTCTAAATAACTTTAGTGAAATAATAAAAAAAATTATTCATAAAAGATTGCTTCATTTTTTGGAGAAAAAAATGATTCTCTCAGACTCTGCTTTAGGAAGGGGAAAACACAATCAGAGCTATATACATGGCAATATGTGCAATTTTGGAGTCCCTAAATCAAAACAAGCCTGTGATAGCAATGGCTCTAGACCTAAGTAAGGCTTTAGACAGCGTGGAAAAATGTATTCTTTTAAAAAAGCATGAATACTGTGAAATACGTGAAGTAGCATTGAAACTGTTGGACAACTACTTTTCAGATAGGGTTCAATATGTTGCAATGGTAGATGCTGGAAACATGTAAGCCTCCGAAATGTTGAGAACAAGAAGGGGAGTTCCTCAATGATCGATTATTGGATCCCTTCTTTATATTATTTACACCAATAATCTGTCTGGTATCGTCGGTGACTTGCTGGTGCAATTTTCAGATGATACAAATGTTATAATGAGTGGTAGTAATCAAGAACAACTAAAACATAGAGTTTCAAATAATTTAATGGCTTTGGAAAAAATACTTTAAAATGAATAATCTGAAATTACATACTAAGAAAACGCAGCTCTTACATTTTTTATTCAACAAAATTTATGAAAAAATCTCGGTAACCCAAAGCGGAGAAGTTATTGAGTCTGTTGGGTAGATGCGATTCCTGGGTGTGACCATCGAGTCTAGGCTTGATTGGTCCAGCCATGTACATCGTCTGGCGGATGCATTGGCGGGCTATTCTTATGCCCTGAGAATGATTACATCACATGTTAATCTTCGAACTGCCATCGTGTCTTATCGAGCTAATGTGGAGTCTCGGATCCGATACGGAATTGTCTTCTGGTGCAACTATAGAGAGGCGACTCGTCTCTTCAAACTCCAAAAGAGATGCTTAAGATCCATGTTGAAGTTGAGATACACTGAAAGCTGTAAGTACTATCTCATTAAAAATAACTTGCACAAACTGCCCTCCTTATACATTTACGATTTATTCCATAGAAATGAACACGAAAATATGACCCGTAATAAAGAGAACTTGATATCTATGAAATTCAATCGTACTTACCTACCGAAAAATGCACATCATATGATAATAAAAATAATGAATAAATTACCACCTAATTCTGAATTCTGTAGTAGAAACAGCTCCGTACAGCTTACAAAATTTCCTGAATGTCAAATTTGACTAGAATTAAAACTCATGTATACAATGTTTGAATCGCTGTCCACGTTATTCTAGTTTATAGTCTTACCTTTATACATCTATTTATTTTGTACCTGTGAATTGGGATTTTTCTGTTGATTGTAAAGTCTAAACTATCTATAACGTGATTTTATTTTTTCACAAAAACAAGTAAACGATGATTCCTACTAAAATATATTCTTGAATGCTCGACGCGTTTCGATACATAGTATCTTTATCAAGAGCGAATGAATACTATAATCATTTGTAATTCAATTGAATTATTGTATTTTTTATTTGACATGTTTTAAGCCATTGCATTATTGGTTGTTTACTTTTATATTTACAAGTTTGAATGAATAAACTATCTATCTATCTATCAATCATTAAAATTGATATTTCAGGAATCTATGAAAATAATGGGCTTACCTACTTGGCTCCACTGGACAGCGTGGTTCATACAGATGTTTATTCCGTTCTTTATCGTTGCTATCTGCATGACGATAGGAATGAAGATACAATTACGATATGGATGTATTTTTCCTCACAGCAATTGGTTCTTGCTTTTCATTTTCTTTGTGCTATACATCATAGGATTGATTACGTACAGTTTTGCTTTGAGCGTCTTCTTTTCGAAAGGTATTGAAGTGGAATAGTTTTTGAAAATTTTTATGAAATGAAAAAATTGTTTTGTTTGTTACTGCTGTTTCTTAGTTTTACAGAGTCGGTTATTAATCCTATATTTTCTGTTCTTAATAGAAACGTGCTAACTAGAATCGATGTATAGTTAAAGTAATTTTGCTTGAATAGTACAGGTCGTATAAAATAGTTCAATATTAATTCTCAATATCATTGATAAATGACAACAAAATCATTAATAATATTCAAAATTGAATGAAATGATCAGTATTTTACGACTGAAATTAAACAAAACATGTTTTCTTCAATTCCTCCGATATAATTTTACAAGAAGGAAACCAAACCCTCAAAGTTGAGAAACAATAAAAACCACAATACACAAAAAATATAAGAAAAAAAAACAATGAAATGAGAAATAGGTATAAATATATTAAAAAAAAAGATGTAATATTTGAATGATCAATGGGAGCGTTCGAAAATCAAAGGAAAGAGTGAGTAATATAAATATACGCAACAGTAAATAAATCGAACAGATGAAAAATTAATAATGGAATCAAATTTGAAAATTTTACACTGCAGTCGGCGATAGGGACACATCACTTTCCTCGTTCAACGATGATACTTTTCTGAAGTACTTTATTTCAACAAACTTTCTCCCATAACTCTTTCAAATAGTTAATTGAGTACGCTGTTACTACGTAATAGTTTATCATGATGATAATAAGGAATTAAATTATGTATTATACTATCACAAGAGTTTATTGAAAATCAGGATTGCAATTTCGGTCTCTCGACCATCTTCAGCTGACAAGTACTGAACTAAATCTGCCGTTGCAAGCTTTGGCTATCTCGATGAGTCTGTAAAATATGAGTCGCTCCAGACTACTGTCGTAGATGTTGAACATCCTCCGGCTGTAGAATTTGTTATGTTATAAAACGATTCCTCTAGACAGTCCTATAGACATGTCCTCGATTAATCGAGTAGTAGATGGTTCGAGTTCCTATCTCAGGGTGTTCGGTGTTCCGTCAACTGGTACTGGCCACAGGAAAGGTCCTCGAGATTCTCGAAAAATCAGCTTTGTATAGAACTGACAAGATCTGATGGAATAATTAGAAATTATTCCAGCTTGCTCGAATACAAAAACTCTCTTCCAAGTGTTCGTTCGAAGTATCCGCTTCAAGTAGAGTAGCTCTTCCTGCAGGTCTGCTTCGATCAGCTGCTGGGTTGAGAATCCTATATCTATTTGACTTTAACTGACATAATCTTTATTCAAGTACCAGTTTTACAACTTTTAACTTTACATCTCTTATTGAATTTAAAGAGAAAAAGAAAAATTTTTGGCCTAATCTGAGGGATTTGAATGTCACTCAAAACAATTAAATTAAGTACGGTTCATTTTGCTGTCTTAGTGACGACGGTCTTAACATATTTATTTTACAAGCTAATCCGGGTCTTCTCGAAGCACCATCCTGGGCCTCTTGTATTTTCTCGGTTCGTCTTCCTCGTAGTCACCTAGAGTGTTCGCCAATGGATTTAGGTGGTCGTCAACTGCTTGGAATGCTTTCACCGCTGTCCCTCTGTTGACCTCCGTCACACTCGGGATCTGCAGATTTCGATGTATCTGGGAGTTTCGAATGTACCAAGGGGTATCTAAAGTCATCCTCAATCATCTCGAAGTCTTCTGGTTATCAAGTGGGGGGCTGTAGATCTGGTCAATATGGCCAAGTCATCCGCGTAGAGGGCTAATCTCGTGTTGGGGGTCTTCGCGACGTCCAGAGTGTAGATGTTAAACAGCAACGGCGCTAGTAGTGATCCTTGTGGTACTCCTGCTTCTATCCTCCTGATGGAAGAGCGGGTGTCTCCTATTCATACCACGAAAGGTTCTCAGGTATGACTGGACCAAGCGCATGCCATACGAAGTCCTATCGAACGCCTTTACGTTGTCGAATAGTGTCATACCGGTTGACTGGTTCCTATTGAATCCATCACTGATGAACTCAACTACTCGTAGAATTTGGTGTTGTGTGGAGTGGCTTTCTCGAAAGCAAAATTGCTCATCTTGGATGATTGCGTGGGCCTCCACATGGTCCTTCAGGTGTCGCAGGATGATCCCTCTACAGTCTTGCCAATAGTTGACAGAAGGCTGATGGGCGTTTAATGCTGTGGAAAGGAAGCAGACTCACCTGGTTTTCTGATGACAATCACATCCGCTGTTTTCCATTTTTCAGGAAAGTGTTGGAGCCGCAGACTCGCCTTGGTGATTGATGCCATCTTTCCAAGAGCTCACTGAGGGAGGTTCTTCAGTGCTCTGTTGCTGATCTTATTTGGTCCAGGTCCTTTTTTCACTTTTGTTCGAGAGATTTCACTTTTTAGCTCTTCCGTGGTGGTAGATTGGATGATCTTCTCGTAATTTACGGCTAGACTTTGCTGAAACAGAGAATACTAACCGTCGTTCTCCTTGTATGGGTGGCATGGGTGTCGTTTTTTGGCGTAGGATATTGGCCATTCTCCACAGTGATTGGTCATCCTCTTCTAAAGTTTCGATCTTGGTGGCCCAGCACGCATTGCGGTGGTCCTCCAAGGCTATTATATATACTTATCTAGCTTGATAGGATGCTGAGAAGCGATATGTGACACTGATGAGCTCCTAATCAGGGCAAAACTGCAGTCTGCCGCTTCGTTTCTCGGCATCCTGCTTAGTTGCACTATTGTGGCTCCTGGGGGCTGCGTGCATGCCAAGCAGATTTGGGAACTAGCTCTTGTCAGGAAGGATTATTCATTGATCTACGGATTTTTGAATAATTCTTCTTGTCTAAAGTTTACATATGTAGACTACTCGCGAAGTTTATCGCAGAAGATATTTGTCCCATCAAATATTTACTGACGGGAGGTTTAATCTCGGAAACAGAGGCTAAGAGCACTATTCCAGCGGGATTATTTCGCTCGTTTTCTACCGTTGAAGTGATTCACGGAACGGCGAAAGATGTCTCCCAAATGTTTGGAATTTTAAACGTTTCCACGTCTGTTGGTTATTGTTCGTATCTTTCTCGAAGTCCGGTAGCGGGTTCGCCGTGTCGGTCCATAGAGGGCGACTCTCATACGTATGTACGAGCTGCGTCCTTTCTGGAATCGAAAGGGTACTCCGATGTAGCTCGATAGGATGCTGAGTAACGATATGCGACATTGATGAGCTTCTTATAAGGGCGAAACTGCAGTCTGCCGATTCGTTGCTCGGCATCCTGCTTAGTTGCACTATTGTGGCTTTTGGGGGCTGCGTGCATGGCAGGCAGATTTGGGAACTAGCTTTTGTCAGGAAGGATTATTCATTGATCTACAGATTTTGAATAATTCTTTGTCTCAAGTCTATATATATATATATATATATATATATATATATATATATATATATATATATATATATATATATATATATATATATATATATATATATATATATATATATATATATATATATATATATATATATATATATATATATATATATATATATATATATATATATATATATATATATATATATATATATATATATATATATATATATATATATATATATATATATATATATATATAAGAAGAATTATTCAAAATCTGTAGATCAATGAATAATCCTTCCTGACAAAAGCTAGTTCCCAAATCTGCTCTATATGCATATATATATATATATATATACACAATGTTTTCGGTAAAATGGTGTTTTATTTATCTGGTTCGATTAAAACTGAATCGTTGCTTTGAATTTGTTGTCACGGTATCTGTGATTTTCCGATTTGTTTTTTTGGTGACATTTGTTAAAATTTTTCATCGAGTTGGTTTAGTGCAATTGCTGATTCTTCGGCCAAGGTTTCTTTCTTGTTTTTGGATGCGATGTTGTGGTTGAATTTGTGATATTTCTCTAACAAACTACACGCAGAAGTAGATAAATCAAGATCTGAATAGTTTATTATTCTACTACTGAATTATCTTACGGATACGGAGTTTGAAAGTTAATTAAAAATGGATTACCTAAATTTAAGGTTCGAATCCTGAATTCCAATAAACTCTTGTGATAGAGAGTGAAACATATTCTAATTTCTTTAATTAACATCATGATTAACAACACGTTGTAACGGCGAAATCAATTAACTGTTTGAATACTGAAATTATTAAGTTGCGATAAAATAATAATTTCAGGAAAGTGAAATGCTGTATTCTCTCTTAATACAGTCGATTATGCATAATTCGAGATAGATTCATAATCTACGAAAGCTGTGCAATATCTAATTGCAAAGCGAACTTGCCTTTTGTATAGAAACCCTGAATGAAATGAAATTTATACCCTTGAATAAGAACTTTGTAAAATATATAACAATACTTAACTAAAATAGGACATAATTCACTTCAACATTAAGCATTGAAATGTGTTCGAATTTTATATGTACAAATTAGTTTAAATTTAACTTCGCTTGTTATTTTATTTTAATTACCTACATTTTAAACTGAATCAGTTACTGTACAAGCTTCAAAAGACTATATAAATCTGGTCTGGAGATCTGGAAGGAACTGCGTAGTATGCGACAACTCCAAATCCATATAAAAGTGTCGTTTCTTGAGTTATGACTATTGATTCAGAAACTGTTCAACTAATTATAATCATAACCTAACCTTTGTGGTGGTTTCCATGTGACAGCTAGTATTCAAAACAAATGCAAATTTTTCATTAAAATTTCTATAGAAACTTATTCTTTACTGAGTTCAATTCTAACCGTGCCAATATTTTTTTTCAGCCAATAAAGCAGCCTCTCTTGCTGGCATTATTTGGATATTATCGATCGTACCTTATATCATAGTACGTTTTGCAGGAAACTACAGTTCCGTTAGCCCTTTCACTAAATATACCACATCTTTGTTTTTAACAAGCGCAGTTGCATATGGTTTTGATATAATCGCGCTTTATGAATCACAACAAAAAGGTAAGTTTTTGATTAAGAGCGTACACGAAAGGAAAAATGTAAGGATATCATAAGAATTATATCTGAATTCCAGATACCAGACGGAATAAGGCCCATTTTTTCATACATTTACACATTACTCAACAACAAATTAATTCATGTTGTTGGCACCCATGTGTTTTTATTATCGGTTTAACATAAGTAGCTGTTCGAATTCGGTTAGGTTGGGTTAGGTTAAATTAGCATTTGCATTTTTTTGCGCACATGTTCTTTTATTTTCAGAGTAATACCGTGAGCTGTTCGATATCGGTTAAGAATGTTTCGTACTTCCACGACAGAAAAATACGTTCTTTCTTATTTTTTTTCAGAAATGGGTCAACTTAATAAAACTATTCATTCATGTATTTTTCATTTTGATTAGCTAAAGTCTTAGCATCACAAATTTGTATAATATGCATATTTTAATTTATTTATTCTACACATAGCTCTTTGAATCGATTGGCATTATCTGAAGTATATACAATGGCAACCAATTATATTCAGAAAAACCCCAAAAAAATGTCTTAGTTGCAATGGTAAAGAATAAATTACTTGCAGTTCTGGTGTTGTTATGCTGAACTTCATTCACAATTGACCTCGACGATAGGTATTCCGGCAACTTCCAGTTAACCATCTTCAAAATGAAAACATAATTCATCAACAATAATCTGTCTCCAACATTCGACAATTACATAAAATTGGCACTCGTAACTCTATTACATCCTAAAGTGATTCTCCTTGCATTAATCTGTAGTTTGTAGTTTTGGAGTATATCAGCCTCATTTTCGTTCAAATAAAATGAGATATACGACAGTATTCTGAGCCGGGTGCTATTATGGATTTATATACTAATTTCTTGGATAACTCGTCGGCGACACTTCAGATTTTCTACAGAGTTTTTGAACCATGTTTTGGTGTCAATTATAACACCCAAATATGCACATATATAGGGTGCGCCAGAGAAAACCAGACAATTTTTTTTATTATAACTGTCGCAATTTTAGAGCTAGATCCTTCGTTCTTGCTTCATTCGAAAGCCAAAGAACTAGGTATTTCAGAAATTGTATAGAAATTTCACTTCCGGTGAAATCCACTATGGCTGACTCATTCGAAAATGGGCAATATTTCAAGATCGCTGGAACGCTTTTTTCTCACTAAAAAAATCGAATCGGGCAATCAGTCGATAATTCATTCTTTTTCGAACAATTTGATTTATTGATCTTGAAAATATTTCAAGAATTGGTAAAAAAGTAGCGTGAAGAATTTTTTTATTTTGATTTTCAGCTGAAATCGAAATATTTTTTCACCTCATGGCGTTGGGACTCCTGTAGTTATTGTGTTTTTCATGGATGTTCTAAGAGGACAAAGAACCATTTTTTCTAAAACCAACTTAAAGTTTGATTTCCGTTCGAATTCAAAATGGCCGACTTCCTCAAATTTGACAATTTTCCCTGCGCATTAACAAATTTTTTGCGGTCGTAATGAATCAACTGCGTAATTCAATCACTGGGTTGAATCTTCCCCATCATTTTGAGGGATCGAACTCGAATATTGATTCAGAATTGTACCAATTGTCGTCAATAATGTTTCTCTTTTCCACCATCATATAAACCTCCCCATGTGAAACCTCTGAACATAGACTGCATGCATTAACTCTATGATAAACAAAAAATAATGAAATGTCATCGAGTTTAAGACGACATCTGGTTTGAACTCGAATTATATCTTGGTGTTGCTTGTTTTTGACGTTTGAAATTGTTAACAATGGTTTTAACAAATGAGGATTAGCGTTTCATTGAATGTTTATTTGTGCGTGGCTATACTGCTAGGCAAATGTTACGCCAAAAAACAGCCAGAATGACAGAATTTGTGTTCCGACGAATGAAATCAAGAGGAATGTGCCTTTAATTCGTTTGCAGAGGGAAAGACAAAAATTTTCCAGGCATGCAATGGTCTCTGCGGGTATTTCGAGGAACTATAAATCAAATATCATTTTATAGAACAAGGCATAAGATTAGATTTGGAAAATTATTGTCACATAATTCTCGATCATATGTTACCAAATATTGAGGCGTCAACTCCTCAGTTCACTTTCATGCAGGTGAATGATTGCTTTTTTTTGTACATATGAATAGTTACAGTTGACACCGGTCGAAAATAAACGGTTGAGAAATTAATCAGCTTTTTGGATGATTTTTATTGGTTCAAAATTTTTTTGGAAATCTAAAATTTTTTCCATATTCTTCTGACAACGTTTGTCGAAGAAATGAACAACCTGTACTATATCACAAAAAAACACTACTTATTCTCAACTGGCCATCAGTGTACAGGGTGCCCCAAATTAGATGTATCTAAATGAAATCTATTTCAATTGATTTTAGAATGGAGCTACCTGTCATACTAGTCACTATACTATGGATTATTTAGGAGAACGCGTAGACGATATCATCCAACCAGAAGAATGGCCCCCAAATAGTCCGGATCTTAATCCATCCGACTATTTTCTGTGGGGTTATTTGGAAAAAATTGTGTATAATAATGGTATTATTTTCAGAAATTAAAAAAGTCAAAACGTTCAAGAATGTTGGAACAATCTTGATCAAGAAGTAATTTCGAGATCCATAGAGAGCTGGAGAAGACAGGTGCAGATGGTTGTGGATGCTAATGGTGGGCACATTCCATTCTGAGTACTTGATTCTTTTCGTTGAATTTTTTTACTCATGTAATTTGTTAAACAAAATTATGCCGTATTATTATTCTCGCAGGTATTTTTAACAGTTGGCATCTCTGTGATATTTGGGGAACGGTATTTCTGATCTTCTTCCTAATGACCCTGTTGTCCGGAATTTTTCCTCAAGGTCATAGATTGTTCTTCTTTTATAATAAGGGGCTGGAAATTGGCGTAATATTTGCCTAGCAGTATTGCCACGCAAAAGTAAACATTCAATGAAACCCTTATCCTCATTTGTCGAAACCATTGTGAACAATTTCAAACGTTAAAAACACCAAGATAAAATTCGGGTTCAAACAAGATGTCGTCTAAAACTCGATGACATTTCATTATTTCTCATTTATCATAAAGTAAATGCTTGCAGTCTATGTTCAAAGGTTTCAACGGGATGTGCAAGCCGGCTCGGTGGCGTAGGAGATATGATGCTCGTCTCCTGCGCAGAACTACCTGGGTTCAATCCCCACAAAGTCGGTGCGATTTTTCGAATTCAGGGAATCGCTTGAGTGTCCATCTTTTGGAGGAGATGTAAAGCTGTCGGTCCTGTCAAACAGAGATGTGTTGGACATTAAAGATCCCTTCTCTCGATCCGAGAGGGGTTCGGCAAAATTTCCAGGTTAGTGAGGTGACAGAATTCTCCGGCGTGGCATTAGCCGAAAAAGCAGAAATAGAGCACGTTAAAGGAAAAGGAAACATACAGACAAACGGGAGGTGCATATGATGGTGAAGAAGAGAAACATTATTGACGACAATTGGCACAATTCCGAATCAATATACGAGTTCGACCCCTCAAAATGATTCAATCTAGTGATTGAATCTCGCAGTCGATTCATTACGATGGGGGAAAATTGTTAATATTTGAGGTGGTCTGCCATTTTGAATTCGAACGGAAATTAAATTTTAGGTTGGTTCTTTGTTTTCTTAGAACATTCATGAAAAACACAACAACTTCAGGAGTGCCAACGCCATGAGGTGAAAAATATATTTCGATTTCAGCTGAAAACAGAATGAAAAAAAATATTATGGCTACTTTTTTACCAAATCTTGGAATATTTTTAAGATCAATAGATCAAATTGTTGAGAAAAGACTGAATTATCGATTGAATGCCCCATTCCAATTTTTAGTGAAAAAAAAACGTTCCAGCGATCTTGAAATATTGCTAATTTTTCAATGAGTCAGCCATATTGGCGATACAATTTCTGAGAAACCTAGTCCTTTGGCTTTCCAATGAAGCAAGAACGAATGATTTAGCTCCAAAATTGCAAAAGTTATAACGGAAAAAAATTGTCCGGTTTTCTCTGGCGCACATTATATAAACAAATTCAGTCATTCGTTTTATTATTAAAGAGAATAGATTTAGATATTTTTTGCATTGATGAGTAAACTCTTTTCTTCAAGCCACTTTGTCAAGACCTGAGGATCTTTCTGCACTTTTTCCAAAATGAAATTTTAGTTACTATGAATTAAAACGCAATTTCTCGTTTTTGGTTCCATTTTTTTAGATAAGGCATCGTTTATCCCACAAACTGTGATTAGTATCCAATTCTATATTGTCTTCATAATTTGCTCTATTGAAATTAACGATCTTACATTCACATTTTTCATTGTGTGCTTTATCGCCACATACAGACATGCTTTTGATTCAACTGTACAATCGTTGGCTTTCTGTTGAAACTAGAACATTTGTAGCACATTGAGAAATTTACATATATTTCAGATGTATATAGACTTACATACATTTCGCTCGACTTAATGAATTTGTTTGTCAATCCATCTACTTCCACAATATCACTGAATTTATTTTTTACTACTATAGAGACCCTAATAATATTCAGTGTATATAAATCTTCACCAACAGAAACAGAGGTGGTGTCTGTTATTGGTATTATTGGAGTTTCCGTAAGAGCTAGGTCATAAGGTTGCGTGTCTTGTGAATGCTGGATTATTACTCTCACATTTATGTTGTTGTGTCCTAGTTCTCTTATGTTGCAAAACTCAAGAACTAATTGGCTTCTCTTATCTGATTTTCGGGGACTCCGTGCATCCGCGAGAGAACCGTTGTTAACACATTGCGTGCCACTTCGCTCATAAACATCTCAAAAAAGTCTAGAGAACACTTCTGAATATCGATATATCATTTCCAGAACGATCAATATGGATGATTTTTTTTCAGAAATGAACACCTGCATCAATTTCTCACCAAATTATGTAGAGTGCCGCAACAGATTTCAGTTTTTTTTTATGAAAAACTAAAAATGCAGCAGATGCGACTCTGCTTTATAATCATTTCATGTATTCAGTGTTTGAAATAAGTTAGTTGGCACTTTGTTTCTGTTGTAAGCACAAATAAAAGATTCAAGTTTTGTGATTCGACCATGGAAAGACGACATTTGACTAGAGAAGAGATGTTACGAGCCGTTGGCATGCTCCAAGCAGGAAGCTCACAACGGAAAGTATCCAGAGTTCTGGGAAGTAGCCCAAGTGTCATAAACCGTTTATGGTCGCGTTTCAATGAAACAGGTAGCATAGAAGAACGCCGTACAGGTCGTTTCAGGATTACTACAGTCGCCCAAGACCGATTTTTGGTTTTACAAGCCAGAAGAGATCGTAGTACCACAGCATCTCAATTAGCTCAAGAGCTATCACGAATTCATGAACAAATTTCCGACCAAACTGTGAGAAATCGACTGCACGAAGGTCAACTCCACTCCAAACGTCCTTTAAGAGTTCCACAACTGACCCATGAAAATCGCGCTGCTCGTTTAGCTTGGTGCCAAGAACACGTAAACTGGGATCAAGAGAGGTGGGCCACAGTTCTCTTCAGTGATGAATTTAGATTTAGTTATTATCCCGATTCGGGAAGGTGTTTATATGAACGACACGTATCTTTCCTAGGGGTACGCGTTACTCATATATGAGAGACGTACGTTCCGAACTAAAAGTGACCGTCTCTCAATTATGAATTATATGATGTACTTTTCAAATGGAAGATCGGCAGTATGGCCCCTGGCGAATATTAAACGTGTCGTGGTTCCAGGAAAATTGGAAAAATAAGATTTTATGAAGAAAAATTCGAAGATTACTAATTTTGCTCAGAAAATGGTCTTTATTCGAGAGCACATAATCAAAAGATGTATAAAATGAACTCAAAAAACTACTGAATGAACATGAAAGAGAGTTCTTGATAACAAAATTGAAACATTGTCCTAGGAAAATTGAGAAAAAAAACTTTTGTCGGAAAATTGGACGACTATATTTTTTGGTTGAAAAATGGTCTCTGAGTTCATATAAAATATAAAAGAAGTATAAAACGTACTTGAGCAGTTTATGAATGAATAGAAAAATGAATTCTGAGAATACCATGGAGAAAATATTGAAAAATTATAAAAAATAAGCGAATAAACGGTTATATGAAAATCAATGTTTTCATTGAAGCATGGCAAATAGATTTGTGGTTGTCCGGGGCACTTATCACAATAGTGATAGGTCATTTTTCCTTTGATTTTGCTGCAGCACGAGTAATTTGCTGAACTGACTTAGCATAGAAGGATTAGCATCTTCGGCGTATTTTCTTACCATTTTCATCATTTCTTGTAGCCAAATGATGATACGATAATGAAGACGCTTAAGGCGTTTCAGATTTCAGTGTTTGAATATCAAGTAGTGATGCTGTCAATATATCTCGAAATGTCCGTATCTGACTTTTAGTATTAGTTGGTCGTTTCTAGACAACCCACGCGTTGACGACTCTAACAACAGGAAGTAGCTCAATTCCCAGCTTTCTATACCACTTCAAGCCCTTTCATGAGGTAGTTGCGTACAAAGCCATTTGGTCTGACAAATGAATTCCAGATTTTTCTTTATCATAGGCAAGAACTCCCATTGGCTCCTCTTTTGTCTTGAGAGGTGTCTTTTTTCCTTAGGGGTTGCTTGAGTTACTTCATCATGGAGAATTTTTAGTTAGTAAATCTCCTTGGTCGCCCAATAATCTGATAGGGCACTCAGTCGCACGAGTCCCATCCACATTACATTACATTCGTAAGGGTCGATTGGCTTTGCAAGCCTTTCCGAACTGCGACCAAACTGATCTTTTGTTCGTAACCCTGCTTATTCATTTCCCTGTAGGTCTAGATCCCTTACAAAATTAAGAATCTCCCTGGGAGCTTTCGCTTTTACTTAGTTTGTCGCTACCGAAGTGTATATGTCTTTGACGGACAGTTGCGACGCAACTGCAGAGAATATGTTCGGCAGTTTCATCGCCCTCTTTACACATTCTGCATGTTGCCGTTTCCGATTTGCCCATTTTATTGAGATGGTATCTCAGTGGGCTGTGTCCAGTAAGGAGGCCTGTTATGATCCTCAACTCGTCCCTAGAGAGATCGAGAAGTTGTTTTGTCTTCTTTGGCGAATAGTCAATGAACTCTTCCGCTTGCCTTTGGCCTGGAGTTTTCCTTCAGTATTCTTTTTTGCTTGATTCTTCACATCGTTCCAGTTCCTATCGTCTGTGAGGCTTACTTAGACCGCAGAACGGTTCAGGTCCGGTGGGTGGGATTCCAGCAGCTGATTTGGCCAGTTCGTCAGCGGCTTCATTTCCTTGTATGCCTTCGTGGCCAGGCACCCACCACAGGAAAAGTTTGTTCCCCTCAGCAAGTTGCTTCAAGGATTGACGGCATTCCCAGACAGAGATGCTCCGATAACTGTAAGAGTTTAGAGCTTTTATTACTGCCTGACTGTCCATTAAAATGCAAATCTTTGCCCCTATGAGTTTCCTTCGTAGTCCCTCTTGGCAGCAAAGGTTTACAGCAAGTATTTCTGCTTGCATGATTGTGGGAGTAGAGCCCAGAGGCACTGATGAAGAGTACTTGGGTCCATATATGCCTGCCCCTGTACCATCAATCGTTTTAGATCCGTCCGTGTACCAAATGGAGGATTTTTGGTCCAATTGATTTATTTTTCCCTTAACGATGGTGTGGTCTTCTATGACCACTTCGAAGGGTGTGTGAAAATCAGACTTAAACGGCATTACATCCCATGGTTGTGATAAGATTTCTGGCGCTATGTAACCCAGAATCCCAAGGTGTCCCTTCAGATCACCAGGTAATAGTTGTTTGTGTCTTGGAGCCGTAATGCCGCCATCAACGCCTCCTTTTTCAATTTTAAATGAAGAGGAGGGAGATTTAGGATTACCTCCAGGGCAATAGTTATGCCCAAGCACGCAAGCCACTGCAGTTTTGCAGCTTATTTTGCGTAGTTATTTCTGATGTTTTCGTCCACCATACTACCGATGCATATGTGACAATGGGTCTTATAACCGCTGTATATAACCAGTAGGTTATTTTTGGCTGTAGTCTCCAGGTCTTTCCGAAGAGTCTACGGCATGCCCATAGGCACGATGTAGCCCTGGAAAGAATTTTGTCAATGTGTAAATTCCAGTTGAGTCTCTGATCTAGGGTTAACCCTAGATACTTAGCCTGTTCCGAAAATTTCAGAGTAGTGCCATCCACATAGTCAGTCCTAAAAACTTTTTCATCTCTTTGGGCCATTTTTTGATTCGGGAATATTTTTAATAGTTTTTCATGCCAATGTTCAAGCTGCTAACCTATTTGTTTCCTTGACAATGAGATTAATGACTTCCTCGTCGACCAGAAGAGAAAATGCTCCTAGGGGACTGATGTTAAGAAAAAGATCTTCCTGCAGCTCTCTGAGACCAGTAAAATCAAAGTTCTTATAGCGCCCAACATATTCATTCTAAATGACGTCTGAATCGTATTGTTGGAACAACGAATCTTATCGTTTTCTTCTTGTGGAGCTTCAACCAAAGCCAATTCATGTAGAATCTCTTGGATATCCTGAGTTTCTTCATCATCTTCATCCGCCTATGATTCATAATCAGTCGGATCCTGCCATTGTGATCCAGATGCTCTCTTCTCGATGGAAAAATCAGGATCCTACATTGAGTCATCAGAATCGATATCGCACTGATCATCGCCTTCCTTGTCGCACAAATCATCAGCTAATCTCTACAATTCTGCGTAAGTCAAACCTCTATGTCGTTTAGACATTCTAGTTTCTTTGGAGCTCTGTGCTTCCATCTTCAAATTTTAATCTGAAACAAAAGAAAATGAACTGAAAATGCCATTGTTCATATATGAATCACGTGACCACGAGAAAAATATTTTTCTTTCCTGCAGGGCCATGTCGCTCACATATGAGAGACGCATAGATTCAAAATTACTAAAAACAAAAACACTGAAGAGACAAAAACACTTTTATTTCGATATAATATACCTATGAATGACACATAGGTTTGGCCCCTTTGGGCCTGTTTCTTGATATAGGCTTGGCACGCAATGTTTTAATAGTATTGCCATCATGAGCACATGATTGAAGAATGTGACTTGAAAATATTAGAACAGTGCATTTGATTATTCCTCTAGTTTCTTTCGCCAGTTTTTCACGGACATAACGTATCAATATTATATTGGATTTTACCAAATAAGCAGGCAGGCGCACATATTCAAATTGTTGTCCTTGATAATAAAAAAATGCAAAAATAAAAACATACAGGTTAATATTTTTGAAGTGGTTGTAGATTTTAAAATTGTTATTTACAAGGCAATTGGCTGGCAGCAACGATTATCGGTTGTAGATTCCATCTTTCGCAGGCTTGGATCGGAAAAAAAACACTCGATTTGACTGAAAGTTATAAAAACAAAATCAGTGAAATAAGATCATATTTACGAATGATGTTTGCGTTTGAATCTTTGAATCCAATATAATAGGAAATTGATTTTTTTGATTTGCTGTCAATATGCACTGACGATCAAAAGGTTAAAAATACGCTGATTATTTAATCGACAATCTTGTGAATCATAATTGCAAAGATTCATTTTATAGTTCGCATCCTAATATCATTATTTTTCTTAAAAACTAAAACAAATTGGAATAGATAGTTGAAGATTCAAAGTGCTAATTCATCAAATAATATTCATAATAAAAATTCAAACAAGCGCCAAATGTGGTCACAATTAAAATATAAGCTGTTATTTTAATTATTGTTGATTAATTTGTTAATTTGTTTGTTGTTGTTGTTAATTTGGCCGTCAATTATCATATCTATTATCAATAAAAATCTGTAGATAATGCAAACTGTGCATTTCAACAACTACCTGTGTTATATTGCGGGAACGAATTTACCTACTATATACAGGGATATCCACCGGAACCGTCCGTTAAAAACTTTATGAGTTCCAATTACAATATCAAGCTGGAATTTTATACGCGGCCATAACTAGCGATTTCCAATTGAAGTGAAATATTTTCGAAGTGATACCATTTCTGGTTATACCGGAAGTGGGTCATCATTTTGTTATTTCAAATGGCAATCTACCTTTTTTATTATACATCTAGAACCGACATTTGAGCAAGCCATAAAATACCCAAGCTGTTGGCACTTATCTGTCAAAACTTTTGACAGATTTAATTATTTTTGTCATAAACTCGATTTTTGTGGAACATTTAAATTGTAGCTCGTAGATCTTTTGCACTACAGACACAATTTTTGCTTGGGTGGATAAAAGAAGGATCAAAGAATTTTTTAATCAGTCTACACATGTCAAATGTTTATTGCGTTGTTTTGTATGATTTTTTTCAATTTGACCTTTTTCAAACAGCAATAACTCGATTTTTTCAAATGGCACGTGCCAATTTTTATATCGCCATCAAATGAAGCGTCAAATTTCTGATGGAACACCAGATTGATAATAAAATGGCTAATTATTCAAACGAGGATATGTTTGTTTGTTTGTTTGTTTTTCCTTTAACGTGCTCTATTTCCGCCTTTCGGCCAATGACACGCCGGGGAATTCTGTCACCTCACTAACCCGGGAATTTTGCCGAATCCCTCTCATGTCGAGGGAAGGGATCTTTAATGTCCAACACATCTCTATTAGACAGGACCGACGGCTTTACATCTCCTCCGAAAGATGGATGCTCAAGCGATTCCCAGAATCCGAAAAATTGCACCGACTTTGTGGGGATTGAACCCAGTTAACTCTGCGCAGGAGACGAGCATCGTATCCTCCACGCCACCGAGCCGGTTGAGGATATGTTCAATCTCTTTTTAATTCATGGCGATTGTCAGAAAGTGGTGGATAGAACTTGCAGGCTATTCAATAACGAATTTACAAATTTGGTGCCTATGAATAAAACAAAATTTCGAAGGATTAGAAGCAATTTTCTGCAATTTGGAGGAACAAAGTACATAGAAACTAGAAGAAAACCAATTCTCGAGGACGACGACAATCAAATTAATACGCTAGCGTATTTTCGTGCCAATCCACATGCGTCCTTTAAGTCAGCATCAATGGATCTTGGATTGAGTTGTACTTCAATTCAAAGGATCCTTAAGAAACATAACATGCACCTGTATTCTCTTATCAGACTACAAAAATTGAAACCAACTGATCTTCCCAAGCGGCTAAATTTCTGTGAAAATTTATTAATTCGGCTCCAAGAAGATGAGACAATTCTGTAAAAAATTATATGGTCTGATGAAGCCAAGTTCAATGAAAGTGGAATAACCAACATGGGACATCGACATTTTTGGGCCACAGAGAATCAACATTTCATTGAGGTTATTGATTTCCAAAATAAATTCAGCGTGAACGTTTTTACAATTTTAATGAATGATTCGTTGGCTTTTCACATTTGTGAGGACAATCTTAATGGACAAAGATACCTGGAAATTTTGAGAGACACATTAACAAATTTTTTAGATGGATTACCCCTTAACATTCTGAGGGACTGCTATTACCAAATTGATGGTCTGGTGCACCATAAAACACGAGCTGTCGATCGGCAACTAACAGAAATGTTCGAGGAAAGATAGATGGTAGGGTAATCAAGGACCAAATTTATGGCCTCCGCGTTCTTCGGATCTGACCCCCCTTGATTTTTATTTATGGGGCAAAATCATGAATGAAGTGTATCTTATTCCTGTAGGAAGTAGAGAAGAGTTACTAGAGCGCATTCATAATGCTTTTCGTAATATTGATCCTGAGGAAACTAGGAGGGCATCTCATCATGTTCGTATACGAGCTGTCAAGTGTATCGAGCAAAATGGCGCCCATATTGAACATTTATTCAGATCGTAAATTAGTTTTCTCCTATGATGTTTGCTATAATTTATTCGTATTAATGTAATTATCTTCGATGATTGGATTTTGCTTAGTTCCTACAATTTTTATTCATCCGAATTGTAAAAATTTCTTTTAATGCTTCGAAATTTTATTTAACTCATAGACGGTAAATTTGGAAATTGGTTATTGAATTGCCTGCAATTTCTACCCACTACTTTTTGACATTCTAAAATGAATTAAAAAAAGATTAAATATATTTTCGTTTGAATAACCAGTGGTTTTATTCCAAATGTGTTGTATTTTTTGGATATTTTCAATCTGAAATAACGACAATTCTTGTTGAAATATCAAATTCGAATGAACGAAGTGACAAGTACATTAATTTTAGGCACCTGTCAGGTGAGCGTAGCCAGTTCAGCTACTTGATATCAAATATTTCAAAGCAATCTCTGTTAGTTCTTGCAAAATCATCAAAATTCAATATATTCCCAAATTACTTCGGAACTATAAGAGATGGGTATAGTACATGCTTATACAATTCCATCAGAAATTTGACGCTTCATCTGATGGCGATATAAAAATTGGCACGTGCAATGTGAAAAAATTGAGTTATTGCTGTTTGAAAAAGGCCAAATTGAAAAAATCATACGAAACAACGCAATAAACATTTGACATGTGTAGACTGCTTAAAAAATTCCTTGATCTTTCTTTTATCCTCTAAGCAAAAATTGTGTCTGTAGTGCAAAAGATCTACGAGCTACAATTTAAATGTTCCTCAAAAATCGAGTTTATGACAAAAATAATTAAATCTGTCAAAAGTTTTGACAGATAAGTGCCAACAGCTTGGGTATTTTATGGCTTGCTCAAATGTCGGTTCTAGATGTATAATAAAAAAAGGTAGATTGCCATTTGAAATAACAAAGTGATGACCCACTTTCGGTATAACCGGAAATAGTATCACTTCGAAAATATTTCACTCCAGATGGAAATCACTAGTTATGGCCGCGTATAAAATTTCAGCTTGATATTGTAATTGGAACTTAAAAGGTTTTTAACGGACGGTCCTGGTGGATATTCCTGTATAATCAACAAACCCGAAAAGCTTCGGAACCGAATATACCTATCCATTTTCGACCCTAATTACTTTGAATGATATTTACATGTCCTGGTGATAGGACAATCTGTATAATAACTTTTCAAAAGTGAAATATTCGAGAAGAGAAATCAAAAGTCTTTTACCAGTAATCAGTTTTGGGTTCGGGAAATCAACCACAAAAACGATCTTTTCCGAAACAAAAATTAATCTGTTTCAGAGCTTTTCGCTAGCATCGTTATTTGCAGAGTTAGAAGAGGGTTAGATTTTTGTTGGAACACATATGCCGCACTCACTGATACTGTGCGATAACTTTTGCGACAAACCCAATCTAAATTTTTTGTTGATCCATAGAGAGTATTTTTTTGGGCTGAATTAAATTTAGAAAATTTTATTTTTAATAGATTTTTTAATTCATTGCAGGAATTCAGTGGGAAAATTTATTTTCAACTACTCTAGACAACGATATTTCGTGTGGGGGAATTCTCATAATGTTAATCGTTGATGCATTTTTATATCTGGCAATTGCATTATATGTGGAGCAAATTTTTCCGGGAGATTATGGTGTCCCACAAAAATGGTACTTCTTGTTCACATCTGAATTTTGGAGTGGCCAAGAACATATCCAAGGTGAGTACAGATAAAATTACTATGAACTATACTAAGTGGTTATTTACCTTCAGGAACATAGCAAACACTTCATTTTCGAAATACAGAGTATTCCGCAAAAAATTTCTCAGATATTTGCTATTTTCGAAATATTGGTTTTTTAATTTGATGATTAAGTTAGTATTTATTTCTTGGGTCACTTTTCTTTACTGCCCCGTTTTTTGCAGTACTTAACATATCACCAATGATATAATTTGATATCCGAAGCTGTTTAGAAACTTTCATGTCTCTTGCGATTTTGTTGTAATTATAAAAGTAAATATACATAAATCCTCGATAAGTTGCCCATATATCTGTTTATGCAATCGAAACGATTTCATAAAAATATAAATCCACCACCCGGTAATTGATACCACTGCCAGCCAATGATAATAACCAAAATATATCCTTGACTGATTATATATTAGGATAACTTTAAATGTTATGGAAAAATAGAATATATAAAAATATCCATGTACAAGAATATACACGAGCTAAAGCCTTATTCTCCAATGACATCAATATACCAACGAGTAGTGTCAGAGGATGTTTACCCGGAAAAATCCAGAGTACCTTAGTCAAGTAACACTGAATGCTATTACATTAACATATATCAATTGATAAATGCTCAAATCAAACACTGTTCATAATCCAAGTAATGATAAAATTTGCAGCAAATTATATGACATTCACATATACAAACGAATAAAATATGAAATAAGATTCTGAGCAGTATTAACGAAGGAGAAAACTTATATACCTCTATCTCATGATGTCCTCCGGAAAGAAATCTACGAATATTATAACAGTATTTAATTATCTTCTGAGACTGTTCAAATCAATTTTTCTTACGATCTAAAATCCCAATGTTTGTGAAGATTCCTATAATTAACTCCAGTTGTAGAAATAATATTCCTTAGAATTAATATTTTTTCATTTTCCATTTTCCATTTTTTCTCATTTCGTCGACTAGCATTATATATATTCAGAAACTTTTTGACAGTATTTATTTAGTATACAATGCTTATCGGATATGGCAATATCAATTATTATGTATGTTATTTGATTATGTTTATAATGTAATGATGACTATTGTGGTTTACAGCTCCGTTACAAAGAGTTGTCTTATCAAAATAATGTTTCTATTGGCCGTTTATTTATTTATTTTTTCGCTCAGGAACCCCAATAGGACATCCCAATTACAGGGTTCACTAACATTTAAAATCAGTATAAGAACTAAACAGTATGCGTGACCAATGACAAAAAATTACAGAAAAATTTCAATATAAGTGTAAATGAAACTGAAGGATAAATTCAATTAAATATTTGTTCAGTTAGTATGAAACGTAATAAAAACTAATTAAACAAGTTAAGTAGGGTGAATAATTCACATATTCCTGCTCATTCAAAAGTTGGTCCGAATGTTTGTATCAATTTATTTCTAATGCTTCTAGGAGATCTAATTTTAAACTTTTGATTTTATATGTAATATATCAAAGTTTTATTGAATTCAATAAAAACGTTGACATATTACATATAAAATCAAAAAATTAAAATTATATCTCCTAGAAGCATTAGAAATAAATAGATACAAATATTCGCACAAGCTTTTGAATGAGCAAGTAGATGTGAATTATTCAACCCTACTTAACTTGTTTAATTAGTTTTTATTACGTTTCATACTAACTGAACAATGGCTCGGTGTGGATTTTCCTGTTATTCATCCAACATGTTCTACGATTTGTTTATGATACCATACGCTTCATTCTGTTTGTCATTCTTGATAAAGCTGCTGTGTCAGCGAAACGTCGTCGAATTTTTTCGAATAAAGTGTAGATTAAAGTTAAACCTTGTGTTTTTTATCTCATTTATTTATAATTTCATAGAATGTCTCAATGCACTCATCTGCATCAGTGCCACAGAATATTACTTTCCAATCAATGTTTTCTAGTTTATAGTTTATTGAGTCGTAATCTGTATTAATAAACTTGTGAATTGAGCTTGACTTATTGTTCGATTTTTTTTCTTCCAAAACTTTAATATAAACTTTCAAAGCGGGGTGATGCGAATCTTCAGGAACAAACGGCGAGAAACTCTTGATGGTCTCAGTTTCAATATTATTTGTAACAATCAGATCCAGAATTCCGTTTTTATTCAATATACTAATGAAACGATAAAGTGAATTATATATTAAAAAATTGGTGAATGCAGTGTACGACTCCTTCTGAATTAAATTATTAACATAACCACCGCTATTAATATCAAACGTCCATGAGAATTCTCCCAAATTGAAATCGCCTATCATTAGAAAAATGTCATTACTATGATTCTCTATGAATGATGATACCGTTTCGAAATAGTAAACAAAATCCTCACTACCTGAATCTAGTGGAAAAAAGGAAATGCCAAAAAACAATTTTCTTCCGTTCGGTAACGATAACTTCAGTCATAGTCCTTCGACAATCGAGGTATTAGGCCAGTTAGAGACAACATCGGTCTGAAAATTGTTGGAAACACAAATGAATGCACTGGCACCTTCCGCTTTTGAACTTTTTATACTACACCTGTCACTCCTGAAAATACTGAATCTATCGCAAACCACTTTCGAGTCACCAACACCAGGTCGAAGCCAAGAGTCCGTAACGCAGACTATATCAAAGTCACAGTTCAGCGTCGAAGCAAAGAAACATGGTAACTTTGTACGCAAACCACGACAGTTTTGATAGTAAAGACTTAGACTCGAAACCATAATCAAACCTTATACTCTACGAAAAAAATTAGATAATCTTCCGAAGTAACGTGATGAATGTTCGAATTTTCATCTTTTCTGGGCAGGATTTTACAGTCTTGAGTCCAACAGAACTTGAAATTGTTTGACTGGCAAAACTGTCGGGCATAAAACAATTTTCGGTTCATGGGTGTTATACTTTCATTGACGAAAATCCTACTATCCGGCTCGCTCAACCTAACTTCTCCAGATTTCAATCCATTTTTACGCTTGGATGATCTTATAAATTCGTTTTTCTTCAACTCTGTTTTGAACCTGACCACTATTGGTTGACGCTTAGTATCTCTAGAAGCAACATGCATCACAAATAATGTCAGTTTCATATTTGTAATTTTTGTTTCCCTTAGGGTTGATGTCATACTTTATTGCTAAATTAAAATGAATATCAGCTACGACATTATGTATTTCCAAATAATCTGCTGAGACAAGTATTGAGCAAGATGAGAATATATGAAAAACTGTTTCTGGAGGAGAAAAACATATACGGCCAGATCATCAATGGTTAACTCGATGATGTGTTTTTATAATTTCTGGTGAAAACAACCTGACCTTGGATCACAACTACAAGTCTTCTGTTTCAGCGATCAATTCTGTAGATACTAATCATCTATTGGAAGCGATTTTATCAGTATAATCATTTTGTAATTCTTTAGAGTGCTTTCCGTGTAATTCCTTCTGCATCCAAATTTCTCCTTTAGATTTATTATTCCATATATCAAAATCAACCTGTTGCATGTTCAAATTCAGAGGTGTAAGATTATAATCTGAAGCAACAACAATATAATGAAATTCAACAATGAAGATAGTTCGAGCAGTTAGTCCACGAGCTGATGTCTAGTTAGTATCTGAATTTTGATTTTGGGTGGTGCTTATGATATTTACAAAGTATTTTCATGTTTCACGTTGTAATTCATTTAGATCTGTTCCAGATCACTTAATTTCAAAAGAGGATGCTTGAATTGGAACCGTATAGGAATTGAAAGCTCTGAAATGGTTTTTACTAGTTAAATAACCCTTGATAATAATAATAATAATAATAATAATAATATCTTCATTCTTCATTATGCGTTCCTATTACAAGATTACAAACTTGGAATCGGAAATGACAGCATACAGATACGCGTTACATCTTGCGTTCATAGAAAAATATCCTGAATTACAGCACATATCCGAGCAGAGAATTTCAGATCAACGAAGGACAATCGTTAAAAATAGGCTACTTTCTTCAGAAACGCTGCAAAGCATACGAGAAGAGATCATAATGGAACTCAGAAGCGAAAATGATACTCATAACGATATACCTGCTGGAGTCAATGAAAGTGTTACAGATAACATCGAAGCCACGGAAACGAATATTAACATGGAACGTCCTCCTGAGCCGAATCAGCAGAACGAATATATGTATTTAACAAGATCAGAACTCAACAGAGCAATAACTGAATTCAGTGGTAGTAACCCAACTAAAAGACCTAAACTGCCCAAACTCAAGATGAACAAGAACACCAATATCATTCTAGCAAGCGTGAACTCAGTGTTTGAGGAATATATCGACCAGAACACCTTGGAGAAGATTCACACTTTGATTTACTGTGGAGCAGTAGCGGTTCTTCGACTTCACAAACAACAAATCTCCACAACTCTGATTCAAGCTGAGCCAAAAAGCATCAGGAAACCACCATGGCAAAAACGACTGGAGAAGGATATTGATAATATTAGAGCAGAAATCGGTCGCCTCACAGAATTCCTGAGAAACAGGAAACCCTCAAGGCGCTTGAAATCTCATATACGTAAAATTTATAAGAAAATTGGTACGAATACAAAACACCCTGATCACAAACAACACATCGACGTGTATATGGACACTTTGAAACAGAAACTCCAAGCAAAAGCAAAGAGGCTTTCAAGATACGTCAAGTGTACTGAAAGGAAACACCAAAACCAAAGGTTCCTCCAAAACGCAGCCAATTTCCATAAGGGAAATAACAAAACTGCGACCAACAATAACAGAAAAGTACCTGACGCACAGTGCTTGACCGACTATTGGTCATCACTATGGTCGAACCCCAAAGAACACAATAGAGATGCGGAATGGATCACGAATGAAAAAGAACGCCTCGATATCAGACATATGGACTTCGATGGAATAACTGAGGAAGAAATCACAACAGTAGTTAGAGCTACCAACAATTGGAAGGCTACAGGTATAGATAATATCCACAACTACTGGTACAAGAAGTTTGATAAGCTCCATGGAGCCCTAGCGAAACAGGTCACGTATGTTCTTCAACATCCCAAGAAAACACCCACTTTCCTAACGCAAGGCTTAACATATATGCTACCTAAGAGCGATAAAACACAGGATCCGTCTCACTATAGGCCAATCACTTGTCTGCCAACAGTTTACGAAATACTCTACAATCTACAATCTACAAAATACTCACCTCATGCATATCCAATCGAATATACCAACACCTTGACGACAACAATATATTAGCAGAGGAGCAGAAAGGATGCAGAAAGAAACACCACGGGTGCAAAGAACAACTCATCATCGATTTTGTGATAATGAAACAGGCTCACGTAGGGCATCGGAATGTTCATTCAGCTTTTCTCGATTATCTGAAGGCATTCGATAGTACCGCCCATTCTTGGCTTGTTGAAGTATTGCAGATATACAAAATTCACCCAGCCCTGGTAGAGTTCTTGAAGACAACAATGACACACTGGCGCACGTCTCTGCAGGTCAACATGAACAATAAATCAATTAAAACCGACGAGATACCCATACGTCGTGGAATTTTTCAAGGAGACTCTTTGAGTCCACTATGGTTCTGTTTGGCAATGAACCCATTGTCCTCAATGCTCAATAGAACAGGATACGGATTTAGGATAAAAGCAGAAAGGAATTATCATACAATCTCCCACCTGCTGTATATGGATGACATCAAATTATATGCTTCGAACAAGAAGCAATTGGATGATTTGCTGAAAACTGTCAGTGAGTTCTCGGCAGATGTTCATATGAAATTCGGGATTGAAAAATGTAAGACCCTGAACATTCAAAGAGGGAAAGTCATAGACGGTGAAACACAACTTCCAAACGGTGATATTATACAGTGCATGAGAGATGGCGAAACATACAAATATCTGGGATACCAACAAGCCAGATTGCTAGACCAAAAACAATCAAAGGAGAAGATTCGTTCAGAATACAGTCAGCTTCTGAAGACTGTGCTGAAATCAATCTTAAACTCGGGGAATCAAGTCAAGGCAATTAACACCTATGCCATTCCAGTGTTGTTTTACTCATTTGGAATAATCAGATGGACTAAGACAGAACTGGATGATATTCAAAGACAGACCCGAACGATGCTGACAAAGCACAACAATCATCATCCAAAATCGTCTGTGATACGAACAACTTTGAAGCGGAAAGAAGGAGGACGCGGATTAATAGATGTTGTCAATTTACACACCGAACAGATAAAAAATCTCAGAGAATTCTTTTCTGCAAAGGCTCTCACTTCTGACCTCCATAGAGTGGTATCGTTGGCTGATAAGGGATATACATCTCTAAATCTTGCTACCAGAGATGACCTTCTGAATCTACCATTCCTATCAGATACTGAAAAACAAGAGCAATGGTCAAGAAAGGAATTGCATGGGCCACGTCACCATGAGATTAATCAACCACACATCGACAAAGAAGCCTCCAACAAGTGATTGATGAGAGGAGAATTATTCGCGGAAATAGAAGGATTCCTTATGGCCATCCAAGACCAAGTGATCGCTACAAACAACTACAAAAAATTATTATGAAGGACGGAACATTACAAACAGATAAGTGTAGAAAATGCCATATAAGATCAGAGACTATACAGCATACTAATGTCCGGATGCGAACAACTGGCCAATACGGACTATCTTCACAGGCATAATCAAGTGTGCAATATTATCCATCAAAAACTTGCACACAAGTACGGACTTCTGAATACCTTCCAGCCATATTACAAGTATCAACCGGCGCCCGTATTGGAAAATGACTCTATCAGATTATACTACGATAGGCCTGTTATCACTGACAGAATGGTGACGAATAATAGGCCGGACATAGTGGTGTATGATAAGAGAGCCAGAACAGCAATGTTGGTGGATGTCGCCATACCGAATAATAACAACGTGCTGAACAAGTCCAAATATATAGACCTGGCTATTGAGATCAAGCAGATGTGGCATCTCGAGAAAATATATATTGTTCCTTTCATCGTATCCTCGACTGGATTAATACCCAAAACTTTGCATGATAGCCTTAAGAAATAAGAATTGCATAAGAATACCTATATAGAAATGCAAAAAGCTGTAAGTCTTAATACATGTAGGATAGTTAGGAAATTTATGTCAAGTATATTGTAATCGAGCCTATTCCCTTTGATTGCTGAGTCTGGGAAAGGTAAATTATATCCAGCTAACAGCTGAGATAGTGCATAAGTCCACGATAATAATAATAATAATGTGTTTTTTCTCAACCAAATACATAATGAGTAAAAATAATAAACGGAACATCCCCATTCACAAAGTATAAGCTTGAAATGAATACAAAATACCACAACCAAATTAAAAACATTGAAGTTCAAAACATTTCACGTTCCAAAGAAATAATAAAAAAATACAAAACGGAGAAGAAAGATACAAGAAACACTATGCTATACCTAAAAGCCGGAGCTGTGATACAATACTGGATCTGAAGCGACTAAGGGAACTGTTAAACATGTCTAAATCAACAGTAGCATTCACGAAATTGAAACAACAGTACAGGAAAGAGTGCTGTCTGTAGCTTGTTCTACATTGTTCGATATGAAATAATGCTATATGGCGCGTTCTTTCAGTCGGAACATTTAATTTTAACGGGCTAGCAATTCTTCTGCAAAAATAATCCTGTGAAGTAATTTGTATAGAAAGCACAAATGCAACATTATTCTTCTCGCAAGTGTCAAAAGACCTAACTCACCCCTCAACTCGACATAATCAATATTTCCTCGAGCTATGCCCCGCTTGAAGGCAACAACTCGTAATATTCTTTTTTGAACCGCTTCTATACATTTTTTATTCGTATTGCCCTTTGGTGACCACACTACGGAGCCATACTCCAAGCAACTTCTTACCAGAGAGCAGAAAAGCGACAAAGTGTCAACTCTGAAAAACCACGACAATTGCGCAGAACGAAACCTAGGGTATTCAAAGCTTTTTTCTGACATACGCAATATGAGAGTTGAACCAAGGATGACACCGAGATCCTTTACTTGAGTGGCGCGCCTCAGAACAACCTGACCCAAACGGTAGACAGCATAAAACGGAGAGTAATTTTGGGTAAACGTAATAACAACACATTTGGATGGGTTCAGTTTCATGCGATTCAACTCGCACCACACCTCAAGATGATCAAGATCGCCCTGGAGCCCTCTGACATCATCAGCAGAAGTGACATTAATATAAATCTTCAGGTCATCGGCGAACAACAAAAACATACTAGGAATGAAATCAGACGAGATATCGTTTATGAATAATATGAACAGAAGGGGCCCGAGATGGGAACCCTGTGGAACACCAGAACTGACTGGCACAAATTATGACGTGAAACCCCGATAATTTACTGCCTGCATAAGATTCCTCAAGTAACTGCCCAGCCATTTATGCAAGACACCCCCAATGCCCATTCTGCTCATCTTGTCCAACAGCAATGTGTGATTCACTCTATCGAACGCCTTCGAAAAGTCTGTATAGACTGAATCTATCTGCAACCTTCTGTCTATGGAAAACGTTATATCATTCATATATAATATGAAGTTAGCGACTGTTGATCTGCCTCTTAAAAATCCATGCTGCTCACCGATGACCGCAGACATACACTTCCGAGTGAGAAAGTTGCCGACTAAACCATCCAACAACTTAGGGATAGCGGATTGTATGCAGATACCCCTGTAATCAGTTACATCAGATTTGTCGCCTGATTTCATAATAGGGACTATATAATTATTTTTTCAATATGAAGGAAAGTTGGCAGACCCAAGAGAGGAGTTAAAGATATCTGTTAAGGGTGCAGTGAAAGTATAAATACATTCACCTTCATTCTGAAGGTATTCCATCAGGCCCTAAGCAAAATTTCTCTTTCATGTTCTGAATCTTCTCAAACACCTCAGCAGAGCCAACGGTAAGCCTTAATTCTCACTCTAATATACTATTTCATATAATATTTTCTTTAGTGGTGCTATGGTTGATTGTCTTTTCTTGCACAAGTCCTAGATATTTATATGTATCTCCTTGATACATTTGCCCAATTTCGATATTGCCAAATTTTTTTATAATCAGGAGTGATCTTCAATTCATTAATGGAAAGATTTCTACATTTAAGAAGCCCAAATTTCATATGGATCTCTTTGGAAAAGTTCGAAGTTATCTCAAGTAGACGTTTTAAATGAGATCTAGTTCCAGCGTATAATTCAATATCGTCTCAATGAAATGAATGAGTTAACTTAAATTCAGCTGGTAGACTCTTCAAGTTGAAGCCTTGAGAAATGCTTCTTGGTATTGGAATGATATGGGATGTTAACGTTAACAAATTCGAGAAGAAGGCTGTGTCTTATCTATTTCATAGTTTTCCGAAATTTCTTGAAGCCATGATTGAGGAGAACTATCGAAAGCCTTTCGGTAATCAATGAAAGTTTTATAAATATTTCTCTTCTCTACGTAAGCTTGATTAAAATGAATATTTCAATGGAGATTGGTTTTCCAATTTTTCATCAGTCACCATTTGTGTATATTATTATATCTTCGATGGATATCCTAAATATCCATTAAAAAGGTAGAGATGAAATTTAAGAAGTATTTTCGTAAAATAATTGAGTAGAAATTTTTCGTAACGTCTTTTTATTGAAAACAATCACAGTTGCAGTTAAAATTCAAGTGTCGTAATTGCAAAAAAATTCCGGGGTAGTGAAGTGGAGATGACTCAAGAAAACATAGATTTTCACGACGATGTTCAATATCGAATCGTGAAGGGCTGAAAGAGTGATCCATATTTTAAATTCAAGACAAATTTCTCCAAGATTGCAAAAGTAATCAAAACAATTAAAATTTTTTGTATCTTGAACACCTATATACGAACGGTTTGTTTACTTATGTACATAAGTATAATCGAAAGAAAGATTTTTATTGACTTCTTAAGATATACTACAAAAACTATCCTGTAACATTTTAGTGCATAAATATTTTCAGCTAATGCGACATTGGCTTCTACCAGAGGAGAATTCTTCGAGGAAGAACCAACTGGCTTGGAAGCAGGTATAATAATCAAAAAACTAGGAAAAACTTTTGGTGCTAACGATGCTGTCAAAGATCTTTCAATGAATCTTTACGAGGATCAAATAACAGTTCTACTTGGTCACAATGGAGCTGGAAAAACAACGACTATGTCTATGTTAACTGGAATGTTTCCCCCAACCAGAGGTACTGCATTGATAAATGGCTACGACATCAGAACACAAATAATGGACGTTCGAGATAGTATGGGCTTATGTCCTCAGCATAACGTTTTGTTCGATGATCTCACCGTAAGAGAACATCTTCAGTTTTTCAGCAAATTGAAAGGTTGTAAAGGAGATGGAGTTGACAGAGAAGTGGAGAAATATTTAGAATTATTGAGCTTGCAGGACAAGGTTAACTTTTATCATCTATTTTGAGAAGATATCAGATTTAAAATTATCATTTCAGGCAGATGCAAAATCAGCGTCTTTATCTGGTGGAATGAAGCGAAAACTTTGTGTGGGCATCGCTCTCTGTGGCAACTCTAAGGTAATTATGCTTGATGAGCCCACAGCTGGAATGGATCCTTCAGCTAGGAGATTCATCTGGGAATTCTTACAGAAACAGAAAAAAGGTGAGTAGTGAGAATTTGAAGTTCCTTTCGGCGAATAACTCATTATCTATTAGGTGTGTCGGTTGTAGTTGTTCAGCAGAATTGAATGGGGACGTTCTAAACCAATCGGCAATAATACTCCTTTCATTTTAGAGAAATTGTAGCTACTCGACCTCTTTTTGAGATAACTTCGATTTAAGTGAACAAAAGATGCTTAGTAGGCACTTGGAGAAACCTTCTTCTGGAGTTACGAACCCTTATTTCGAAATCTGTTTCATATGGTCCTCCACGTATTTTATTTTTCAAGTAATGAAACAAAAACGGTCCATCCGATTTCCAAATTTATTTTTTTATATTAGAGTATGATCCTTCCGGTTAGTTATGGAATATTATTTCACTCAAATAGCTGTCCAATTTTTGAGTACATTGTCGATTATATGCAGCTCTATTTCAGCTATAACAGCCCTGTCCTTCAAATCTCGAATTGTCTATCGCTTGTCGACATGATAATTATCTTTGATGGCTTCCCAAAGATAATAGTACAATTCGATCTTCGAAGACTGTGCGCAGAAGGTCGATCGTGACGCTGGCTGTGTAGCACGGAGCGCCGTCCTGTTGAAACCAAATGTTGTTCAAGTCTTCCTCTTCAAATAATGGGAAGAACCAATTGGTAATCATGGTCCAATGATGCCTCCAGACCGAAATTCGCACCAAACTCCCCGAGGATGCATCAGCTTCCCCATGATAACGTGTGGGTTTTCCGTCTCTCAGATGTGGCAATTTTGTTTGTTGACGTATACACCAAAATAGAAATGCGCTTCATCCTAAAAGATGATTTTTTGGTAAAAACCGGCATCGTTGTCAAGCTAGTCGCAAGCTTCACTGGTAAAGTGATAACACAATGGATGGTTTCGTAACTCCAATTTCGGAACTAATTGGACTTTGTACTGCGTCATCCCAAGATATTCAAGCAAAATTCGTCTCAGCGACGCCTCTGAAATGTTCAATTGTTGATAACGATGCTTCACTGATGTTCCTGGCAACTCATCCACACTCTCGGCAACAGCAGCGATATTCTCAGTTGTGCACACTGTTTTTGACTTATCACGAGTTGAGTTGTCTATAATAGTGCTAGTTTCTCTCAATTCTTCGAAAGAAAACGTATAAACGGAGCTGACAGTGCCTCTTTTCTTCACATTTCCGTACGTAAATTTCGCACATATTCTGCAATATTACAATGATTTTCAAAGTTAAACTGCACTATTTTTACGTGTTCCTCAAGCGTAAACACAACCACTTTCGTTCAGCAGAATGATGAAACTAACTTTCTGTCAAATCGAAAGTGTCGTTAAGGTTACCAGTGTCAAAATAACCGCTAGTTCAAAAAAACGTTAAATGGCGGACCCTGTATATTCCCAAGGAATCCGCGTTTATAGTGAAAAATTTTCGAACCTCCCCAGAAATCGTTAAAAACGAAGTGTTAATCAGTCTCAGAAAGAGAGCTGTAATCAATTTTCCCCTTCAACCACTGTATCGCAGCTATCTGAAACATATTTCCAGAGTGAATTTTCGCGAATTTTTTTTCACACTTTTTACGCGTTTCCGTATTGTAGTTCAAATACAATGCAGGAGTACACTACAGATTTTCGCATTTACACATTTATAAAGGTAAAGTCGCGAATTGCGTCACTGCCAGTGTCTGTTGCAACGTACACTTTTCTGAAAGTTTTTTACAATTTAAAATTATTTAGGACTATAAAGATGTCCCTAAAATATGTGGCACCTCATTGTCATAACTTTTGATGCAAATGTATAATTGTTCAAGCATTTTCAGAAATTTCATCTACAATTTCTTATCATTTCCTTTTACCTTGTCTTATCTTTTTCGAGTTATTCTGAATTCTTCAAAAATGCAGGGCTTTCAAAAAACTTGAATATTTTGATTGAGGAGGTTGTTACTTGATGAAAATCGGTATACATATTTTCAATGAAATAAAACTATGGTATTTAAATTTTCACTATATTAACAAAACTATGACCGGTTTCACCACACTGTGGCTTCATCAGATAAATACAAACTAATAAACAGAGTTATTCTTTATATATTAGTGTTATTTCCTACTTTATATTACAATAGGTACAATGGGTATGTTGGAAAACCCATCGGAGTTGCTTACTTTATGAATTGAAAAGATGGAGTAAAGGAGAAGGATTTGGATCTAATTGACTATCAAGTAACCTACCTGAATTATTTTCTTTGTTAATCTCTAAAATTTCCCATAGATTTCCGAACTTCTGCTTCAGTTCTCTCCACATGGTCGAGGTCAGCTTCCGCTTAGTTCACCGTGAACTGGAGTTCAAAGCTGTCTGCGAAAGCTTCTGCTTTGTCTGAAACGGAGAATACTGACCCTCGTTCACCTTGTATAGGTGGCAAGGGTGTCGTCTTTTGGCGTAGGATTTTGGCCATTCTCCACAGTGAATGGTCATCCTCTTCTAAAGATTCGATCTTGGCGGCCCAGCACGCATTGCGGTGGTCCTCCAAGGCTATCTTTACCTCCGTCGCCAGGCGGTTGCATTCTCGTCGATGTTGTGGATCCCAGGTTCTCTGGAATCGTCGTCTGGCCCTGTTTCTCTCTCTGATCATCTCACGGATGTCATCAGGAGTTTGTCCGGACGGTGTTTGGTTTCCTTTGTCCTCGTGCACGCTTCCACTGACTGGCGTAAAGCTGTTTCGAATACACCGACGGCTCTGTCCAGGTCGTCGGTCGACTCTAACTTGTCCAGGGGCGGCAGGTTCTGTTGGAAGTGGTCTGTGAAGTCATCCCAGCATGTTGTCCTGGTCTTCTGCGATGTTTTCTCATTCGGTAAAATTCCTAGAAGGAGAAGAACTGGGTTGTGATCAGATGTCAGATCGTTGACTGCAGTTAGGTTGTATGAAAGCGATACTTCTTTCATAACAGCGATGTCTAATACATCACCAAGCCCTAAGTTGTTATGGTGAAATGGTTCTAGTGGTCCATCTACTACTAGGTCACCTTCGTCAGCGTAGTTCCTTAGGATGTTTCCATTAGGGTTGCTCCTTCTGCTTTTCCACGATGCAATCGTAGGGGAGTCAGCTTCAAGTAGCTTATCTAGGTATGATTGCAGTAATGGTCGCTGGGGGGCTTCGAATACTGATATTAGTCTCAGGGTTCCTATTGCAGCAGTTTGAATCTCCACTGCTGTCGCTTCTACTTGCTCCAAATTGTTAATTTGTGCAGCGTGATTTTCGAGGTTGGATCTGACGTAAATGGCATTTCCTCCCCCTATGCGGTCCTGTCTGTCATTTCCGTACATGGTGTAGTTGGCAATCTTTGCTGAGATGGCTTCGCGAAGATGCGTCTCACTAACCATGATGACGTCCAGATCCAGTCTCCCAGCGAATTCCTGTAGCTCCAGTTTCTTCTCCCTGATGCCGTTTGCATTCCAAAATGCTATCTGTAAAGAAAGAGGATTAATTTTCCGTAAAACCATAACCTAACCTATCCGTGTTTCAAGCGGTACCCTTTATACCGTTTCGCCTGCGCTGTCAATCTGCGTCGTAGATCGTGCGCTATGCACTACTCTTCGTGGCAGTACAGCGGTGTTACCTGATCTTGTGTTATGTCGTGTAACTCAGTGATGGTAACAACGTTGCCATTACAACCTCTTATCAAAAAAGATAAGAATTTCGAATATAAGTACGGGACGTGAACCTTTGGCGTAATATCACAATGGAAACACTTCACCAAAACTTTATATCAAAACTCGCCGCGTGTTTCACCAACCAAGTTGCCATCATCAGGAAATTTTAGTACACTTAATCCTCTTCAACGTGGCTCTATCATTTATACCTAATCTATCCCTACTATCGTCCTCTAATTAATAGAAATCGCTCTAATGTGTCTAATCTAAAAACTGTAGAGTGTACTGCATGGAATATGCTCTTTGTCATTGCTTCATTTTTTCTAATTCTTTGGTGTACGCGGATCGATGTAAAAAAGTAGTTTTTGGTCTCCAGGTTGAAAGAGAGTGGATTCGACAACTTTTTTTCTTATATATATGTCCATTGATTAACTTATAACTAAAGTATCCTAAAACCATTCAAAGTACTTATATTCTTTATAAGATATTTTTCCGAAAGCTTTCTTGATTTAGGGAAAAATAATTAATCGGCGAATTGAGAAACAATGTACTTGAAAAGAAATGAATCGTAAAGATTGTACCTACTAGTGGAGATGCTCTCTCTGTAAACATGAAATTCTAAGGAAATGTAATTTTTGATGGCTAGTGTATCCAAGAAAGATCTATTTCATATGTGAATTTAATCAAATGGTGATAACTATTTAACTTAACAAATGAATTTTCGAATTGGTTTTATCAAAACAGCAAATATATCATAGACATACATGTATCACACTAAAGAAAAATATTCAAAACTTTGACTTATGGCTGTTGCTAATTAACTGGTCGTTTTGTTCATAAAATTTATTTTTATATTGAGAAAGATTTTGGTCGATGCAAAATTTGGCCACATTGAAAATTCGTCAATAGTTTTGGGTTCCAAACTGTTCCTATTCAGTATTTCTTTGAAAATCACTTAGAACAGGGATGCTCAAACTTTAACTGCTGGCGATCTACCTCAATATTTGTAGACTACTAACGATCAACTCTGAGAGGCTGCAAGTATGTGTGATGCAGGGTTGTCGTACATACACGATACACCCTACCTACCTACCTGGGTAGGTTAGGTTAGGTTAGCATATATAGATATTAGCTTTCCGCACAATATACTTTATTTTAGTCAAGGTTTGGGTTAGGTTTAGTTAGGTTCTTCTCTGAAATCTCAGTAAAAAATTCATAGTTATTCAAAATTGCGAGTTTATTTCTTGTCACAAAACAAAAGAGTTCCATATGGTGTTAAACTTAACTAAGGAGTGACTTTGGATGTTGAAGCGTGGCACTGCATGTCCTCGGCATACTTTTCATAAGATGGTACGTAGCCACTGAGTGCTTATCGCAACCATGATGATATAGGATCGTCAGTTAGTCGATTGCGATATCTTGACTAAATTATCTTCATTTCAAAAAATACAGACTCGCACAAGCAAGTTGACCCAAACATTGCCGTCAGTTGAAGGGTGATTTGCCTTATATTCGGATATTTATCTTCAGAAGTAAAACACCAGAAATTTGTATCAGATGCTGCAGCTTAGAGATGTATATCTGATATAATCTGCACCAACTTATTTTCAAGAGAACATGAGTTCATATTAAACTGACTTGAAATTTCAGTAGTTAATTCCTCAATGTTTTACATGAAAAAGGATAAATCATAAATGATGCTATATTTCCCAATTTACTGCAATCATAAAAATGCATTTCGAATTGTCCCAATGTATTTGATAATTCAGCGTCATACGCATCATAATTCAACTGAGGAATCCTTGCTTTCAGAGACGGAAAATTTTTCAGCTCCTTTATTTTCAGTTGATCGATCATCAGTTGTAATTTACTTTTGATTGCGTTTACTGCGCTAATCATCTCAGTAATAGTTTTCCTTTACCTTGAAGCTCCAAGTTAATGGTATTCAAGTGCATTGTGACGTCAGTAAAAAATGCCTAATCAGTCAGCCATTATTCGATTTTCAACATTTGAGTGTCATGACCTCTTTCGTCTAGAAAAGCTGTTATTTCGGGCAGTAGTTCTTGAGATCTTTCTAGGAATTTTCCGCGACTCAACACCTGACGTTCGTGTGAAGAACTAAATCAGTGTGTTCAGCTGACTCCCTATCTTCCAACTGCAACTTGAAGAGCTGCCTATGCAAGCTACGTGCACGGATATGATTCACAATTGTTGGTGCAATGCCCATAATTTCCTCCGTGTTTGAAACTTTTGAGCACAAAACTTGTTGATTTATAATGCAATAGAATGAAAAAAATTAAGGTAAATCTTCATTATCTTCTTTCATTACTGGTGCTCCATCGGTTGCAATGCACACTAATTTATATATTGGTAGCTTGTAGTTTTTTACAAGATTGAAGAAAACGTCATATATATTTTCGACACGGGTCTTCCTCTTCAGAGTAATGAATGTCAAAAATTCTTCCTTAGCCAACATGTCATTGAATACCATCCGAATAAAAATAAACAGCTGGGCAGTGTCTGTCATATCTGGGGATTCGTCGAGCTGTAAAGAAAAGTATGTACATTTCATGATATCATGTTTTAGTTTATCTGCCATGTCCTGACTTATGACTTCAATACGCCTTGTAACAGTCGGACGAGATAACTGAAGTTCTCAAATAGCAGACATGATTTCTGTTTTATAATAAATGCTTCCTTCACAACCGAACCATCTTCGAATGGTTTCTTGTGTTTCGCCAATATATGAGATATTTTAAATGACGCGATCGTAGCAGCTTTCGATTGTTTGGCTAGTTTTGTGAACATGGTTTGTTCTTTTTTCAAACAAGATATCAAATCACGTACCTTATTTTTCTCAATTCACTCTGTGGCGGAAAATTCTTTTCATAGTTTTTATGAACCGTTTTATGATGCCACTCTGAGTTACCACGCTTGGGTATTGACGACAAATAAGACAAATGCACTCATCCTTCACCATACAAAAGAAAAATTCTTCCTCCCAATCGTTAATAAAATGATACGTTTTAGATTTCTTCGCTGCATTCATTCTGTACTATTTAATAATAAACTTTGTATCGACGTAGTATTGTCTTCAAGTTATTTTTTTCTATAAAAGCGGCAAGAATAAAAAGTGCGGCTTCGCTTTGACAAATACCGCGCGTTCCTTTGATAAAGCCGCCTTTTGCCGCTAGCAGAGTGTTCGAGCGTTTGAGCACCCCTGACCTAGACATAGGGAAACTATAATAAACTTCACTTTCAGCACTATGCGACAATACGCTAGAAATTTTGGCATTATAAAATATAAGAATGATATGCCACACATATTCTGGGACATATGTATAATCATTGATAATTTTGAAATGTTACCCGTAATGAACTGAATGAGTTCAAGCTTCAAAACAAAATCAGAACGGTGTGGACCCGCAACTTATGACTCACCATGTTTATAAATTTCAGATTGGTTACTTCAATTTATTTTCAGGTAGGACGATCCTTCTGACAACTCATTTCATGGATGAAGCCGATTTACTTGGAGACAGAATCGCGATTATGTCGGGAGGAGAGTTAAAATGCTGTGGTTCAAGCTTTTTCTTGAAGAAGAAATTTGGCACTGGATATCATCTCATAATAGACCAGTTACCCAATTGTCAAGTAGAAAAAATCACGAAACTCATTAGAAAATATATTCCAAAAATACAGGTGAGAGTTATATTTATTAAGATAGAAAACTTTATGGCTACTTTTTTACATAGAAATGCATTGTTCTATCGATTTTCAAGGACTTGTAGCGTAGAAACATTTCGTTACACGAAAGAGAAGACAAATACGACTCAGAAAGAAAGAGATATATTCTGACGTCATAAGAAGGGAGTGAAGAATAGCAACTTATTCAAAATGATAAAACATAATATAGCTCTCAAAATAATCTGCCTTATTTTTGAAATTGTTTGAAATACTTCAACTTTCGCCTTCTGTTTTCTTGTATGAGGCGGGTCACTGACATTTTTGGAATGCAATGTGGGCTCTGATGATGACATCTACACAAACACAAACACAAACAAACAGCATTATGTGCCGTTTCTTTAATAATTCTTGTTCAGGTGAAGCTGTTAAATTGGCTTTGAAGCATCTAGAGAGGTGAAATCTCTACAATCTTCAATGAAGAATGACGCTTGTTCATGTTGTTGAATATCCCTTAGTAATCAGGATTTAATTTGAATATGCTAGGACAAGAAATTATCGCAGCATATAAGAAATGTTGAATCCAGTTTGTGTTTTTATGATTTTTTGTCGCTTCAGATATCATAAACACCTCAAAAAAGTCTAGGGAACACTTCTGAATATCGATATATCGTATCCAGAACGATCAATATGGATGATTTTTTTAAGAAATGAACACCGGCATCAATTTCTCACAAAATTATGTAGAGAGCAGCAACAGATTCCAGTTTTCTTTCATAAAAAACTAAAAATACAGCAGATGCGACGCTGCTTTATAATCATTTCAAGTATTCAGTGTTTGAAATCAGTTAGTTGGCACTTTGTTTCTATTGTAAGCACATATAAAAGATTCAAGTTTTGTGATTCGGCCATGGAAAGACGACATTTGACTAGAGAAGAGATGTTACGAGCCGTTGGCATGCTCCAAGCTGGGAGCTCACAACGGGAAGTATCCAGGGTTCTGGGAAGTAGCCCAAGTATCATAAACCGTTTATAGTCGCGTTTCAATGAAACAGATAGCGTAGAAGAACGCCATACAGGTCGTTTCAGGATTACTACAGTCGCCCAAGACCGATTTTTGGTTTTACAAGCCAGAAGAGATCGTACAACCACAGCATCTCAATTAGCTCAAGAGCTATCACGAGTTCATAATATACAAATTTCCGATCAAGCTGTGAGAAATCGACTGCACGAAGGTCGACTCCCCTCCAGACGTCCTTTAAGAGTTCCACAACTGACCCATGGAAATCGCGCTGCTCGTTTAGCTTTGTGCCAAGAACACGTAAACTGGGATCAAGAGACGTGGGCCACAGTTCTCATCAGTGATGAATCTAGATTTAGTTAATATCCCGATTCGGGAAGAATTCGAATATGGAGGGAACCTGGAAAGCAAAACCGTCTCCAGCATGCTCGAGAAGTTGTTAGACAGGGAGGCGGATCAGTGATGTTTTGGGGTAGGTATACGCCTTGGTGGAAGAACTGACCTCGTGTTCATACAGAACAACCTCACGGAAAATTCTTACGCAAATGAGATAGTTTTACCTGTAGTGGTACCCTATCTCCAAACAATGGGTCAAAATCCATTCTTCCAACAAGATAATGCCCCTCCTCATGATGCAAGAGTTGTCTTGGACGTTCTTGAAGAGAATGATATCGATCTTCTACCGTGGCCATCCTGCTCCCTAGATCTGAATCCCATCGATCATGTGTGGGACCCCCTTAAAAAGAAATCTCCTGCGTCGAAACGTCTTCCATCATGAACAGGAGCTTCGATTAGCAGTTCAGGGGGCTTGGAATGACTCAGGCCAAAATGTAATAGACAATTTAATATTGAGCATGCAGCGACGATGCCTAAGTGTCATTAATAACAGAGGTGGACCTTCTGGGTACTGAAAAATATAAGTGCGTCCATATCTTATCGAAAATATTAGTTCAGGGTTTTTTTTGTGTTTTACCAAATTTCGTCATTTTCAAATTTCAAGTTTTTTTTATAATAGATGTTTTGGAGAAGTCAAATATTATTTTGATTTCTATAAATTCGAATCATCAAATTCATCTTATAAAGATTTTGGTGAGTGTTCCTAGACTTTTTGAGGTGTTTATCTCTAGTGATGTAGCGAGGACTAATCTAGATGATCTAGATTTAACAGTATTTTATAACTAAGAACAATACCGTTATCCGCTAGAAATATGTTTGTTTATACAAAATCAAATCTTTTGGGTTCGAGGTTATTCACACTAATATTTGACAAATCTTTCACTTTTATGCCTTATATTTATTTTTCAAGTTCGACCAATAATTTCCATGATTTATCAAACAGCTTCTAATCACAAAAATCAAGGATTTATATGCCATTCTTACAGCGTCTATTTACATTTCAATTTGGGAAGCTTTTACTTGGTAAAATTCCATTATCAACAATAAAACACAAGTAATGTGTTTTTAGGAATTTTACTTAATAATTGTGATTCGTAACGCGTTTCGCTACACCGTAGCTTCTTCAGACGAATGAATGTACAGAAAATAAGAATGAGAATATAAATACAAATGTTCTTAAGTATTTAAAAGCTTATTGGCTTGCTCCTTCTTAAGTGGTTATTGATGACAGGTATATAAAATGAAATTAAGGAATAGATTGCTCCCTGAAGAGATTCAATAGAGGCGAAGGGCTTAAATCGACTTGTTCATTGATGAGTCTACCTGAGTGTTTGTGTTTGTTTATTTTCAAAGTTTCCAAAGATCTGCCTTCCAATATTTATTATCTGTATACAAAATTTCAAACTGTGGATCGAAAGAGTGATTATTTTCTAAAAGATGATTCGCGTAATTTGAATCTGATTTTTATTTGAAGAACTGCGTTTATGTTTCGATATTCTAATATTAACATTTCTATGTGTTCTACCATTGTAGAAATTATCACAGTCAAAGCAATTCAATCTATAAACACCTGATTTATTGTTTTTATCTGATTTAGTTTCATTATTTGTTATATATTTGCCTAAACTATTATTAGTTTGGAAAGCTATGTTGGAATTATTGCTAGTCAAGAATGATTTCAGTTTCTCACTTGTAATGCCAACGTAGGTTAAGGTGTTGAATTTTATTTCAATTTATATTTTTTATTCTTTTTATTTATTTATTTATTGCCAACATATATTTGAAGGTAATCCATACAGAATTATTGTTTAGATTGCACCTTGTTGAGTTTGATATCTGAGACTCCAGATACGATGTCAAAATTTTAATCCCAAACAAAATTCAGCAACAACAGAAACAGTTAAGTTCCCATAAATTCAAAATTTCTCCATCCAAACCTTCAACTGATGAATTTTCAGACCATACATTTTTTGACAGATTCACTAATTTAACTGAAACCGATTTTTCACAACCACAAAAAGATCTATTAGAAAAAGAATTCAAACATAATTTACATCAAAAACATACTAAAACTAATTTTGAACAGTTAGGTATAGGCTCCGAAATCATTCTCAAAAACTTCAAAGATAATATTTTTGCCAAACATCAAACAGCAAAAATTATCAAAGAAGACTTTTCGAAATCACCTCATTGCAATTCCAATTATAAAATAATAAAAACAATTCGTGAAAATAGTACCAAGAACGATTTAGTATTCACTGAAGCAGATAAGGGTAACACCGTCATCGCGATTAGTAAAACCGATTATATTTCAAAAACTGAAGAATTCTTAACAGCCGGAAATATATAATATCAACTGAGGATCCTTCCGTTAAATTTGAGGATGAGGTTAAAAACGTTATTTCCACAGCAAAATCATTAATTACAGACCACGAAAAATATAAATTTATTAACTCCAATCCACAATCCCCCGAATTATATTATTTGATAAAACTTCATAAACCTAATTACGCTATTAGACCTGTTGTTTTTTATGTAACGGCACCTTCTTTCAAACTTTCAAAATTCCTTAACGACTTGCTAATAAAACATTGCAATTTTAAATCTAAATTTTCGGTCAAAAAGCCATACGAACTAATTACCAATATCAAAGATACCATTATACCATCTAATTCCAAACTCATTTCTTTCGATGTAAAGAATCTATTTCCCAACATTCCTCCGGAAGATAGGTACTACTTTATTATTACAAAAGTATCATGTCAATACGATCATTAAATCAGATATTCTCTTATTATTACAAATTTGTTTAGATCAAAATTATTTCATTTCAATAACAAATATTATACTAGTGAAGACGGCTTGATTATGGGCAATCTGTTAAGTCCTTTATTAGCAGTAATATTCATGATTAATTTAGAGAAATTAATTCATAATCATCCACTTAGCAAATATTGTTTATACTGGTATCACTATGTAGACAATATCTACATATTTACTATGTAAATATATAAAAAATAATAAAACCAAATCAGATAAAAACAATAAATCATGTGTTAATAGATTGAATTGCAATGACTGTGATAATTTCGACATTGGTAGAACACATAGAAAATCTAATATTGGAATATCGGAACATAAACGCCGTTTTTCAAATAAAAATCAGATTCAAATTATGCGAATAATCTCCTAGAAAATAGACACTCTTTCCACCCACAGTTTGAAAGTTTGCATACAGATAATAAATATTGGAAGGTAGATCTTTGGGAAACTTTAGAAATCAACAAACACAATCACTCAGGTATACTCATCAATGCACATTGATAAGTCGATTTAAGCCCTTCACCTCTATTGAATCCCTTCAGGGAGCAATCTACTCCTCAATTTTATTGGATATACCTGTCATCAATAACCACTCAAGAAGGAGCAACCCAATAAGCTTTTAATTACTTAAGAACATGTATATTTATATTCTCATTCTTATTTTCAATACATTCATTCGTCTAAAGAAGATAGATAGTGTAGTGAAACGCGTTACAAATCACAATTATTAAGTAAAATTCCTAAAAACACATTACTTGTTTTTTATTATTGAGCGTCTGTTAAGTTGGTTGGATGGGTTGTGTTTTGGAACCGTTCCGTAGAGGATAGGTGTTTTTTCATAGGTATCGAACAAACACGATGTAAATGGACATAGACGTGAATCTGACGATGCAAACGACCATGCGAACATGAATGGGGTTGGCGTGACAGACTTTGCTCTAAAACTTAAAAGAATCATTTTTCAGGTTGAGTCGAACGCTGGAACGGAGCTTACATACCTTTTACCCGAAGATTTCGTTTCTAAATTTCCACATATGTTAAGTGAGATAGAGAAATATTCAGACAGTTTAGGAATTCGAAGTTTTGGAATATCTTTAACGGATTTGGAAGAAGTCTTCATGAAGTAAGTTGGAGGAAATTGTATGAAGTAAATCTGAGTGATATTGTTTTCAGGGTTGGTACCAATGAAACGGGCAGAAGTATTCTTAGACCCGAAACTAGAGAGAATGGATATATGCGGGGTAAGGTATTCTTATTGAAATGAAAACATGTAGCAAAACTCTTGTAAAAGATTTATTTTATCTGATTCCTTGATTTTTTCAGTTGACATCAAATCTAGCTCATTAGTTTCTGGAATTGAACTGTATAAAAATCAAGTTTGTGCTATCAGCTTGAAGAAATTCCTTTCGAAATTGGGATCTTGGGAAATGGAATTGTTAAAAACTATACTTCCTGTTATATATATCTTGTTATTGATAAACATGCGAACTGAAGGATCTGTAGTCAATCAATTGTCAAGAGCATTCACTTTGGATGATTATGATGATCCAATTACTTTAATTGAGAAAACTACATTACCCGAGGCTGATAACTATAAAAACATTTTGGGAAGTCACAAGTACAAATTTACTCCAAACATGGGAAATACAATCTTGAACTTGGTAAATATCATGAACGTCGACTTTTCATATTCAACGCATAATACCATATACATCTTATATACATTTGGCTAATGCGTTGAAGGCCTAATATATTGAACACCCTTTCATATCCAACTCTATCTACCAGGTGAGTCAATAAGGCGAGGAACTCGGAAACTATTTGAGATAGAAGCGAATTTTCTCTGCTTATTGTTTTATAAGTATGTGTGCACTCCTTAAAATTATTTTCGTACATACAGGGGGTTCCATTTTTGCTCCAGGGACAAACATGGATTTTTTCAAATGGCACGCCCTGTATTTTTTATCATATTTTGATTACAATTTGGATGCTCTCTTCAACGATATCTAGTTTGTGCCCAAACAACTATCGGTAGATTTTAAATTAATTAAAATATCGATAATTTCGGGAATTTGGAAGTTTTTTCAAAAGTTCTCAAATAATGCCCCATGTCGCATATTTTACTTTTTTCTTTCAACATGAAAAACTTTTTTACGTGTTTTGTTTCCACTCGAATAAGCTTTACAACGATACCTTCTTTTCAAAAATCCGAGGGAGATTTCCCAGAAAATTTCGAAATTAGTGTGAGGTATTTCTTGCAATAAACATGCTGTTGATGAAATTCAGACATTGAAATATGCAAATTTCAACACAAAATTAGATTCTTCGCTGTTCAATGAAACTTAAACATCAAAACTCTCAAGGTGTATCGAAATTTCTTCACAAGAAATGATTTATTTGCGATTTTATCAGTTGTGCTCAGAGCTAAGTCTTCACTTAATCGAAATTACTCAGTTCGAAATCTTCAATAGAAGTTCAAAAAGTCTACTGTGCTCAAAACAACCTGGATGCTATTCTCTTCATTGAGTACACACTTAGCTCTTTCATTCTTCTCAAATCCAACATTTGATTAAACCATAGAGATAAGTATGACTTCTCTGGGCATACCACATGAAGATAGAAAATATTGTTCGATAGTCGGCACAGGTGGTTTAAACCACCTGTGCCCATAGAAGACTTATTTCTATGGTTTACCCACAATGCCCCAAGATTTGACAGTTTTGAATTGGATAATTCCAATGTCATATGAGTGAGTCTAAGTGAGAAATACATAATATTGTTGCAACAATGAATTTTACCCAAGAAGAGTTAATTAATATGATTTATTGTTTGGGAGAAGATGAGTGGAATTGTTTGTTGGCCTAACATATTAATTCCCAACGTTTCCAAATAGTAGACATCCTAGGAAAGAGGCATTCGAGAGATTGAAGGAAAGGTTTGAAAGAACTGGACAAGTTGGATATGAGAAGAATGAGAGAGCTAAGCGTGTACTCAATGAAGAGAATAGTATGCAGGTTGTTTTGAGCGCAGTAGAGAATCCTCATGTTGGTACAAGAGATGTAAGTCGAGACTTGGGCATTAGTCAGACATCTGTATCAAAAATTTTGAGGAAGGAAAAGTTTCATCCTTTTCATGTTCAACTCCACCAACAGTTGGAACCCCTGCACTTCGGGCAGAGATTGGATTTTTTGTAGATGGTCTTTAAATAAAATAGCAGACCAACCGAATTGCTTCAGTGGAGTACTTTTCTCTGATGAGGCCACCTTTCATAAGAATGGATTGGTGAACTGGCATAATTTTCATTATAATGATACTCAAAATCCTCATTTCATGAGAACTGTTGACCACGACATCGTTGGTCTCTGAATGTCTGGGGTGGTTAAATTGATGATTATGTGATCGGACCCTTATTTCCAAGATTATTTTAACTGCCAACGTTATTTAAATTTTTGCAGCATGATCTGAAGCTTTTGCTTATTAATGTTCCCCAAAACATAAAAAATAATATGTGGTTCCAACACGATGGGGCACCAGCACACTACAGCGGCAATGTCCGCGATTATCTAGATGATAGGTTTGAGGGCAATTGGATAGTCCGTGGACGTCCTGTAGGATGGCCTCCTAGGTCTCCGGACTTGAAGAAATTGAATTTTTTTGTGGGGGTAAGTTAAAGAGAGGGTATATCGAGACCCTCCAACAACCAGTGAAATATGATGGAGGGAATTACAGAAGCATTTAGGAGTATAACGCCGAATTTTCTTCAGAAATTGACCGAGTCATTTAACAATCGTGTTCGAGAATCTATTCGTCAAAATGGGTACATTTCGAACATCTAATTTGATTTGAAAACTTTTTGAAGTAGAATTGAATTGGTTTTTATGATTTTGATCTGCTTTTTTTCAGTGGATGTTTCATTCACGACAAGCAGTTCAATTTTGTTTCTTAATGATAATTCCGGAATATTTTGGGCAATCGTAAAAGTAATACAAGTTCAGTGAAAAGAACAGGGTGTTGTATTTAAAAAAAGTTCTTTTATCTCGAAAAATTCTATTTTCGTTGGATCACCAAGAACACTGGGTATGAAAAAACAGTTGATCTCTTACTTCGATGAAGAGGAACATATTTCCTTCAGAGAATAATTATTGTCACACTGAAATGATACGGAATGAAGATTGTGAGAAGTTCTGAAAAACCTTCCAAATTCTCGATATTTTTGATATTTTGAATTTTTGAACATTTATTGATATAATTTCAAACTGAGTTATTTCAATTAAGTGAAGACTTAGCTATGAGCACAAATGATAATATTGCAAATGAATCTTTTCTTGTGAAGAAATTTCGATACACCTGAAAGTTCTGATGTTTAAGTTTCATTGAACAGCAAAGAATCTAATTTTGTGTTGAAATTTGCATATTTCAATGTCTGAATTTTATCAACAGCATGTTTATTGCAAGAAATACCTAAACCTCACACTAATTTCGAAATTTAATAAGCTACAACACTTTTACCTCAAGAAAAAAAAATGTCATGCGTAAATTATGCAAAATGAGAACGTTTGAAAAAAACTTCCAAATTCCCGAAATTATCGATATTTTAATTAATTTAAAATCTACCGATAGTTGTTTGGGCACAAACTAGATATCGTTAAAGAGAGCATCCAAATTGTAACCAGAATATGATAAAAAATACAGGGCGTGTTATTTAAAAAAAATCTATGTTTGCCCCTGAAGCAAAAATGGAACATCCTGTATGTACGAAAATAATTTCAAGGAGTGCACACATACTTATAAAACAATAATCAGTAAAAATGTTGCTTTTATCTCAAATAGTTTCAGAGATATAGAAGATCCTCGCCTTATTGACTCACCCGGTATACTGAACGCGTCATTATTGTCACTGCCATTCATAGCTAAGAGCTTTCTCATATATTACCACATACACTGTTATAGCAGCTTCCAGTATTGTTTTATATATACTGGTTCATTTGTCGTACATATTTCAACACTATCCTTAGCTCCCAATTCAATGAGATACATTCAATTTAAAAATCTCAACTTGCTCTGATAGGATGAGATTAGAAAGGTTCAAACATAATTTGAAACCCGAATCATTTAATCACCCTATGAACATAGAGATCACCAATATGTCTGATGATAATTCAAATCAGTTATCAGCAGCCAAATTGGTGAAATGACAGCACTGGCAACCCAGAAAGAAGAAAACAGTAAGTGGAAGGAATTGATTTGAACAAATATTGTGAAATTACCTCTATTACATTCATATTAATGAAGGTGACGACATAGTAACAATGAAAGTAGGCCCTACTAAATATAGAGAAATTTCAATTTAAGTAATTACCCCCGTACATAACATTTTTGTATCAATTTAAATCGACAAAAATTCACAGCATATACTGAAATAATGAACATATTCTGATTTGAGGTGTGATATTGTATTTACAATAAAAGCTTATATCTATAATTTTGGTGTGTGTCAGAAAAAATACAGCTCACAGCTGTGAGCTCAGGAAATGTAAAAGAGGAACCATACTATCTTGCATATGATTCAATAAACGAGTGGAAAAACTTGAGGAAAAAACTCGTTTCCCTGTCGCTATTACACTAGCAATAGATTGCCTGTTGTTGTGTTAGTGTCGTGTGTACATAAAGAGTACCAAAGATATTTCTGCTTAGCCGCTTCATTCTCTCTTGCATTCCATGATTTCCAAACGAAGACAAGGGTGAAAGGAAGGGGGTTTGGGACAAGAAATCTGTAACAATGGAAAAAGAAAACCAGCGAAAAAATATTTCAAAATCATACCTCTTATATGTCTAAACAAATCTGAGAAAAGATTTTACATAGCAAGCAAGGTCATAAAAAGGACTAAGGAGATAATCAAAAAGTACATAACCTGTGATATTTCCTCTTTCGCCGAGATGTTCTTCCGTCGCAGTGTGAGTCTCCTAAAACATAATCACTTCCTTGTTCTTGCTTGCCAATTTTGAAGTATAATCGCAAAAAACCCTTCAATATTCAAACTCAAATTCCCTCTCTGTTGGACCGAGAGAGCCCCGATGGTCAGATTCAGCCTTCCAAGTGATGCCGATTATGATCTTTTAGAATCATTATGGACCCAATAATTTGGGTTGACATCGCCCATATATTATTTCTTCCTGGAACTTGTTTAATTTAAAGAAAAATTTGCGAAAAAATTTTGAGTGAATTAGATATTGCTAATCTAGATTCCACTTGAATATTGTTTCTTAGTTGTCATTCTGACATAAGTTATTTTATCGCAACATTTAAATGTACGCTCGTCCTTTTAGTTTAATAAAGCCTAGTTGAGGGTCAATTTGTCAATTCTATCACAATTTATTAAACTAAAACCAAATTCAGCAAAAGATGGAGAACTTCTGGCTCCTGAAAAATTTGATACCGATACCGACTCGCCGACTGCTGCAATCGAATGGGAATACTGGTACAAAAGATTCCTCAGTTTCGCATTCGAGAGATCAAATTCTGAATAGTTGAAGCTCCTGTTCAACTATATATCGTCAAGAATTTATCAACATGCAAGCGAATCTCACTCGTACCACGAAGCCGTCTCTATTCTAAAAACTTTATATGTGAAACCTATTAATGAAGTTTATAGTCGTCATAAACTTGCCACACGATATCAGCAACCAGACGAGACAATAGACCAATATCTACAAGCTCTGAAGATTTTTGGTGAAAACTGCATGTTCAAAGATGTTACATCTGAAAAGCATCGAGATGATTTTGTGAGAGATGCCCTCATACGTGGATTATCAACTTCGCACATTAGATGTTCTACTTTAAATTTGAGTGATGCTTACGAATCGGCTAGATCTTTAGAATTGGCTCAGCAGTAGGCACTATATTATAATCAAACTCTCACTGTGAACATCAACCTCTACTAGACCTCGTTACTCAAATGAAAAAATAAGATTTGCAAAAGAGACATGTGTCTATTGCGGTTATGATCTACATGTTAGAAATATATATCCTGAAAACAATGCAATATGTAATCTTTGCAATTAGAAGGGACATTAAGCAAAAGTTTGCAGATCCCGGAAACCTCATTATAATTCAACACAGTCTGCCTCAGTTAATATAGTCGCTACTAATTATAACACATCTGCCTTATCAAGTCTGTCAAAAGCTTTAACTCCAGTACAAGTGAATGGATTTGAGCTCTAATTGATACTGGAAGTTCCAGCAGTTTCATTAGCGATCGCTGAGTAGGAAAATCGGACCTAACTAAATTTCCATCAAGAGAGCAAGTTTCAATGGCATCCATGTCGCTTCGTTCGACTACTGCTGGCCAGTGTTTTGTAAATCTGACTATTTGTGATCACCAATATACCCAAGTTCTTCCAAACCTTTGTTCGGATGTAATTTTGGTCGCGATATTATAAAGTATCATGAAAGTGTTGAAGTAGTATTTGGAGGATCTAGAAATTCATTGAATATTTGCCGAGATATCTGCAGCTTAGCTCTAGCTAACGAAAGTCCAGTTGCTCTTTTTGGAAATATTTCTCCCGGATGTAAGCCAATTGCTATAAAATCCCGAAGACAAACAAATCGTGACGCGAAATGTATAGAAGCGGAGATTGAACGACTACATCTGAAGGTATTATTGAAACAAGTAATTCACCTTGGAGGGCCCAAGTACTGATAACTTCTTCGACAAATCTTAGAAAACGAATGGTCATTGATTACTCGAGAACAATCAATAGATTCACACAATTAGATGCTTATCCGCTACCACGTATAGAAGACATAATAGAGGAGCGAATTATAAAGTTTTCAGTACAAAAATATTTTGAAAAGTGCTTACCACCAGTTTCCTATTAAAGGAGAGGACAAACTCTATACCGCATTCGAATCATGTGGTAAACTGTATCAATTCAGAAGAATTCCATTTGGTGTGACTAACGGTGTAGCAGCTTTTCAAAGAGGAATTGATAGTATAATACAAAGTGAGGGACTCGTGGATAGTTACTCCTATTAAAATGATGTAACTATATGTGGGAGAGATCAAAAGAAGGAGCATGATAAATATTCAAAGCGTTTCATGGAAGCTGCCACTAAGTACAATTTAAATCTAAATAATGAAAAAAGTTTTTTCTCACTGCGATCAATCAACTTGTTAGGATATTCCATTTCAAATAAAACTATAAGACCAGATCCAGAGAGGCTTGGGCCTTTACGAAAGCTACCTCTTCCAGGTAATGCAGCGTCTCTCAAAAGAGATGTAGGTATGTTCGCACATTTTTCAACTAGTATTCCAAGTTTTTTTTAGAAGATAGCGATACTCTCACGCACCTTTCCTCTCTCAGTAGAAGCACATGAAACTTTTCATGCACTAAAGCAAAACATAGAGAATGCTGCACTTGCTCCTATCAATGAAAATGCCATATTCACGGTCGAAACAGGTGCATCTGATAATGCTATAGGTGCAACACTATCTCAATTAGATAGGCCTGTGGCATTTTTTTCAAGAACGCTATCTGGATCTGAATGTCGACACTCATCTGTAGAGAAGGAAGCATATGCTATAGTTGAAGCAGCACGAAAATGGCGCCATTATTTTATGGGCCGCCACTTTCGTCTCATCATTGATTAGAGATATGTCGCATTTATCTTTGACGGCAAAAGCTCTAGTAAGATTAAAAACGAGAGAATTTTGCGATGGAAGTTAGAATTATCATGTTACAGCTACGATATTACCCACAGACCTGGAAAGCAAAATGAAGCAACTGATGCTTTCTCAAGAATTTGCTCAACAACGATATCAGGACACAACTTCATGATTCTCTATGTTATCCCGGAATCACCCGTAGTAAAAATTTACCATTTTCCGTTGAAGATATAAAGCAAGTAATTTTACACTACTCAGTATGCTCTGAACTGAAACCTAGATTCTTCAAACATATTGACACACTCATAAAGGCCTCATCTGCATTCCCACGCCTGAATATAGATTTCAAAGGACCTTTTCCCTCCTCTTCCAATAATCGGTACCTACTAACGTAGTTGATGAATATTCACGGTATCCTTTTGCTATATCATGTCCAGATATGACATCACAAACAGTTATTTCCTCTTTGAAGAATATATTTTCGTTGTTCGGAACTCCAGCTTACATTCACTCGGATAGGGTAACTTCATTCATGTCCCACGAACTCAAAACTTTTCTTAATTCGAATGGTATAGCAACCAGTAGAACAACACCGTACAATCATCAAGGAAACGGACAGGTTGAAAGATATAATGGCATAATATGGAAGACTATAAAGCATGCACTCAAGTCAAAAGGAAAAACAAATAAAGAATTGGGAAACTGTAGTCTCTGATGCTCTCCACTCAGTCAGACCCTTATTATGTTCTGCAACAAATGAGACTCTCCATGAAAGAATGTTCCGCAATCCTAGACGATCTAGTAATGGTCAGTCGGCATCTTCCTGGTTACTTGAACCTGACCCTGTTTATGAAAGATGTCCAGATAGAAATTCAAAATTCGATCCGTTTATGAAGAAGTAACGCTCTTAAAAGGAAATGCTGAATACGCTCACATAAAACATCCCGACGGACGAAAATCTACTGTTTCAACTCGGTATCTCGCTCCAATACGAAAAGACACAGAGGGGACTCTCCCAGATTCAACTATGACAGATGCAGAATTGTCTGAACCCAAGATAAGATTACAAGTCAAGAAAATGATGGATTAATTTTAGATGGTACTATGAGTGAATCCGTTGAGGGCAATATGACCAATTTAATTAATCAAACTACTGATCCAAGAAATTCTCCATTCAACCGACGAAGTTCTAGACCTCGAAGAACTCCTGCTTATCTTGAAGATTATGAACACCATTAGTTTAAGGGTGGGGTGAATGTGGTGAATTAGATATTGTTAATCTAGATTCTACTTGAATATTGTTTTTTAGTTACCATTCTGACAAGTTATTTTATCGCAACATTTAAATGTACGCTCGTTCTTTTAGTTTAATAGTCTTGTTGAAGGTCAATTTGTCAATTGTAGCACAAGCAGAAATGAGATTCAAACAGTCACAAATCTTTAAATTGCGTTGTAAACATTCATATTCAATAAAATCTTGAAAACGATACATCTGTATCGGTGCAAATGTTTTTTGTTATAAATAATTTTTCCTACAGCCTTAACTGTCAAGCTGGCAACTAACTTCAAGGCAGGACAGGTAGTTCATAATAATGAGTGAAAAATTTGAGAAGAGGTCGAACTTTCTTGCACACCTTTAGAAAAGGAATCAAGGATCTGACTTATATTTTCCATTGTCCTTGTATATTCCTGTATTGATGCTGATAAGAATCGAAGACCTACGTGTTTATGAAAAATTAAAGGTTGAAACCAATGTCTTATTTTTAATGAATAATAAAATAAAACAAGTTACTATGTTTTAACTATCACTAATTTATTGATGTAAAGTATGACAAAATTTCACATTGGTTGGACCGGTTTCCGACATACGTCCATTATCAACAACAAGCTAATGAAAACTGAATACTCATGTACAATACAGGAATTACCTTCAATAAAATGCTATTAGAGATCACAGTAACTTGAATAATGGTGATTGGTAGGTAATTAAGTCTACCTGGTCGTTAAGGGCTTAACCCTTTCTACCTAGATGCCTTGAAAATTTCCATGGATTTAAAGAAATTGAGAAAATCAGAATTTAACACCATTATGATAATTGCAGAGAACAACGGCTTCGATATAAAAGCAATAGAGAGTTTAATCAATCGAAAAATACGCAACAACACATTCAACATGAAATATCCCCAATCCGAGAGAGAAAAGCCCGAAAAATTTATGTCTCTAACATATTCTGGGAAGACGTCAGAACAGGTTGCTAGAGTTTTGTCAGATAGTAAAAAAGTTCATATTGCATTCAAACCAGTTAGCAAATTGTCAGGCCTGCTTTTCAACACAAAAGATAAAACCGATAAATTCGAAAAATCAGGAGTATACCAATCAACATGTTTTGAGTGCAATTCCTTTTATATAGGTCAAACAGGACGCTCTTTCAAGGCTAGATACAAAGAACATTTCCGGTCATTCCTACATCAGAAATATGATTCAGCTTCAGCTGCACATTGTCTGGATGAATGTCATCATTTTCCAGAACTTCAACAGCTAAAAATTCTTCATTCCTGAGATAAATCTTATAAACTCAATTTCTTTAAATCCATGGAAATTTTCAAGGCATCTAGGGTAGAAAGGGTTAAGCCCCTTAACGACCAGGTAGACTTAATTACCTACCAATCACCATTATTCAAGTTACTGTGATCTCTACTAGCATTTTATTGAAGGTAATTCCTGTATTGTACATGAGTATTCAGTTTTCATTAGCTTGTTGTTGATAATGGACGTATGTCGGAAACCGGTCCAACCAATGTAAAATTTTGTCATACTTTACATCAATAAATAAGTGATAGTTAAAACATAGTAACTTGTTTTATTTTATTATTCATTATGCATATCAACTATCACGTAGTTCAGGCTTCATCGATCAATTATTCCAATATCTTATTTCATTACTATCGTGCTAACTTGTACCACCTTTCACTATAAAAACAGTATACAAATCATTATAAGCACTTTCAAATCCTCTTTTAATTTGTGAGCTATTGATATTTCTCTTCAGTATAACTAAAAGGAGATTTGTTTAGAAACGGAAAAAAATTTATAGATATGGAACTAATAACTGAGCCTTGTGGCATTTCATTTTCTTGCAGATGCTCCCTGGATAGATGTCCATTTACTTTTACCCTAAAAGATCCATTGCTGAGAAATTTTCGAATATATGCAAGACAATTCCTCTGAATCTTGTGCTCTCCCAGCTGTTTAAGAAAGCAGTATTTCCACGTAGTGTTTAATGCTCTTTTTATATCAAAAAATAAGGCGACACATTTCTGTTTTGTAGCCAGATCATCTTGCACTTCACATTCCAAGTCAACAATATTATCTATTGCAGAACGACGAGGTCTGAAGCCATTTTGTTCGGGAATTATAAGATTCTTATTTTCTAGGGTCCAGGTTTTTTATGTTGAATCTTATTTATTTTTAAGGAATGAAGTTTGATCTTCTCAATATCTAATTTTGAATGTACCACCAGTGTGACCTCTGTGGCAACTATTGAAGTCTGGACAAGTTTATTTATAAACTCCTGATTTTATTAATTCTCTATAGGATTCTCAGCATTTAAAAAGAGTGTAAACAAATGTATTTTGAGGTCTGAATGTGATTTTTAACATTTGGCAGTGTTATTCGCGACATTGTCACTTATCTGTCCAATATATGTTAAAGAGATGAATTTCTCGAATTTGAAGGTACTTATAATTGGATGTAATTGGCTAATAGCTATATATAATTGTTTTCGTTTCAAGATTTTGTCAATTTAGACACGATGCAAACCGTTGTTGTGAGCTATAGTTGTATTTCTAGCCGATAACAAACAGCTCATAAGAAAAGAGTGAGTTTAATTCGGTGTTTAGAAATCAGAAATAATTTCCACAATATCCTTACATTTTTACCATGTTTATTTCTATATTTTTCAGACGGAAGAAGATGCAACATTAGTCAAGTACAAGTACATAGTAGGAGCATCTTTTACTCATTTAGGAACCGTCGCTTGGTTCAACAATGAACCATATCATTCTCTTCCACTTTCTGTTCAACTAGTATTGAATTCGTTTACAAAAAAAGAAGGAGTCGAAATGAATTTCGTCAATTATCCTCTACCGAGGAAGAAAAGTTCTTTGGTGAGTACTATAATATACACTGTGCACAAAATATTACGTATATTAGGAATAATGATTATTAGTTGCATTAGAGAAGACATTATATTTGTTATAGATACTGTTTTATGTGTCTTTTATTATACATACATTTTTTCTGAGGTTTTACACGTTGACTTTTTCATATAAAGTCAAGTATTTTTACGGATTGAGATGCTAAAACTACTTGGAATTTAATCAAGAATTGGACGTGCAAAATTATATAAGAAATAACTTATTGTCCGAATTTTTAGCTCTCTAGGTCTTTTATCGTAAAACCTGGTTTGTTGGGTCAGGAAAACTTAACAAAAAAAGATTTAACCTTTCAAACGACTTTAGAAGTTATGTGCGAGCGTTTGGCTTCTTCAACAGAGCTTTTTTCTCTATTTTTTCGATTCTTTCTAATAGACAATCATTTTCGGACCGAAACCTACTCAAAACTTTCAATTTCCCCCTTTTGAAGTACATGGCCTCAAAAAATTAGAGCCAACTGAATGTTATCAGTTGGTTATTTTGTATATCATTGAATTCTAATTCGCTACTTCACACCTTAACATGCTGAAAATTCGGAAAAATCGTTTTTCAACTAATTTTTCGCATTTAGTCATAGTATAACATCAAAATTCAATAAGTAAGGGAATACTTTAACATTTATTTTTTCGTATACCGTCGAGTATCAATGTTGAACTCACCGTTTCAGACCTAAACATTAGTAACCACCCGAAAATTTTTTTTTTCGAAGCATAAACTCAAAACCCAGTTACTTGGTGAATACTCTGACATTTATGCTTCCTTGCATCCCCATTAATACTTGACTCACTTTCTTGGACCTAATAGTGGTTAGAAAAAATCATTTTTTTTAAAGCCCTTTCCTCACACACACACACACACACACACACACACACACACACACACACACACACACACACACACACACACACACACACGTTGAATTTTTTTGAAGCTTTCCGTATATACAGTTGTCCATTTGGAGCATTTTGAAAACGCAAGACTCGAAAATCAAACTGCTTGACTTGAAGTCAAGTCAGGCTTTCATTTTCAGATTAATCAGGTTTTCTTTTGACAAACGTTTGAAAATTCAAGTTTCTTGAATCCCAAAACTTGAAAGTGAATTAGAACACAATTACGTAATTTCTAGGCGTTACTCTCGCAGAAAACGAAATCAAATCTGTTTTGCCGCCCAGCATAATGCCACCCCAAACATCACACTGCGCACTTGGTATTTCGGAATTTATCTTGCTGCTCGGAGTCTTGATTTTCTTCCACGACCCCTTTAAACCCGAATCCAGCGGTCATCTGATCGAACACCAATTCTGGTCTCATCCGAAAAAACATTATTTCGCCAATTCTCAATATTCCAACTTTGGTGATCGATTCACCAATTAAGTCTGTTAATTTTTTGTTGTCTGGTTAGCTCTAGAACTCTTAAGGCCCTTCTGCTGCATACATCCCTTGAACGAAGTCTATAACGTATGGTTTTGACTGATTCACTGATGCATGTTGCTTCCAGAAATTGTCTTTGGAGTATGGGGTGCGACGCATAGCGTCTCTTTTTGCAATTTGGCACAAAAAGTGGTCTTGTTCTTCATAAGTGATCTTCCTACGACTGATTTCAGGCGTATTTTCAGAGATTATAGTACCACGTATCGGGCGTAGGTTTTTAAAATCACCCCCTGTGATATTCCCATCGTGGCCGCTAGATCCCTTTGTATCACCCCTTCTTCAACAAGTGCAATTATTCGACCCCTCTGCACATCTGACAATCCAACGTAAGGCATTTTCAATTATGATTATAGGCTTTATTAAATTTTGAAATTTACAGTTTCAAATCTCAGTGACGACTGAGGTCAATACCCCAAATATGTGGTGATAATTCAATATTTCTTATCATAGTATCCAGTATTTTTACAACAGAAAACTTCATTCTCACAAGTTGTCAAAGATCCATGGTTAAAAACAGTCAATAATGTGAAATACCGAGTGAATCCATATAAATTTGGTTGTATGTTTATACTAAACTTCTTTCAAGAAGTAGTAACCTCCAAACGCATTTTTCCAAAATTTTTGCCCAATCTGTCTATAGCCTTTTATAGGAAACTAGTTTTGGTATTGAAAAAAAATGAAAAAAGAACAATTTTGTATTTCGATGAATCGTTTATTTTTGCGTGGAAAAACTCTTAAAGAAGCGAAGGGAATGCTCGATGAATATTATCCGGGAACTGCTTCGTCGTATACAACTGTAAAATATTGGTTCGTAGAGTTCAAAAGAGGTCGAACAAGCACAAAAGATGAACATTCCGGTATAGCGCCAAAAACAGTGACCACGCCAGAAATGATTGAAAAATCCATGATATTGTGTTGGATGATCCAATAGTAAAAGTGGGTGAAATAGCAGAGGCTGTATGTATCTCAATTGGGTCGGTGGTTTCGATTTTGCAACTGGGTATGAAAAAGCTGACGGCTAGATGGTGCCGCGTTTAGAAACCAACAATCAAAAACGTGTTCGCACTTCTCAGCATTGTTTGAGCATGTTAAAGAAAAATTCGACCTTTTCGCGCCGAATTGTGGCCATCGATGAAACATGAATCCACCATTACACGCCAGAATCGAAAGAATCAACAAAGGAGTGGGTTGGCCGCGGCGGAAGTGCTCCAAATTGACCGAAGACGCAACAATCAGCAGAAAAGGTGATAGCATCAGTTTTTTAGGATTCAAGAGGCATATTATTCAGTACCTATCTTGAAAAGGAAAAATTAGTCAATAGTGACTATTACTGCGAACTTTTGGCGCGTTTGAAGGACAATGCACCAGATCACAAATCCATCAAAATAATGGCCAAATTGCACGAATTACGCTACGAATTGCTTCCTCATCCCCCGTATTCGCCAGAGTTGGCCCTCAGCGACTATTATCTCTTTCCGAATTTGAAGGGATGGCTCCAGGGAAAAAGATTTGCAGATATAATGAAGAATTTTATTCAAGGAACAATATTCAACCTTCCGTAGTTTGTTAAATATCCCTTCTTAAAGGAGCTGGTTTCAGGAGCGTAGTCCTTCGACATAACGTATTCTTGCAGACACTGTGTGTCAGGCACGGTGGTGTGGGTAGCTTCTGTGTCGGTCCGTTAGAGGGCGCAATAACATACGCATGTTTCGTTGCGCTCTAACGGATTGAGATGAAGTAGAGGCGGTATGACTTGGTTGTTTTGAATAGGTGTGCAGTGCTGACGAAGTCCAATAAGACCAAAACTACAGTCCATTGCTCCTATTCGTGACAACTGGCCGTACCGTACCACTTCTCGGTGGCATCGGTTGACGGTGAATCGGAAAACCAGCTCCTCAAAGATGGATATTTAACATTCTACGGAAGTTGAATATTGTTCCTTGAATGAAATTATTCATTATGTCTACACATACAGCGATAATTTGGCGGGTTATGACCAATGAAGAAGTTGAAGCCGAAACTCAGGAGTATTTTAAAGGCCATGATAAATCGTACTATTCAAAAGGCATTTCAATGTTTGAAGACCGTTAAAATGAGTGTATTGAGCTAAAATGAGAATATGTTGAATAATAAATTCAAATTTTGGCTTACATCTTGTGTTTTCTCTGAGATGCCGGCAGCATCTTGAACAGCCTTGCATAGCATCCTAAAAACAACATGTGACATCAATATTTTGTTGAGTACCGTCATTCTGTACATTTCTGAAGTGACTTCTGGTTGATTTCTTCCCTTTTTCCTCGAAATTAAGCGAATTCCCTCTCGGAGCTTTTTGTATCTACTTGTTGCGCTACGAAACGAATTGACTAGATCGAACGTATTATGTTTTGAAATCTCAGTGTGTAGCAACTTATTAGAAAATTCTGTATGACTAGTCGTACTACCTACTTCTGTACCTGTACGGTTACGACAACAGGATATTAGCAAGCGGACTTTATGCTCTTACAAGTATCCAGCTTCAAGCAGCTTGAAAAACGTTGTCATGCTTTTTAGTTGCAAAATCAAGTCAAGTCAAACCTTCGATCTTTCGAAAGTTTGATTCTTATGTCAACTCAAGCTTTTGAAAAATTGTCAAGCTGCTTGACTTGATAAAACCTTGAAGGTGCGCTCGCGGTGAGTATTCAAATTCACCCGCTTTCTCAGAGACGAAGGAGGTCATGGCGATTTTATTTCCGGAATACTTAGTTCCAAAACTACACTCGGAGGCAAAATTAGCGGAACACTCGAAAATTTATCCAAATTCGAAGTCCGATATTGTTCCTAATTCTCAACCGATTTAGATGATTTTTTCGGCAAGTTATAGATCAACTCTTCTGCCTTGTAGAAATTATAAGAGGAAACAAAAAAATTTGAAAAAAATTTCATACGGGCGCAAAACTAAATGTGTTTTTTTTGTCAAAAATTCGTAACACCCTGTGGAATTTCGTGGTCCGAGTTGAAACGTACAATATCATGGTCTGTCAAGACACATCTTCCTACAGTAACGCCCTTCTTGTTTTATGCAGTTATCTCTATTTTTACAAGAGATATCCAATTCGAAGCGACACAAAGTCACAAATTTCAAGAATTTATTTTTAATCTTGCGTAGGTGCATAACATCGGAGGTTAGCCAAAAAATAAAATCAAAATTAGAGAAGCGGAAATCTAACGAAATGAAAATTTTTGAAATTCACTGGCCAATTTCACGCTCCGGGAGAACTCGAAGTACACTGGAAAAATCGTTGATTTTGCACATTCATTTTTGATTTTTTTTGTGTGACACTCTATAATAATTATCATTCCTGTCCAAAATTGAGAGCAGGTGTGTATCCTGGCGATACACTCGTGAAATGAAATGAACATGTTGAGAAAAATGTTCATGAAGACCCACAAAAAAAACATTTGATTTTAGTAGCGAGTATGACCCCCCCGAGCTCTTATTACAGCGCGCATACGATTTCGCATTCTCCTAATGATGTTGTCTAACATCTGTTGAGGTATGTTGTCCCACTCTTCCACCAAAGCCAATGTCAGCTCTTCAACGTTGCCTGGATTCCGTTGTCGAACCCTTCTTCCAAGAATATCCCAAACGTGTTCGATCGGGTTTAAATCCGGTGACCGCGACGGCCAGTCCATTCGTGTGATCCCAACTTCATTGAGATATTCTATCACTATCCGCGCAGTATGGGGGCGCGCGCTATCGTGCATAAAAAGGAAATTTTCCCCTATGTAAGGAGCAAAAGGCACAACATGGGGCTCCAAGACTTCTGTTATATACCGATGGGCATTAAGTGATCCATTGCCAATAATCTCCAGTTCTGTTCGTACTCCCAAGCATATGCCACCCCATATCATAACTGACCCTCCACCGTATTGCTCAGTTCCTGCGAAGTTCGCTTGATTGTACCGTTCCCTCGATGCCCCATATTCTATCTCTACCATCCACGAAATTCACACAATATCGGCTCTCATCACTAAATAAAACTCGTCTCTACTGATTGATTGTCCATTCTACATGCTCCCTAGCAAACGCCAATCTTGCTACCCGATGGGCTCTATCGAGTCTTGGTGCTCTTGCTTGCGCGTATGATCTCAGACCAACTTCATTTAATCGTCTTCTGACTGTCCTCACACTGACGTTAATGTTATCCACTGCTTGTAAAAGGTTACGTGCCTGAACAGCAGTAAGACGACGATTTCTTATGGTTTGATTGACGATGAAACGGTCATGTATAGCGCGGGTTGACCGATTTCTTCCTTGTCCTCGCCTCCTCACGTACAATTCAGGTTCCCTGTAACGTCGGTAGATTCGATGGATAACCGACGTCGAGACACCCAACATGGTACCGACTGAGCGGTAGGTGCGCCCTTCCTCGATCAATGTAACTGCCTTGCTACTGAGGTTGGTGGTAAATCTCTCATTCTGAATAAAAAATACCGTTTCGAATCGTAAACAGTAAAAGAATCACAAAACATCGCAACCGATCGAATTTGTATCAAATCAAAGAATGGAAAACTCTCATTCTTTAAACAAGTACAAATGTGGTCATATACAAAGAAACGTGTGTTGTATTTCATATTTGATAAAAAAAGGTGTGCACATGTGTAAATGAAAAGTTTTATCAATGGTCCCAGAATTCGGTTGTGTATTTTAATACCTACCGACTGTTATCTCCTATGAATTCCTAATTTTCACTAAATTAACCAAATTGTCATCAATAACTAATGCAATTCGAACATAAAAATCGCAAACAACAATTTCGACACGCCTGAGTGATATTAAGAAAATTCCAAATTGATAGACGAATTTTAATGACAATTTCTTGATTCAATGGAATTTCTCCAAAATGGTGATTTTCCACTTGAAATTGAATATATTTTGCAAAAATAGAGATAAACGCATGAAACAAGAAGGGCGTTACTGTTGGAAGATGTGTCTTGACATACCATGATATTGTACGTTTCAACTCGGACCACGAAATTCCACAGGGTGTTACGAATTTTTGACAAAAGAAACGCTTTTAGTTTTGCCCCCGTATAAAATTTTTTTCAATTTTTTTTTGTTTTCTCTTATAATTTCTACAAAGCAGAAAAGTTGATCTATAACTTGCCGAATTAATCATCTAAATCGGTTGAGAATTAGGAAAAATATCGAACTTCGAATTTGGTTAAATTTTCGAGTGTTCCGCTAATTTTGCCTCCGAGTGTAGTAGCGTAGTATTGTAGAAACAACATCCTTTCATCTCTTATAGTAACAGAGACACTATTTGAACGTATTGTACCTCTACAGTCTATCGACTTATTCATTCTATAAATTTTTCAGGAACAAGAGGTTTATACACTTGCCAAATCTGTCAACATAGAAATGAGTTTATCAGTAGCTGCTGCTTACATTGGAAATTTCTACATTCTCTTCAATATAAAAGAAAGAGTATCCCAAGCCAAACATCTACAGTTCGTCTCTGGCATCAACGTGCTCATATTCAGCTTTATATCGTTCATTATAGATTTTATATCTTACATGATACCTGTTGTTGCAGTAGTTGCAACATTCGCCATTTTTCGGCCGGATGGAATGTCGACTTTCTCTGATTTAAGTAAGTACGAAATATCAATTTCGGAGCGTGTAATTAATATTTTACATTTTAGGTTTACTGATGTTAATATTTGTCAATTTTGGGGTAGCCGTGTTGCCTTTCATGTATGTCTGTTCATATTTTTTCACTGTTCCTTCAACTGGATATTCGAGGATGTTTTTCATCAGCTTCGCAGCAGGTAAGTTCAGAAAATAGCGTCAAATAAGCAAAAATGAGAAGGTCACGACTTAAATGGGCTGTATTCAATTGAGTTCGTTTGTAATTAAGTGAAATGACTTCAGAAACGGCCTCAGTATGATGAATTAGACTATCGCAAATCTGAGAAATAATTTTTCAGGTTTTCCTGCAACTTCTATCATGGGCATTATGAACAAGCTAAAATGGGATTTTGTGACTCCTACAACCTGGGCCCTGAGAATTATACCACATTACGATTTTGCTGAAGGATCGATAAATATTGTGAAAGGTAATGGTGTAGATAATCTGAAACTTTTCATAATCTATTATTTCAAAAAACATGAAACATTACAATTTCTCAGAGTATATGCAAGCTCACTTATACTGGATGTCTATTCAATGCGTTTTTGTTCCTAGCTGCCGCACAAAAACGTTGAAATCTATCCACTACTGGGTTTCCATTCAGTGCGATTCATAGTTCTGTTCCTTTTGTATATAATGAAGCATTTTATATAAAACCCTAGTCTTTCGTAGGGACTGCAGTCTTTTAAAATCAGATGGATAATCTAATGGCATTAAAGGAATTTAAGATATAAATACAGTTCCACCTTGAACACATCCAGTGAGTATAGTAGCCTTGACAATGTTGCGACGGAGAACTTTTAACTGATGTCTGGTGCCATTGCACAAATTCGGAGGCTTTTTAATAACATAACTGTTGCTCTAATTTCTCAAAGAAAGATTATGCGCTGAAAGACCTTCCGGGCTAAAAGCATTGAGAAACTCCACGGAATAGTCTATTGCAGGGGTGCCCAAAATTGAATTACTGGCGATTTACCTCAATATATTTAGGCTACTTAGGATTGACTTTGAGAGGCTTCAAGTATATACGATGCAGGGTTGTAGTACATACACGATACACCTTACCTACCTACCTAGGTATGGTGTACCGTAGCAACAATAGATATTAGCTTTCCGCACAATAAACATTATTTTAGTCAGGGTTTGGGTTAGGTTTAGTTAGGTTCTCCTCTATAATATCAATGAAAAAACTCATAGTTATTCAAAATTGCGAGTTTATTGGTTGATACAAAACAAAAGAGTTACATATGTTGTTAAACTTAACTAAAGAGTGACTTTGGATATTGAAGCATGGCACTGCATGTCTTCAGCATACTTTTCATAAGATGGTACGTAACCACTCAGTGCTAATCGCAAGCATAATGACATATGATCGTCAGTTAGTCAATTGCGATATTTTGACTTTTGATTCAGAAAATGCAGACTCGCACAAGTAAGTTGACCTAAACATTGCTGTCAGTTGAAGGGCGATTTGCCTTAGACTCGGATATTTATTTTCAGATATAAAACACCACCAAAAGTTGTATCAGATGCTGTAAATGACGCGATCGTAGCAGCTCTTGATTGTTTGGCTGGTCTTGTGAACATGGTTCGTTCTTTTTTCAAACAAGATATCAAATCACGTACTTTTCGTTGTCTTCATTCACTCTGTGGCGGAAAATCAAGCCATTTTTCATCATCACCTCTTTCGTCTAGAAAGGTGTGATTTCCGGCAATAATTCTTGAATCCTTCTAGGAATTTTCCGGACTCAACCACCTGACGTCCGTGTGAAGAACTGAATCACTATGAGTTCAGCTGACTCCATATCTTCCAACTGCAACTTAAAGAGCCGCCGTTGCAAGCTACGTGCTCGGATTGAATTCACAATTTGTAATGCAATGCCCATAATTTCCTGCGTGTTTAAAACTTTTGAACACAAAATTTTTTGATGTATAATGCAATGGAATGAAAATAATCAAGGGAAATCTTCATTAGCTCGACACAATGCCACAAAACCGTTTTTGTTTCCAGTCATTGCTGGTGCTCCATCAGTTGTAATGCACACTAATTTATATATTGGTAGCTTGTAATTTTTTACAAAATTGAAGACAACGTCATATATATCTCCACTACGAGTCTTTCCCTTCAGAGGAATGGTTGTCAAAAATTCTTCCTAAGCCAACATGTCATTGAATACCATCCGAATAAAAATACACAGCTGGGCAGTGTCTGTCACATCGGTGGATTTGTCGAACTGCTAAAGAAAAGTATGTACAAACAAGATATCAAATCACGTAATCTTCGTTTTCTTAATTCCTTCTGTGGCGGAAAATCGTTTCCATAGTTTTTATGAACCGTTTTATAAGTTACCACGCTTTATAAGTATTGCAACTGACGCACGAAAAATAAGACAAATGCACTTATCCTTCACCATACAAAAGAAAAATTCTTCCTCCCAATACGTTTTAGATTTTTTGTACTATTTAATAATAAACTTTGTATCGACGTAGTATTGCCTTCAAGTTACAATTCAGAATGACTCCAATTCCCAAAGGTGCAACATTTATATCGGCGTGAACGAAAGTCTCGAATGTTTCCGTCAAAAGCGCCGCCCGAAATTTCTAGAAAAGCGGCAAGAATAAAAAGCGCGGCTTTTCTTTGACAAGTACCGCTCGTTCCTTTGATAAAGCAGCCTCTTGCCGCTAGCAGTGTTATTTTATTACGTAATAAATTTTCTTAGTTTAGTTACCTACTTATTAAAAATATTTTTCTTCTCGAAATCTACTCAAAATGTACTCTCTATCGACCGTTTGAGCGCCCCTATCTATAGTATCTTAACCTTCAAATGAAGTATACGTTGGACAATTCCCCAGAAGTCTCGTTGTTCGTTTCATTCAACAAACAACATGTTCTGTTCTTCAAATCAGAATGTAGTTTTATGTTTATTTAATTTCACTTTTTGTTGTGTTCGCTGAAGAAATATGCTATATGCTAAATGACAACGAAATGTAGGAAGCAGGACGATTTGTCCAATTTCTATTTCATACAAAATTTGCTCCTACATGCCCTTACACGTAATAAATCTGGAGATCATCGAGGGTTAACGTTATAGATAGCTCCAATATCACTCCTGAATGGTTACGGGCATGCAGGAGCAAATTTTGTATGAAATGGAAATCGGACTAATCCACGCTTCATTGATTTCATTGTCGTTTAGTATATTATAGCATATTTTTTTAGGCAATTGAACACAACAATAGTGAATTATATAAACGAACAAGTCCTTTATTTTAATTTGAGGGAACAGAAAAAGTTGTTCTTGAAATGAAACGAACAACGAGACTTCTGGGGAATTCTCCAACGTATATTTCATTTCGAAGCTAGTTACTGGTCGATCGCGATCGACCGTTTGAGCATCCCTGGTCTATTGCATCATCAGTTTGTAGTACTAAATCCACATTGACTTTTACTTCAACTTATTCAAATGACTTAAATAAAATGTCATTTACTGTGCTTACGCTTTTATTTTTGGGAGTCAAAAAAGCACGCTTACATATTCATTCAATAGAATTTGTCATGAGATTGGAGACATGAGGGTTAGGTGTCTTCGTGAACCATCACTATTGTCATACATTTCGGAATAGTGATTATACCATCAATTCTAGTGCAATGAACGTTTCCTATTTCAAGCAATATTTCAGAAAACTGTACAACAGACAGTTCGGCTGTCACGTGGTTTCCTGTTTTTTGAAGCGAGCTTCTGTATGTAACTTCACTAGTTTTACACTTTAAACAAGACTTCATCTCATCCGCCCGTGTACCCCTGTATACTACGGGTGAAGTCTACCGAAAGTTTTCAGCTAAGAGAACTGTAATGCCTTCCATCAGGCTACTATTGGCTTTTATATCTTTCAAAGTGCTATGAAAATCTTCGACATCACCTTTATGGGCCATCGTGCATTCATCCCACACTGTTATCTTATTACCTTTAAAAATTTGCGCTGTGTTTCTCTTTCTAGAGATATTGCATATAGGTGCTTCAGTATGATTAAGATTGAGAGGGAGCCTAAATGCTAATAGCAGATATGATTTATGTTTTATTTTTAAAATCTCCAAATGAAGTCTCACCCGCTTCAATAAATGCTTCCTTCACAACCGATCAATCTTCGAATGGTTTCTTGTGTTTCCCCAATATATGGGATATTTTAAATGATGCGATCGTAGCAGCTTTTGATTGTTTGGCTGTTCTTGTGAACATGGTTTGTTCTTTTATCAAACAAGATATCAAATCACGTACTCTTCTAATTATACCATCAATTGTAGTGTAATGAACGTTTCCTACTTCAAGCAATATTTCATAAAACTGTACAACAGACAGTTCGGCTGTCAAATGGACTATCATGTTTTTTGAAGCGAGCTTCTGTATGTAACTTCACTCTCTCCACTTTAAACAAGACTTCATCTCATCCGCCCGTGTACCCTTGTATACTACGGGTGAAGTCTACCGAAATTTTTCAGCTAAGAAAACTGTAATGCTTCCATCAGGCTACTATTGGCTTTTATATCTTTCAAAGCTCTATAAAAATCTTCGAAATCACCTCTATGGGCCATCGTGCATTCATACCACACTATTATCTTATTATCTTTGAAAATTTGCGATGTGTTTCCCTTTCTGGAGATATTGCATATATGTGCTTCAGTATGATTAAGATGAAGAGGGAGCCTAAATGCTGAATGGAAGGTCCTACCCACCTCTAACAAACTGGTAAAAATGCCAGAAGAAGTGACAGCAAAAGTCATGCTCTTCAATTTTCAACACCTCTTTATGAGACACTACTTAGTCCAATAAATCAGTGTCGAAAGTAAGTTCTTTAACTTAGTGGCTACTTTGCAACAATTGATAATATCTCAACGGCTGTAGTGAGAGATATTTATTTTTTTTTATTTTTTTATTTATTACCAAAATAGAAAAAAGTAAAAACTACGAATATTTATGCTTTAACTAATGTAACTCAATAGGGAATAAATCACTAACTATTGAGCTAGTCGTACAATCCTTCCCGGACCAATACACCATTTCAGCAATCCTGTTTCAGGAGTTGGATTCGGGATTAAGTTTCCTATGGTTCATCAAAAATTCCTTCAGTTTTTTCATGAATTGTTTGAGATTTTTACTGTGTTTGATCTCTACTGGTACACTATTATAAGCTTGCGATCACTTTTTTATAGGATTGTTCAAACCAACCTGGGTCCTCACTGGACATAAGTGTAAAGATTTTGGCTGGACTTGGTATCATAACCATGTATTTGAGAATTTTTCAATATAGCCCTAAGAGTTCCCCTCCCAAAGACAGTACTGTCTTCCCAATAGCAATCAAACATTTATTGTAAATTTCATTCACAACCATACGAACTGGTTCGTCGAACTGTAAAGAAAAGTATGTACATTTCATGATATCATGTTTTAGTTTATCTGCCATGTCTTGACTCATGACTTCAATACGCCTTGTGACAGTCGGACGAGATAACTGAAGTTCTCTAATAGCAGATATGATTCATGTTTTATTTTTAAAATCTCCAAATAAAGTCTCACTCGCTTCAATAAATGCTTCCTTCACAACCGATCCATCTTCGAATGGTTTCTTGTGTTTCCCCAATATATGGGATATTTTAAATGATGCGATCGTAGCAGCTTTTGATTGTTTGGCTGTTCTTGAGAACATGGTTTGTTCTTTTTTCAAACAAGATATCAAATCACGTACTCTTCTAATTATACCATCAATTGTAGTGTAATGAACGTTTCTATTTCAAGCAATATTTCATAAAACTGTACAACAGACAGTTCGGCTGTCAAATGGACTATCTTGTTTTTTGAAGCGAGATTCTGTATGTAACTTCACAAGTTTTACACTTTAAACAAACTTCATCTCATCCGCCCGTGTACCCTTGTATACTACGGGTGAAGTCTACCGAAATTTTTCAGCTACGAAAACTGTAATGCTTCCATCAGGCTACAATTGGCTTTTATATCTTTCAAAGTTCTATAAAAATCTTCGGCATCACCTGTATGGGCCATCGTGCATTCATACCACACTATTATCTTATTATCTTTAACAATTCGCGATGTGTTTCCCTTTATGGAGATATTGCATATAGGTGCTTCAGTATGATTAAGATGAAGAGGGAGCCTAAATGGGATGTCCTACCCACCTCTAATAAACTGGTAAAAATGGCAGAAAAAGGTGACAGCAAAAGTCATTCCATGGTCTTTACGTATTTTGCCTAATACCAGATCTGGTACCCCCAGGAGCATCTAGAAGAAATATTGAAATTGCGCTTTTATCAACACTTTCGAGTATCTGATTGCAATCTCAGGATTGCTCTTCAATTTTCAACACCTTTTCATCCGACACTACTTGGACCAATAAATCAGTGTCGAAAGTAAGTTCTCTAACTTAGTGTCTATTTTGTTACAGAGGATAATTTCTCAATGGCTGTAGTAAAAGATATAGCCCTAAGAGTTGCCCTCCCAAACACAGTACTATCTTTCCAATAGCAATCAAACATTTATTGTAAAGTTCATCCACAACCAGACGAACATCGTCTTGACGCTTCGACTCTACTTGTCGTTTTATATCCTCCGATAGACTATCTTTGTATTTTTCCCGAAGAACCCTGGCTTCTAACAATCGACGAAATAACAACACTACGGAAAAAAGATCAAAAGATCACGTAGTCTGACCAGCGAATCATAAAGTGACATCACAACGTCCTCTAATAAACCTAGAGCCTTAAACGCTGAGTGATTTGTGGGATAAATACCACAATTAATAGATTTTAAATCTAAGAGGGATGTTGGCCCTTGAACTTCATGCAGAAGTAAGCGCAAATAATATCATTCTGCATTATTTATGTGAACAGTATTCCCCGCCCCTAAAGCTGGGTCCTTCTTTATTTCCGGCTATCCATCAACATCAATTCCTCGTTTTTTCCTCTTAAACCTTCTTCGACACATAGTAAGAAGGGATTTCAACAGAGTTTTCGCGAAATCATCTTTACAGTATTAATCAGAATGAGTTGAAAGAGTACTTTTGTGCGGGTTGGTAACCTTATCAGCTAATTGGTTGGGGCAGTTCAGATTAAAATATTCACTGTCCGTTTTCTGAATGGATAAACAGATGAACTGTTGTCAGAAACCTTTCGTGTGTGGGAAATGTTAGAATTCCTAAACAGCTTCAGAACTACTATTGTAAATTTACAAATATATTCTACGTTAATATGAGGTACGTGATAAAACTGGATGGTCAAGCATAAGCCTGACTCTGAAAAAAGGCATTCATAACTCTCTTCGCCCCTTTAGGAGGTGCAATTTTATATGTTTTCCTCATACAAGTTTAATACCCCTTTTCACTCCTTTAAAGATCGAAGTTTAGTAAATATTGAATAAGATTTTCATTAAATCGTGTCAAAGAGCAATATCTAGAATTTTCGAACAGATCTAACCACAAGTTCGAACTAAGGATTCTAAATTTCGCACGAACCTTCCTCCGAATTTTCTCCATCTCTATATTTCTCCGCCCGGTTCAATCTGCCGTCATCCCCTCGGTATATTCCCAAAAAAAGCCTTACGACTTCAATATTATATATAATGACGAGAAATTTATTCTATACGGGTTTGGGCGTTTATCTAGAAACAATATCATCAATCATCAAAAAGTCTTTATAACAACTTCCGTTTCAGATGAAGCCGAAAATAATGAATTTTTTCATATCTTCCATCATGGAAACAAAAAAAAATACTTTTCGTTTTTTTCGTTATGCTCTATGTTCTAGCTTTGAATAAAATGGCCATAAAGAAACATAACAAAATAACGAGGGAACCTTACTAAACGCTGTAGGTTGTTGAGGTCTTTCTACATAAATGTACTGAAGTTGTGGGTTGAAAGAAGGGCTATTTCGACAAGACCTTGAAAATGATCTCAACCTCGACCACATGGTTATTCGGAGACCATAATCAAATTTTTAATGGGACCCTACCTTAAAACCCCAGAAATAACAAGATCGGAAAGTTTCACAATAAGATATTCAGTTGACTTCAAGATCGTGTATCAAGCTCATTTCGATATCGAGTTGTTTTGGCGCATTTAGCGATTAGGATTTGACTTTGATCTTCAAATGACCTAGGGGTCAAGTCGAGGTCGTCTTCAAGGTCATTTCGAGATTGCCCTTCTATCCCCCTATAACTTCAGAACTAAGCATTTCTCTAGAAAGAATGATCCCAGCAAGCTATAGTGTTCAATGAGATTCCCTTATTTTATTCGTTTAAGGCTATTGTATGGCCGAAATATGATTAAAAAAAATGATAAAAATGAATAGTATTTATTTTTTTATTTCGCAATCAAAATCTGCGTTAAAAAATGGAAAAATGAGAAAATGCATTTCCGGTTTGAAACACAACTTCCAATCAAAGTTGAAACCTTTCGATGGCTCCTTTTCGCTCTACAACTTTTATCTGAAATTTTTTTCAAAAATAAGTCCAACCGAAATATAATTTTGTCCCTATATAAACGCCCAACCCTTTATATGCAAAGACAAATTTTGAAAGATACCTACATCAATTCTTTGTTATAGTTTTCTCCGACTGTAGTATTAAGAAGTCAATTGTTTTTTTCAATGATTTATGATCAATTTGTTGTTGTTGTATTGTATTTCTGGAATTATCCTGTATTGAGTGAATCTCAACATAAAGGTAGGGTTTGTAAGTTCGAACGACCAGTATAGTTTTTTAATTGTTTACTAACAGTACTATACAACTTTAGTTACTCCAGAGTATTTGTGCCCACTGCTTGGTATGACACAATACTTAGGTTAAAATTATTGATCTGTATGATCAATATTGAGAGATAGTTCTTGATGGTTCAAGAAACAAAATGTTACTTGTGTTTGTGAATAACTGAATGTTTATATTATAATTACTCCAAGAGTATTTGTGCCCACTGCTTGGTATGACACAATACTTAGGCTACGATTATTGATCTGTATGATCAATATTGAAAGATAGGTATTGATGGTTCAAGAGACAAACTGTTACTGATTGAAAAATGCTCTTCAACTGGTGAGTTGAAGTTACTCTTATGCCATGTGCTGACCTCGTAAAGACAACTACCCAAACTGGTCATAGCGCAGATTTGAAAACCCTTAGTTTAACAATTCTTAAGAAGGGTCAAGATTTGTACAAAAACATGACAAATACACCAATAAAGGGAAAATATTGAATTTGTAAGAAGGTTTTACCCCGCTGGTTCAATGGTTATAGTTATAACCTGAAGAACACATTTATTGCTTTACGCAGGATAGTACCTTTCTAGTAACAGACTATATCTCTATAATAACTATTTACAACGGAATATGAGCTGATTGAAAGCAATAGAAAAATCCTATGAGTCACAAGCGGCGAAGCGTTGCTATACAGGATTGTACTTAAAACTAAATATACACTAGAATATACATATAAATAACTTATTCTAATTTATATAATTTTACAATAAACAATGTTGTTCAATTCTCAACAATCTTGTTTATATTCTGTTTTTGTAGAAACAGCAAATTTCACATTGAATCTTTCGTTATGGAAAAGCTAAACTTTTAGGCATGATTTGCTAACGACAAAACACCGCACAATGTTTTTTCAACATAATAATCTCTATCTTGGCGCCTAAAAATATTTTTCGTTAAAAAAAAACAAGTTTCGTCAACAATCTAGACAACGTACGGATATTATATCCTCACTTCTAACGTATTTCTGCTGTTTCTTTCGTACGTTTAATTCGATCGCCGTGATTGATCAAGCTAACTTAGTGCCCGCCTAGAGCTAACAGGTGTCGCTTTGGAAAGTAACGCCATTTTGTCGTTATAGCAATGTTATAGGTCAATTTGACCTATGTTTGGGCTTTGGGACATTTGCATTCGTTTCACGTATTTACAATGCGCTATTTTTATAGCTTTAAAAGTTGTTTATTCAATTATTTCTAACAATAAACATTAATTTTGAGTAATAGACAAATGGCGTCCTCTCGTGAGCCGAGAGAGGCCGATATAACCTCTCTTTCAGAAAATACAAGACGAAGTCAGAAGTGATGTAGAAAATGAGGTGGTGGTCAACGTAAAAAATTGAAATGAGCTATCTAAACGGGAGATTCGAGAAAGCTCTGGCTTATCTAGTCAATCGACAAATTCGGTTATACACCAATCGTGATAACGAAGAATTATTGTATTACCACAAAGTTCATTACTATCAAGAACAACCTTCTTTGGAGTACTGTCAAGGTCAAGGGTATGAGTTCTTCAATTGATACAGTACGTATAAATAATAGAGGATCTGCTCGAATGCGCCAGAATATCGTGGATCCGATACTTTGTTTCCAACTTTTCTGTAAATATAAAGAAGATCTCAGCAAGTTGAAGGCCCTAATCCCCTAATCGGAATCCTCACATTGACTGCTGTCATGAAAGACAACCACTTATCCACCGATGAGTTATTCGATGCATCACTTTCTGAAATGAGCAAGGAAACGTTTGAATTTCCACTGAGATGTTTAAGAATAGATGATAAGTTACTACAGACAATTTGTCGACCAAAAGATGCTTTTTTACACGTTAGAAATATATGGGAAATTTCCATCAACTATTACAGGTTGAATTATATACCGGTAACTTGACGATGGACGAACGGTTGTTAGATTTTCGCAGACGATGTCCCTTTCGCATGTTCATTCTGAACAAACCCGATTAATATGGTATTAAATTTCCAATGATGTGTAACGCTTCGATGAAGTACATGTTAGATGCGTTAGATCTTGGTCAAGGTACTAAGACCATTGCCCCTTGAAGAGCTTTATGTAGAACAGTTAACTAGAACTATCCACGGTACAAAACGAAATATTACATATGACAATTAGTTCACATAGGTCTCAAGGGCTTAAAATAAACTAAAACCTCCATTTAATTTGATGTTAGCAGGAACTATAAGATCAAAAAAGAGGGAAATTCCAGAAGCACTCAGGAATATTCACGTTCGCACGGTGGGATCCTCAATTTTTTTCTTCGATGGTCCATTGACGTTAGTGTCTTATAAACCTAGGACATCTGAGATGATATACCTTTCATCATCATTTGATGAAGATGCTGTAATCAGTCAAGGCAATGGAAATCCAGAAACGATCTTATTCTACAACCAGACAGAAAGAGTTTTTGATTCTTTGGACCAAAGGTGTTCCTCTATGCTCAAACTTGAACTGCTGGCGATCTACCTCAATATTTTTAGACCATTTACGATCGACTCTGAGAGGCTGCAAGTATGTGTGATGCAGGGTTGTCGTACATACACGATACACCCTACCTACCTACATACCTACCTAGGTAGGGTGTACCGTAGCATATATAGGCATTAGCTTTCCGCACAATATACATTATTTTAGTCGAGGTTTGGGTTAGGTTTAGTCAGGTTCTTCTCTATAATATCAATGAAAAAACTCATATTTATTTAAAATTGCGAGTTTATTGGTTGTTACAAAACAAAAGAGTTACATATGGTGTTAAACTTAACTAAGGAGTGACTTTGGATGTTGAAGCGTGGCACTGCGTGTCCTCAGCACACTTTTCATAAGAGGTACGTAACCATTGAGTGCTAATCGCAAGCATGACATATGGTAGTCAGTTAGTCGATTGCGGTATTTTGACTCAGAAAATGCATACTCGCACAAGTAAGTTGACCCAAACATTGCCGTCAGTTGAAGGGCGATTTGCCTTAGATTCGGATATTTATCTTCAGATATGAAACACCAAAAATTTGTATCAGTTGCTGTAGCTTTGGGATATATATCTGATATAATCTGCACCAACTCATTTTCAACAGAACATGAGTTCATATTAAACTGATTTGCTATTTCAGTAGCAAAGTCCTCAATGTTTGTACGTGAAAAAGGATAACTCATAAATGATGCTATATTTGCCAATCTACTGCAATCATAACAACGCATTTCGAATTGTCACAAAATATTTGATAATTCAGCCTCATACGTATCATAATTCAACTGAGGAATCCTTGCTTTAAAAGACGGAAATGTTTCAGATCCTTTCTTTTCAGTTGTTCTATCAAAAGTTGCAATTCACTTTTGAATGCGTTTACTGCGCTAATCATCCCAATAATAGTTTTTCCTTTACCTTGAAGCTCCAAGTTAATGGTGTTTAAGTGCATTGTGATGGCAGTCAAAAATGTCAATACAGTCAGCTATTTTTCGTTTTTCAACATCTGAGTGTCATCACCTCTTTCGTCTAGAAAAGCTTTCATTTCGGACGATAATTCTTGAAACCTCAGTAGGAATTTTCCGCGACTCAACCACCTGCCGTCCGCGTGAAGAACTAAATCAGTGTGTTCAGCTGACTCCCTATCTTCTAACTGCTACTTAAAGAGCCGCCGTTGCAAGCTACGTGTACGAATGGAATTCACAATTTTTATTGCAATGCCCATAATTTCCTCCCTGTTTAAAACATTTGAACACAAAACTTTTTGATGTGTAATGCAATGGAATGAAAAAAATGAAGGGATATCTTCATTAGCTCGACACAATGCCACAAAACCGTTTTTGTTCCCAGTCATTACTGGTGCTCCATCGGTTGTAATGCACACTAATTTATATATTGGTAGCTTGTAATTTTTCACAAAATTGAAGAAAACGTCATATATATCTCCACTACGAGTCTTCCCCTTCAGAGGAATGGTGGTCAAAAATTCTTCCTTAGCCAACATGTCATTGAATACAATTCGAATAAAAATACACAGCTGGGCAGTGTCTGTCATATCGGTGGATTCGTCGAACTGTAAAGAAAAGTATGTATAAACAAGATATCAAATCACGTAATCTTCGTTTTCTTAATTCCTTCTGTGGCGGAAAATCGTTTCCATAGTTTTTATAAACCGTTTTACGATGCCTCTCTAAGTTACCACGCATAAGTTTTGCAAATGACGCACGACAAATAAAACAAACGCACTTATCCTTTACCATACAAAAGAAAAATTCTTCCTTCCAATCGTTATACGTTTTAGATTTCTTCGCTGCACTCATTTCGTACTATTTAATAATAAACTTTGTATCGACGTAGTATTGCCTTTGAGTAACAATTCAGAATGACTCCAATTCCTGCAGGCGAAACATTTATATCGGCGTGAACGAAAGTCTCGAATGTTCCCGTCAAACGCGCCGCCCGAAATTTCTATAAAAGCGGCAAGAATAAAAACCGCGGCTTTTCTTTGACAAGTACCGCGCGTTTCTTTTATAAAGCCGCATTTTGCCGCTAGCAGAGTGTTATTTTATTACGTAATAAATTTTTGTAGTTTGATTATCTATTTATTAAAATTTTTTTTCTTTTCGAGATCTACTCAAAAAGCACTCGCGATCCACTGTTTGAGCACCCCTGCTCTATGTCAACAAATAGGTGGCCCTTGGCTTTGTTCTACGGAATGTTCAATAAAGCCCTTGTTAATGCCTACGGAATTTACTGTCACAACAAGCTGACTTATAGAGAAAAGTCATTAAATCGCAAAGATGTCATGAAAAAATTGAGCACTTACTTGACTTCGCCATGGATGCGAAAGCAGCTGTAAGCTCCTACTTTAGAGCATTCGTTACGTGAAAATATATCAAATATCCTTCAAATTGAGTCGTAACTATCGCCAGATGTTTCCACTGCCGAACCAGAACTAAAGAGGCGTCGCTAATGTGGAAATGTTTTCATTGAAAGCAACGCGAGACGTTGCTCAAATACGAAAAAAACATTTGTCGGAAACACAATACTGACAGAAGTGTTTATAAAGTAAAAATAATGTTCTGAAACTGTTTTTCTTTAATTAATTTAGTATTCTAAGGATAAAACCAAAACGTTCTCATTTTGTTCCAATTTGGTGTATGATAAATTTTTCATCTTTATAGTTTAACAATACTCCAATTTTCCGTTTTTTTCAATCAACAATAACAAAAATAACTGTGTTAAAAAATAATAGATATAATAGAATAAACTGAGTTACAGGAACATTTATACAGGAAAGTTAATTTGGGCTGTATAGCTAGTAAAATAATATTGAGTTTCTATGTGTAAAAGATCTTCAACTCTTGCTAGTGTCTTTACCTTCCTTCATAACCTCCTTGTCTATTTGCGGCTCCTAAATTCACCCAAATTAGTATGTTTTGGAACATGTTTTCATTTACATATTGCTGCTTCAATAGAAAAATATAAGCGCTTTCAATGTTATAATTTGATAACATTAATTCGCACTCACAATTCTTCCTGCAGTTGCCTAGTATTTAATAATGAATGTTTTCATCATTTTTTCAGGAAATGCACTTGGCGACTGGTTACCTCAGGACATGAGCATGTCATTCCTTATATCGATAGTTTGTTTCGGAATTCTACTCTTGATAGATTTCAATCTGTTGGCAGGCTTGAGATACAAGCTGTTTCCTAACAATGTCGAACCGAAAAAACCCGATTTCGTCGATGAAGACGTCGAAAGCGAGAATACCAAAGTACGTACCACGCCTCTGTTACAACTACAAAACGATTACGTGTTGGTTCTGAAGGATCTCACGAAAAGTTATAAGAAAGTGGTAGCAGTTAATGGATTGAACCTGACAGTAAAGAAATCTGAATGCTTTGGGTTGCTTGGGGTGAACGGAGCTGGCAAAACAACAACTTTTAAGATGATGACTGGCGACGAAATGATTAGCTTTGGCAATGGATGGGTCAATAGTTACAGTATCAAAAGCCAGATGAAGAGCGTTCACAGATTTATTGGATATTGTCCGCAATTCGACGCTCTCCTAGATAACCTGACACCAAGAGAAACTTTGAAAATATTCAGTTTGATACGGGGCGTACCTCGTTATGAATGTGATTTTGAAGTTACCAGACTAGCTAAGGATTTTGATTTTACTGAACATTTGGACAAGAAAGTCAAGGAGCTGAGCGGTGGAAACAAAAGGAAATTGAGTACAGCCATTGCGCTCATTGGAGATTCTCCGATTATTTTCTTGGATGAACCAACTACAGGTAGAGTTTTCAATAATTTTTCTTTCATCATCATTCTATCCCATTTGCGTTTATCTTCCAGGTTTAATGTCCCTCTCCTAACCTAACCCAAAAGTAGGTATCTTATGCCAAATGTCTCTCTTCAACCTGTCCCCCTATGTTCACTTTATATGTCCTAGTTAATGCAACCTTCATTTGTTCTTTTCCTACTAATATAATTGTCAAAATCTTCCTTTGCTGTAATTATAATTTTCTATTTCCGCTATTATTGCAGTTTCACACAAACCTTTGTTCTTTTTCATAACTTTTCCATTTGGTCTATTCCCTTTTCTTGGCTACTCTGCTATTTCACAACTTCCTACATTACTACATCTATCCAGTAATTTAATATTAATTAATTTAATAAGTTCCAATGGGGCATTCAGTCGATAATTCCGTCTTTTCTGAACAATTCGACATATTTTTCTTAAAAATATTCCAAGAATTAGTAAAAAAAGTAGCGTGGACAATTTTTTTCATTCTGATTTTCAGGTGAAATCGAAATATTTTTTTTACCTCATGGCGTTGGCATTCCTGAAGTTGTTATGTTTTTCATGGATGTTCTAAGAAGGCGAATAACCATATTGTACCAAAATTACCCTAAATTTTGATTTCCGTTCGAGTTCAAAATGGCCGACTACCTCAAATATTAACAATTTTCCTCGCCCATTAACAATTTTTCGCGGTCGTAATGAATAAAGTGCATAATTCAATCACTCGATTGAACCATCTTCATCATTTTGAGGTGTCGAACTCGAATATTGATTCGCAATTGTGCCAATTGTCGTCAGTAATGTTCCTCTTCTTCACCAGCACATGCACCTCCCGTTGTGGAACCTCTGAACATAGACTGCATGCATTAATTTTATGAGAAATAAAAAATAATATTTTAGACGACATCTGGTTTGAACTCGAATTTTATCTTGATGTTGCTTGTTTTTGACGTTAGAAATTGTTAACAATGGTTTTAACAAATGAGGATAAGTCGAAGAACATTATTTTTCAAGGGACAATATTTAACCTTCCATAGAATGTTAAATATCCTTCCTTGAAGGAGCTAGTTTTTAGATCTACTCTTCATAATCACCACAGGGAAGTGGTACAGCACGGTCAGATGTCACGAATAGGTACAATGGACTGCAGTTTCGGTCTCGTTTAACCTCGTCCGCATTGTCTACCCATTCGTAACACAAGGCTATGCCGTTACCTACTCATCCCAATTCGTTGGAGTGGACGCAATAATATAAATATCACTGCGCCCCCCAACTAACCAAAACAGAGGCTACCTCACAAACGCCCCGCGAAACGGTGAAACCAAAGAGCAGATAAAACAGGAAAACGTTAACTGGTCACACTAGTTCGATAACATACCGCCATGCGACACTCACGTATCAGACAGAAGCGGACGTCGAAGGACCGACGCTCCTCAATGTGTAGACACATTGCGAAATCTCGCATAAAGTAACTTTTTGTTTTGAGATATTTGTGTATGCCTGGTTGTAAACCACATAGAAATGAGGAGCGTCGGTTCTTCGACGGCCGCTTCTGTCTGATACGTGAGTGTCGCATGGCAGTATGTTATCAAACTAGTGTGACCACTTGACGTTTTCCTGTTTTATCTGCTCTTTGGTTTCACCGTTTCGCGAAGCGTAGGTGAGGTTGCCCCTGTTTCGGGGGCGCAGTGATATTTACATTATTGCGTTCGCTCCAACGATTTGAGATGAGTAGGTAACGGCATAGCCTTGTGTTACGAATGGGTAGACAATGCTAACGAGGTCAAACGAGACCGAAACTGCAGTCCATTGTTCCTATTCGTGATATCTGACCGTGCGTGTGGTTATGAAGAGTAGATCGGAAAACGATCTCCTTCAAAGGAGGATATTTAACATTCTACGGAAGGTTGAATATTGTCCCTTGAAAAATAAATTTCTTCGATGTGCGTACACATTGCGAAATTTCGCAAATAGTAACTTTTTGTTTTGAGATGTTTGTTAATGAGGGTAAGCGTTTCATTGAATGTTTACTTTTGCGTGGCTATACTGCTAGGCAAATATTACGGCAGTTTCCAGCCCCTGATTACAAAAGAAGTACAATCTATGATCTTGAGGAATAATTTCGGACAACAGGCTCATTATTATTCTCGCAGATGTTTTTAACAGTTGGTAGAGGAGAAATATTTGGGAAACAGTCATCCTGATCTTCTTCCTAATGAGCCTGTTGTCCGAAATGTCTCCTCAAGATCATGGATTGTACTTCTTTTGTAATTAGGCGCTTATCCTCATTTTTAAAAACCATTGTTAACTATTTCAAACGTCAAAAACAAGCATCACCAAGATAAAATTCGAGTTCAAACCAGATGTCTAAAACTCGATGACATTTATCATTTTTTGTTTATCAGAGAGTTAATGCATGCAATCTATGTTCAGAGATTTCACAACGGGAGGTGAATATGATGGTGAAGAAGAGAAACATTATTGACGACAATTGGCACAATTCTGAATCAATATTCGAGTTCATCCCCGCAAAATGATGGAAAAGGTTCAATCTAGTGATTGAATCACGCAGTTGATGGATTACGACCGCGAAAACTTTCTTAATGCGCGGGAAAAATTGTTAATATTTGAGGAAGTCGGCCATTTTGAATTGGAAAGGAAATCAAATTTTAGGCTGATTTCAGTAAAAAAATGGTTCTTTGTCTTCCTAGAACATCCATGAAAAACACAACAACTTCAGGAGTGCCAACACCATGAGATGAAAAAAATATTTCGATTTCAGCTGAAAATTAGAATGAAAAAAATTCTTCACGCTACTTTTTTACCAATTCTTGAAATATTTTTAAGATCAATATGTCAAATTGTTCAGAAAAGACAGAATTATCGATTTTTTTAGTGAAACTCATACTCGAAAGAGTCAGCCATAATAGATTTCACCGGAAGTGAAATTTCAATACAATTTCTGAAAAACCTAGTCCTTTGGCTTTCCAATGAAGCAAGAACGAATGATCTAGCTCTAAAATTGGGAAAGTTATAACGGAAAAAAAATTGTCTGGTTTCCTCTGGCATCTCAAAGAAAAAACGAATTAATCGTAGACGAAAAATCTTTGTAATTTGTAGCATTGTAAAAATCAAAGTAAATTCACAAGAAATTCAAAATGAAATATCTCTTGAAATCAGTTCACGGTGTTTTACTTGAATGCAATTTTGACTTTCAAGTTCATATGCATTAAGTGGTAATTACAACATGGTACCATCTTTCTAAACTATTTACTTGAATAAGGACTCCAACATCCAGAGTACTTATTATAAGACAACGCAAATTAACTCGATAATACTTTATTTCAAAATCTCACCCTACATTAAAAATCATAACTATTTATGCAAGTTATGTATGAGCAGTGTAACTATACTTCCCTCTTCAGCCTGAGGATATCCATTCTTGGACAAAGGCCTCTTCCAAATCTTTCCATCTCTGTCTCACTATACTTACTTGATCAAATTCTTCGTATATTATACCGATAATCATCTGCGCGCATGTCCGATTTTCCTCTCTGACGAGTTCTTGCTTTTTCCGCTTTGAAAGTGAAGGAATGATTATCAATTTATAACTCTTCAAAATTATTCAGTTATTTTCTCGTGTGGGAAATTTTGTCAGTTCAAGATTTGGAATCTTTGAAACGTAGTTATATACAGGGTGCTTCAACGAAAACTAAACAGAGGCAATATCTACCAAGATATTCATTTCTGATCAAAACGCAAAAACATGTCAATTTTTGTTTCAAGGTGGACATTTTTTGGAGTATAAAATTTGCCTGAAATATCAACCCCCTAAGCGGGGGTTGCAATCCTTAAACATTTTGAATAGAGAAGATGGGTCGAGCGATGACTCAAAAGAAAGGTGGTATTTTTGTCTACAATGCCTTGAACGAATTTCGATTTTTAATTGAAAACTGTAAAAGATACAGGGTGAGCAACTGAAAGGTAGGGAAGACTATTTCCCTGAGACTATTCAAGTTTCAGGGAAGTGAAATGGAACAGATCCATGCAGATCAATGGCAGTTATCATCAAGTACCATCCTCATCTCGAATTTCAACCCCTAGAGCAGGAGTGACCACTCTCGGAAATTTAGAAGAGGGTAGATGGGTTTTATCGTTTTCTTTCAAGATTCATAATCCTTCATGATAATTCCAATGTTTCAGCTGCTCACCCAGTAATTTTGATGGAGAACGGAAACTTGCACACCACTGTGGAGAAAAACAAAAATCCTTTCTCAGAAGGTTATAACTGAACCTATCTTCTGCTTTAAAAATAACACGGTGGTCACCCCTGCTCTAGGGGTTGAAATTTGAAATTTGAATGGTGTTTCGGAAGACGACTGCCTTTGATCTGGAATGAATCTGTTCCATTTATACTTGAATAGCTCAGGGCGATAGATAGTCTCCTCTATTTTTCAGTAGCTCACTCTGTATCTTCTACAGTTTTCAATCAAAAAAAAAATTCATTCACGGGGATGCAGACAAAGATAATACCTTTCTTTCGAGGTATCACTCGACCCATCTACCCTCTTCCAAATTGTCAAGGGTGGTCACCCCTGCTCTAAGGGTTGAAATTCGAGATGAAGATGGTACTTGATGATGACTGCCATTGATCTGCATGGATCTGTTCCATTTTACCTCGCTGAAACTTGAATAGTCTCAGAGAAATAGTATTCCCTATCTTTCAGTTGCTCACCCTGTATCTCTTACAGTTTTCAATAAAAAATGGAAATTCGTTCAAGGCGATGTAGACAAAGATACCATCTTTCTTTTGAGTCATCACTCGACTCATCTTTCCTATTCAAAATGTTCAAGGATTGCAACCTCCGCTTAGGGGGTTGATATTTCAGGCAAGTATTGTACCCCAAAAGATGCCCCCCTTGAAACAACATTTGACCTGTTTTTGCGTTTTGATCAGAAATTAATATCTTGGTAGATATAGCCTATGTTTAGTTTTCGTTGAAGAACCCTGTATGTCTACATAGTAGACACTTTTGAGAGTGTACTCAGTCTTCGAACAAGGTTCTTAGGAGAGTTCTGAGGAAGAAATCGTAGCGAAGTTTTTCTGACACTTTTTAAGAAAAAATTGCTTGGTTGGAGTTTCTATCACCTACCAGCCTTACGGTCAATACTTTGACGAGTTATACCTACCTAATTTCGGCAACTACAATTTTGGTATTCCTCATCTGGAAGAGTCAGTCGTTTGGCCCAAATTTGATGAAGTCAACTTATTTGACGCAAGCAGCAGCTTCTGTCACCCTGACATCTCCTCGAAGGATTACCAAATATACCAGATATGTATCAACCTCACTTGTATTGATATTTTACTGTGAAAATCCCACAGAGCATCTCTCTTTTATATATGTGCATATATTTTCTCCTATTTCCTCTGAATAAATTCTACTTTTTCATTCAAAATAAAGTAGAATGTGTAAATACAAAATTTACTAGGTTAGTCCTGAATCAGAGATTCTTTTATTATTAAGGTTTACATTATAACTCAATGTTAACCAAAGGAAATCTAACCCAAGGTAACAATTATTTTTTATGAACACCTCATTTATCGTCGTACACACTTATAATTGAATCATATACAAGATAGTATGGTTTCCTGTGACATTTCCTGAACTCACACTTGTGTTTTTCTGACACACACTAAAATTATAGATATAAGCATTTATTGTGAATACAATTATTCAAATTTTCGTGAATTCTCTCTTTTCAAAAGAATATATATATATATATATATATATATATATATATATATATATATATATATATATATATATATATATATATATATATATATATATTCATTGATTCATTGGAAGAACTATATTTGATATAATTCCATATATCATTGATTTTTATGAATAATATTCATTGAAAGTATGACACAATTAATTATTCTTGTAGTTGGACACTTATAAATTTTTCATTAAACAACCAGCTATTTTGAGATTCAAAGTTTCAATAACCTCAAATGTTGTTGTTCATATTTTCTTTTCTAACCTTTTTGAGCGAAAATCTTCAGTTTTTCTACACATCGAAAATCAGAAAAGTCAAATTTAGTGCAATTCAAAATTCACGACCCAGCTGCTGGACGAAGAGCTTCCGCGCTATGCTTTGCATAATACTAAATAAAAAATTATGTTACAAATTCTTGATATAATTTTTATTTTCGCACGAACCAAAGTTATCCCGCATCTTCCTGCATTTATATATTATTTATCTATAATATTCATACTATTATTTCAGTACTATGATAGACTCATTATAATTCTGCGACATATTTGATTCAGTATAGTTTACACCTCACATATCATCCGTACTTCCTTTTACTGTAATTCTTTGCTGAATTTCCACTTTCGAAGGAACTAGTGTCTCCTTTTCAAAAACTATTAATATGTTACATATGTTTGCAGGTATGGACCCTGGAACTAAACGCCATCTGTGGAACCAATTGAGAAAAATTCGGGAAAGCGGAAAATCGATCATATTAACCTCGCATAGCATGGAAGAATGTGAAGCTCTCTGTACTCGTTTAGCGATAATGGTGAATGGTAACTTCCAGTGCTTAGGATCAACGCAACATCTCAAAAGTAGGTTCGCGGAGGGTTTTTCGGCAACCTTGAAAATTCGTAAATTGGCGAACAGTAGCGGTTACCATCACGCTGATACCACTCCAATTGAAGAATTCATGAATCGACATTTCCCCGGTTGCGAATTAAGGGAGAGGCATCAAGAATTGTTGACTTACTTCATCAAAGATAGGGGTCTTCGATGGTCTGAACTTTTCGCCATATTGGAAAAAGCTAAGGCGGAAATGAATGTTGAAGATTATTCTATCGGACAAGCCAGTTTAGAGCAGGTAAATTCCCGTTTCCTGGCGCTTGCGCCCTGACGTATATACAACCATAGAAAAATATTAAGGCAGAATACGAGTATTCAAAAATTCTAATATGTAAATAATTTATCATGCGTCATTCACATACTGCTATTTCGAGGAAACACTAATATAATCGTTCTGTATTTTAGGTATTTCTGACATTTACAAAATCTCAAGTGTCGAATGAAGACATTCCAAAGAAGAAGAGCAGATGTTTCCAATTTTGCTGATGGTTACGAAAGATAAGTAGAAAAAATTTAAATTAAGAATATTTATATATGTATGTTTAATATTGAATAAAAATTAATGAAAATTTAAGTTTTTTTTTCTACCCAAACTACACTCGGAGGCAAAATTAGCGAAACACTCGAAAATTTAACCAAATTCGAAGTTCGATATTTTTCATAATTCTCAACCGATTTAGATGATTTAATTGGCAAGTTATATATCAACTCTTCTGCTTTGTAGAAATTATAAGAGAAAACAAAAAAAATTTTTAAAAAATTTCATACGGGGGCAAAACTAAGTGTTTTTTTTGTCAAAAATTCGTAACACCCTGTGGAATTTCGTGGTCCGAGTTGAAACGTACAATATCATGGTCTGTCAAGACACATTTACAGTAATGCCCTTCTTGTTTCATGCGTTTGTCTCTATTTTTGCAAAATATATTCAATTTCAAGTGGAAAATCACCATTTTGGAGAAATTTCATTGAATCAAGAAAGTGTCATTAAAATTCAATTTGGAATTTTCTTATTATCACTCAGGCGTGTCGAAATTGTCGTTTGCGATTTTTATGTTCGAATTGCATTAGTTATTGATGACAATTTGGTTAATTTGGTGAAAATTAGGAATTCATAGGAGATAAGTAGGTAGGTATTAAAATACACAACCGAATTCTGGGACCATTGATAAAACTTTTCATTTACACATGTGCACACCTTTTTTTATCAAATATGAAATACAACACACGTTTTTTTGTATATGACAACATTTGCACTTGTTTAAAGAATGAGAGTTTTCCATTCTTTGATTTGATACAAATTCGATCGGTTGCGGTGTTTTGTGATTCTTTTACTGTTTACGATTCGAAACGGTATTTTTCATTCAGAATGAGAGATTTACCACCAACCTCAGTAGCAAGGGCAGTTACATTGATCGAGGAAGGGCGCACCTACCGCTCAATCGGTACCATGTTGGGTGTCTCGACGTCGGTTATCCATCGAATCTACCGACGTTACAGGGAAACTGGATTGTACGTGAGGAGGCGAGGACAAGGAAGAAATCGGGCAACCCGCGCTATACATGACCGTTTCATCTTCAATCAAACCATAAGAAATCGTCGTCTTACTGCTGTTCAGGCACGTAACCTTTTACAAGCAGTGGATAACATTAACGTCAGTGTAAGGACAGTCAGAAGACGATTATATGAAGTTGGTCTGAGATCATACGCGCAAGCAAGAGCACCAAGACTCGATGGAGCCCATCGAGTAGCAAGATTGGCGTTTGCTAGGGAGCATGTAGCATGGACAATCAATCAGTGGAGACGAGTTTTATTTAGTGATGAGAACTGATATTGTGTGAATTTCGTGGATGGTAGAGATAGAATATGGAGGAATCGAGGGAAACGGTACAATCAAGCGAACTTCGCAGGAACTGAGCAATACGGTGGAGGGTCAGTTATGATATGGGGTGGCATATGATTGGGAGTACGAACCGAACTGGAGATTATTGGCAATGGATCACTTAATGCCGATCGGTATATAACAGAAATCTTGGAGCTGTTGTGCCTTTTGCTCCTTACATAGGGAAAATTTCCTTTTTATGCACGATAACGCGCGCCCTCATACTGCGCGCATAGTGATAGAATATCTCAATGAAGTTGGGATCACACGAATGGACTGGCCGTCGCGGTCACCGGATTTAAACCCGATCGAATACGTTTGGGACATTCTTGGAAGAAGGGTTCGACAACGGAATTCAGGCAACGTTGAAGAGTTGACATTGGCTTTGGTGGAAGAGTGGGACAACATACCTCAACAGATGATCGACAACATCATTGGGAGTATGCGAAATCGTATGCGCGCTGTAATAAGAGCTCGGGGGGTCATACTCTCTACTAAAATCAAATGTTTTTTTTTATTGCTCATCATGAACATTTTTCTCAACATGTTTATTTCATTTCACGAGTGTATCGCCGGGATACACACCTGCTCTCAATTTTGGACAGGAATGATAATTATTATATAGTGTCACACAAAAAAATTCAAAAATAAATGTGCAAAATCAACGATATTTCCAGTGTACTTTGAGTTCTCCCGGAGCGTGAAATTGGCCAGTGAATTTCAAAAATTTTCATTTCGTTAGATTTCCGCTTATCTAATTTTGATTTTATTTTTTGGCTTACCTCCGATGTAATGCACCTACGCAAGATTAAAAATAAATTCTTGAAATTTGTGACTTTTCGCTTCAAATTGGATATCTCTTGTAAAAATAGAGATAAATGCATAAAACAAGAAGGGCGTTACTGTAGGAAGATGTGTCTTGACAGACCATGATATTGTACGTTTCAACTCGGACCACGAAATTCCACAGGGTGTTATGAATTTTTGACAAAAAAAACACTTTTAGTTTTGCCCGTATAAAATTTTTTTCAATTTTTTTTGTTTTTTCTTATAATTTCTACAAAGCAGAAGAGTTGATCTATAACTTGCCGAAAAAACCATCTAAATCGGTTGAGAATTAGGAAAAATATCGGACTTCGAATTTGGATAAATTTTCGAGTGTTCCGCTAATTTTGCCTCCGAGTGTATATGAATTTATTCAAAATAATTGTTCTTTGTGAAATCCATTCAGAAAACTACAGTGTTATTTCAGCGAGACAATACATGATGTCGATTGGAACAACTTTCCCTCATACCTTAGTTTCCGCATCCGCTTCCCACTATTAACTGTTTTAAAAGAAGAAAAGAAAGAAATTTTCAGTCGAAAAAAGTGATTACCAAAAATTCCTATTTTAATACCACTCTAAGTCGTCTTCGAATCAATATGAAATTACTACTGCGACAGCACTAAACGAAGTTGGCTTAGTTATACCTGCCTCTACTACTTCTGCAGGATAAATCATAGTTCAGAAGGATCGAAAGGAGAATTCATGAAGTCTATGGTTGAGGGGCATTTTGTCATTGGTCAGGTTGTTGAAAAATCGCTTGGATGGGTCGCTTCTCCCTTTGTTGAGTTCATAATTTTTTTATTATCAACTCATGGAAAGCGGCGAAGACTGTGATACCACAGGTGTGGCCGCTTGAAGGGGGACACTCGCTTGAAGGGGGACAAATTGTAAGTTATCGGAAAGATATTCGATGGAAGCCAGTTCCACAGCACACTAGCGCTGTGAACAAAATAATTTTTATAGAGAGGTACGTGGCATAGCTAGTTGGACGTTTCGCTGATGACAGTTTTTTCGCGAGCCAGGTGTTTTTTGGCTGAATTCTTTCTGGAACCAGGTATTTCGGTTCTTCAGATCATTTACTATGGAAGTACCTGTAGAGAAGAGAAAGATCAGCAACCTGCCGCCTTTACGCCACCTTTTTCCGGGTGGTCGATGAGATGCACTTTCTCTTCTGGATACTATCCAATAGATGTAATTAATGTTCAGGTGCGGAGTCCCATACATGGGAACAGTATTCTAGACCAGGTCGCACCTCTGTTTTGTATTAAAGCATCAGCTGTGATGGCGTGAAGTACTGCTTAGCCTAGAGAAGAAATCTGAGTTAAGCAGAAGTAGATTTCACAATGGCTGACTGTGGCGTCGAGTAGATGCATGTTCTTTTCTGAGAAAATTCGTCATGACCTTGTACGATTAGAGTAGGCAGTATCATATGTTTAATTGCGTCTTGTTCGCGTTGAAATTGACCAAGTTCAACCGGCCCTACTCTTATTTATTCTCCAAGTCTGAATTCAGTGACATGCTCTGTTGGTATCTTCGTCAGTGTGACACCTCAGCAGTTATAAGAAGCTGTGAACGAGTATAATCATCCGCAAACCCAAATATTCTGTTTTTGGTGGAGTGGAACAATTCATTAATCTGCAACAGAAAAAAGAGTTCGCGAGAGTATGGAGCTCTAGGGTACTCCTTCTTTAACCTGGAAATATTCACTCGGTACACCATCAACTACCACCTGAATCAATCTACTGAATCGTAAGCTACTAATCCAACCACGCAATTCTTCGGAAGATCCATAGGTGATTAGTTTATTCATCAAGGCTGCGTGCCAAACCGAAGGCATTTGAAATATCAAGAGCAATGGCTCTTGATTAGCCATACTCTCGATTGTGATGTCCACAAATGCGTAACGTATACAATGAGGTCACCAATTGATCGTTCTCTAGAAGACACTTCTAGAGCGCACTTTTAGGACAGAGTAGTTTCTGTAGACAATAATAGTGTTTGCCAAGTTAGGTCCAATATTGGTGATATATCGATTAATTTCATCTGCTCTACTTCGTGCATTATTGAATTCCATGTTATCACTTATCAATTTGTCAATCTAGAGTGTTTTCCCAGTTCTTTTATTATATATTAAGTGAATGAGAACCCCCATAGGTTCTTTGCATCCTGACCTGCCTCCATTATTTTATTTGCATCTAACTTTTTCTTACGCTAGCTCGGTGGCGTAGACGATATGATGCTCGCCTCTTGCGCAGAGTTACATGGTTTCAATCCCCACAAAGTCAGTGCGACTTTTCGGATTCTGGGAATCGCGTGAGTGTTCACCTTTCGGAGGTGATGTAAAGCCGTCGGTCCTGTCTAACAGAGATGTGTTGGACAATAAAGATCATTTTCATCGACATGAAATTGGTTCGGCAAAATTCCCGGGTTAGTGAGGTGACAGAATTCCCTGGCCTGTCATTAGCCGAAAGGAGGAAATAGAGCACGTTAAAGGAATAACAAACACAGTATTTTCTTTGATTCATTGTATACCTTGAGTAAATGTTCACATCCAGGAAACTTCCTGTGTCTCCTGTAGTGATAGTCCCTGATCTCAATAAGCTCATGCAAGTGTATTTTGAACCTTGGTGCAGTCATTTCTGAACCTCTGTTTGAACGATCTTTCTTTAAGAGTATTGGTATAATAACAAAATGGGTGACCTCAACACATAGTACTTCGGAGTCTGTCCACTCAGATGCCGCTTTATTGTCCTCAGGTCTGTTTGGTCGAACTGGATAATAGTATATCCTCAGATATAGTTTTCCCAGTCTTGATTCGGAGAAATTGAAATCTGTGATCACCAAACATCGCATCCACCACTGCTACTTTTATCAGCATCTCATTAAATGGATAACCTAGGGCTGGGGCGCTCAAACTTGAACTGCTGGCGATCTACCTCAATATTTTTAGAGTACTTACGATCGACTCTGAGAGGCTGCAAGTTTATTGGTTGTTACAAAACAAAAGAGTTACATATGGTGTTGAACTTAACTAAGGAGTGACTTTGGACGTTGAAGCGTGGCACTACATGTCCTCAGCATACTTCTCATAAGATGGTACGTAAGCACTGAGTGCTAATCGCAAGCATGATGACATATGATCGTCAGTTAGTCGATTGCGACATTTTGACTTAATTTTCTTCATTTCAGAAAATGCAGACTCGCACAAGTAAGTTGACCGAAACATTGCCGTCAGTTGAAGGGCGATTTGCCTTAGATTCGGATATTTATCTTCAGATATAAAACACCAGATATTTGTATCAGGTGCTGTAGCTTCGTATATCTAATATAATCTGCACCAACTCATTCTCAACAGAACATAGGTTCATATTAAACTGACTTGCTATTTCAGTAGCTAATTCCTCAATGTTTTAACATGAAAAAGGATAACTCATAAATGATGCTATATGTGCCCCTTTACTGCAATCATAAAAACGCATTTCGAATTATCCCAAAATATTTGATGATTCAGCCTCATACGTATCATAACTCAACTGAGGAATCCTTGCTTCCGAAGACGAAAAATGTTTTAGATCCTTTCTTTTCAGTTGATCCATCATAAGTTGCCATTTAGTTTTGAATGCGTTTACTGCGCTAATCATCTTAATAATAATTTTTCCTTTACCTTGATGCTCCAAGTTAATGGTGTTTAAGTGCATTGTGATGTCAATCAAAAATGCCAAATCAGTCAGCCATTTTTCGTTTTTCAACATTTGAGTACCATCACCTCTTTCGTCTAGAATAATTCTTGAAACTTATCTAGGAATTTTTCGCGACTCAACCACCTGACGTCCGTGTAAAGAACTGAATCAGTGTGTTCAGCTGACTCCCTATCTTCAAACCGCAACTTAAAGAGCCGCCGTTGCAAGCTACGTGCACGGATGGAATTCACAATTTTTGTAGCACTGCCCATAATTTTCTCAATGTTTAAGACTTTTGAACACAAAACTTGTTGATGTGTAATGCAATGGAATAAAAAAAATGAAGGGAAATATTCATCAGCTCGACACAATGCCACAAAATCGTTTTTGTTTCCAGTCATTGCTGGTGCTCCATCGGTTGTAATGCACACTAATTTATATATTGGTAGCTTGTAGTTTTTTACAAAATTAAAGAAAACATCATATATATCTTCGCCACGGGTCTTCCCCTTCAGAGGAATGATTGTTAAAAATTCTTCCTCAGCCAACATGTCATTGAATACCATCCGAATAAAAATAAACAACTGTGCAGTGTCTGTCATATCGGTGGATTCATCGAACTGTAAGGGAAAGTATGTACATTTCATGATATCATGTTTTAGTTTATCTGCCATGTCCTGACTCATGACTTCAATACGCCTTGTGACAGTCGGACAGATCACTGAAGTTCTCTAATAGCATACATGATTTCTGTTTCATTTTTAAAATCTCCAAATAAAGTCTCACCCGCTTAAATAAATGCTTCCTTCACAACCGATCCATCTTCGTTTTTTGAATTCACTCAGTGGCGGAAAATTCATTTCATAGTTTTTATGAACCGTTTTATGATGCCTCTCTAAGTTACCACGCTTAGGTATTTCAACTGACGCACGACAAATAAGACAAATGAACTCATCCTTCACAGAAGAAAAATTCTTCCTCCCAATCGTTGTTAAAATGATTCGTTTTAGATTTCTCACTCATTTTGTAGGTATCGCCTTCAAGTTACAATTCAGAACGACCCCAATGACTTTGGCTCCAACATAATCTTTATTCAAGTACCAGTTTCACAACTTTTAACTTTACATCTCTTGTTGGTTTGATTGGGAAAACAGTACAATTTTTGGCTTCTTAGCCGGATCTGAGGGATCTGAATGTCACCTAAATTAAGTACATCTCATTTTGTCGTCCTAGTGACGACGGTCTTAACATATTTATTTAACTAACTCTTGTATTCTCTCCGTTCATATTCCTCGTAGTCAACTTGGGTGCTCATCAATTGATTTGGGTGCTCGTCGACTGCTTGGAACGCTTTCACCTCTGTCTCTCTGATGAATTCCATCAACTCGGGATCTGCAGATCTCGATGTAGCTGGGAGTTACGGACGTACCAAGGGGCGTTCACGGTCATCCTCAATGCTTTGTTTTTCACGGCTTGGAGCTTCCTTAGATGACATACAGCTGCATATCCCCAGACTGTTGATGCGTATGTCATCATGGACCTCATGATGGTCCTGTAGTGCTTCAGTTTGTTCGCTGCGCCCAGGTTGCTCTGCCTGTTCATCAGGGGGTACAAGAAGGCTTGGGCTGCCTTCACCTTGCTCGTGTAGTCTTCCACATGTTGATACCATATCAGCCGCTTGTCGAGTGTGACTCCCAGGTATTTGGCCTTGTTGATTTTGTTGTTGTTGTTGTTGTTGTTGGGATGGGTTGGCCGTTCATGGTGATCTGTTCCTCGGGGCTTCATCTCCTTCTGGACGGATAGAGTGCCGAGCTCTTCTCAGGGTTGATGGTGATCAGCCACTTGGTAAACCATTCTTCCAATTGGTCTTCTGGTCATCAAGTGGGGGGCGGTCGATCTGGTCATTATGGCCGTGTCATCCGCGTAGGTGGCTAAGCTCGTATTGGGAGTCTTCGGGATGTCCAAGGTGTAGATATTAAACCGCAACGGCGCTAGTAGTGATCCTTGTGATATTCCTGCTTCCATTCTCCTGGCAGAATAAGAGCGAGTATCTCCTAATCGTACCACGAAAGGTCTACTTCTCAGGTATGACTGGACCAAGCGCACCAGCGCAACATCTTGAAAAGTAGACCTCCATACTAAGTCCTAACGAACGCCTTATGCGCTATTGAATAGTATCATGCCGGTTGACTGGTTCTTATTAAATCCATCAGTGATGAACTCGACCACTCGTAGAACTTGCTGTTGTGCGGAGTGGCTTTCCCTAAAGAAAAAGCTCATCTGGGATGATTGCATGGGACTCCACGTGGTCCTACAGGCGTCGCAGGATGATCCCCTCTACAGTCTTGCCGATCGTTGACAGGAGACTGATGGGCCTATAATGCTGTGGAAAGGAAGCAGACTTACCGGGTTTCCTGATGAAAATCACATCCGCTGTTTTCCATTTCTCAGGAAAGTGTTGGAGCCATGACCCCGATTCCTACAGGCACAACATTTATATCGGCATGAACGAAAGTCTCGAATGTTTCCGTCAAACGCACAGCCCGAAATTTCTATAAAAGCGGCAAGAATAAAAAACGCGGCTTCTCTTTGACAAGTACCGCGCGTTTCATGATAAGCCGCCTTTTGCCGCTTGCAGAGGGTTATTTCATTACATAATAAATTTTTGTATTTTAATTACCGACTTATCAAAGATTTTTCACCCCCGCACTAAATGGTTTTTCAAAATATAAACGTAAATTTTTCATTGAATAAGAGAATATATGAATATAAAGTCTCACATTTTTTGACAAAAACAATGTTTGAATGGAAATTAAATAGAAAAAAACGTCCAAGAAAATGGATTATTTACTCTCTAAGCACAGGATCAGTATTTTGTGGACCTTGTTTATTATTCGGTGGGGGAACTAGCTTTGAAAAACAAGATGTAGATTTCAATGATTGAAAGAATGCGTCGATTATATTAGAAAGCTACGAAAGCTCATGTGGACATAAAACATGTGGTTTGGCTTTGCAACGTAGATCTGACATTGTCGGTAGTGTCGATCAAGAGCTCGTCGCTCAATTTGAAGAAGAGCTAACTTATTGGCGTGAAGTTTTGAAACGAGTGGTTGCGACTGTAAAGTCTTTATCATCGCGTGAATTATCTTTTAGGGGACATGAATAAAAACTTGGGTCTCTTCATAACGGAACTTATTTATTGATGCTGGAACTCATAGCGGAGTTTGATCCGTTTTCAAGTAAATATATTGCCAATATGGCGGCAAGGGAAAGAGATGTACCAATTACTTAAGTTCTACAATATTCAGAAGAAGTTTAAATATGTTGAACAATTATCTCCCCAGTAATTCACTAGAACTAAGGAATGTTTGAGAACAACCGAAATGAAAATATTACTCATCAGTGGCGGATTAAAGGTCCAGAGCGCCCTAGGCAATCGCTTTATCGGCGCCCCTGTACCGGCCATAAATGGCCATCATAATACTATAAATTTTAACTAGTTGGTTCTGCAATTACGATGACGTTGTATCATCAAACCCTAGACTTTAGTAGACCAGGACCCATGTACTTACGCTAATGCGCGAATGAAATATGAAGTGACAACTGTGAAGAAATCAAGAGGGACGACAGACCGAACATTGAAATTCATGATTCCTCTCTGCTCTGGGACAAAGGCCTTACTGTATATGTGTGTTGACAGATGATGAATATATCACTAGAGAACGTCCCGCGATTTCATCCGCGTAGATCACGTTCCCGTGGGAATAGCGTAGCTTTCTTCAGGAGGAAGAATTTTTTAAATGCAGTGGTCCGAGAAACCCATAGAATAGGTCTTTTATGTTCTTCAACTCTCTTCTCGATGCATCTTCCGGTTTGGCCTATAAAGAATGTCTCACATTCACTGCAGTGTATTTTATATACTCCGACTTTACCCAATAATTTTCAAAAATCAAATCAAATCTAAAACAGTAAGTCTTCATTGTTGACTAATAGTGAACCCACTCCAGTATTTCAATTTCACCCTAGAATAAAAAATTTTTCTAATATTTTTTTCAATGAAAAGAGACAGAACTTTTAGGGGATTTGAAATATTGTCCCAATATAAATAATTTAAACGTGAACCTGAGCTATGGTGAGAGAAAGATGACTGTATTATATATATATATATATATATATATATATATATATATATATATATATATATATATATATATATATATATATATATATACAGGATATCTACCGGGACCGTCCGTTAAAACCTTTTAAGTTCCAATTACAATATCATGCTGAAATTTTACACGCGGCCATAACTAGCGATATCCAATTGGAGTTCAATATTTTCGAAGTGATACCATTTCTGATTATACTGGAAGTGGGTCATCACTTTGTTATTTCAAAAAAAAAATTATAGCTCGTAGATCTTTTGGCACTACAGACTCAATGTTTGCTTGGGTGGATAGAAGAACGTTCAAGGAATTTTTTAATCAATCTACACATGTCACGTGCCAATTTTTATATCACCATCAGATGAAGCGTCAAATTTCAGATGGAATTGTTTAAGCATGTACTATACCCATCTCTTAGCTGAACTGGCTACACTCACCTGACAGGTGCCTAAAATTAATGTACTTGTCACTTCGTTCATTCGAATTTGATATTTCAACAATAATTGTCGTTATTTCAGATTGAAATTAACCAAAAAATACAACACATTTGGAATAAAACCACTGGTTATTCAAACGAAAATATATTTAATGTTTTTTTAATTCATTCTAGAATGTCAAAAAGTTGTGGGTAGAAATTGCAGGCTATTCAATAACCAATTTCCAAATTTACTGTCTATGAGTAAAATAAAATTTCCGAGCATTAGAAGCAATTTTCTACAATTCAGTTGAATAAAAATTGAAGGAACTGAGCGAAAACCAATCATCGGAGATAATTACATTATTACCAATAAATGATAGAAAACATCTTAGGAGAAAACTAATTTACGATGTGAATAAATATTCAATATGGGCCCCATTTTGCTCGATACACTTGACAGCTCGTATACGAACATGATGAGTTGCCCTCCTAGTTTCCTCACGATCAATATTACGAAAAGCATTATGAATGCGCTCTAGTAACTCTTCTTTACTTCTTACAGGAATAAGATACACTTCACTCTTAATTTTGCCCCATAAATAAAAATCAAGGGTCATCAGGTCCGGAGAACGAGGAGGCCATAAATTTGGTCCTTGAGTACCCCACCATCGATCATCGAACATTTCTGTTAGCTGCCGATCGACAGCTCGTGTATTATGTGCTGGTGCACTATCCATTTGGTAATAGCAATCCCTCAGAATGTTAAGGGGTAATCCATCTAAAAAATTTGCTAATGTTCCTCTCAAAATTTCCAGGTATCTTTGTCCATTAAGATTTTCCTCATAAATGTGATAAGCCAACAAATCTTTCATTAAAATTGCAGAAACGTTCACCCTGAATTTATTTTGGAAATCAATAACCTCAATGAAATGTGGATTTTCTGTGGCCCAAAAATGTCGATTCCTCCTGTTGGTTATTCCACTTTCATTGAACTTGGTTTCATCAGACCATATAATTTTTTGCAGAATTGTTCCATCTTCTTGAAGCCGAATTAATAAATTTTCACAGAAATTTAGCCGCTTGAGAAGGATGGTTGCAATTTTTGTAGTCTGATAAAAGAATACGGGTCCATGTTATGTTTCTTAAGGATCCTTTCAATGGAAGTATAACTCAATCCAATATCCATTGATGCTGACTTAATGGACGCTTGTGGATTGGCACGAAAGTACGCTAGCGTATTAATTTGATTGTCGTCGTCCTCGAGAATTGGTTTTCTTCTAGTTTCTATGTATTTTGTTCCTCCAAATTGCAGAAAATTGCTTCTAATCCTTTTTGTTTTACTCATAGGCGCCAAATTTGGAAATTGGTTATTGAATTGCCTGCAAGTTCTATCCACCACTTTTTGACATTCGCCATGAATTAAAAAGAGATTGAACATATCCTCGTTTTAATAATCAGCCATTTTATTATCAATCTGGTGTTTTTCCAGAATTGTCACTTCAAATTACCAACAATTCTGGTTGAAATATCAAATTCGAATGAACGAAGTGACAAGTACATTAATTTTATGCACCTGTCAGGTGAGCGTAGCCAGTTCACCTACTTGATTCAAATATTTCAAAGCATTCTCTGTTAGTTCTAGCAAAATCATCAAAATTCAATATATTCCCAAATTATTTCGGAACTATAAGAGATGGGTATAGTACATGCTTATTCAATTCCATCTGAAATTTGACACGTGCAATTTAAAAAATTGAGTTATTGCTGTTTGAAAAAGGCCAAATTGAAAAAATCATACAAAACAACGCAATAACATTCGACATGTGTAGATTGATTAAAAAATTCCTTGATCCTTCTTCTATCCACCCAAGCACAAATTGTGTCTGTAGTGCAAAAGATCTACGAGCTACAATTTCTTTAAATATCCTCAAAAATCGAGTGCCAACAACTTGGGTATTTTATGCCTTGCTCAAATGTCAGTTCTAGATGTATAATAAAAAAGGTAGATTGCCATTTAAAATAACAAACTGATGACCCACAACTGGTATAACCGGAAATGGTATCACTTCGAAAATATTTCACTTCAATTGGAAATCGCTAGTTATGGCCGCGTATAAAATTTCAGCTTGATATTGTAATTGTAACTTAAAAAGTTTTTAACGGACGGTCTCGGTGGATATCCCTGTATTTTTCATTCCTTATGTATTTGACGACGCCAAACTTTGTTAAGAAATCCTTTATTTTGTCATTGCTCAATTCTATCGGTAAGTCTTAGATTTTCACGAACGTTTCTTCATTCTTTTCTGTCACTATTATTTCGAAAATATTACCTTATTCACCAATGTACTCCGTTATTCCGTTGTCATATTTTTGTGCTGCTTTTTTCACTATCAAATCTAATATTAACTTCTCATAAACTTTACTTTTAAGGTGATCAATTGAATACTCAAATTTTTCTTTTATCCACTTATGAATTGGGAAATTGGTTGGTTTTTTCCGCACATTCTTGAAATCCAAAGTCAATGTCTTTTGTCGTATTATCGACATCATGCATTCACTCCCGCTTTTTATATTTGCTCAGATATGTTAACGCACGTGTGTTTTTCATTCATTTGTGCACAGATTGCTTTGTAGATACCATCCAACATATCTTTGAAATTTGTTGCCCTCTTATGCGTAGTACCAATTATACTCATAACAGGAAAAACTGGATTACTCCAGAAATTGTTTTGGCCAAATGTGACCTACAAAATCTTCATTGGTTACATTCTAATATAAAAACTCAATCCTCTAATGATTTATATAAGAAAGCCAAATCCTATTATAAATCCTTAATCCTAAGAACCAAATACAATTTTCACAGTGAACTTATTGATAAATCTGTAAATAAAAATAGAACTGTGTGGAATCTAGTAAATACTATGACTGGTCGAAAACATATGGAACAAAATTCTATTGCACTGGTTATTGATAATGTTACTGAGATTTTGAGATTTTCGCTAATCATTTCACTACAGTAGCCGAATCTTCCCTCAACAGTTATTATAAAGACTCAATGTCATCCTCATGTACGACGCCACGTATGTTAGACACAACCTTTTTCTTCCACCCAGTCCTGGAGCATGAAATCCATGATGTTATAAGATCACTCAAAAACAACAAAGGTTCTAGTGTTGATTTGATCTCAGCACGAATTCTGAAGATGATAGGTACCGATATCAGCCGACATTTCGCTCATGTTATTAACCTGTCAATTAGCACAGGCGTATTTCCTCGTATTCTGAAAAAAGCAATCGTCATTCCTATTCATAAAAAGGATGATGTACACGATATCATGAACTATAGACCTATATCTATCTTAAGTGTCTTTTCCAAGGTTTTTGAAAGAATAGTGTTTGATAGAATGATAAAGTACCTAGATAAATTTCAAATACTTGATACTGCACAACATGGTTTCAGAACCGGCCGCTCGACTCAAACTGGAGCATTGCAGTTCGTGGAGTTCGTCTATCGTTGCCTTGATAATGGTCAATATATTGCTGGATTGTTCTTTGACTTGTCTAAAGCGTTTGATAGTCTTGCTATCCAGTTTATATTGGATAAATGTTATAATCTTGGATTCAGAGGCGTGTTCTTGAACTGGATTCGTAGTTATCTGGAGGACAGAACTGCCTCAATCAGGGTTCACGACTCGTACTCAAATGAACAGTACTGTAAATTAGGAGTACCCCAGGGTTCTGTCTTGGGGCCACTTCTATTTCTGTTATTCATCAACGATCTACCACCATATTTGAAAAAAATATTCTACAGAAAATCTAATATTCGCAATTTATTATCAAAAATAATCTGGTTGATACTGTTCGCTGATGACTCTTCCATAGCTATTACTGCTGAGACTCTTGAGGAGCTTCAAAAGTTATGCGAGCTGCTGGTGGAGAGTTTCGTAGAATGGTGCCATTTTAATGCTATTATGATCAATATCAACAAGACGGAATGCATTCACTTCACTCTGTCGTCTTGTGATTAGGGTAGCATAACAAGGTATTTAGATACAGTCATCTCTTCGAAGGACACCACTAAATTCCTCGGCGTTCACATCGATAGGAATCTGAAGTGGAGTACACATATCGATGCGATTTGTAAGAGGCTGAATAGTTCCTATTATGCCCTAAATAGAATCAAGAGTTCACTACCTCTAAGTTCCCTTGTGAACGTTTATTACAGTTTGGTATATAGTCACCTGTCCTATAATATCTTACTGTGGGGAAATTCCTCAGACGTAGGTAGAGTTTTCATCATCCAGAAAAGAATTCTGCGAATGATGTTCGATACAGCTCCACAATCTTCATGTAGACCGTTGTTCCTGAAGAATGGTATCCTCACATTGGCGTCTATTTTCATTTTGAGATGCCTCGTTTATATTAAAGAGAATGAAAGTAACATGACTAAACTTTCTAACTTTCATTCTCACAATACTAGAAATAAGGAAACATTATGTATCCCTAAACACAGAACTTCTAGATTTGAAATGTCGCCCCTGTACCAGGGTATCAGATTGTTCAATCATCTTCCACGGCATATACAGGGTCTAAGTGTCAATAGATTTAAGGTAGCAGTTAAGAATTTACTTTTAGCAAAATGTTTTTATACTGTGAATGAGTTTCAATGTGTTGATTTAGATAATGTCTAAATGTCTTTTCTATTGACCTGTCCTATACATACTTGTGATGTCTTAAGGATCAATAAATTATTATTATTATTATTTATTATCGTGGACTTATGCACTATCTCAGCTAGTAGCTGGATATAATTTACCTTTCCCAGATTTAGCAATCAAAGGGAATAGGCTCGATTACAATATACTTGACATAAATTTCCTAACTATCCTACATGTATTAAGAATTACAGCTTTTGCATTTCTATGTAGGTATTCTTATGCAATTCTAATTTCTTAAGGCTATCATGCAAAGTTTTGGGTATTAAACCAGTCGAGGATACGATGACAGGAACGATATCTATTTTGTCGAGGTGCCACATCTGCTTGATCTCAATAGCAAGGTCTGTGTATTTGGACTTTTTCTCCTGGAACTTATTCAGCACGTTGTTATTATTTGGTATGGCGACATCCACCAGCATTGCTGTCTTGGCTCTCTTATCATACACCACTATGTCCGGCCTATTATTCGTCACCATTCTGTCAGTGATAATAGGCCTATCGTAATATAATCTGATAGAGTCATTTTCCAATACGGGCGCCGGTTGATACTTGTAATATGGCTGGAATGTATTCAGAAGTCCGTACTTGTGTACAAGTTTCTGATGGATAATGTTGCACACTTGATTATGCCTGTGAAGATAGTCTTTATTGGCCAGTTGTTCGCATCCGGACGTAATATGCTGTATCGTCTCCGATCTTATATGGCATTTTCTGCACCTATCTGTTTGTAATGTTCCGTCCTTCATAATAAATTTTTTGTAGTTGTTTGTAGCGATCACTTGGTCTTGGATGGCCATAAGGAATCCCTCTGTTTCCGCGAATAATTCTCCTTTCATCAACCATTTGTTGGAGGCTTCTTTGTCGATGTGTGGTTGATTAATCTCATGGTGATGTCGTCCATGCAATTCCTTTCTTGACCATTGCTCTTGTTTTTCAGTATCTGATAGGAATGGTAGATTCAGCAGGTCATCTCTGGTAGCAAGATTTAGAGGTGTATATCCCTTATCAGCCAACGATACCACTCTATGTAGGTCAGAAGTGAGAGCTTTTGCTGAGAAGAATTCTCTGAGATTTCTTATCTGTTCGGTGTGTAAATTGACAACATCTATTAATCCGCGTCCTCCTTCTTTCCGCTTTAAAGTTGTTCGTATCACAGACGATTTTGGATGATGATTGTTGTACTTTGTTAGCATCGTTCGGGTCTGCCTTTGAATATCATCTAACTCCGTCTTAGTCCATCTGATTATTCCAAATGAGTAAAGCAACACTGGAATGGCGTAGGTGTTAATTGCCTTGACTAGATTCCCCGAGTTCAACATCGATTTCAGCACAGACTTCAGACGCTGACTGTATTCTGAACGAATCTTCTCCTTTGATTGTTTTTGCTCTAACAATCTGGCTTGTTGGTATCCCAGATATTTGTATGTTTCGCCATCTCTCATGCACTGTATAATGTCACCGTTTGGAAGTTGTGTTTCACCATCTATGACTTTCCTCTTTGAATGTTCAGGGTCTTACATTTTTCAATCCCGAATTTCATATGAACATCTGCCGAGAACTCACTGACAGTTTTCAGCAAATCATCCAATTGCTTCTTGTTCGAAGCATATAATTTGATGTCATCCATATACAGCAGGTGGGAGATTGTATGATAATTCCTTTCTGCTTTTATCCTAAATCCGTATCCAGTTCTATTGAGCATTGAGGACAATGGGTTCATTGCCAAACAGAACCATAGTGGACTCAAAGAGTCTCCTTGAAAAATTCCACGACGTATGGGTATCTCGTCGGTTTTAATTGATTTATTGTTCATGTTGACCTGCAGAGACGTGCGCCAGTGTGTCATTGTTGTCTTCAAGAATTCTACCAGGGCTGGGTGAATTTTGTATATCTGCAATACTTCAACAAGCCAAGAATGGGCGGTACTATCGAATGCTTTCAGATAATCGAGAAAAGCCGAATGAACATTGCGATGCCCTACGTGTGCCTGTTTCATTATCACAGAATCGATGATGAGTTGTTCCTTGCACCCGTGGTGTTTCTTTCTGCATCCTTTCTGCTCCTCTGCTAATATATTGTTGTCGTCAAGGTGTTGGTATATTCGATTGGATATGCATGAGGTGAGTATTTTGTAGAGTGTTGGCAGGCAAGTGATTGGCCTATATTGAGACGGATCCTGTGTTCTATCGCTCTTAGGTAGCATATATGTTAAGCCTTGCGTTAGGAAAGTGGGTGTTTTCTTGGGATGTTGAAGAACATACGTGAGCTGTTTCGCTAGGGCTCCATGGAGCTTATCAAACTTCTTGTACCAGTAGTTGTGGATATTATCTATACCTGTGGCCTTCCAATTGTTGGTCGCTCCAATTACTGTTGTAATTTCTTCCTCCGTTATTTCATCGAAGTCCATATGTCTGATATCGAGGCGTTCTTTTTCATTCGTGATCCATTCCGCATCTCTATTGTGTTCTTTGGGGTTCGACCATTATTATTATTATTATTATTATACCTATACCTTTGTCAGCTGTCGATTTTGAGAATGAATTTCAAGTTTTAAAATTAATTGCTATAAACAACGGCTATGAACCAAAATTAATTGATACTTTAATAAGACAAAAACCACATAAACTTTTATTTCAGAGCATTTATCCGTTGCATACTGAGAAATCTAACAGAAAATTTCCAATTAACTATATTCCTAATATTATCAACAAAATATGTAACAGATTACACAGAAATAATATTAACATCATCAGCACTAATAAAAAGAATTTGGGTTCATTATTGGTTAATAATAAAGATAAAACAAAATTATTGGATAAAAGCGGAGTATATAAAATACACTGCAGTGAATGTGAGACTTTCGGAAGATGCAGCGAGAAGAGAGTTGAAGAACATAAAAGATCTATTCTCCAAAATAAAAATTCTGCAGGTTTTTCAGACCACTGCATCAATAAAAATCATTTCATAGATTTTGAGAATATCGAACTCATGCATCCAGGTAATAAAGGAAAAAGGATGGACATCTTGGAGATTATTGAAATTACGTCCGCTCATAGGAAAAACCAGCCAATGGACCACAGGAGTGTAACGTAACGACGGCCATTTTGTTGAAGCAGGTCAGTGTCCACTTTCCAAACAAAGTTAGAAGCAGTGTTAATTTCCATAAGGACAATTTCAAATCGTGATTATTTTTTATCCAGGAAGTTCCTGAACATGTGAGTACATTTTATGATTGAATTATGTGATAAATTAAAGAATTTCACTAATAGCCAATTCTTATGCTCGTAAGAATATGTATTTAGACCTAGTTATTGAACTAGTGAGGTTAGGATCTGTAGATGATTATATACGTTTTACATATTTGGTGTTTTTGAAACTATTTCAGAAGAATTTTCAATGACATCTAAACATGTTCTCAATTTATCCTCAATTTTGGAGTTCTTTAAAGACGATGCCAAGCTTGTAGCTCGAGGAGAAAATGCTGTAGAGTCTGGTCATGTGAAAGACATGGCATTTGATGGAGAACTTCTCATCATTTGCGGCAATGTTCATGCTAGCATGCGGGATCGTTTATATAAAGTAGAGGTATGAGACCAAAGTAGCGAATGTGTTCTGTAGCATACTAAAAAAATTCATTTTCTAGATAAAACTTGACACAGACAAGTGTATCGAAGAAGCCAGTTGTACATGCCCAAGAGGTCAGTTGGTGTGTCATCACATGGCAGTATTGTCGATTTTTAGTTATCACATATATCTGTAACAGATATAACTTGTACATGGAAGAGCAGAAAACCTCATACCAATGCAGTACAAACTGGCTTCTTCGATACACTTGTCTGTGTCAAGTTTTATCTAGAAAATGAATTTTTTTAGTATGCTACAGAACACATTCGCTACTTTGGTCTCATACCTCTACTTTATATAAACGATCCCGCATGCTAGCATGAACATTGCCGCAAATGATGAGAAGTTCTCCATCAAATGCCATGTCTTTCACATGACCGGACTCTACAGCATTTTCTCCTCGAGCTACAAGCTTGGCATCGTCTTTAAAGAACTCCAAAATTGAGGATAAATTGAGAACATGTTTAGATGTCATTGAAAATTCTTCTGAAATAGTTTCAAAAACACCAAATATGTAAAACGTATATAATCATCTACAGATCCTAACCTCACTAGTTCAATAACTAGGTCTAAATACATATTCTTACGAGCATAAGAATTGGCTATTAGTGAAATTCTTTAATTTATCACATAATTCAATCATAAAATGTACTCACATGTTCAGGAACTTCCTGGATAAAAAATAATCACGATTTGAAATTGTCCTTATGGAAATTAACACTGCTTCTAACTTTGTTTGGAAAGTAGACACTGACCTTTCCCAACACAATGGCCGTCGTTACGTCATCACTCCTGTGGTCCATTTGCAACGACCAACTAGACTTCAATTCACCTCCTGTTGTGAATGCCGTTATACATAAGTAAAAACGCTCATTTTGAATTTAGATGCTCCACAACATAAAAGAAGGAGGATAACCAACCAGTAGAACCCCAGGACAAACCAAGGACATGTGAAACAAGCGAGATGAAAAGGAAAAAGGATAGAAATTCGACCCTCACCAAAATTCAAGGATCTACGACGATTTGAATTTAATATTGTATTACTCTTGATAATGGGCTAACAACCGGAAACATATGTCGAGTATTTTTAATAAATATTTGTGAAACGTTTGCCAAGTGATAAACGAATCACTTATTCATTATGTTATACCAAGTGTTAAGCGATAATTCCCCATACAACTTACCTTAAGGATACGTAAAGATCTCCACATATCTATTCATTTTCACTCTCAAACTTCCTTGACACTGACCTTGTATTCGAATCGGTCCGCCTGAAACTTGCGCTACAACTGAAACCGCAGCACGCTTGCGTTTCAGCAGATACATTGATAAATTTTCAGTATGTGTAACCTACACAACTAGTTCAAAACATATAACCTCCTTTTTCACGGTTTAGTTTCGATTTAAGTTTATAAAATTGGTAAGTTGATATTCTCAAATATTCGGTTTGGATGTCAGATTTTAAGAAATCGATTCTATTTATTAGGAAACTAATGTATATCAGAAATTGGCAATGATAATATTTTTGCGTCATTTCTTTCATAACTGTATTTCCCACATGACGTGAATATTTGATTATCATGATTATGGAAATGCCCAAAGATCTCGTCAGGAACACCTCAAGAGGTAAAGGGAATGCCTGTAAACATCCTTACAGAATGTGGCTTTTAATGGATTAAATTAAGTAAAACGTCAGGCAATATTTTTTTAAAACTTTAACAGAACACGTTAGTCGGTAATTATTTTGATCCGATCTCTCAGTACATTTTCAAGTTTTGGCGTTCACTGTATAGTATGATCTAATCTCGACCGTATGTTGTTGTTCTGAAATAAAACTATAATATCTCACATTTACTTCTTTAATAACCAATTAACCAATTCTCAAAACTTTTTAGAATCAATCCTTAATTCACTTCTCTACTTCTGTCCTATTTTCATTTTCTGCTCTTGCCAACTGTCTGGCGCGAGATTCGAGTTTTCTTTTGTAATAAATGCATCTAACGAATTCGCTTGAAATTGAAATTTTGATGATTATTTGTTATGGTAATAGAATCAGAATTCAGACTGTGGTTCTTAGGTTATTTCAAGAAACGTATCAAGATTTTTCCCAAGTTTGCCAAGATACAATGAGCAAAAGTGTAGCACAAAACCACGAATTTGACCTTGTCAGGCATGCATCTAGAAGAGGGCAATCCGTTGGTAACTAAACTAAATATTCTGCTGACTAATCTGGAAATTCCAATAATTTCTGCGCAACAAATTGAACATAATGTTAGGGTAAATACGTTATTTAAAATTTCTCATGAATCAAAGATGTATCCCTAAGAAATGTAAATTGAATATGAGTTACTGGAGGATGATTCAGATGAGCAAGTGAAATTTTGCGAAAAGAGGATTAATTCCATTGATCAAAACAAGTTGTCATTTTTCTCAGATGAATCTACGTTTACAAAAAATGGTGAGTTCAATCACTATCAATATTGGTCTGAAGAAAACACAATATTTAGAGAAAGTTGGGGTACGAGCAGTCATAATCGGTGACCTTGCTAGTTTTGCGGTGACAATCTCACTGGAAAAAAAAAACTTGATTTTAATATAAGAAGATTTAATTCCATATTTAGCCACTTTTTGTCCGAATTGAATATACCCAAACTCATCCGACTAGAGAATATGGTTTCAACATTATGGAGCATCTACATCCTATGACTATCCTAATAAATAGATTGAAAGAAGAGAACCAATTCAGTGGTGATCTTAAGAATTAGAATTTTTCCATAAAAATATCAGAATTCAAGGGTTTTTAAATGAATCTGATTTTATTGAGTTTTTGAGAAACATATGATCTGCAAATCTAGGCATATATCGCCAGAAATATTACAGAATGTAGGAAATCGTTTTCTATCAACAATTAAGGTTTACCAAAAAGTATATGATAATGTCATTTCGAGTGCTATAGTTTTTTTTAATTTATTCATATAAAATAAATTCGAATGAAGATAACGTTGAAAATGAATAGTTAATTACATTTGTCTGGAAGAAAATTTTCCAACGAGATGTAGCAAGATATATCATGCCATTAAAAGTTAGGAGTTGTCCCCACTACCTTTATTACATTATTTTATTTCATGAAAAATGTTGCCTGGCATCCTATTCAATTTCTTCCATTTGAAGCTTACACTCTGTGTAAACTCAGAATTCATTGGCTACACTGTTTCTTTTCAGAGTCACAATTTTTGAAATTTCTTTTCTGATATAACGTGCCTCTTTTTAAGCTCGCGACGTTATTCTTTGAAAACGGTTACAGTTAAAACAAAATTGTAGGGGACATTAAAGTTTATAACATATTGAGAAAACAAATCATGACATTCATCGCATTCATTGGTGTTCTGCAAAAAGGTCAGAGGGAGAACAGGAGAAATGAAATACCGTCTAGATTTCCACAACAATGTTGAATACCGAATTGTGTATGGCTGAAAGAGTAATCTATCTTTCGACTTTGAGGACAATATTTCCAAAAGTGCAAAGTATTTAACAAAAAACAATAATACTTTCGAAAGTTAAATACTCTGTATCTGAAAAATTGTTGAAGTCTTGCTACAAAATAATAATAATAATAAGAATAAGAAAACCTCAGGGATCAGGAACATTGTTTCTGAGTACGGGTTTAGCGAACCCGAGGTACCCAAGCTGAACCTGGCAGTAGGTATAAAATGCAACTTATCCAATGATGTACAATCTAAGAAATAAACGGGTGAATCGACATTGTACCACCAAAACCTCTTGTCGCGTTCAAGATTTAGGAAGAGGGTCTTGTTCGGAAAGTGAGTCACAGTCTCCCTCGATTAGCGACGGAAGCAGCGTGATATCTAGTAGGGATACTGCAACACAAAACCAAGTGGGAAATAACATCAACACCTCCCAACCGACTCTTGATGTTCCAACGGTGGCGCAAGCCATTATGCCTACGACCACGGGAGCCGGACTCCCTAGGAAACGCACGAAGTGGACTCCAGAAATGAATAACTTCATTATGCGTTCCTATTACAAGATTACAAACTTGGAATCGGTAATAACAGCATACAGATACGCGTTACATCTTGCGTTCATAGAAAAATATCCTGAATTACAGCACATATCCGAGCAGAGAATTTCGGACCAACGAAGAACAATCATTAAAAGCAGGCTACTTTCTTCAGAAACGTTGCAAAGCTTACGAGAAGAGGTCATAATGGACCTCAGAAGCGAAAATGATACACATAACGGTATACCTGCTGGAGTAGATGAAAGTGTTACAGATAGCATCGAAGTCACGGAAACGAATATTAATATAGAACGTCCTCCTGAGCCGAATCAGCAGAACGAATATATGTATTTAACAAGATCAGAATTCAACAGAGCCATAACTGAATTCAGTGGTAGTAACCCAACTAAAAGACCTAAACTGCCCAAACTCAAGACGAACTAGAACACCAATATCATCCTAGCAAGCGTAAACTCAGTGTTTGCAGAATATATCGACCAGAACACCTTGGAGAAGATTCACACTTTGATTTACTGTGGAGCAGTAACGGTTCTTCGACTTCACAAACAACAAATCTCCACAACTCTGATTCAAGCTTAGCCAAAAAGCGTCAGAAAACCACCATGGCAAAAACTACTGGAGAAGGATTTTGATAATATTAGAGCAGAAATCGGTCGCCTCACAGAATTCCTGAGAAACAGAAAACCCTCAAGGCGCTTGAAATCACATATACGCAAAATTTATAGGAAAATTGGTACGAACACAAAACACCCTGGTCACAAACAACACATCGACGTGTATATGGACACTTTAAAACAGAAACTCCAAGCAAAATCAAAGAGGCTTTCAAGATACGTCAAGTGTACTGAAAGGAAACACCAAAACCAAAGGTTCCTCCAAAACGCGGCCAATTTTCATAAGGGATGTAACAAAACTTCGACCAACAATAACAGAGAAGTACCTGGCGCACAGTGCTTGACCGATTATTGGTCATCACTATGATCGAACCCCAAAGAACACAATAGAGATGCGGAATGGATCACGAATGAAAAAGAACGCCTTGACATCAAACATATGGACTTCGAAGGAATAACGGAGGAAGAAATCACAATAGTAGTTCGAGCGACCAACAATTGGAAGGCCACAGGTATAGATAATATCCACAACTACTGGAACAAGAAGTTCGATAAGCTCCATGGAGCCCTAGCGAAAGAGCTCACGTATGTTCTTCAACATCCCAGGAAAACACCCACTTTCTTAACACAAGGCTTAACATATATGCTACCTAAAAGCGATAGAACACAGGATCCGTCTCAATATAGGCAAATCACTTGCCTGCCAACACTCTACAAAATACTCACCTCATACATATCCCATCGAATATTCCAACACCTAAAGGACAACAATATATTAGCTGAGGAGCAGAAAGAATGCAGAAAGAAACACCACGGGTGCAAGAAACAACTCATCATCGATTCTGTGATAATGAAACAGGCACACGTAGGGCATCGGAATGTTCATTCGGCTTTTCTCGATTATCTGAACGCATTCGATAGTACCGCCCATTCTTGGCTTGTTGAAGTCTTGCAGATTCACCCAGCCCTGGTAGAGTTCTTGAAGACAACAATGACACACTGGCGCACGTCTCTGCAGGTCAACATGAACAATACATCAATTAAAACCGACGAGATACCCATACGTCGTGGAATTTTTCAAGGAGACTCTTTGAGTCCACTATGGTTCTGTTTAGCTATGAACCCATTGTTCTCAATGCTCAATAGAACATGATACGGATTTAGGATAAAAGCAGAAAGGAATTATCATACAATCTCCCACCTGCTGTATATGGATGACATCAAATTATATGCTTCGAACAAGAAGCAATTGGATGATTTGCTGAAAACTGTCAGTGAGTTCACGGCAGATGTTCATATGAAATTCGGGATTGAAAAATGTAAGACCCTGAACATTCAAAGAGGGAAAGTCATAGATGGTGAAATACAACTTCCAAACGGTGATATAATACAGTGCATGAGAAATGGCGAAACATACAAATATCTGGGATACCAACAAGCCAGATTGCTAGACCAAAAACAATCAAAGGAGAAGATTCGTTCAGAATACAGTCTGCGTCTGAAGTCTGTGCTGAAATCGATGTTGAACTCGGGAAATCTAGTCAAGGCAATTAACACCTACGGAATATATATATATATATATATATATATATATATATATATATATATATATATATATATATATATATAATAATATGGAATAATCAGATGGACTAAGACAGAACTGGATGATATTCAAAGGCAGACCCGAACGATGCTGACAAAGTACAACAACCATCATCCAAAATCGTCTGTGATACGAACAACTTTGAAGCGGAAAGAAGGAGGACGCGGATTAATAGATATTGTCAATTTACACACCGAACAGATAAAAATCTCAGAGAATTCTTCTCAGCAAAAGCTCTCACTTCTGACCTCCATAGAGTGGTATCGTTGGCTGATAAGGGATATACACCTCTAAATCTTGCTACCAGAGATGACCTTCTGAATCTAACGTTCCTATCAGATACTGAAAAACAATAGCAATGGTCAAGAAAGGAATTGCATGGACGACATCACCATGAGATTAATCAACCACACATCGACAAAGAAGCCTCCAACAAATGGTTGATGAAAGGAGAATTATTCGCAGAAACAGAAGGATTCCTTATGGCCATCCAAGACCAAGTGATCGCTACAAACAATTACAAAAAATTTATTATGAACGACGGAACATTACAAACAGATAGGTGCAGAAAATGCCATATAAGATCGGAGACTATACAGCATATTACGTCCGGATGCGAACAACTGGCCAATACGGAGTATCTTCACAGGCATAATCAAGTGTGCAACATTATCCACCAGAAACTTGCACACAAGTACGGACTTCTGAACACCTTCCAGCCATATTACAAGTATCAACCGGCACCTGTATTGGAAAATGACTCTATCAGATTATACTACGATAGGCCTGTTATCACTGACAGAATGGTGACGAATAATAGGCCGGACATAGTGGTGCATGATAAGAGAGCCAGAACAGCAATGCTGGTGGATGTCGCCATACCGAATAATGACAACGTGCTGAATAAGTTCCAGGAGAAAAAGTCCAAATACACTGACCTTGCTATTGAGATCAAGCAGATGTGGCACCTCGAGAAAATAGATATTGTTCCTGTCATCGTATCCTCGACTGGGTTAATACCCAAAACTTTGCATGATAGTCTTAAGAAATTAGAATTGCATAAGAATACCTATATAGAAATGCGAAAAGCTGTAATTCTTAATACATGTAGGATAGTTAGGAAATTTATGTCAAGTATATTGTAATCGAGCCTATTCCCTTTGATTGCTGAATCTGGGAAAGGTAAATTATATCCAGCTAACAGCTGAGATAGTGCATAAGTTCACGATAATAAATACAGGTAAAGATTATATCCACAACTTCTGGTATAAAAAGTTGGATAAGCTCCATGGAGCCCTAGCGAAAGAGCTCACGTATGTTTTTCAACATCCCAGGAAAAGAAAACACCCACTTTCTTAACACAAGGCTTAACATATATGCTACCTAAGAGCGATAGAACACAGGATCCGTCTCAATATAGGCTAATCACTTGCCTGCCAACACTCTACAAAATACTCACCTCATACATATCCAATCGAATATACCAACACTTCAGCTTTTCTCGATTATCTGAAGGCATTCGATTAGGAAAAGTCATAGATGGTAAAGCACAACTTCCAAACGGTGATATTATACAGTGTATAAGGGATAACGTAACATACAAATATCTAGGATACCAACAAGCCAGGTTGCTAGACCAAAAACAGTCATAGGAGAAGATTCGTTCAGAATACAGTCAGCGTCTAAAGAATGAGCTGAAATCAATCTTGAACTCGGGGAATCTAGTCAAGGCAATTACCACCTACGCTATTCCAGTGTTGCTTTACTCATTTGGAATAATCACATGACTAAGACAGAACTGTATGATATTCAAAGGCAGACCCGAACGATGCTGACAAATCATCATCCTAAATCGTCTGTGATAAGAACAACTTCGAAGCGGAAAGAAGGAGGACGCGAATTAATAGATGTTGTCAATTTACACATCGAACAGATAAAAAATCTCAGAGAATTCTTCTCTGCAAAAGCTCTCACTTCTGACCGCCATAGAGTGGTATCCTTGGCTGATAAGAGATATACACCTCTGAATCTTGCTACCAAAGATGACCTGCTGAATTTACCGTTCCTATCAGATATTGAAAAACGAGAGCAATGGTCAAGAAAGGAATTGCATGGACATCACCATGAGATTAATCAACCACACATCGACAAAGAAGCCTCCAACAAATGGTTGATGAAAGGAGAATCATTCCCAGTAACAGAAGGATTCCTTATGGCTTTTGAAGACCAAGTGATCGCTACAAACAACTACAAAAATTTATTATGAAGAACGGAACATTACAGATAAGTGCAGAAAATGCCATATAAGATCGGAGAGTATACAGCATATTACGTCCGGCTGCGAACAACTGGCCAATACGGACTATCTTCACAGGCATAATCAAGTATGCAACATTATCCATCAGAAACTTGCACACAAGTACGGTCTTCTGAATACCTTCCAGCCATATAAGAAGTATCAAATATCAGATTATTATACGATGGGCCTGTTATCACTGACAGAATGGTGACGAATAATAGGCCGGACATAGTGGTGTATGATAAGAGAGCCAAAACAGCAACGCTGGTGGATGTCGCCATCCCGAATAATAACAACGTGCTGAACAAGTTCCAGGAGAAAAAGTCCAAATACACAGACTTTGCTATTGAGATCAACCAGATGTGGTACCTCGATAAAGTCGATATTGTTCCTGTCATTGTATCCTCGACAGGGTTAACACCCAAAACCTTGCATGATAGCCTTAACAAATTAGAATTGCATAAGAATACCTATATAGAAATGCAAAAAGCTGTAATTCTTAATACATGTAGGATAGTTAGGAAATTTATGTCAAGTATATTGTAATCGAGCCCATTCCCTTTGATTGCTGAATCTGGGAAAGGTAAATTATATCCAGCTAACAGCTGAGATAGTGCATAAGTCCACGATAATAATAAAAATAATGGTGGTACAAACAAAAAATTAGAATTGAAAAAATTAGAAAAAAAAGAATAATTGAAAAAAACGTTTTGGAGAAATGATGTTGTTTCATGTTCGATACAATTGCTTCAAAATTACTTTTTGATGTAAGAGCGATTTGAATATAGTCTTCGGCGTTTAATCGATTTCTGTTCTTCGTTTTTATGTTCATCACAGTAGAAAAGCCTTGTTTGCACAAATCTGTTGTTCCAAATGGCACCAATCTTTTAACCGCCTTCTTTATGAGCAATTTTGAAAGCCTTTGCAGCTTTTGAAATCCAAAATGACGTCAGATTTGGTTTACTCTCAAATTAAAAACGTGCTTCAGTATTAGATCGAAGTTCCAGAATTGCTTCTGCCAAACCTGAAGGTTCTTCTGGTACTATAGCAATTTCACATTTAAAAGGATCTACAATCCAACTGATAGTACGTGTATCATAGTCCTCGATAATAATAATAATTTATTTGTCCACCGACCATAGATCACTTGGCATCATGTCAATGATTTACATAAATGAATAAAATGAACAATAAGAAACACCATCAATACAATACTATAAATATAAAATCTAAAATCAATACAAATACTAATACTAAACAAATGCGAAACAGCAAGAGAAGAGTAGCCTTCATTCACAACACATCAGCTAGATACTCCTCAAGATCGTAGTAGTTTTTATTCAACAATAAATTCCTAAGTAATCTACAATATGTTCTTAGGCACCGTATATCCCTAATATGCCTGGAGAGTTTCTTGAACAGTTTGATACCCATGTACCTAGGGGACCTCTCATAGGCAGAAGAAGAATGGTAAGGTATGACCAGATCATCGGAATTGAATATTAGTGATTGTAATTGTTGCGTTGGAACGATTGAAGGTTTTTTCATTTTGGTCAGCAACTCAAGTATGTATACGCAAGCTATTGGCAATAGCTCAAGTCTTCCTAATAAGTTCCTGCGCCGAGAAATCCCCAATATATTACGAACAGCTTTTTTCTGAATACCCTTGTACTTTCAGTAGAAGCACCCCAAAACAAAATCCCATACTAAGGGATACTAGATATATATAATCTAGAATGGAAGTGAGTAAAATAATAAGCCACACAAATTGTTATATTAGCAATTTTTTGCATACGATATAGAGCGTAACATATGGAACTCAGCCTGTTACACAGGTTCTGAATGTGAGATTGCCAGTTCAGGTTCTTGTCCCACTATGAGGCCCAGACACTTTATGCTGTCAACCTGCCTAGTAAACCGCTTATTTGATTTCAGCAATAGGCTTTTATTATTTGTTTCCTTGTTTTCTTTAATATAAAGTTGGGAAACATTGTCTTGTCGACATTTATTTACAAACCATTCGTGTTAAATCAATCCATACAACTCATTAAGCACTGATGTGCATTGTCTAGGATTTTTTCTTCACCCTCCCTGCTACAAATAAGGATGGTATCATCAGCGAACATTTTGAGACTCTCCGGGTTCCGTAGTGCTGTTGGCAAGTCATTGATGAAAACTAAAAACAACCAGTGGTCCAGGCACAGAACCTTGTGGTACACCAGAACCAATGCTTAGACTGGAAGATTTTTTGCCATCGACCTCTACCAATTGAAAGCGATCTGTCAAAAACGATCTATTTATATGACCCCTCATACCAAGTGGCTCATGAGATAACAGATCAAATGCTCTACACAGGTCCATAAACAAAGCAAGACACAATCCATGATCAATGTCATTATACAATTTATTCAGGATATCCATCAAAGCAGAATTAGTTGATGTTGCATTTCTGAACCCGTGTGGGCAATCGTAAGAGAATATTGTTTTTCTTTATGAATGTTACCATTTTGTCATGGATCACTCTTTCAAGTACCCTAGACACAGCAGACAGCAATGATATCGGTCGATAGTTGTCCATAGAAGTTGGTTCCCCCTTTTTGAAGATCATTTCGATACGAGCGATTTTGGGAATATCAAGCAAACTCCAGTGAGAGATTTATGAGAAATGTTAAAGGCCGAACAACAAAGTGGAGGTCTTCTTAAGCAAATTATTACTGATCCCATCCACACCAGAGGAATTTTAGTTTTTCAGACCGTGGATAATATTGAACACTTCTGCCTCTGAAACAGGAGAGAGATACATAGTTTCATTAATAGTTCTCGTGTTAGGAAAACCGCCTGGTACGTCCGGTATCTTATTTTTCGTCCTTTTAGGTTTGTCAATTAAATACTCATTGAAATAGGCTGATATAAACTCTGGACTCTTCACAAGATGTCCGTCGACAGGGATCTCTATATCTATTTTTCTACTTGCGCCATGATTACCCAAATTACCATTTATAATACCCCAGACTGTCCTGGATTTATTCTCTGCTTCGCGAAATATATAGTCATTGTGCAGTTTTTTTGCCGCCGAAATGGTTTTTTGGTAGATCTTTCTGAATTTTTTTATATTAAGGTTAAATTATCAAGATGAGAATTAGAAACAGTCAAAGAATACAACATCTTCAGCATTTGGGAGGAAAGTTTAATACCGTTTGTAATCCAAGCCTTATTCTATTTCCCTGTTTTGCATTCGAATCTACGAAATGGAAATGCCCGATCTCAATAAAATTCTGAAAGCCCTCCTGAACGTCAGAAGATTTATATTCCTTATGTACGCCAGATGATTTAACCTAACCTAGCATAAATCGACTTTGTTATAAGGATGTCAGTATCAATACGACAAGTGAGAACCTGAGCGGTGTGATCTGAGAGTCCGTTGGTACATACTTCTGCATCCAAGATAGCCGAATCGGCCAAACTATAACATATATAGTCTATGCCACTATTCTTAGATGTATGGTATCTAGTACAATCATTGATAACAAGTTTCATTCCATAAGTTGCAAAAACCTCTAGCAGTTCATGTTTGAGGAATGATCATATGATCTATATTCAAGTCTCCACATAATATGACCTGGAGATTCTTGCTACATGTTTTATTGAGAATATTGTTCAATTCATAGAAGAACCTTTGAAGATTTTCAGGTTTAGGCGCTCTGTAAACAGTTATTCTTGAAATTTTGCTATCATCAGGTAAAATGAGATCCATCCCACACACTTCATAAACTTGATCCTGAGACACAGAATCAGACAAAAATGTCAGTGGTTTTATTCTAAAATTCAGCTCGTGTCTTACAAAAATAGCAACTCGCCCATTTTCATGTTTTTCCTGCAATTTATGCATTTCAGATCCACCTATGCGTATAGATTTTGATTCACTTTTACTGAGCCAATGTTCTGAGAAACAAGCAATATCCACCTCCCCGCACAGAGCATGAGCTCAAGCTCGATTTTGTTCCTGAGACACTGCACGTTTTGGTACAAGATTTTCAGGCCTTTGTATTTGGATTTTTCATTATTGTTGAGCAATAACGAAGATAGTTTGGTTCAATCTTTCGAATGCTTTAATCGTTTGGTTGATTTTGGTGTCGCTTTCATAAAAAATGCTCTCCAGGTGAATGTTGCCCACCTACCTGGCTTCGACTGCCAACATCCACTGTTTCCTTGGCTGCTTCATCATCCTTGAACCGATAAGGGTCCACAATGGTTCCTGGAGGCCAGAAAGTTAGAGCTTTGAATTCCTTCTCCAAGTTTGCTGGAACTCCCACTTGAAAAGAAGCAACTGGGATTGGGATAGCTAGACTTCAACTTCCGACATACGTATTTACCTTTTTCGTGCCCGTTCAAACATCCTAAGATATCTCCTCAGCCGTCTCCAGATGGACCAATTAACGAATATTCGTTGATAGATGTATTTAGGCGCCATCAGTAAAATTCGTCGAAATTTCCTATCATTTGATAAGTAAATATATTCCCGAAATTGTTTCTAGTTTCTAGTCCAGTCCTGCTTATCATCCATTACCTTACGTCAAATCTTGGAAATAATTGTTTTTACTGTTATTCATGGAAATACTGAATACATAAAAATCTTAAAATTATGACGTTGTTTGATATACTATGATGATTCATAGAAGAAAATCCGTATTGCGGCGCCGCTCTCTTGATAAATCAAAGCAGAGTTAAGTTAGGTTAGAATTGATGTCTTCATTTTTAAGTTCTACCATAATTCTGTAAAATGAACAGAACTACACGGGAAAATTATAGGTATAGTGTAGTTGATACAGATAACGAACAACGGATCATTCAGGGAAAATGTAAGTAATTCATCTTGCATATATTGCTTTTCACTCAACATACAGGTTAAGTTCAAGTACAAATTATTGATATGTTATGAAGTTTCACTTAGTACCTGTTTTTCAATGAAATATTAACTTTTCACTTAATCGGTCCTGTATCAATTTATTATTTAGTGTCTTTAATGATATTTATGTATTATTGCTCTCTTATCATGTAAGTGTTCTAGACCAGTGCCGTACTAGAAACATTCAATGATGATGTATTGAATCTCTACGGAAGAAAACCATAGAGAAACATATGATAAATTAACTCAAATTTCCTTGTTCATAAAATTATTCTCTGAAAACCCATGAACACAGAAAATGGACAACCTAAATCGAGAATATTCTAGATATGACGTCATGTCATTAACATTCCGTCCAACATTGACTAGCAGTGCAAGGAAAGCAAAATCAGGACTTCCAACTTACCCCAAAATTAATGTATAAGAAAAGCGTCGAAAAACTGAGTTATGTTCGGGGAAATGCAGTTGTGTAACTAGGTTAGGTTGCCTGAATTTTGGGCTTAGCTCTAGGTCCTGAGTACAGAAATCTAACCTAAATTGGTTTTATTCGCAAATTTATCTACGAAATACATTATACTATACTGCGGAGAATGTCATCAACTACTGAATACACGTGAAATGATAAATCTCATTGTTGTGAAGGTAGCTCGCTATAACTTCTCAAATTGTGCGATCACCGAACTCTAGCCTGTTGGTAATTAAATGGGTAATCGCTTGGCTTCAATTCCAATGGGTGGTTTTTAATTTTTTTTCACCAAATCTATTACATTATCCAAGAAATTTCCTCATATGAATTCACATGTCGAAATGAATAAAAGTTTGATTTCCTAGCCTGCTGTCAGCAGTGCGTTCTGATGTTATTTTAGAACGGATCAGTTAAAACTTCGAACATTTATTTCTAAACTACGGTGTAGTACAGATGATCTAGACATAGCACTATTAGTATATGTTGAAGATGAGAAGTATTCAGAGAGGAGTGAGATACTTGAAACAAATTTTGCGTTAGTTTGGCTTATTCGTAGTTTGAAGAGACACTTTCTTGACGATGTTTTGATAATCGAGAATTGACAGTGAAATTTTATAAAACTGTCACGTTACATGAGAGAGGAGAAAACGTGCTTTATAGGAATATATATTTCGTTACTACGGAAATGGTGCGAAAGACAGTGACGTGTACATAACTATCCAAAGTGATTGTTCTTCCTGTTTCTCCCACTAAATCTATCATATTCGTTATGTTTCAAGAAGATTCACTTCTATTAGTTACACGCCCAAATTTTATTTATTATATTCTCTAAAATTCGTGCGAAACCATCCAATATTTAATTTTTCTCCACTCCACAGCATCCAAATCATGTTAATTATGATGAAAACAATGTAACAAAACCGTCATATAAATAGCGGTACCGCTTTATGATCTGTTTGGTATCAACACTCTCTAGAAAGTCAATAACACTATTGGTTTGCATAGGCAATGTTTCGGTGACCGTAATTCAATACATCTTAACCGTCTAAGCCATGACGTTGTCTCGAGAAGGTTTGAGCTGACGTAAAATGGGGCGAAGACCTGGCGTTGGTCATACAACGGTTTCCGCGTTATCCAGCTATTTCTGGAAACGAATGATCGTGCGAGACGACCAGGACAAAGTAGGTTAGAAAAACGCTGTTCTTCGGCTGTCAAAGATCGAGTTATTCGACTGCGTGCTTTCAGAAAACTGTTCACCAGCATTAGAGGTTTACAAATTCATTCATTCTCCATCATTCATAACGTTCTTGTTTGTACTGAAACAGAAAACAGAACATAACCTTTAACTCAGAAAATCTACCACGTGCCCTGAGCTCACTGCCAAATGCCGTGCAGCTCGACTCCAGTTTGCTCGAGAACACTTCCATTGTATTGAGCACAATTAGGAACGCGTTCTGTGGGATGATAAGTGGAGATTTATCAAGATTTTTTTTCATGATCGATAATGCGAGACCACGTAGTAGATTTTATGTAGTGACCTCCACCGAGTTTTCATCCAAACCCCATTTAGCACTTATGGGTTTCCATGAAAAGGAGACCATGAGTCTGATGCTACCTACAGCAGATGTTGCAGTTCTTCAGGGTGATCTTCTTTCTTATTCTCAACTCTCGGGAGGGGGCGATGCCTGTCATGCCACTGATGTGGCCACCCAAGATGATTTAATGTGTGTATTCACTTGCTTCATGAATAGTAAGTTATCGGAAAGATGTTTGATGGAAACGAGTTCCACTGCACGCTAGCTCTGTAAACAAAAGAATTCTTATAGAGCAACGTAATTCCAGTTGTTCAGAGCATTTACCATGAGAGTATCTGTGAAAAAGGGAAAGATTGGCAACCTGCCGCTCTTGAGCGAAAGGCTGGTGATCTCCCGTAATCTCCGGGTGGTCGATGAGACACACTGATCTCTTCTGTGCTTTGTGTAAAAGCATCAGCTGTGATTCTGTGATATTCATGAAGCAGATTTCGTAATGGCTAACACAGCACTGACTTTTCTGAAGAACGTTGTTGATTGCATCTAGTCCAAATTCAGTGACATACATAGTTGGTTTCTTCGTCGGTGTGACTCTTCAGCAGTTATAAGACGCTGACTAGAAAATGAGAAAACCAAGGTGCAGTCGTCGGCAAACCCAAACATTTTGTTCTCGAACGAGTACAGCAGATCATTAATCTTCAAAGAGTTGGCGAGAGTATGGAGGTGCCCCTGCATTAAACTTCACTACCACCTGAATCGATTTTCTGAAAAAGCTACTAATCCAACCAAGTTATTATTTAGGAAGTCCATATGCGATTAGGTTAGGTTAAGTTATTCATCAAGTCTGCTTGCCAAACCCAATTGAATGCTTTCGATATATAAAAAGCAATGTCTCTCAATTCGCCATGCTTTTCGATGGTTGATGTTCACAAATGTGTAACGTATACAACACCAGATGATCGTTGTCTTCGGAAACCGTATTATCTGTCACTGATGAAACCTAGTAACACGCGATATTTTATGGGCTCATCGTTTATTACTCTTTGAATGACTTTCGACACAATGGGCAACAATGTGATTGGACGGTAATTTTGGGGTAGACATTTCCTCTCTTTCTTTGGAATCGGTTGTACTCTTTCAACTTTCCAATTCTCCGGAAACGTCTGGCTCCCGTATGAAATCTGAAGCAGGCGATTAAGAACATGTACTAATTCTAGAGCACTTTTTTTAGAGCAGTTGATTGGATTCCATCCAGTCCCATTGCTTTCATATAGTTCAGTTGTTGAAGAACGCGCCTCCCGTACGCACTCCGAACTTTACTCTACACACATGCGATTGAGCATTTGGTATGCTTGGTGGCACTGCGTTTTATGTATCTAAAACAGAAGTTTGCGAGAACATTTTTGCAAAGGGATCTACCTGTGCTTTAGGTAATGATGCGATAGTACCGCCACCTTTAATCAAAGGCGGGAGGGATTACAGCAAAAGCTGTTGCTGACAACTTTCGCCATAGATCAGAATTGACGACTTCCTCTATGTGCTCGCTCTATCAATTGCTGAGTTACAAATGCTCTTGAAATGCACATATTCAGCTTTAGTTCCATCCGTTGGATCTTTATTGTGGATTTGAAACAAGAAAGGGATCGAGATTATTGGAAAAATTGGTTACATTGTCAGGAATTCTGGTCGGCTCATCGACAAGTTGCATCTGATCGCAGAAGTCTACGCTTGTTTTCCTGCATCGTAGGTCTTGTTTGAGTGTTGAAGCCAGTTGATGTTGTGGAGGTTGAAGCCTCCTGTTATGAGCACCTCATCTGACGGATGCTGTATCTTGATTGTGACTACCTTGTCGCCTAGATACTGAAACAATCCAGGGTAGCTGTTAGAAGATCGATACAGATAATATAGAAACATGATTTTGTAATATAAACAGATTTTGAATCACGCCAGGTCGAAAGCGTCTCTTGTTGGCATTATTTGAGTTTTTATAAGAGCTAAGACATAGTGTTGCGTCTTTTGTGAGTACGGCTGTACTGCTTTCACATTCATGATGGGTGCCCTAGTCCTCTTATGTTGCTAAACTCAATAATGAATTGGCCTCTCTCATCGGATTTTCGAAAACTCCATGCCTACGCCAGACAACCGTTGTTAAAAGTATTTCCATCATGAGCCTCTCGATCCCCCTAACCTAACCTAATCTAACCCCCCCTCCGAGATTCGACTGGGGAAGGAGTTTACCTCCGGGTAATTTTATCCCAAGAGAGCACACCGTGTCAATTCTGTATCTACACTTTGAAAATTACAGTCTGTTGAAATGTGTTGCTTAAACACCGCGTTAAGTGTATTCTGTTAAATTGCTATTCTGTAACACAAATTTGAAGGATGCAGCTACTTTAGGAAAGATTTAACACTACCTTTAAGTAGAGCGTTGATGCCAAACTCTCTATAGTTCGATTAGGGTGATTCTCACGAAAGATGTTCAAATGACCATAACATTATTGATTTTTTTTTTGAAGAATGAGAATTGTATTTTCATGCAATCTATAGACATTGCGTTTTAGTGTATTGTTCAAGCACTTCAAGTCCTTTTTCCTCGAAAAAATGCGGATTTTCAGAATGCATCATTCACAGAGTGGATAATATATTCACGGAGTGGTAGTAATCGATAAATATCAAGAATTGAAAGGAACTACGCCCATTAAATAATGTTTGAATATTTTGTGATCCCATTTTTATGCGCACTTAATTAATGCAGAGAAAATTGATTTTATTCCCGAAAACATATATTTCGTATTAGGTATTTCATCATCAAAATGGTCAACTTTTGTGAATATAAAATATCACAACACAACCCTGGTCTAGATATAGTTGATGTATTGATACTGAACATAATAAAAAATGAAGTTTCATTCATCAACAACTCTGAAAAATCATTCACTAATAGAGAAACTTCAGATTCGAAAAAATAAAATTGAATACTCAGGATACTTCACAAAAAAATGAAAGGAACTGGCGTGTTTCTGCCTAAGAATGAAAGTAGTATCATAAACATAAGTTGTGGAACAAACTCAAATCTGCACTGAACATGTAGTGATCCCTCTTATTGATCAAAGGTGCAGGAAGAACACTAACTATATCACGTATGTTCACAAGGGAAACATCCTCTATATCTGGAAATGAAAATTTGTTTGCCTTATTGCTCTTCTTCAAAAATCTTATATAAAATTCATCTAGGAACTTATCAGAAAAATTCGCCTCAATTACTCCAACATAATGCGTGATTGATTTCTTTCCTCGAAATTGCACCACTACATGATCTTTTGGTTTGGGTTTGCAACTACTTTCGCCTTGCACTGATTGTCCGAATCTTCTGGTCAATTGTATCAATGGCACTTCATCTTCATCCGAACTGGAATAAACTTCTTTGTATTCCAGTCTTAAACGCAACTGTTGTTGATCAGCTAAAATAATGGTTAAGAAGAAATCACAAGTATTATTCTAAAATTTTATGCTGATAGTTGAATTGAATACAAAAATAAGAAGGATACGTTGCTCAATATGGTATAGTCCAAGAAAATAGTGATTACATTTTGAGGATGTGGGACAATTCAGGCAGGATAACTTGCTGATATCCATTAATGAATTCTCCTTAGCAAACGTGACTTGATGGCACCTGCATCATACCTTTGAAATTTGGCAGATTCGATGGTATATATGGTTGGTTTGTTTCCATTACATACTCTGTTAGTTGTATTTCCATAACATTTATACCCTCACAATTATTACTAATACTACTACTAGAGCGTCAGCTGTGCGATTAACTACACCTCCAACCCAAACTGGAGCACCTTTTCCATGGCCTTTTTCACTAAAGTGCCATCTTATAGTGTTTATTTGGATTTTTTAGATATGAAGCTTGCGACAAGATGAAACATAAACTTAAAAGTTCTTCGAAACTATGCAAAAACATTGTTTTCTTAAGGAGTCTGTGGAAGTAGTTTTATAGTATGTTACCACTGTATGAAGACTAATTTGTGGTTTCGATCCACTGAAGTGGACCGATTGCTCCTTTATTACATTGGATGCTCTAAGTTTTTTTATTATTAAATTTATATTCGTATGCGATATACACAGACTAGTATTCCTGTCTTCTGCCTTCGGGTGCAGAATCCAAAAAGGTCGGAACCTACAGAACGTCGCGTAACTTATCTGTCTGTTATATATCTTCATGAATTTTCTATGAAGATTTCTTAGAGTTTCATCGAGGACTCTTTTTTGTTTCCTGATATTATTTTTCTTTACAAAGTCCTTTTTCCAGGACAGAGCCTGCTCGACTCATTCTCCAAAAACTCTATGATCTGTTTTCTAATATTTTCTAAGGCTTCACTTTCCTGTTGTTATTGTTAGCAGATATGAATGACGAAGTTACAGCTTTCAGTAATTTTTTCTTGTATTTCTTCACAACATAACCATTGATGAATAATGACCAAAATTGTCGTTTCTCCTTTGATTTTCTCAAACTCGATAATTTTCAGCTAGCTGTTTTTGCATAACCTCCGAAAATAACAGTTTTTTCTTCACCTCAGGTGTAACATTCTGCCCTTTCACTAAAGATTGAACGTTGTTTGTTAGCAAATTCTTTTTCCTATCTGTCTGCACTTGCATCTGCATCCTCTTAAATCTCATTCTATATCTGTTTTTTTGCGCTTTCTTTTTCCAGTTTCTCTTTCCACTCGGTTTAGGATTTCGATATTCTCTTTTTCCGTAGTCTCCCTTGTCTCGCTCTACCATCCTCATGATTACGACAAGGCACGTTTTATACACGTTAATGGGGTATAGGTGTATCGGGCGGTGAATCATCTCGTAATCTATCTTCCAGTTTTTTCGCTTTCCTTTTTCTTTCGTTGTATACCTTACGTCTCAATCTCCATTTCTTTCTTTGGTTTCTTTTTTCTCTTTCCAACATTAGATCAATGGTTTTGATTTTACATTCTTCTTTCCGTTTGTAGCATCTCATTCTTTCTTTGCGCTTCACCTCCTCAGAAGTTGCTGAAGCGGCTTTTCTATTTTGTCGAAATCTCCGCACACATACCTTCTCTCTGCAGTTCATTTGTTTATCATGATCAGCCTTCTTTTTCTTATTGTCCACAGCTGAAAGAAGTTTTGAACATGTTCTTATTTCTCAGAGAAAAAAATTGTCACCTCAACGAATAATCTTTCAACTCTTTTAATATTCGCCTTCACGGAGTTGAGCTATCGAATGTTTTTCATGAGTACCTGATCTTCATAATATCTTGAAGGGCTGATACTATAAATACAATGAAAGAAAATGAATATCTATCGAATTTGATAAACATCTTCTATACAGAATTGGTACTCACCTTTTTATTTTCCTTCATGGAAGTGATATCCTCAAGATGCACTGTCGAAACACGAATTTTGCTCACTCAAACAGTCCTCACTATGTGAGATCCAAACTACAACTAATATTGGAAACAGAATAAAAGGGCGGGAAATGCTCTTCAAATAAGGTGCCGAATGAGCTAATGCTTTCGCCATCTACAGACCAAAAGCTGAAATGAGTTAAGCTTCAGGGAGTTGCAGTCTGTTTCTAGGACCTCCTTTCACGACTGAAATATGTCAAATTAAAATATACACCCTCCATTCCTAAAGTAACCGAACTGTTTGAAAAAACAGTACCACTAGTGCCATCTATTGTAATATTATACTTGGTAAATCCTCCACGGAAACGCACCAAATGCTACAAACTGCATATAGTAATGATTGTCCATCCCTTACGCAAGTGTACAAGTAGTTCATTCGAATCAGGTAGAAAGGCCCTGAATGATGACTGGAAACTGGATTATCCGGAGAAAACAACTTTATACCGCATTTTGATCGAAGTGTTGGGACTTACGAAGGTTAATTCGAGGTTTGTTTGTTTCACCGAAGACGAAAAATTTAATCTAATTGAGCATAGAAGAGACAACGTTAAGAGTGCTCGGAGGGCAAACTTCTTGAAAACGAATGCGACTGATGACGAGACGTGGTGTTTTCAGTATAAGCCCGAAACAAAGCGGAAAAATGCTGAATAGAGAGCGTGGGATGAAGAAAAACCAAAATAAAGTCGATTGGAGAAGCCAAAAGCGAAGGTTATGCTGATTTTTTACGATTTTGAAGAAATTCTCCACAAAAAATTTGCTCCACGCGGCCAGACAGCCACAAGAGACTTTCATTTCGGCGTCATAAGCGATTGCTGGCAGGAATTCGTCGTATTCGGCCAGAATATCGAGAAAAGGGCAGTTGGACTCTTTTACACTATAATGTCCCTTCAGATCATTCAAAACTTGTAACTGAATTCTTGATCAAAAATCAAATGATTGTCTTGCAGCATTCACCCTATCCACCTAATCTGGCTCCGTGCGACTACTATCTGTTCCCTTAGCTGCGTTTGATGATGAAAAGACACGACTTGATTGAGGCCATTGAAAGTTCGGTGACCTATGCGCTGAAGTCCATTTCAAAACAGGAGATAGAGCAGTCGTTTGACAACCTGTTGGCACGTGCAAATTTGTGTATCAATGCAGAAGGCGAATACATTGATTGATAAAAAAGATTTGTATAAAATTTATTACCGGTGTTTCTATCAGGTTACTTTCGAAATGAAGGGTGTATATTACGTGGTCATAACATATTTCCAATGTTGGAGGCTGCGTACGCAGTTTGTTTTGTTTCGATTATTGATTATTTTAGGTTAGTTCCAAGAAGTGATACATCGACTTTGTGATATTTTTAGCTCCTGATTTTAATATAGAAAGTGTAACTTCACATAGATACACAAAAAAGTTTAATGGAAGAAATTTCCATATTTCGATTTAAAAACGAGATCTTTCTCTTCAAGTGGATATGAATTAAAAAGGTATACAGTAATATATTGTTAAATTGAAATGTTACCTTCACTCAATATATTTTACAACTTGTTTTTTGGGTGTTTGAACAAAATGTAATTCAACTTAAACTTGTTTCCTGGTTAAATTTTACAGTTCCTTATTTTTAAGACCAACTGTTTTTAAGAAGCGACTCACAGATATTTTTATGTTCATTTTGTTTGGACTCATTTTGTGACATATTAATAAAACCTCTTATGCTTAGAATAGAATATGGTTGCTAATTTACCCAGTATACCGGGTGACACAGAATCATGGTACACCCCTTTTATTTCTATATTTCTGCAGGTAATTTATTAACATTTTCTGATTCGATCGAACTTATGACAGGCCACCTTTTGACATTAGAAACATTTTTTCTTCCACTTCCGGTGTCGCCGGAAATGACATTTAATGAAGATTTTTAAATGGAACACCCTGTATATTTTAGCATATGCGGATTGCAAATAATTTTCCGAATTCAACCATACCTCACGATGGATAATTCAGGAATCAGAATTATTTTTGAGGGGAAATTTATTTTTGAGCAAAGAAGGCTATGAAAACAAACGACTTTGACGTTTCCAATATAAAAGTTATCCGGATATTAGAGTTTTCATCTATCGATTTAACTCTAATTTAGTTTACTAAAACGTTATTGTTTTTTAAAATGCCTCAAACATACACAAGGAATGAGAAAGTGGATATGCTACTTATTTACGGGGAATGCCAAAAGAATGCACTAGCTGCTGTCAATTTGTATGCCGAAAGATACCCTCATCGACAATGCCCCGCAAGAAATTATTTTCATGGAAGATCAATTAAGAAGAGAACCCAATAATGATCCTGAAAAAAGGTTTATCATTGGAGAAATCACTGAAATTAATGTGTTAGCGCGAGTGGAAATTGATAAAACCATTTCCACAAGGCAAGTTGCGGTTGAGCTGGATATAAATAAATATCTTCTCGAAATTGGCACAAAAATCACAGGTTTCTCTTATAATTGAGATCATAAAAAACTTACTTATTAAAAAGTGATTGTTCATAACATTTTCTGCACATACATTAATTTCGATTCTTCCCACAAATGAACTTTTGGCAAGCTGTGCACGACTTTCGAGTGTTTTTATTGCGCGCTCTTCCACAAGCATGACAACGGCGCACTACGTTACTTGTCGTCGCCTCCGAGGTTGGTGGTTGTCTTTCTGCCGTCGTAACACCTAGAATATCTTTGATCTTCATTGTTAGGGACCTTGGCAATGATTTCTTTTCAATTATCTTCAGAGCCAATGGCTTCATCCGAGCGAGAGCCAGATCAATCAGAAAGTCAAGACGGCACACACTTTCATAATTTTTGTTTGCTGTGTAAATGCATAATGCGTTCAGTACACTCAAATTTGGCAAGTCAAAGAACACTTTTAAAGGCCATCTTGTAGAGTTTCTGGAGACGTTATATGAAGAATACTTTTTATCAACCAGGTCAACTTCCATTTCTGGCTTTCAACTATCTCCAGTAGAGGCATCAATTGTGGCATCGCTATGACATGAGTATAACAACTTTATTCGGTTTCGGCACATACGACACCATTGTACATGGTAAATGAAACCCATATTTTGACGAAGATAAGGGATTTCTTCTTGCAAGGCGAAATTCTCGAGGGACTTCTCGTTTGTCTTTTCGAACAGTCCCGACCATAGTGGTGCTGTTTTTAAAAAGTTGTTTTACCACTCGCAGAGATGAAGAACAGCGACCTCGAAAGAGATGTTGAGTGTTCTTGGATTATCCTGGCGCGATCTAAGTTTCCTTTCGAGATTAACCATAAATGTTCAATAGGATTTAGGTCTGGAGAGCAAGCTGGCCAGTCCAAAATAGTGATTCCCTCGGTTTCAAGGTAATGTCGCGCGAGGTTGCTGATATGCGGAGGAGTATTTTCTTGCATAAAAGTTGAATTCTCACCGTGGACACCTGGCTAGAGTATCACTATGGTCTCCAGCACTAGGTCCACGTAATTTCTTTTCGTTACACTCGCAGGAAACGAAATCAGTGTTTTGCCTCTCAGCATAATGCCACCCCAAAACATCACACTGCCCCCTTGGTAATTCGGAATTTGTTTCGCTGCTCGTAGTCTAGCTTGTCTTCCACGACCCTTTAAAACCCAAATCCGGCGGTCGTCTGATCGAACACCAATTCTGATTCCATCCGAAAAAAAAACATTTCGATACACCAATAAAGTCTGGTAATTTTCATTGTCTGGTTAGCTCTGGAACTCTTAAGGGCCTTCTGTTTTATAAACCCCTTAAACGAAGACTTTGACGTATCGTTTCGACTGATACACTTATGCCTGTTTCTTCCAGAAATTGCCTTTAAATATGGGGTGCGACGCACTAGGGTCTCTTCTTGCAATTTGGTACAAAAAGCGGTCTTGTTGTTCAGAAGTGATCTTTCTACGATTTCTTTTAGGCCTACTTTGCAGCGATTGTAGCTCCACGTATAGGGCGTAGGTTTTTGAAATTACCCCCTGTGATACCCCCATTTTATATACACCCTGACGAGACATGTAATTTTTTTTTTTATGTCAATAAAAATTTCTATTCTATTCTATTCTATTCTATTCTATTCATTTGGTATATATGTTTAAGGTGTTCCCAACCCTTTTTTGGATTGCTGATTTTGTTTCTTTTGTTTTCATTTCATCTACTCAGCTTCAATATTAACTCAATTGTATAGTCTGGAAGTTCTAATCACAAACCTGAAAATTCAATTTGAAATTTGTTCAGCATGTCTGTCAAGTAAGATAGTTTTTGAAAATACTTGGGAATTTTTGAGTTATCTGCAATAATCAACTTACTCAAACACGGCAATAGTAATTAACAGATTTCCATTTCGTGAACTACGATATGGATCGTGAAAACAACAAAATGAAACATGAATGTTGTATCCTTATGCACCATTCAATAAAATTTACGACTTACTAAAATTTTATTGGACTTTTTAACCACAGATAAGAACTATACATTCGGTGGGGGAACAGAACAATGGACAATTTTATATGGATCATTTTGATCAGTGAATGATATCATCTTTTCGATGTCGCTGTTATTCTATTACATTTCCGGTGTATTTCAACTTCCGTTTTGAGCTCGAAATTACAATCGGTAATCAGATGGGAAGTGAAGAGTTTTATAAGCCATGTATACGTGGTAAGTACCAAAATTTGAAAATTTGAAGTTACAATGAAGAAAGTACTGATCTAGAATCTAAAAATGATGATGGGTATTCATAACTCATGGGGGAGGGGCAAAATTGGATAGAAAAAAAAGAAAAACAAGTGGTATTCTGTAATTATTGCCATCAACTTTCTAATTTGTTTATAGTTTGGCTAAATGAATAATTTTTTAGGTAGATTTCGTAAGAAATACTATCTATTGCAGCTGTCCTCATGACAGATATTCTGACAGATTTCGAGTTCTTTTCACCGATCATGACTCCAAGACCCCTTCAAAATTTTATGCGTTTTGACTTTAGCCTATCTCAAAATATACCCCCACAACATTATTATCCTAATATTAAATCTAGAAAATTATCATTCAATATCTATACATACAAGACAAAGAATTTACCCTCAACACGCCGTTCTAACATTCATAAATAAACTAACCTCCCTTTCGACGTAACACATTTAATTAACTGTGCCATATGAAATTAACGATATCCTCATATGATAACAAAAAACATATTAGGATATTTCTGGTGCCCTAACTATTTGATATTATGTTATTAAATGGATATATATATATATATATATATATATATATATATATATATATATATATATATATACAGAGTGCTCAACGAAAATTTAACACCTTGATTTTCCTGTTTTAAAATGAAAATATGGAGAATCACTCGAACCCTTCGGTTTTTGATTCGAGAGGGAAAAACTTTTCTGATTTTTTTCATTACCATAACTTCAATCCCTTACCAAGGGTGAACACAACCCCTTGATTCTGAATTAGGATGAGGGGTGTTGCGATTTCTCATTTTGAAGATCTTATCGAGTACTATCTGACCCTTAATTTTTGCTTCAAAATTTTCATCGTTAACGAAATAGCAGCTAAAATAGTGAAAGACTACTTACTTTTGTGATTAGTTCAATAAGTGCTGAAAATGGGCACAATTCACTTCCATGAAGTGGAAGCAACAGGTTTCAGTCGAAACGATACGTCAGATATCGTTCAAGGGGTTTATACAGTTAAAGGTCCTTAAGCGTTTCAGAGCTAACCAGACAACAAAAAATTAACAGACTTAATTGGTGTATCGAGCACCAAAATTGGAATATTGAGAATTGGCGTTTTTTTTTCGGATGAGACCAGAATTGGTGTTCGATCAGATAACAGCCGGATTCCGAACTACCGAGGGGCAATGTGATGTTTTGAGGTGGCATTATGCTAGGAGGCAAAACAGATTTGATTCCGTTTCCTGCGAGTGTAACGGCTAGAAATTACGTGGACTTAGTGCTGGAGCCCATAGTGAGACTTTGACGAGGTGCCCACGGTGGGAATTTCACTTTTATGTAATATAATGCTCCTCCGCATATCAGAAACCTCGCGCGACATTATCTTTGAACAGAGGAAATCGCTATTTTGGTCTGGCTAGCTTGCTCTCCAGACCTATATCCTATCGAACATTTATGGGATAATCTCAAAGGGAAAATTAGATCGCGCCAGGATAATTCAAAAACCCAACAACAGATCCTCCAAGCCGCCACAGAAGAGTGGCAGAATATCACCCCAGAGGAAGTCGAAAACCTAAGCCTAAGCACGCTCAGACTGATTCAGGCTTTTATCAGGGACAGAGGAGGTAATACAAGCTACTGAGGTCGAAAAAAAAACACCTACCTCGTGAGAAAACAATTTTAAATTTTTTTAATACATGCGGAAAGAATCTCTTATTGACTTTTATTTGTTTCTTTCTCAAAATAAACCTTAATTTATTTCTTATTTCAATTAAAATATCTCAAAAGGATCAATTCCAACAATCCTTCGAAATTTTCAAAATCCCTGAGGTAATATTAAAAATATCGTGTGATTTCAAATAAATTTGGTTGTGTATATATATATATATATATATATATATATATATATATATATATATATATATATATATATATACAGGATGTCTACTATAAAAGGTGCCGAACTTCAGTAAGTGATAGTACAAGTCCTTTGAAACAAAAATGTCTCATAACATTTTTTCAAAAAGTTGATAATTATCGAGTTATTTAACACTTTTTGATTTTACGAAATTTTTGCTTCTCTATAAAAACAAGAATATCTCTGTTACTCCTACAGCTACATCAAATCTGACCATACCATCGGAAAGAGCAATGAATTTGCTATGAGATAGGTAAGTACTAATGGTAAAAATATTTTGTATGCCGGGTGTTGTAAAAGGCTATGAAAAAATTGTGAAATGAACAAAATTAGTGGTATTTTCTTGTTAGCTGTACTACTGAAAACTGATCAATAAGTAGCCGTTTTTTTTGGAAAAAACTACTACATTCATGGGCTTTTAATCGGTATATCAACTTTTGAGCTTTCTATTTTTTTATCAGCAATATCATGGGTCAGAGTAAGAGTAAGTAAATTCTCTTATTCTTCGATCACAAATGAGCTAGTTTCACCGGAGCGTCTAAACAATTCCACAAATGACTTTTCAATAATAATAAGCGATAAATAAATAACATCTGGATATTGAATGTTTAAGAAACTAGGAATAACTAATTTTTTCGGATTAGAAGAAGAAAATTAGAAAAGATATTCCTAAAAGAATAAATCACACAAGGCTTGTATTACTTGATTTTAAAACAAATAAAAATATTTGAAATTTGACAGGAACTATCATTCAATGAATTAATAAATTGAAGTTTATGTTTTCCCCATTTACGGTTCCATTTTCTTTTTCAAAAAAAAAAAAGAAAACATTTCTAGTTTCTCAAATATTGAATATCGAGATATGTTATTTATTTATGGCTTCGCGAATGGAAACAGACACCAACCTTGCAGAAAAACATTTGTTAAAGTGGTTAGGCGCTACGGTACAACTGGTCCATTCAGTGGTTCAAGAATTAGAGAAGGTGCTGGAAATAGTCAGCAATGGGGATAAGCACCTGCAGTATTGCAGGCTGTTCGCGAGGACCGTACAACAAGTACTCGGAGAATTGCTGCTACATTGAGACTTCATTTTTCCACGGTTCATAGAATTCTCAAGCGAAATAATTTACATCCTTACCATTTGAGTAAGGTTCAAGACCTATCGCCAGTGGATTGTGAGGTGAGGTTGCGATTTTGTAGGTGGTACATGAAAAAATTAAAGAATTGGTGATCATAGAACGGATCAACCGTTCCTAGAACGGATGAGGGAACTTTAACCAAACCAAATTTGGTATGATAAATTAGAGAAATTCCCATATATGGGATACAGAAAACCCTCATGGCACTATTGTGTCACACTCTCAGCACGAGATTAGAATAAATGTGTGGGGTTAAGGAGGGGCCAGCTTGTCGGGCCAGTTATACTTCCCGATCGTCTCAATTCAAACGAATTTTTAAATCTATTAAATAACGAAATAATGAACGTTCTGGAAGAAATGCCTATAGCTATTCGGCATCACCTTTGGTTTCAAATGGACGGCTGCCTGACTCATAATTGTAGAATGGTCCAGAACTGGATGACTGAGAGATTTGGAGAGAAATGGATAAGTCGATTCGGGCTATTGCGATGGCCACCCAGAAGCCCTGACCTTACACCGCTTGATTTTTATGTATGGGGCTCATTAAAAAGTAATGTTTATAGAATTCCCTCTAATACTCGAGAAGAATTAATTGAAAGGATTCGAATCTGTTGCAACGAAATGAATCAAAAACACGTTGAACTTCAAAGAGTAGTTAATAGTTTAAGAAAAAGATGTGTTAAGTGCATTCAAGAAAGAGGAAGACATTTGGAACAGCTGTTATAGTTTTTGATTCTCTTTCGTGAAAATATGATTCATTAATTTTCTTTAGTTCCTGTTCGTGTTTCATTAAGTAATATAACATATTTGCGTTTTCGAATTTTATGTTCTTCTTACTTTTACCCATGATATTGCTGGAAATAAAAATAGTTAGCTCAAAAGTTGATACACCATTTGAAATTCAGTTAAATGTAGTATTTCTTACCAAAAAAAAAACAGCTACTTATCGATCAGTTTTCAGTGGTACAGCTAGCAAGAAAATACAACTGATTTTGTTCATTTCACAATTTTTTCAATTAGTCTTTCACAACACCCGGTATACAAATTTTTTTACGGTTAGTACCTACCTATCTTATAGCAAATTCAATGTTCTTTTCGATGTTATGGTCCGATTTGATGTGGCTATAAAAGTAACAAGATATTCTTGTTTTTATAGAGAAACAAAAAATTTCGTAAAATCAAGAAGTGTTAAATAACTCGATAATTATCAACTTTTCGAAAAATGTTATAGAACATTTTCTGTTGCAAATGACTTTTACTATCACCTACTGCAATTTGGCACCTTTTATATTAGACACCCTGTATATATATTTTTTTTCCGGAGAAAGCCTCTGACACTACTCGTTGATACATTGGTAGATTGATATATTCTCTTAACATTTAACGTTATTCTAATGTATAATGATTCAGGATATGTTTTGATTATAATTATTGCCTGGCAATGGTATGCCTAATTACCGGGTGGTGGATTTATATATATATATATATATATATATATATATATATATATATATATATATTAAACCATTGCCAGGCAATGATTATAATCAAAACATCCTGAATCATTATTATATATTAGGATAACGTTAAATGTTATTATAAAGGCATTGTCTATACGACACATGTTTTGAATTAAATTCTGATCCATAGGTTGGAGAACGGCAGTACAGTTGGGTGGCAAAAACATAACTCTGATGTTTGGATCAGTATTAACCTCTTCCTCAGATAGGTGCGATGATGTTTTGTCTACCAACAACAGAGCTGTAGAGGGCTTGTTAATCTTTGTTAAAAAATTCTTCACCTCGGGGATAAAAGATCTTTCAAACCATTCATTGAATAATGGTCTGGTCATCCACCCTTTGGTAGATGCTTTGTAGACAACTGGTAGTGAACTTTCGTTTTTGAATGCTCGTAGATTTGCCGCTTTTCCCAAGACTAGTAAAGGTAATTGGTGAGTTCCAGCCGCGTTGCAGCATGGCATGAATGTTAAGCGGTCTTTTGACACTTTTCGACCTGGAGCTGATTTTTCCCCTTGATGAACCCAAGTTGTGTCTGGTAAACATCTCCCAAAAATGGCCGATTCATCAGCATTATTCACCTGTACTTTGCTTAATTCCATCTGTTCAACAACCGATAGAATTTTTTTCTTAAATGGTATCACATGGAAGCATCACTGGAAAGTTTTTCACCACAAACCTTCAAGAAACGAATTCCATGTCTAAGCTTGAATTTATCTAACCATCCCGAACTTGCCAGAAAACTTTTTTGTTCATAAAACTGTTTGGCGTTTGCTGTCAATATGTTTGACAAAATTTGTACGTGTGCGTTGCATTGTTGAAGAAACCAGTTATACAATGCGATTTCAACATCAGGATTCTGAGCTTCTATAACAATTTTTATTTATCCTACAAAAATACCTTGGATAGAATAAATTCGAGAAAAGTTTAAAATAATATTCCTACTAGGGATGCACCGAGGGCCCGGTTGGCCAGCCGAGCTCTCGGCCGTGATACTCGGCATGCAGTAATTTTATTTGGTACTCGGCTCTAACCCAACCTTATTCTTACCTGTTGCTTGATACGATTCGGATATAAATCTCCTTATTTTATCCATGTTCTTTTTTTAGTCAAACACTGTTGATTTTGGAATAATGAATTTTGCTTCTATTCGACGAGTACTCATTCCATCATCAATAAAATCTATTATTTTTGATTTCTCTGCCAGTGTGAGCGTATCATGATTTCTCTTAGTTGGATCCATTATGCACACCACCGACGAGATTGAAATGCAAAAAGCTGTAGAACGATACTCGCCACTCTTAGATAGTACAAGTACATACATACATGTAAAGAAAGGAAAATTATTATTGTTTGCGTATCTGCCGGCGTCGACGTGCCCGGATTATAGAGGTAAAATTCTCAAAAAGCCCGAATGAGTCGCGTGCCCGAGTTACTGGAGTGCTCGGTATAGCGAGTGTCTAGACTAGTGAAGTTGTACTGTACTTGCTCACTAACCTTGCGAGGTGTCAACCTCTTCATTCGAGACGAATCTCTTTCCCTGGAGCATCTTCTCCAAATCAGCAAAGAACCAGTTATCGTTGGGTGCCAGATCTGGAGAACTGGGGAACAGTTCCAGGTGTGAATCCATGATTTTTGCCATAGTTTTTACGGACTTATGAATTGATGCATTGACTCGATGAAACGATGTTTTTTCTTAGATATGGGCCCATTTGCGCCTAATCAGATAGTCGATGAAGAATATTCCATGCATATCCCAAAATACAGACGCCATAATTTTGCCAGACGATTGATGGATTCTTGGTTGCTCTTAGCGCCTTTCACCCTCTGCTCTGCACTCAACGACAAGGAGAACACAAAACTTATCAAATGCTGAATTGTATAGATTAGTTTTGTTACAGCAATTCCAAAGTAAAAAAAAAATAAAATTGATGAGAGTTAGAATCGGATCAGTTGGTTACAGGAAATGATGAACTGTATACAGGATGTTGCACCTAAAATTTGACACCTCCACCTCTAACACAGAAGAATTGTTTATACGAACTTCGAACAATCATCGGGAAGATGAGTCGAGTAGCATATTGTTAGAAAGATATTTTGATTTTCTATGGGAATCGATAATTTTTTCGAGTTAAATTTCCGATATAGCGTGTTGTAATATAAAAATATACTACCCTTCCACCCGCCGACCCTTTATACTACCTACTCGCGACGCGAGGATTGCATTCTGAGAAAATACTAGATGGTATTTGGGGTCGTGGATAAGAAAGGGTGCTTTAAGAGCCTTCGGTATCAAAGGCGAATATTGCTTTTAATGGATTTCTTATCTGAGTTAAATAAATTCCTCCGCTTACACCCTCACTTCCCTCTGCCCTTGGTACTCAAGTACCTGTTACATAATCTTTTAGAAGTGCCTTCCTTCGTCGCGACGTGGGAATTGCTGTTTGAGAATATACCAGATGTTGTTTGGAATCGTGGATACGAAAGGGTGCTTCAAGAGCCTTCGGTATTAAGGGCGAATATTGCTTTAAAATGAAATCATGGAATCATTCTGGGAAATGACCGTCTTTTCACTGTAATTTTGAATTAATATAAACTATATAAAATGCTATGTAGCTAGATCTATGAAATACAGTTATCACAATTGAGAATGAAATTCAATGACCCCGGTTCTGGGTCGTCTCACTACATACAAAATTATCATAGGGAAGGTGGGTCGAGTGGCATATTGTTAGGAAGGTTAGATTATCTATAAGAATCGATAATTTTTTTGGGTTAAATTTTCGATACAGGGTGTTTTAACTACAAAATGATATTATCATATAATATTTGAACAACCCTCTTCGAACCCTATGTATTTTGAATAAATTCTAGTACAGTGAACTCAGTATTGAAGAAGGTTTTCTAGCATGTTGCTTTGGAAATTTACAGAGCTCACTGCCCCCAGCACCCTGAAATCGATGCTCTAAACGAACATGGTCAACTCTTCGTGTTAGGAGTCTACAGAGTGTCCATACTGAGGAATTCATTCCGTGTCGAACAATTCGAATTCAGATATTGTATTCGATGCAAAAAGAAACCGAAGAAGACAGTAGAAATTCTATCTTTTCATTTTCAAAATAACAGTTGTACAAGAAAACGGCAAGAATATCATTCAGAGAAACGAATTAGTGTACAATACGTTGAAATTCTGCTTGTAGTGCAAATGAAGCAATTGAGGTTAATGGTACTAAAGAAACTGTTCAAAATTTCGTCCTCTAACGTCCATACAATGGTATAGTTGGTTCTAAAATTCATGTTTTACTTCGGCATTCTGTCACATTTCTCCGCGTCTCGTCTCTGGTTTCGTAGCGTATATTTCCGATTTTGAATGACTCCATAAAATGATCGAAAGTATTCAAATCGGGTGTCCTTGCTGGTCACTCAATCGGTCCCCTCTTTTGGATCCATTACCCTGGAAAATTATGATCTAACTATTCTCGCACGCGAATGTGAAAAAACGAGGAGCACCATCTTCTGAGAGACTGGGATCGTTTTCCGAAATGGATACTTGTTTCCATTGAGATTACTCTCGATTAGGAACGATCCAACAAGATGGTTCCTGTACAACCCCACCCAAACAATCAGTGTTTGTGGGGTTCGTGTATGTATTTTCCTGTACAAGTGAGGATTCTGTGTGTTCCAGTATCGGCAATAGTTCAGCTTTCCATTGAGCATGAAAATGCTCTTGCCAGAAAAACATAATTTGAAGAAAGTTGGGATTTTTTTCGCTCAATTGCAGGCGACGATCACCGTCATAGTGCAATCTTATTTTGTAGGAATGAAATTTGTGATGCTTCACTATTCTGTAGACAGTGGTACCTGATACACCAGTTTGATGGGATAATTTCCTAATGAACTGTGTGTTGTCCATTTGTAGGTGACCCAAAACCATAACTTCATCAGCTTCATTTCTCACAGCACATGTTACACCATGCATTCATCAATCCGTTGTTTTTGTTCCAGTGTGAGCAAACGCGGCACCCACTTATTCATACGATTTTAATTTCAATAATTGGTAATTTATGCTGGCATTTGTGGATTTACGAGAGTGGGTCGTGGCTCCTTAACGGAAGCACCCATAGACCAAGATTAATCTTTCGAAAGAAAAGGGATCCAAATTGCATAAAACCGGTGCAATCATCTCCATTGAAGGAAACTATGTAAAATAATGAAAAATTTATTAATCATCCTACGAGCGTGTTTAGTGATGTGTTAAAACAATGTAAGTTAATGCAAATTCGAGTTTGCATTAATCAAAACATAGAAAACTATTGTGGAAACAATTATGGACTTACCGAAGTAAATAGTCTTCAAGTTTTATGGCAAATACTTGGTTTTCGTTTCCCCACCTAACTTTTGCTAGAATTTATTTCCATTTTAATGGCACTTATCAGAAATAAAATCGAATCTTCTTTCAAAGGTTCTATATAGTATATAATACATGTACGTTGCTACATGTTTGTGCGACTTAATCTTGCCGTTTCAAACCGGTAACCGTTCAATTGTGAAATGGAAAATATGATCCCAGTAGGAAATTACTCTTTCTTGTTCAGACAGAAAAGAAACAATGAATATAGTTCCATTATCAAGAGTTAGAATGAAGGAAGAACGTTAAACTATTGTGGAATCAGAATGATGTGGTAGCGATAACTTATGGGTCGAAAAGTTCCTAAACTAACCAATGAAAATAATTTTTTTTTTCTCAAAACACGAATTTATTCATCTATATACTATCCCTCTAGAATTATTAAATTGTAGATTTTTGCTAGTTTTTACCGACTTATGGATTGGTGCATTCTCTTGATGAAACAATGTATTTTTCTTGAGATATGAGGTCGTTGGCCCTTAATCAGATAGTCGATGAAGAATATTCCATGTGTATCCCAAAATACAGACGCCATAATCTTGCCAGACAATTATGCACCATCTCAGCTGTTAGCTGGATATAATTTACCTTTTCCAGATTCAGTAATCAAAGGGAATAGGCTCGATTACAATATACTTCATCAATTTCCTAACTATCCTACATGTATTAAGAATTACAGCTTTCTGCATTTCTATATAGGTATTCTTAAACAATTCTAATTTCTTAAGGCTATCATGCAAAGTTAAGGGTATTAACCCAGTCGAGGATACGATGACAGGAACAATATCTATTTTCTCGAGGTGCCACATCGCTTGATCTCAATAGCAAGGTCTGTGTATTTGGACTTTTTCTCCAGGAACTTGATCAGCACGTTGTTATTATTCGGTATGGCGACATCCTTCAGCATTGCTGTTCTGGCTCTATTATCATACACCACTATGTCCGGCCTATTATTTGTCACCATTCTGTCAGTGATAACAGGCCTATCGTAGTATAATCTGATAGAGTCGGTTGATACTTGTAATATGACTGGAAGGTATTCAGAAGTCCGTACTTGTGTGCAAGTTTCTGATGGATAATGTTGCACACTTGATTATGCCTGTGAAGGTAGTCCGTATTGGCCAGTTGTTCGCATCCGGACGTAATATGCTGTATAGTCTCCGATCTTATATGGCATTTTCTGCACTTATCTGTTTGTAATGTTCCGTCCTTCATAATAAATTTTTTGTAGTTGTTTGTAGCGATCACTTGGTCTTGGATGGCCACAAGGAATCGCTCTGTTTCCGCGAATGATTCTCCTTTCATCAACCATTTGTTGGAGGCTTCTTTGTCGATGTGTGGTAGATTAATCTCTTGGTGATGTCGTCCATGCAATTCCTTTCTTGACCATTGCTCTTGTTTTTCAGTATCTGATAGTAACGGTAGATTCAGCAGGTCATCTCTGGTAGCAAGATTTAGAGGTGTTTATCCCTTATCAGCCAACGATACCACTCTATGGAGATCAGAATTGAGAGCTTTTGCACAGAAGAATTCTCTGAGATTTTTTTTCTGATCGTTGTGTAGATTGACATCATCTATTAATCCGCGTCCTCCTTCTTTCCGCTTCAAAGTTGTTCGTATCACAGACGATTTTGGATGATGATTGTTGCACTTTGTTAGCATCGTTCGGGTCTGCCTTTGAATATCATCCAGTTCTGTCTTAGTCCATCTGATTATTACATTTTTCAATCCCGAATTTCACATGAACATCTACCGAGAACTTACTGACAGTTTCTAGCAAATCATTCAATAGCTTCATGTTCGCAGCATATAATTTGATGTCATCCATATACAGCAGGTGGGAGATTGTATGATAATTCCTATCTGTTTTTATTCTAAATCTGTATCCTATTCTATTGAGCATTGAGGACAATGGGTTCATAGCTAAACAGAACCATAGTGGACTCAAAGAGTCTCCTTGAAAAAAGTTAAAATAATAAAAAAATAATAAAATAAAAAATAAAATAATGAAAATAAAAATTAAATAAAAAATTTATTATTAGAAACTACAAGAGTTAGGGCTTCAGCCTATAAACTCAAAAGAATATAAATTTGAATATAAAAAAAGAATAAAAATCGACGGCGAAGTGTTCCATGCAGAAAGAATACAGCTGCGAAATCGGGCCTCGCTCTAATTGTTCGATGATATCCATGCATCTTAGCGGTTTTTGAATAGGTTGAGGTTTTCGGAGCTCACTATTGAATCTGGCAGGCGATTCCATAAGGCGTAAACGCGCTTAGAAAAGAATCCCTAGCGCTGATTTGTTTTGAAATTTTCCTTGACAAGTTTGAAGCGATGCCCACGAAGATGATTATCGTTCAACGGAAAGAAGTCTCTGATATCCGGCCTGAGGACTCCCCGCACAGAAAAATAGGTGAAGATGAGGTAGCCCCGCGTTCGACGATCTTGGAAGGAGGTGAGTCGGACAATGGAGAGTCTATCATCATATCCTGGGCGAGTCCTACCAAAAGGAAGTCTTGTGCTCCAATGTTGCACCGCCTCGAGGGCAAACTCATCGCTTCTGAGAGTGGGCCACAAAGCCGGACCAGCATACTCCATAATTAGTCGGACATAGGTTTGATAAAGAAGTTTTGCAGTCTGTATGTCATAGCACTTGAAACTACGTTGAAGGCAATAAATAATTCTCCGAGCCTTTGAAGTGACGGCCGAGGTGTGCTTGGACCATGATAGGTCATCAGATATTGTCAGTCCGAGATCTACGTTGTCTGATACACTTTTTAGACGATGCCCACCAATTGAGTATGGTAGTTTTGGGTTCGATTTACCTATAATAATACACATTTCGTCAAGTTCAACGGGAGAAGCCACTCATGCGACCAGCGATTGATGCGATCTAGGTCACTTTTTAGGGTAAGAGCGTAGTTGGGACATTGTATATTTTCGTGTCGTCGGCAAAGAGGGCAGAGTTTGACTTGACTAAGGCAGGGATATATACAAAAGGAAAAGGATGAGACCGATAACTGAACTCTGAGGAACACCACTACTAACAATCCATTCAGTTGTCGAAAAAGCATCTCCTGCTCTGACACGAAAAGTTCTGTCACTGAGAAATGCTCCCAACCAGTCCAGTTAGTCGCCTCCAATACCTAAATGTTTCAGCTTGCCGAGGAGGCGTTTGTGGGGGACATGATCGAATGCCTTCGAAGAATCTGAATAAAGCACATCAATTGGAATACCAGCATCCCAAGCCTTCGTCCAGTCGTCGGTTCATACAACCAGGTTAGTGAGCTTTGAACGGCCAGGAAGAAAACCGTGTTACTCTTTTGAAATTATGTCATTGGTTAGAGCAGAAGTAATGATTTTTTCGCATATCATCCACTCAAGAACTTTCACTACAGCAGATGTCATGCTTCTTGGGCGGTAATTGTGGGGAGATAGTTTATCCCCTTTTTTGAAAATTGGTGTGATTGTAGCCCTACGTCAATGGCGAGGCAGGGATGCAGAAGAGATGATTTTGAGAACAGTATGGGAATAGGCCTGGCGAGTTCTGCAGCACATTTATGAAGGAAATCAGAAGACAGACCAGTCGGTGATTTTTTGCAAGTGTTTTTTCACGAGTTCTTCGGTAATTTTGACTTGATTGAGGGATTCTGTAAGAAATGGGTTCACGAAAGCTGGAAGCTGGCCATTCGGTTAAATAGTGTAAGAGGAGGAGAAAACCTCCGCTAGTGTGTCAGCTGATTAGGTCGCGTCCTGACATATATCTCCTTGAAGGTTCCTGACTAGAGGAATAGTGACTGCCGTTCATGCTTGATCGTAAAAATTTGAAAAACTTTTTATTGTTCTTTGACAAGTCGTTCCCAAAGTCAATCTTGGCCTGTTGGATTCTTGCTGAGAGAGAGTTGGAGAAGTTTCGATGATTATCTCTGTACTAAGCAGATGCTCTTCTCATCTCTGGCGTGTAGTTATGGACCCATGTTTCATCCATTGTCACATATCGACGCAAAAAATCCTTTTCACCGTGCTTTGAAGCTCCAATTTACGCTCAGCGTGTTTGATAACGAAAAAAAATAGATTAGTTTTGTAACAGCAATTATAAGTCCAAAGTTAAAAAAAATAAAGTTGTCTTGTTCATTCAGTTCATATTTTATAGAGATGAAATGTGATGCTCCACTATTCGGTAGAGAGTTGTTCAGTTGATCTTGGCTGATGGGATAGTTTCCTAATGAACTGGGTGTTGTCCATTTGCAGGTGACCCAAAACCGTAACTTCATCAGCTTCATTTTCCACAGGATGTGTGACACCATGCATTCATCAATCCATTGTTGTCTCTGTTCCACTGTGAGCAAACGCGGCACCCACTTATTTATACGATTGTAATTTCAATAATTCGTAATTTATGTTGGGTTTTGTAGATTTACCAGGTTGGGTCGTGGTTTCTCAACGGTATCACCCATAGACCAAGATTTATCTTTCAAATAAAAAGGCATCAAAAATGCATAAAAGCGGTGCACTGATCTCCATTGAGAGAAACTATGTTAAATAATAAAAGTTTTACTAACCAACCTACGAGCGTGTTTAGTGATGTGTTAAAACAATGTATGTTAATGCAAAAATTTGCATGAATCAAAATGTTGAAAACTATTGTGGAATTAATTATTTACTTACCGTTATAAATAGTCTTCACATTTTATGGCAAATATACAGTTTTTCTCACTTTCTGCTGAAATTTATCTCCTTTTTAATTATGGCACCTTTCAGAAATAGAATCAACATTTTCTTTCAAAGGTACTCAGGCGTATATAATACATTACGTTCTTAGATGTTTATGCGACTCAATCTAACTGATGACCGTTCGGTTGTGAATGAAAATGTGATCCCAGTAAGGAAATGACTCTTTGCTTTGACAGAAAGGAAACAATGAATATGGCTCTATTATCAAGAATTGAATCGAAAAAAGGACACAGTAGATACTATTATGGAATCAGAATTATGTAATAGCGTGATACAATCATTCCAATTCTTGTGTAATATTTCTATGCCTTTCTTGTAGAAGGATTGATTTTTGGCCTCGATTGGGCGTTAGCTTCGGCCATAACCTCTTCATCGAGGACGAATCTCTTTCCCAGTAGCATCTTCTTCAAATCAGCGAAGAGCCAGTAATCACTGGGTGCCAGATCTGGAGAACAGGGGAACAGTTCCAGGTGTAAACCGTAGATTTTTGCCATGGTTTTTACGGATTTATAGATTGGTGCATTATCTTGATGAAACAATGTTTTCTTCTTTGCAATATGAGGTCATTTGCGCCTAATCTGATAGTCGATAAACAATATTCTATGCGTATCCCAAAATACAGACGCCATAACCTTGCCAAATGATTGTTGAGTTTTGGATGTTTTCAGCGCCTTTCGCCCTCGACTGTGCACTCAGCATATGCTCTTTCGGCTTTTTGAAAGCTCCAAATAACGCTCAGATTCATCAATCCGTTATTGTTTTTGTTCCACCATGATCAAACGCGGTAGCCACTTCAAAAATTTCTTTCATGGCCGAATTTTCGTGTAGAATATTGGATATAGTGCTCTTCGTAATCTTACTCCTGCAATTTCACTTTACGATCATTCTTAACAATTTTCAACAATTTTTTGATATTGTCTAGCGTAGTCACCTCTTCTGACCTGCAGAAGGTTCTGAATCTTCTCCACGTTTGAAATCAGCATACGATGAGTAAATAGTTGTTTTCTACGGAGACTTTTCCTGGTTACGCATTTCAAACCATTCCAGGGATTTTACGGTATTTTGACCCTTCAAATGGCAGTGATATTGATACACGAAAGACGTTTTGATTCATTGACTCGAAAATAACTCAACCAAATGTCATGAAATATTGACATATTTGGTACTACTTGAAGTTATAGCGCAGTGGTTCCCAAACTGGGGGGCGTGGAGAAAGTCCAGGGGAGGCGTGACACCCAAATGAAATAAATGAAAAAATTACAAAAATAATTTCCTTAAATCTTCGAAATAAAGTCATTTTACGTTTTCATAATTGTTTTGTAAAGTTTTTAATAAAGTTGTAAACTTTATTAAAGAAGGCTACAGTTTTTAAAACTGCAAAGCACACAAGAGTTCAAGGTTCTCAAAACCGTCCCCCTAGACGGCAACGGCCGTGTTTACCCATACCTCCGGTTGGCCTTGGTGTGAGTGTTTTGAAGGACCGCTTTTGAGAAACTTGATAGTTGACCATTTGAAGAACCTCAAGGGGGAGTTCCGCAGGTACTTTCCTAACTTGTCAGAGGAGTTTTACAAACTATCAACCGACACGTTCAACGTGGACATAAAGTTGCTGCCAGAAGAGTTGCAAGAGGAGGAAATAGAAATAAAAAATGACTCTGTTACAAGATACGATTTTGAAAAAATAGACAAGCCCTCATTTTGGTTAAAGTACTTAAAAGTTTCAGAGAAAGCTGTTCAGATGTACTTGTCTTTCCAGAACATGCATGCGCACCCATATCACTAAATTATTACACATTTTATGTTTTGTTGCCTTGATTGCATCCTGATGTGTTGCCTATTGCTTTACCTTCCTTAAATTGAAAATGGTTCCGTGTTACAATGTTAAAATTTGTATCAGTAATTATAATCGTTTTTCATATATATATACTTGTTTTAATTTTCATCATACGTACAAAGGCGGGCGTGGGGGTCTCCAAAATAAATTTTGGGAACCCCTGTTATAGCGCATTAAATAATTATGGCGCCATCTATTTGTTAGTTCCGGGACTCTTCGACCAATATTACAATGTGGAAAAATATCACCATTTTGATGCAAAAAAAAATGGAAAAGAAAATGAAAAATAAAATCATTTAGAAGAGTGGCTAGGTTTGAAGTAAGTGAAATTCTATCTAAGTAAACCTCAAATCTCATTGAAAGAGATCGTATTCAACTTCCGATGATGGCTGATTACGGAGATCCTTGGAGAACTTTTTTATAAATCTATACAAAACAAACACCGATTCCATAATTTAGTGTTTTCCAGATTTTGAAGAAATTATGGTTAAGTTAGAAATATATCCAAAAGGTGAATGACAATATCCAACTATTGAAGAAAATTCGCATAGTGTCAATCGTCAATTAACAGTTAACAAGAGAGTAAGTTACACGTCTGTGCAAAAAATGTCGCACAAAAAAATTAAATTCTCACAAAATCTGCCTCACTACAGAATTAAATGAGGAAGATTTCGACCGAAAAGTGGAATTCAACAAAATCTTCATCGACATTAAAATTTGGTCCCAAATAATTTATTTTTAGATAAAAAAACTTTCTTGTCGACGGCACAAGATGCGTCCCAAACTAATTAGAATTTTTCGATAATATATCTCCTTAGGCGCCTCTCATTGTAAGGTTTTAGCGTTTGACATTTGGGGACATAATTTCAAGAAAATTAGATAAAATAAGCCGCGATATCACACCTAGAGTTACAGTGTCAGTACAACAATCTAAATAAAGAGCCAATATTAAGTTTTGATTTGTTGTAAAATTTTACCGAAACATTTCGAACCATGAAATAAGTTTATGGCGTTAATAGCCTATCCCATAGTAATGTAAATAAATGATATAATCTATTCAAGAACCTCAATGACGACGTATATGTGGGACGTCAAAATTTGTGATCACAGGAGATTCGACCGAAAAAGAACGTGAATTTAGACAAAATCGTAGGTGAATTCGATTGAGATGGAATTTAATATTATAGAATCAAGGATTCATTGAATTTCATTCAAAATTTGGGTCTTCGTAACATGTGTGAATGTCGCAAATCAACTGACGATCAAATGTTCCTTAGAATTCAACATTCAAAAGATATCATTAAAGAGGTGAAAAAAGGCTGAAACCTCTTTGATGGAATGAAAATATATATTGTAGTTTCCACAGTTTCGTGCAATATGAGGTCGTTTGCGCCTAATCAGATAGTCGATAAACAATATTTTATGCGTTTCCCAAAATACAGACGCCATAACCTTGCCAAATGATTGTTGGGTTTTTGGATGTTTTCAGCGCCTTTCGCCCTCGGCTGTCCACTTGGCATCATCCTTTCATAACACGACCGGTTTCGACCATCAGGTCATTTTCAAGTGACTAATCTACAGATTCGAAATTACTGAAAAAAATGCTGTTTACCGAATTCGATGTAAAGTAGGGTGGAGGTATTGATGTTTATATTGTTTTCAGCAAAAATGTAGAGTATAAAGTCTTGTTAAATAAGCGAATTTCCTAACCATGCCGTACGGGGGCACATCGAAAATCCGAGAGAGTTCTGTCATTTTACATTGGGCTAGGTATAATTGTAATGACGGTCAACCAAAAGAATTCTTCGTACATAATTCAACGTTATTCTCGACTACCTCTAAAATCAGTCCCTGTTTTTCTTATCGATATCTTACATAGTTCCCCTCGTCTATAAAAAAAACTAATTCGCATTAACTCTCACTGGCATAGAGAAATGTTATATGGTTTATTTGTTAAAACAAGTTTTCGAAATGTTTCGATCACAAAAATGAAAACTGAAGTATAAATAGTTTCGAATCGCACTCCGAGCTATCTTTAATCTCTAATGACGAATCTTCGGCACCTTTATTCACCATAACAGGGACTATTGTGGCTTATACAGTGTATTTTCCACGCCCTCTATCTCAAAATGGACAGATTTTAGCGGAACATGCTGAGACACTTCAATTTTTGATAGGAGGGCAACCAATTTCTTTTGTGATTCGGTGCATGTACAATCAACCCTCTACCCTCAGCAGCACCTAAGTCAAAATTCATTATAGGAAAAGTGAGTCGAGTGACATATCTTCAGAAAGTTTTTTCAATTCTCTGGTACGAAACATGTAAAATCAACCCCAAATCAAATCATTGCATTTAAGAAAACTGCTTCTCGACGATGAATCCCATTCACACTCTCACTGTCATTACAGATTGCAAGCAATATAAAAATTACAAAATTTGTGTGGCAGGCGATTTTAATGTTGATATTCTTGAAAATACAAGGGAATCGAAAGAATTGAAAAACATATTTGGGCCCACAAGCGAGTGTAAAAGCACTCTATTTGAACTTTCACGAATAACTCAGAATAGCTCCACATGTATTGACAACATTTTCTGTAATTTTGATGTGTGTAGTACATCTACAATAAATCTGCATCTAGGAGATCATCTGGGCCAATAAATAACTCTTCCATCTGAAAATAAAAATCATTCAAAACCTACTCATAGAATGAAAATACGTAATTATACCACTGAGGGCATTCACAGTGTAATTCGAAGATGGGTAACACGGATTGGAACTCTATTTTAATTGGTAAATCAACGGAAGAATCTTACAACCACTTTTTCAATGAACTGAAACACTGGTTCGACGTTTATATTCCAGAAAGAAAGAAAAAAGCTATCAATAATAATAAATATCCTATATTCGATTCTGATGAAGTAAAACAAATAAGAAACACACTGGATGCTATCGATGCAATATTTAAAGTCACTCGCTTAAATGGAGCTTATGTAGCATAAAAAAAATGCAAGGAAATCCTTCAACAAAAAATCGAATTCGGTAAGAAACAACACCATCTTGGCCTCATACAAGAATCGGATAACAAAATAAAGACAGTTTGGAATACTATAAAGAAAGAGGTGACTAAGCTAGTAATTGCAACAAATGCGAATCTTACCGGAGACGAATTAAATGATTTTTTTGCTGATGTTGGAGAGAAGGTCAACACCTGCCTGGGCCCACAAACGAGTGATAAAGCGATGCAATTGCTAGAAAAAAGTCTGCCAAAAACAGATTTAACATTTACTCTACATCCGACATCCGCTTTTAAAGTAAGTAATCTATTATCCTGCATGAAGAGTAAAAATACACAAGACATATAGGGAATGTCAACAAAATTTGTTAAATCTATCCAAAAAGTGATTATTCATCCATTAGCAGTAATATTCAATAAGTGCCTTGATGAGGGTTTTTTTCCAGAACATCTTAAAAAAGAAAGAGTTGTACCTATCTTCAAGAAAGGTGACCCGGATGATCCTTCTAACTATAGGCCTGTGTGTCTGTGTTGCCAGTGTTTTCGAAGATTTTAGAGACACTCATCAAAACCAGACTGACTTCCCACTTAGAATCGAACAATTTAATAAATAATCAACAGCACGGATTTAGACATGGAAGATCGACAACAACAAAAAAATAGAATAATTTCAAGAGATCTTAAAAAAGCATTTGACTCGATAAGTCATGGATTGCTAATGAAAAAAAAAGGTATTATGGTATTTGAGGAACATCTCTTCGTCTCATGCATACATATTTGGAGAGAAGAACGCAGCAAGTATGGTGGAAACATTCATTATCAGGGGAAAAGCAAGTCAAATTTGGAGTTCCCCAAGGTTCTGTCTGGGCACCATTGCTTTTCATTTTATTCATAAACGATATGAACATAACCATCAATGGTAGCCATGCTACTGCATCAACATTTTTGTTTGCTGATGACACCACCTACAGCTTGAGGGCCACAAAAATAGAGCAATTGAAAATAATAGAGGATGAGGTGCTAAACATGTCTGACAACTGGTTCAAGAGTAATATGCTACATATTAATGGTGACAAAACACAATATATCAGGTTTGGAGTTTCCACTTAGGAAATGTCAAGCCTAAAATTTCTCTTAGTGTATATCGACTCAAAGTTAAACTGGGAAACTCATATAGATAAAACGGCAAGCAGGCTAACAGCAGCACTCTTTTCCTTAAGAACACTACAAAAAATAAGTTCATTAGAAGTTGTACTTACAGCCTATTTTGGGTATTTATATATGGCGTTCTTGGGGCACTTCTCGACGAGCCAAAGACCTCTTTCTATTGCAGAAGAAGGCTATTCGAATTATTCTAGGCTTGAAACAAACAGACAGTTGCAGAGAGGATTTTAAACAATTTAAGGTCTTGACCCTACCATCAATATATATTATGGAATGTGTGAGATATGTACATAGGCACTTACCTGAATTTGAAACAAATGGTCAATTCCATCTATTCAACACGAGGAGAAAGGGAGACCTGAGGACGACCTTTCATAGCAAAACTAAACTACAACAGGGTGTTAATTACTGGGGTCCTAAGTTATACAACCATCTGCCCATTGAAATCAAAGAAAAACATCAACTTGCATTCAGGAGAGAGATCAAAAACCTAGTTCTACATAGGACCATATACGAGTTAAAGGAATTTCTCTCTGAATCGGCGACGTAAACGAGGCATACTTCTATTAAATCTGTTAATTTTTGACTTGACATGTAAATACTTGATGTCATATATATTATAAATATTTCACATTTCATTTCACTGATTGAATAATGCCCAAATTTATATGTGACTATTGTAAAGATCAAGCCATCCCAATCATTTACAGACATGTCTCACTGTTTCAAAACCTTTATATTCGCATTAACTTCATCAGTGAACGCGTCAAATTAGCAACGTCTCGTACCTAGCCTATGAAAATTCTCTTGTTTACAGCACTAGTGTACTGTGGAACTCGCTTCCATCGAACATCTTTCCGATAACTTACAATTTGGCCCTCTCCAAGTAGCGAGTGAATATACAAATTAAATAATCTTAGGCGGCCGCAGTCATGGTATGACCTCCTCCCAGGAGTTGAGAATGAAAAAAAGTAGATATCGTACAGAACTAGATGAATTTTTGGTAACCTGGCATCTACTATGTGTTCCAACGGAAATTTGCCACTCCAGTTTCGATAAACTGATAAGCGGGTAGTATTGTTTCTATTTATTATCAAAATAATAGTTGTGCCACCTACTAATAGAAAAAGCTACTTCCATCAGATATTTTCACGTGGCCCTAGTGTATCAGCTTCCACAGTCTACAGGATCGTGAAAAATCAACAATTTCACCCTTATAAAATGAAACTAGTTGATGAAATAAACGAAGAAGATCCTGATCGCCTCTTGCAGTTCTGTGAAATTTGAAGTGAAAAAATATTAACAATAAACCACCCTGTTTTTGGGACGAGAATATCTTTTTTCTCTATTCAATGCCTGTTTTGGAGCTTCAAACTCAAGTGCTTGGGCCATAGCATCATCAATTGTTTTTGGCCTAGCTGATGAGTTTCACTATCTCTGATGCTATTTACAAACGTCTGAACATCTAATTGCTCCAAGAAGGTATCAGGAGCTAGGGTAGGCTAATCATACTAATCTCGCTATATCAGCCTCAAATTATTGCAAGCTCTCTGTATATTTCTGGCTACGCTGCTTGATTTGAGCGTGGTATACTTGTAAATGAGTATCCCCGTACCTCATTTGTAACTTGGATGTTAACGTGTCGGAGCATGCCTGCTGGCTTGATGGTATTGTCTGCAAAATGTACAGTGCTTCTCCACGTCGAGCTACAATCAAAAACGTTGCATTTGCCTGCTCAATCCATCCATTAGCTGCCGCCTCAAATTGATTCTGCTACGTCGACCAAGGAATTTTCCAATCGAAAGTAGGAGGTTTTTAATTTAATTTTCTCAAGTTTTTGAGCTCATTTTCAACAAAATTGGCTTATCATTCATTTTCACTCTATATGATTGCTCCAACCTTTTCAATTTTGCTTCCTTTTCATCTAGATGTTCTAATAAGCCACTCAGTTTTCCTCTATTCTATCTCCCATTTCCTTCAGATTTTCCTTCAAAAAATTCAAATTTCCTTCCATTTCCCCCCTAACCTTGTTCAAATTTTCCTGCATCTTTTCTTTAACCTTGTTCAGATTTTCATCCATTCTTCCTTTTACCTCATTCAAATTTTCTTTTAGGTTGCTCATAATTTCCTCTAATTTAGTTGAATTTTCAGCTAATTTCTCCTCTGTCTATTGTAATTTCCCTCCAGTATGTTCGAGTTATCCTCCAATTTATTTGAATTTCTTCTTCTAGTTTAGTTGAATTACCTGCATCTTTTCCTTAAATTCTTTCGAATTTTCCAACGTCGTTCCCTTCAACTTGAATTTTCGTTCATTTTCTTATTCAGGTCCATCAGGGCTTGCTGAAGGAATTTTAATGCTTCCGTCTCCACAGTTTTGTGTTGCAAACGCGTAGCAGGCATAATTTTACTAGAGCCTTCTTTTTTCTATTCACCAAAACCCCACTTCTGACACCATTTGTAACGTTTCTTAGTTCTTGAAATTATTGGTGGGTTCAATTTAAACACTTACGAAAACTCTAAATAATTCATTCATACATAAACTGAACAATTGAAACACTAATCTAAACGATTAACTTCTATAACTAATTTATATAACTCAATCAATACTGCTTAATTCATTTCCAACACTTTGTCCACATGTTCGCTGGTCACATGAGATAAATCGCACTGTAAATAGTGTATTTCTAAAAGGTTGGTATGTCATTAGATAAACTGGTCATTGAAGAGCTTATCCCTTATCGCCATCTATTCTAAGAAATTAAGTTTGAAGACTTTATCATATAACACTGGTCTACAATGGTTTTGTTGCCCTAGATATGAAAATGATTTTGGGTCTACTTATGCACACAATTCGTGAAACTATCAATGATTTTGTAGGATTTGCTCTGATTTCTTTTTAAATCTTTATTTTCATTTTACATAACAAAAATCGTAAAACAAGAAACAAAATAACAGATATATTTATAATGTCAGTTATGTTTTGAGAAATTCGGATACATCGAAGTAAATAAAGGGAAAATGTCGAAAATATATTTCATATTTCCCTAAAACGCCTTTTTTGAGCTTTTCTTCTATAATTTTTCAGGGACAATCTCTTTTCAAAGACCAGCAGTAATCTGCCATCATGTGACAATCCCATCGACCTTGATACCTTTCTTCCATCACTTTTAGATCTTGATGAAACCGCTCTCCTGTTCCTCACTATAATTTCCTAAATTATCCGGAAATTTATCTAGATGATTGCGGAGATATTGTAACTTAATACTTATATTTGCTCCTAAAGTCTGAAAGTTTGTCAGCATATTTTGCACAATTTCTTCATAATTTGCTGCTTTATGGTTACCTAGGAAATTTTCGACAACCAACACAAAACTTTTCCAAGCTTTACTTTCCGGAACAGTCATAACTTTGATAAAATCTGAGTCTTTCATCAATTGCCGTATTTGAGGACCATCAAATATTCCACCTTTCAATTTTTCCATACTAAGCTTCGGAAATTTTCTGCAAATGTAATTAAAACAATTTCCGTCTTTGTTCAACGCTTTTACAAATTGCTTAATCATACTTAACTTAATATGTAATGGTGGAAGTATGATTTTGTCTCTGCTCACCAGCGGCTCCATTATTACGTTGGCTTTACCGACAGTTAAAGAATTTCTTACAGGCCAAACATCTTGTTCCCAATGAAGTTGCTTTGCTCTACTATCCCACATACAAATAAAGCAAGGGTATTTTGTATATCCACTTTGTTGGCCAAGTAAAAAATTAACCATTTTTAAATCTACACAGATCGGCCATTGATGCTCAGAGTATTTAATTTTCTCTAAAACTAATTTTACATTTTCGTATTCTTCTTTGAGTTTCATTGAATGGGCAATTGGAATTGATGCAAATTTATTTCCATTGTGCAATAAGACGCATTTTAAACTTCTTTTGCAACTATCAATAAAAACGCGCCATTCAGTAGATTTGTACTCTTTTAAACCCATGTCTATAAGCAGCTTCGCGATATCATTACAATACACTAATCCTTCATTTTCACTAAAAATTGTAATAACTCTTTTCTCGCGTTCTGTATGTTGTAATTGTTACTGTTGGTGCCAATAAATTTTTTTCTTTCAATCTTGAGGCTAACAGTTCTGATCCTTGTTTTGATAAATTGAGATCACGTATTAAATCACTGAGTTCATTTTGAGAAAATAACTTTGGCGTAGATGTTTCACCTTCCCATTCACTTCCACTAGTAGATGGTCCCGATTTCTGTGAATTTGGTAACATCATTGTTTCTGAGGGCATGCGAATTACTTTTGAAATGTATATGGGCCGAGGGAGATTTTCACTATGTAGAACCGGACATTTCGTAGACTGTAAGTCTGGGTATCTCCACGTTTGATTTCGATTAAAACCTTTAACATCTACTACGCAAAAGTAACAATCATCTAAATGATTCGTAGGCTCCATCCAGATCATAGGAATACCAAAGTCTAATCTAGAACGTTCACCTTTTTTCCACAACCGTAAAGACTCAACACAGGACTTACAAACTTTATTAGGAACCCATGGTTTATCTAACTTGTCCATTTTGAAACCAAAATATTCAACATAAGTCTCCTTGACAAAGTCTGTGATATTTCTTTTTTGTTTTTTTGGTATATAAACACCACAAATATAACAAAATAAATCACTCCAATATTTACACTTTCTTCGTGACGAACTCATATTTTAGACTAGAAGACAAATATATAAGAATGGACATTCAGTAATTGAAACAAAATATTAATCCATGACACTTTATCCAGATTTACGTGTATATGTACTTCGTTATTGTCAAATAACTGAGATCTCAGCTGTTCTGTGGAGCAAGGGGTCTGAGAGTGGGGATCAGGTGATGTTTGTATGCGCGAAAAAGTTGCGAAGAAGCCTAATCATGACTGGAAAATTAAATTTTATTTCTAACAAGCTTATAATTGTTCAAAATATAAGAAATGCAAAAATCATGAAAATACGAGCACATTGAGAACTTTCATGAATATATTCGTAATCTGGGCACTTGAAAACATAAAAATTTGCGATGATATCCAGGGCAGCAATAAAAAAAATTTTTTTTTAGAGCTGTGTAATTGAAGTATTTTTCCCAGTTCGGAAAGGGATCTTGTTTTTCGAACGCAATATGCCGGAATGGCAAATATTGTTTTTATGCATGATAGATCTAAAATGCGTTTTGTACCAATTAGTGAAAGATCGACCATTCTGTACTAAATAGAAAAAATTACGCTCGAAACAATTTAGATAGCGTTAAGGTTCAAAAGAATACCAAAAAATTTAATGGTAAGTTCAAAAACCGTAGCTACTTGCTCAGAAACTTTCTCGAAATAAGTTGGCTAGGTTACTCATTCATCAGGTTCATTTCTTATGGACGGTGTTATTTCTTACTTTCTTTATTCAAGCATTCTTCAATCTACTTACGAAATTCCTTGGTATAGTCCCGTCATTTTATACAAAATGAGGCAATAATCTCGGAATTCAAGATAATCAGCTGTAAACTAATATAAACTTCTATTTTAACACCTCAAAACTCGTCTAAAAACCTACCTATTGTAAGTGGTCGCGGTGAGGTTGTGGGGAGTATACCGAATGTTTCTCAGAGTTCAGATGAATTGTTTGTCAAGGAAATTTAGAGCACGTTGCATTTTTCCTTCAGAAGGGTGGGTCAGATCGAGGTTAGGGACACTATTTGTGGACTGAAAATAGGAAATCAGCTGACTATTATGGTATGTCGGTGATACCATTAAAGAAAAAGATTAATGGTTTAATAACTCCTTCGACTTGCCTATTAAATAGGTGTCAAGATGAGATGATGGTATTCTTCCCGAGTGTCTGAAGATATCTGAAACTATACCTCTCTCAAAGAAAGAAAACTCTGATGATTTTACTAACTACGTCCTATTTCTTTAGTATATATATATATATATATATATATATATATATATATATATATATATATATATATATATATATATATATATATTCGATATTGAGTTTGATTTTTTGGGGTTTAAGGTTTATAAGAATATTTAAACATTATCTAAAATGGACCTAAAGAAGACAAAAAAGTACCTTAGTGAAAACAAACAATTAACAATAGTAAAAGCAGACAAAGGCAAAAAAACTGTCATCTTGGAAACAGAGCTATACAAACGTAAGATTATGAACCTACTAAATGACAAAAAAACTTACAAACCAATTAAAAAAACTGTGCAAAAAGATAACAACCGTCTCATAAAAACATGGAAAGAAAAACAATATATTTCGGAAGATCTTGCCAAACAATTGACAACACACAATAGTCTCCCTCCAAGAATATATGGTCTACCAAAAACTCATAAGGAAAACATACCATTGCGTCCCATTGTATCATACATACAGTCCCCTTTGTACAATCTATCGAAATATATGTCAAGTATACTAAAGAACTGTATAAACAAAAACAAATACTACACAAAAGACTCTACAGATCTGAAACAACATCTCGACCTTATAAATGTACCATCCAACCCCTAGATGCTATTTCCCTATATACTAACATCCCAATAACCATAAAATAACCATAATACCAACAATAATTGATATAAAATAGACTGAAATCAAAACCCACACCTCCATCCCAAAAGAAGAATTTATTGAAGTATTACAATATATTAGGTACAAACTATTTTCAATTTGATAACAACAACAAATGGATGGAATTGCAATGGGAAGTCTCATATCTAGTGTAATAGCGCAGATGGTCATGGAATATTTGGAGGAATCAATTTTGGATAATACACATTTAGACATCCCATTATTCAAAAGATATGTTGACGACTGTTTACTAATAATGAACAAAAACGAAGTAGACCAAATTCTTGAAACCTTCAATGATTTCCACAAAAGGTTGCAGTTTACTTTAGAAACTGAGAAAAATAGCAGCATCAACTTCCTTGACATAACAATTACAAGAAAAGACAATAAATTACTAACGAGATGGTACAGAAAAGAAATAAACGAAGATAACATCTTAAACTACAATTCAAACTATCACCCATCCCAGAAAAAATGCATTATAAAGGGATATATTGATAGAGCACTGAAACTCACCTCACCACATTTAAGAAAAGACGTACTAAAGGACACAAAAGACCTACTAAGAATGAACGACTACTCAGAAAACGTAACAAAATCATCAAAGAACGAACACATATACTGTACAACACAGAACAAAAAAAGAAAAACGACATTACTAACACCACACGATACATAACTATCCCTTACATACCTCAACTAACAGAAACCATCAAGAACATCCTCAAACCTTATAGCTTCAAAATGGCCTACTCAGCCATAAATCAAATGAGACACGTACATTCAAAACTAAAATCCAAAATACCGCACATGGAGGAATGCCACATAGTTTACGCTATACCCTACAAGAACTGCGGAAAGGTCTACATTGGACAAACAGAACAACACCTCGAAGAACGTCTCAAACCCCATAAATACGCAAAAAACGACAGCACTACACTAAACAAGCACAAAAAACAAGAAAAACACGAATTTGACTATGAAAAGACGAAAATTCTTGACAAAGAACACAACAGAAAAAAGAGAGAAATACTTGAGATGATACACATACAAAAAAAACATAGACAATTCAGTAAATGACCGGAAAGACATAAAGACACTAAGCTCCATATACATAGATCTTCTACAAAACAGGACACAGAAGAAACACTTTTCGAGAAGGTCAACAATCACAGTAGATACAGAGAACACGGTACCAACAGATCCCAAAAACACCTGAAAAGTCCACAAAGAAAACAGCACCATAGAAAACTTCAACACACATAACCACCGAAAACTAACATCTCTAAAACACAAAGTTTCCACAATGCTTAGAAGTAAAAATAAAACAATCATCCAAAGATTAGTGGGTAAGATACATTAATAATAATAAGATACATTAAGAATAATTTAATATGAATCGTAATGTCTATTTCTGTAGTATTGTAGATTGAATACTGAAGAAGGAAAAAAAATCCGAAACGTCTATTTTAGATAATGTTTAAATATTCTTATAAACCTTAAACCCCAAAAAATCAACTCAATATCGAAATAAAATATGAAGGGTTAAAAAATACTAAAACGCTATATATATATATATATATATATATATATATATATATATATATATATATATATATATATATATTCTCTTTAAAAGAGAGGATTTACAAAAATTTGAATAATTGTATTTACAATAAATGCTTATATCTATAATTTTGGTGTGTGTCAGAAAAAGCACAAATGTGAGCTCAGGAAATGTAACAGAAGAACCATACTATCTTGTATATGATTCAATAAACGAGTGAAAAAACCTGAGGAAAAAACTCGTTTCCCTGTGGCTATTGCACTAGCAATAGCTTGTCTGTTTATGTTGTGTTCGTGTCGTGTGTACAAAAAGAGTACCAAAGATTTTTCTGCTTAGCCGCTTCATTCTCTCTTGCATTCCATGATTTCCAAACGAAGACAAAGGTGGAAGAAAGGGGGTTTGGGACAGGAATCTGTAAGAATGGAAAAAAAAAGAAAAAAAAAATATTTCAACAATCATACTTCTTATATGTCTGAACAAATCTGAGAAAAGATTTTACATAGCAATCAAGGTCATGAAAAGGACTAAGGAGATAATAGAAAAAAATACATAACCTGCGGTATTTCCTCAAATTCCATCTCTGTTTGACCGAGAGAGCCCCGATGGCCAGGTTCAGTCTTCCAAGTGATGCCGATTATGATCTATAGATGTTTTAGAATCATTACGGACCCAATAATCTCGGTTGACATCGCCCATATATTATTTCTTCGTGGAACTTGACTAATTTTAAGAAAAATTTGTGAAAAAAATTTGACAGTCTTTCGAAAAATATGACATCTGTCATTTGTCAGATAATAGAATATTTTGAGCAAAATGATCTTCTTTCGAAACAGCAATACGGTTTCAGAGAAAGTAAAAGCACAACCGATGCAATTTTTGAATTCATTTCTAATGCGATCAAATGCTTTGAATTGGGCCTTTATTCCCTGTCGCAGTTTTTGGACCTCACGAAGGCCTTTGACTGCGTTTCTCATTCAGCTCTCGTGTCGAAACTGGAGCGTTATCGTTTTGATGGTGGGGACATAGCCTTAATAAGTTCATTTTTATCGAATCGTTACCAGTGTGTCTATGAAAATGGCAGTTGCTCAAAAAAGGAACTTTTCAGTGTAGGAGTACCACAAGGGTCCATAATTGGACCTTTACTGTTTTTGATTTTTATAAATAATTTTCCCGAATACATGACTGACTATCTAAGCATATTATTTGCCAATGATTCTACTGTACTCCACAGTATGAGGGCAGTTGAGTCTGGGAGTGTTTGCTTACCTGTAGTGTACATGTTGAAAATCTATCTAGAAAATTAAGCAGAAGCATTTTTGTTTTGCGGAGTCTTAAGGAATGTGTATCACCACAGGTATTGAAAATTGCCTATTTTTCACTATGCGAATCACTCTTATGGTATGCCCTACTTTTGTGGGGAAATGCTGCGGGAGTGCAAAGAGTTTTTAGACTACAGAGACGTGCTGTTCGTATCATGGGGGTATCGCATATAGAGATTGCCGCAAGAGCTCATTTAAACAACTAAATATACTAACTCTTCCTGGACTCTGTGTTTTTGAGTGTCTTGTGTATGCACACAAAACTTCTTCTTCTCTCGATCTTGACTCGGACATTCATGATTATGATATGAAAAATAAAAACGATGTCAGAATTTCCTTTGTTAGACTCTGGAGGTGGCAGAATGGCCAAATTCTCATACTATAATAAATTGCCGTTGTCCTTTAGATTGTTACCTATAAAAATTTTCAAAAATAAAATTAGGAAAATACTGCTTAATGCAGTTTTATACAATGCTTGTGAATTTTTCAATTTGAATCTTGTTCAGTCCGAAACGTAAACTGTTTTTCTGTTTGTCTCTGTATTAATTTATTATAACTATTCACAATTTATTAACAATTTGTTTGCAGTTTATTTACCATTTATATACAACTCATTTACAATTTTAATTTCGACTTGTGCATATACTCTGTATTACATATGAAGCACCAGTAAACTAACTAAAGACTACGAATTCGTCGGAGGTAAAACAAAATCGATTTTTGCACGTGTTTTGCAAATATTTTGGTTTTCGCTTTTTGTATGTAAAATAAATATTGTAGAGGAATAAATTCTCTACAACTTTTGTTTCAAAAAGTTTTTTCTACGTTGAACTGTTTTTGAGATACAGAGCATTGAGTTCGCAGTGTATCTCTCTGTCGAGTATTTTTTATTTTTCATCAACTTTTACAATAAATTTAATAACTTTTCTCATAAATTGAATATCTTTCGATCCAATAATACTTATACGTTCTCTACGGGCAATTAAAAAATTACAGGAGGAAATACTTTGATAACATTTTAATTGTATTATCATTTACACTAATTACATTTTAATTGGAAAATAATTAAGTCCATCACATTTAATATCGCTATAAAATACGGCAGAGATGATGCGGATGATGTAATCGTTGAAATAGCTATTGAGGAATCAAAACCTGAAACAAAAACAGTTATAATAGCAGAAGATATAGATTTGCTTGTTATTTTAATTGGGCATCACTATCTCATCAACAAGGAATTTTATTTTTGGGAGTTTGCGAAGGAAATGTTAAAAGAGACATATACTATTCAAGAAGTTTTAACAAATATCCTAGTTTTATAAAAACATTTTGTTTTCACACGCAGTAAGTGACTGTGACACGTCTTCTGCGGTCTTCAAATAATGGGAAAAAAACTTTTCGAGAGAGCTTCCGAATTTGCATTAACTTGCTGCAGCATTTGAGAAGAAAACGGTTCGGTTCCAACATTATTTGAGAATGGAAAGCAGTTGGCAGTCTATGATGCTCTGAAATCTGCGGACAGTATCGACCGCCTACAACAGGGCTGCTCAAACGGTCTATTGCGAGTGCTTTTTGAGTAGATCTCGAGAAGAAAATTAGTCTTAATAAATAGGTAACTAAACTACAAAAATTTATTACGTAGTAAAATAGCACTCTGCTAGCTGCAAAAGGCGGCTTTATCAAAGAAAGTCGCGGTACTTGTCAAAGAAAAGCCGCGTTTTTTATTCTTGCCGCTTTTCTAGAAATTTCGGGCGGCGCGTTTGACGGGAACATTCGAGACTTTCGTTCACGCCGATATAAATGTTGCGCCTGCAGGAATTGGAGTCATTCTGAATTATAACTTGAAGGCAATACTACGTCGATACAGAGTTTATTATTAAATAGTACAAAATAAGTGCAGCGAAGAAATCTAAAACTTATTATTTTAATAACGATTGGGAGGAAGAAGCTTCTTTCGTATGGTGAAGGATAAGTGCATTTGTCTTATTTGTCGTGTTGCAATACCTAAGCGTGGTAACTTAGAGAAGCATCATAAAACGGTTCATGAAAACAATGGAAAGGATTTTCCGCCACAGAGTGAATTAAGAAAACGAAAAGTACGTGATTTGATATCTTGGTTGAAAAAAGAACAAATCATGTTCACAAGACCAGCCAAACAATTGAAAGCGGTTGAGACTTTATTTGGAGATTTTAAAAATAAAACAGAAATCATATCTGCTATTAGAGAACTTCAATTATCTCGTCCAACTGTCACAAAGCGTATTGAAGTCATGAGTCAGGATATGGCCGATAAATTAAAACATGATATCATGAAATGTACATACTTTTCTTTACAGTTCGACGGATCCACCGATATGACAGACACTGCCTAGCTGTGTATTTTTATTCGGATGGTATTCAATGACATGTTGGCTAAGGAAGAATTTTTGATAATCATTCCTCTGAAGACCCGTGGCGAAGATATATATGACGTTTCCTTCAATTTTATAAAAATCTACAAGCTACGAATATATAAATTAGTGTGCATTACAACCGATGGAGCAGTAGCAATGACAGGAAACAAAAACGGTTTTGTGACATTGTGTCGAGCTATTGAAGATTTCCCTTCATTCTTTTCATTCCATTGCATTATACACAACAAGTTTTGTGTTCAAAAGTTTTAAACACGGAGGAAATTATGGGCATTGCAACAAAAATTGTAAATTCCATCCGTAGCTTGCAACGGCGGCTCTGTAAGTGGCAGTTGGAAGATAGGGAGTCAGCTGAACACACTGATTTAGTTCTTCACACGAACATCAGGTGGTCAAGGTTTCAAGAATTATTGTCCGAAATAACACCTTTTCTAGACGAAAGAGGTGATGACACTCAGTTGTTGAAAAACGAAAAATGGCTGACTGATTTGGCATTTTTGACTGCCATCACAATTCCCTTAAACATCGTTAACTTGTAGCTTCAAGGTAAAGAATAAACCATCATTGAGATGATTAGCGCACTAAACGCATTCAAAACTAAATTGCAACTTATGATAGATCAACTGAAGAGAAAGGATCTGAAGCATTTTCCGTCTTTGAAAGCAAGGATTCCTCAGTTGAATTATGAGGAGTATGAGGCTGAATTATCAATTATCCGAAATGCGTTTTTATGATTGCAGTAAATTGGCAAATATATCATCATTTATGAGTTATCCTTTTTCATGTAAAAATATGGAGGAATTAGCTACTGAAATAGCAAGTCAGTTCAATATGAACTCATGTTCTGTTGAAAATGAGTTGGTTTAGACTATATCAGATATACATCTCAAAGCTACAGCATCTGATACAAATTTCGTTTGTTTTATATCTGAAGATAAATATCCGAATCTAGGGCAAATCGCCCTTCAACTGACGACAATGTTTGGGTCAACTTACTTGTGCGAGTCTGCATTTTCTGAAATGGAGATAATTGAGTCAAAATATTGCAATCGACTGTCTGACGATAATGCTTGCGAATAGCACTCAATGGTTACGTACCATCTTATGAAAAGTATGCTGAGGACATGCAATGCCACGCTTCAACATCCAAAGTCACTCCTTAGTTAAGTTTAACACCATATGTAGCACTTCTGTTTTGTAACAACCAATAAACTCGCAATTTTGAATAGCTATAAGTTTTTCATTGATATCACAGAGAAGAACCTATTCAAACCTAACCCAAACCTTGTCTAAAATAATGTATATTGTCCGGAAAGCTAATATCTATATATGCTACGGTACACCCTACCTAGGTAGGTAGGTAGGGTGTATCGTGTATGTACGACAACCCTGCATCACACATACTTGCAGTCCAGAGTCGATCTTAAGTAGTCTAAAAATATTGAGGTAGATCGCCAGCAGTTCAAGTTTGAGCTCCCCTGGTCTACGTTATGTACAATTCGTCAAGTCAACAGAACAGAATAAACCTATGTAGTTAACTAATCTACCACCAAGTGCCGTGGAAGACAAAATGGAGGGGAATTTGAAATAACCAAATGACGAAAAAGAGTAATAAGAAAACTAAAATTAGAACTTGTAGTTCAACAATCAATTTCTTCAATTTCAATCGTAGATGTGTAGAATGATATTTTCAAATGGAAACATGTATTTGAAATCAGTTTTTATTCTAACATTTAGGAAGTAATAAGTACACAAAACCAAATTTATATGGAATACTTGATTCATCTTCGAATGGTTTCTTGTATTTCGCCGATATATGAGATATTTTAAATGACGCGATCGTAGCAGCTTTAGATTATTTGGCTGATCTTGTGAACATGGTTTGTTCTTTGTTCAAACAAGATATCAAATCACGTACTTTTCGTTTTCTTAATTCACTCTGTGACGTAAAATACTTTTCATGGATTTTATGAACCGTTTTATGATGCCTCTGTAAGTTACCACGCTTAGGTATTGCAACTGACGCACGACAAATAGGACAAATGATCCTTCACCATACAAGAGAAAAATTCTTGCTCCCAATCGTTATTAAAATGATACGTTTTAGATTTCTTCGCTGCACTGATTTTGTACTATTTAATAATAAACTTTGTATCGACGTAGTATTGCCTTCAAGTTACAATTCAGAATGACTCCAATTCCTGCAGGCGCAACATTTATATCGGCGTGAACGAAAGTCTCGAATGTTCCCGTCAAACGCGCCGCCCGAAATTTCTAGAAAAGCGGCAAGAATAAAAAACGCGGCTTTTCTTTGACAAGTACCGCGAGTTTCTTTGATAAAGCCGCCTTTTGCAACTAACAGAGTGTTATTTTATTACGTAATAAATTTTTGTAGTTTAGTTACCTATTTATTAAGACTAATTTTCTTCTCGAGATCTACTCAAAAAGCACTCGCAGTCGACCGTTTGAGCAGCCCTGTTGTAGGCGGTCGATACTGTCCGCAGATTTCAGAGCATGAATGTTTCCGTCAAACGCTCCGCCCGAAATTTCTAGAAAAGCACCAAGAATAAAAAACGCGACTTTTCTTTGACATGTACCTCGCAAGTAGCCGCATTTTGCCAATGGCAGAGTGTTTTCTTATTAAGTAGTAAATTTTTGTAGTTTAGTTACCTACTTATTAAAAAATTTTTTGTTCTCGAGGTCTACTCAAAAAGCACTCGCGATCGACCGTTTGAGCACCCCTGTTTTAGGGTTTCAAAATAATGGTTTATACGAGTCTACAGGTGATGATCTCGAATTCTATGGTGGGATCCCTAAAATTATTAAATTAGTACATATTGTACTGTAATTTTATCACATGGAATTCTGATGAAAAAGGTAGTAAAGATACTTTATATATCACAGATTTGAAGGCCTCTACTTTTCGCAAATATAAGAGACAAGAACCTATTATCTGCATATAAAAGTTTTCCAAAAATATTAATTGTAAAACTATATTGGTGTAAGTTATAGATTAGGTCAAAAATTCAATTTTCTGATCTACTTCTATGTCTAAGTTATATTCGATTTTCGGATGTATATTGAGAAAGTTAAAACAGAGTGATATACCATCAATGTAACGAGACCAAATATGATGCGTGTTTTGAATATGGGTGAATTAATGATTTTCTCTTGTAAGGCTGTTATCAATTCACGTGAAGGTCATATTATTTATTAAAGTCTCCTCAAAGTTTATTTAATGGGATTTTTCAATTTTATTTCAATGAAAATTCCATAAAACTTGGATTTTAATTATTTTTTTATTGGAATTAGGGCATCTGATTTTGTTTCTGTTACTGATGTATACATATACTTTGATTTATCGTTTATAATAAATTCATCGTTCAATAGCAGTTGTTAAATAACGATCCAAGATATACCTGCATTTTTACCATTTTTTTGTGTAATTCATTAAAATGTCTTAACTTCGCAATATATATATTGTCTAAAACAACTAAAGCTTTGTTGATTTTTATATACTTCAACTCCAGCCAATAACAATAGTAAAATTACCATGTCATTTGGTTCCGGCAATTACCAAATAACAAAGGTTTTGTTCAAAATGAGATTTTATCCGAATAAATTCAAGATTTGTTGTACTATCCTCGAAAATTCAATCAGCTTGTACGTTTTCAAAGTTTTAGGTTATGTTGGTAGTACTGATCAGTTTCGTTTCATTTTTCAAAATATACTGGAGGTTTTTATCAATCTTTAAATGTTTCGCATAATGAAACAGTTTCGGTGAATTCAATTTCGATGTGCAATTGTTTTTTAATAGAACATTTTTATTGACTTAAATAAATTGATTTTTCAATCAAAGAATTGTTCGGCCTTGAGTTTTTATTGTTAACGATCTATATTCTGCGTTAATTCTAGCTTTCATAATGCAATTTTCCACGGTCATTTAAATTAGTATCCGTGAGATTGACTTTTTCGGGCACATCTTTCATAATTATTCATCGCCCAATATACACCCAATTTCATATCGCAAATTATCGAACCATGATGATTGATTTTTGTTATGTTAGAAGTATCTAGAATACAGGATTATGAACAATTTCAAATTTTTTCAATAGAGTAAATAAATATTGATCTACAATTGTTTTCAGAGTATTCAGTATTTCACATTATTGATTATTTTTAACCATGAATCTTTGACTACTTGTGGAGAATTTAGTTTTTTGTAGAAAAAAACTGGATAATATGATAAGAAATGTTAAATTATCACCACATGTTCGGGATATTGTACTTAGTCGTCACTGAGGTTTGAGACTGTGAATTTCAAAATTTCAAAATGGCTATAATCATAATTGAAAATGCCTTACGTTGGATTGTCCGTTGTGTAGAGGGGTCGAATAATTGCTCTCGATAAAGAAGGGGTTAGATACAGTGGGATATAGCGGCCACAATGGGGCTATCACAGGGTGATTTCACAAACCTACGTCCCATTCGTGGAGCTACAATCTTTGCAAAATAGGCCTAGAAGAAGTCGTAGGAAGATCAGTTCTGAAGAACAAGACCGCTTTTTGTGCCGAATTGCAAGAAGAAACCCTAGTGCGCCGCACCCCATAATTTATACATCTGGAAGCAACAGGCATCAGTGTATGAGTCGAAACTATACGTCAAAGACTTCGTTCAAGGGGTTTATACAGCAGAAGGCCCTTGAGAGTTCCAGAGCTAACCAGACAACAAAAATTAACAGACTTAATCGGTGTATCGAGCACCAAAATTGGAATATTGAGAATTGGAGTAACGTTCGGACAAGACCAGAATTGGTGTTTGATCAGATGATAGCCGGATTTGGGTTTTAAGGGGTCGTGGAAGACAAACTGGACTCCGAGCAGCAAGACAAATTCCGAAATATCAAGGGGGCAGTGTGATGCTTTGGGGTGGCTTTATGCTGGGAGGCAAAACAGATATGATTTCATTTCCTGCGAGTGTTTTCACTTTAATGCAAGATAATACTCCTCAGCATACCAGAACCTCGCGCGACATAATCTTGAAACAGAGGGAATCGCTATTTTGGACTGGCCAGCTTGCTCTCCAGGCCTGAATCCTATTGAACATTCATGGGATAATCTCAAAAGGAAAATTAGATCGCGCCAAGATAATCTAAGAACCCCACAACAGCTCATCCAAGCCGCCACAGAAGAGTGGTAGAATATCACCCCAGAGAAGGTTGAAAACCTGATCCAAAGCATGCCTAGACATACAAGCATGCTTGTATCAGGGCAAGAGCAGGTAATACAAGCTACTGAGGACGAGGAAAAAATACGTACTCCGTGAGAAAACAATTTTCCATTTTTTTACAACTCCATATAAATTTCGATGTGTGTGTATGAAGATTTGACATAGTAAAGGTAAATTATATCTAGACGTTAATTATGATACCGCTACAGTCGTTTGCCAATACATTTTCTTCTAGACAAGTCAACGTAACTTCTAAGCAGAAAAATTCCCAGGAATCTTTTAATTTCTTGTTTTGAGACAGCATCAATTTTTTTTGAATTGCGTACATATTATAATAAGTGAGAATAGCTCCAGCATTTGTAGTCGAAAAAACAGCAAACTATTTTCGATGTAGTCTTTTTTTGTTGCTGCTTTTCATCCAATCACAAAAGATTGGTATTATGTATTATTTGAATAATCAAGATGAACTTCTCATGAACTCTCGGAAGTTCATTGTTGTGCATCAATTCAGAAATTTATAATTTTCTCGAAATATTTATGAATATAAACTAAGAATATCTTTTTCACGTAAACATTATTGAGGTATTTCATTATAGAATCAAAATGTCGAAAAAATTTCAATGAAAAAATGAAAATTTTGAGATTATGTGCTTGAATGCTGATTCGGCGTGAAGTGTTAAAGCAGTGTATCCAAATTCCATAAATTTAGTATGAACGGTTTCGGAAATAACGAAGAAAACCTTCTTCATGGTGCCCTCTTTATGGGGGCATATTTCCCAATAAGAAGCATTTCTTGACAAATTTTCGTAAGAACTTTTCTTAATGAAAGGACTTCTGGATTTTTGCCCCCTGTAGATTCTTAACTTATTTTTCATTCAAACTAGTCACATGGGCAACGAAGTAAATTTTGTACAACATTATACAACATACATATTATTATACATCTGTATTCTGTGAAACTTAACCTCAACTCTTGCATTACCAAGTAGATAATCTATTCCGTGAGATCTTGATTTCCAACAAGAACACTATACTATATGGTTCTTGCTTTCCCACTTATTTCAATGTCTTATCGTTTTCTCTGAATAAATACAATCAATTTCAAATTTCTATGATCCATTGACTCCGTGTCGAACAATTTGACAGAAATATTGTTTGTCATAAATTGTTTTACGATTTGAATCGATTTTATTTGAAAAACAGTTACTACTTACAAGCAAAACTGCATTGATGAGAGTTAATATTTCAACACCAGTTAAAAACCTAAAACCGCATGATGAAATTGACAGAAAGAGTATGGAAATTCCACATTTTGGCAAAACTTGAAATCTTCAATTATAATGATAAATTCGGAGATTTTCTTTACATATTCATATGTTTTATTTCAGGTATGTCCAAAAAATGGGACAGCTTTACATTGTTGATATGGAAAAATTGGATCTTGCAATACAGAAGACCATTCCAAACTGTGATAGAAATCCTAGCTCCTGTATTATTTTCGATTTTATTAGTTATAGTTAGAAGTTTAGTGGAACCAACAGATAATGAAACTTTAATATTCGAGCCGTTCTGCCCCACTTCGCCTCTTAGAACTAACAGTTTTTCCCTAATTTGCGATCTGAAGGAAAAAACGAAATATAAAAGGTTCAATATTTCAACCGCAGCAAATTTCAGGTAAGTTTTAACCATAGAAATGTCTATATAACATAGATGACTTATCAGTAACTATTCCCTATGAGGGCGCCACTTGCGCTCGAATGGCTGTCAATATATTCTGTTTTACTGTCTGTTTCCTTTTCTTCAACAGTAACTTTGCAATATTATATTCGCCAAGAAATGACAAAACGGAAAGAATAATGTCACTTGCACATATCGCTGAGTTAGACACAATAGGCTTCAATACTTCGGAAGACCTCGTACATTATTATAGAACTAACCAGAGCATTTTGGCCGCTATAGAGTTTGGGGATATCAACAGTGGCGAGAATGTTAATGTCAAAATACGGTGAGTTAGAACGTAAAACTTCTTCTAGAGCATGTTTTATGTTTCGTCGTTCGACTTCCAGTTTCCCCTCGGAACTCAGGGTACCTTCTGGTCTATTGGGGGGACCAGTTGATTGGAAGACAAACCAATTATATCCCATATATCAGCTCAGGGGCCCACGTAACCCAAACATGACCAAAGGAGGAGATCCAAGTAAGAATTTTGAACATTTACTTCAAGCTAATTGTTCTGTATTTAACAAATGTGTATCGTGTTTTTCTGTTTATAAGTTTATAATAATCTTATGAGTGAAGAACGGTAAATCTTTGAGTACATTAAAAGTTACCTAGTGTTCTTCTGAACATCTTGTTGAGAAAATATACTGTACGAGCCAGTCTTTTTTCACAATAATCTATGTGATAAACAGTTCAAACGAAGTCGATTTCGTCCTTGTTTAAACTCGAAGCCTCTTAATCTATGTGCCCGAATTTTCACAAATTCTTGCTTTTTCGGCATTCACGATTTTTTGTGCAATTCTCGAACGATTTTTTTGTCCCAGGTTACGCTAACGAGCTGTTTCTGGCCATCCAGCAATTTCTAACGTTGAGCCTCATCAATGTTCAAACCAACAGCACAGACTTTCTGAGGCGTTTTCCTTACGTTCACATAAGTCGTTTTCCTTACTCCAAATGGGCTGAAGATCCGCTGTTACAGGCGCTGCAAGGTTTCGCAGGACTGGTGGTCATGGTGAGCTTCTGTTACACGTGTACGAATTTGGTGAAGATGATCACTAATGAGAAAGAGAAACAACTAAAGGTAATATATATGTTTGGAACCATTTGGTGGGTATAGTATTTACAGATCCTTTCAGATAAGAGTAATTGGTACATTGCCATAAAATCTGACGTATACGTAAATGAAAAGAAGGGTTTTTTTTCTATGATCATCAAAGAATCTATGTGTAAATTAAAAAGATTGGAAAAAAAATCATTCTTATACTGACTATGCTTGAATTGAAACAGGATAGTATTGAAATTCGCAGATTTCATTTTCAAAATTATAATATGTGGGTTAATTTCTATTTCACTTGTTTCGAAAAGTAAACAATCGAATAACTGGAATATCCACGCATGTCATCTACAAGGAATTCGTTGAACCAACATTCAACAGTTTCTATTTATAAAACAAATCTTCATCCATTGTTTTGTGAATGCGTCTGGAATGTTGAGTAAATATTGATACTGACGTGTTGTAATCCATATGTAATGAGTTCGTTTTGTGTCATATTAAATAATACAAATTGGTGCTATCAATTTTTGGACGGATATAATTATACTCTCCTTGAAGGGGTATTTTGTGTTCCATCCAAGGGCTACTATGTAGTCGCTATTGATAATTATAAATCTAAGTGACCGCCATGGAAATGTCATGTCAAGAGACATAAGGTACCTAGAAGGAAGTTATCAGATTCCTTCAATGTGTTCAAGGTATCCCGAAATTCGCCAAGGAGATGTTTGAGAGAACATGGCATGTTAACATAGAGCTACTTTGAAAGCCAATATACCAAGGAACCATCAATTAACATAACAATAACAGAGATGTCAATAAAAGAACTGTTTGTGCTGATTCTAAAAGAGAAATGGGAGAATAAGGTAACAAATGAGTGGTCCATCTTTAAGTTCCAGCAGAACACTGGCCACTATAGGAAACATTTGTAAAATAAAATTCTCTCAAATGCAACAAGAAAATATCTGATATTTCTTTAACAAATCAAAGCAACAATCGATAACATCTTCATCCGTTTAATCAGTTTGCTGGTTTCTTTCAGGAAGCAATGAAGATGATGGGACTCTCCAATTGGTTGCATTGGCTAGCTTGGTTTGTAAAGAGCTTCTCGTTCTTGATCATATCGATTATATTGATCACTATTCTCCTGAAGGTGAAATGGTACTCAACGTCCGATTTCAGCGTCCTTACATATTCAGATCCGTCGATCATTCTGATATTTTTCCTTCTGTACATATGCTCGATCATCACGTTCTGTTTCGCGATCAGCGTTTTCTTCTCTAGAGGTGAGTTCGAGAAAACCTTGTGAGTATAGTACGATTGTTCGGATACTCAGATGCAGGAAGATGTTTGTCATAGTATTTTATTAACGAAAGTTTGAGTTGTCAGAAAAAGCTGACTATCAGTCAGCTCCCTTTCAGTACTAGAAATCCACAAGTCATTGTGAAAACGCGATGAGCATGATTTTATATGTTCGTTTCTCTTTATTCATAAATACTTTTTTTCCTCCCTGATTCTTCTTCCACCCTCGTCGTTAATCATGGAGACTAAGATTTTCATCCAGTATTCGAGAATTCTTCCCCTATACACGCGGTGATTATTACTAATTTCTCCACAATGTGGAGCTTCCTCAATGTATTATTTATGGAAGTATCTGCTTAACAGGATATCGTTCTACTCTTGTGACCTACTACTTGTCTAATAGCTATTTTAGATAGATTTCCTATCTAATAAAATATTGGTAGATGAACATACAGTTCGCCATCTAACCTAACTAGGGGTTATTTTGACACTGGTAGCTTTAAGGACAATTCTGATTTGACAGAAAGTTAGTTTTATCATTCCGCTGAACGAAAATGGTTATGCATACACTAGAGGAACTCGTGAAATGGCAATGTTGCAGAATGTGCGAAAATTACGTACGGAAATGGGAAGAAGAGAGGCACCGTCAGCTTGGTATGTGCGTTTTCTATTGAAAAAATGAGAGAAACTGGCACTATTATTGACAAACCCAACGCATGATAAGCCAAAAACAAAGCACACAATAGAGAATATCGCTGCCGTTGCCGAAAGTGTGCGTGAGTCGCCAGGAACATCAGTGAAGCATCGTTCTCAACAATTGGACATTTCAAAGACATTGCTGAGACGAATTTTGCGTAAAGATCTTGATATGACGCCGTTCAAAGTCCAATTCGTTCAGGAATTGAAGCAATCATCCGGTGCATTTTCACATTGCCAGTTAGGCTTGCGACCAGCTTGAAAACGAAACGAAATTTCCGCATCTAGGGGACGGAAAACCCGCACGTTATCATGGAGAAGCCGATGCATCCTGAGAGAATGACGCTTTGGTGCGGATTTTGGTCTGGAAGTATCATTGTTTCATTTTTCTCCGAAAATGAGGCAGAAGACGCTGTAACGGTCAATGGCGAGCGCTACCGCGCCATGATTACCAATTGGTTCTGCCTATTACTTGAAGAGGAAGACTTGAACAACATTTGGTTTCAACAGAACGGCGTTTCGTGCTACGCCAACGTTACGATCAATCTTTTGCGCAAGTCTTCGAAGATCGAATTATCAGTCGAAATTCTGATGTCGTGGCCGCCTCGGAGCTGTGATTTGACGCTATCGGATCTATGGGAGGGGCCGTCAAATATAAGTGTTGTGTTGGCAAACCCAAGACAATTCAAGCAACATTCGTGTAGTCGCCATAGCTGAAATGGTGCTGCATACGATTGGAAATGTACTCGAAAATTGGACCGACCGTATAGAGTACTGCAATGCCAGCCGACGCAGCCATTCGAATGAAATTATATTCCACAACTAACCGGAAGAATCGTACTTTAATATAAAAAAATAAATTTGAAAATTGGATGAAACATTTTTGTTTTATAAATGAGATAAAAAAACACAAGGTTTAACTTTAATCTACACTTTATTTGAAAAAATTCGACGACGTTTCGCTGACACAGCAGCTTTATCAAGAATGACAAACAGAATGAAGAGTATGGTATTATAAACAAACAGTTTAACAAGTTGCGATGAATAACAAGAACAAATATCTGCGGTTCCAAGCCTTTTCGTCAAACAAAATCTTAATTTAACTTTCAAAAGTTCTAATAACTTAGATAAACATACTAAAAATAATAAATCTACGTGTTGAAAATTCAAGTAAATAAGGAATCTATAAACTCAATTGCGGTTCTTGTGATAAAATTTATATCGGTAGGACCTATAGGGTTTTGGCATAAGAACATCTGAACATAAACGTAGCTTCCATAAAAATAAATCTGATTCAAATTATTCAAACCACTTAATAAAAGAAAACCATGCATTCAATAAAAACTTTGACATATTACATATAAAATTGAAAAGTTTAAAATTAGATCTCCTAGAAGCATTAGAAATAAATAGATACAAACATTCGGACAAGCTTTTGAATGAGCAGGTAGATGTGAATTATTCACCCCTACTAAACTTGTTTAATTAGTTTTTAATTACCTTTCATACTAACTGTACAATGGCTTGGTGTGGGTTTTTCCTGTTATTCATCCAACTTGTTCTACGATTTGTTTATAATACCATACTCTTCATTCTGTTTGTCATTCTTGATAAAGCTGCTGTGTCAGCGAAACGTCGTCGAATTTTTTCGAATAAAGTGTAGATTAAAGTTAAACCTTGTGTTTTTGTCTCATTTATATCATGGATCTACATCAAGTAACGGCCTCCACAATTTAATTTTTTGTTTTATTTCATCAAAAAAAAGTTATGTGACGGACCCTACATTTAATTCTGGGTTTCACTCATCTCACTTCAAGTATAGCGAGTAATGCATCCTTTTATAAGATAGAGGAAGATGCTTCATTTTTCCTCCGCTTTTTTTGCACCATTATACATGGTTTCAATTATATACCTCCAAGTAATTCATTCAAATCTGTATGGTAGTGATTAACTTTGAGTCTTGTGGTTTCCTGTACTCAACGAGATATTAGATAAAGTGTTCAATTATGAACAATCTCGCACTACGAATGGTTTGATGTCTTCTCTAACAGCTGAGTATCTGAACATTTCAGGAATGACCCCCTTCGACAGTATGTGATTAATCTAATTTTTTTAGCTAATACGGCCGCAACAATAAGTTCTGTTATATGGTTCATGTCTTATGTGCCTTACTTTATACTCAGGAGACAGTATGATACCTTAAACTTGTCAGAGAAGCTTTTAACTAGCCTTGGAATGAACTCTGCAATGGCTTACGGTTTACAAATAATGCTCATGTTCGAAGGTTCAGGAGAAGGTAATGTTTTGAAAATACCGTTCACTTGAACGTTTTTATGTTCTTTCTATGAGCATTTCATCTTTTTCTTACTGAGATGAAATGAAAATGTTGGCTTAAAATTTTTTCGATAGGTTAATTATAACCAGTCAATTTCAGGCAGCCAATGGCGTAATTTATTCAAGGCTGGTTCTCCCGACGATACGTTAACTTTAGGATTGGTTTTCGTTATGTTAATGGTCGATACTCTCTTGTATCTCTTGATAGCTCTCTATGTGGAAGCTGTTCTTCCTGGTGAATTTGGAGTACCTAAGCCTTGGTATTTTTTCCTCACAAAGAAGTTTTGGTGTAACGAAATCACGCCGAATAAAGGTAGATCGAATTCTTTAGCTTCAAACTTTCTTCACTATACTATTGAACACATTGACTTCTTTCAGGAATCGTGGATGATATGGTTACACCTGAACACCTCCGGGGCTTTTTTGAGAAAGAGCCTTCCAACTTGCACGCAGGAATAAAAATTCGCAACCTAAGGAAAGTATTCAAAGGAAATGCGGCTGTGGAAAACCTGTCAATAAACATGTACGAGAACCAAATAACAGTTCTTCTAGGTCATAATGGAGCAGGAAAAACTACAACAATGTCGATGTTGACGGGAATGTTTCCGCCGACGAGTGGCACCGCAATAATCAATGGCTATGATATAAGAACTGACATGAGTGGAGTCAGGTCCAGCTTGGGTCTGTGCCCACAACACAATATTCTATTTGATGAGCTGACTGTTAAGGAACACCTGTATTTCTACAGCAAATTGAAAGGGAAGAGAGATGAGGATATTCAAGCTGACATAAGGAAATATATTAGTTTATTAGAACTTGGTCCAAAGGTGAGTTAAAGCTTTTTCTTTACTGTTAAAAAGGCTTGAGTGGAAAGTCCGGAATACGAAAGTTTACCATGAAAACAAGATCGTTGGGAACTGGAAGTGATAGACAAAGATATTTTTAATTTGATTGAGGAGGTCGTTACTTGATGAAAATCGATATACATATTTTCAATGAAATAAAACTGAAGTATTTAGATTTTCACTATATTAACAAAACTGTGACCGGTTTCACCACAATGTGGCTTCATCAGATAGATACAAACTAATGAACAGAGTTATTCCTTATATATTAGTCTTATTTCCTACTTAATATTACAATAGGTACAAGAGGTATGTTGGAAAACCCATCGGAGTTGCTTACTTTATGAATTGAAAAATTGAGTAAAGGAGAAGGATTTAGATCTAATTGACTATTAAGTAACCTACCTGAATTCTTTTCTTTGTTGATCTCTAAAATTTCCAATAGATTGAGTTTTTGTCTGTTATCTTCATTGTGTAGAATTTTGAAATTATCATTAAAGTTATGGTTTTCTTCGAGTAAGTGATTAGAATAATGGGAATCTGATTTATGATAATTAAAACTACGTTTGTGCTCGGATAATCTAACTTTGAAATTTCTGAAAGTTCTACCAATATAAATTTTATTACAATCCCCGCAAGACAGTTTATAAACACCGGATTTATTACTTTTATCAATTTTAGATTTGAAGTTTTTGATATGTCGGCCTAAAGAATTATCAGTACGGAATGCTACGGAATGCTATATTGAAATTATAATGCGAGAGGAATGATTTTAATTTTAGACTAGGATTACCAATATAAGTTAAGCTATTGTATTTTGAGTCTGAACTTTTTATATTTGGAAATACTTCCTGGATTGCTATTTGAAATTTTTGCGTGAAATCATGTTCTCAATCATAGTTGGACTGTAACCATTATTGACTGCTATTTGTTTAATTATATTTAGCTCTTTTATGAAATTATTTTGTGACATTGGTATATTAATGAGTCTATGTACCATACTATTGTGAGCTGCTAATTTATGTGGATCTGTATGCGATGGCTTATGAAAAATAGAAAATCATGTTCGCCGTTAATTTTAGTAATAGTTAAATCCAGAAAGTTAATGGAGTTTTCTGTTTCTATCTCTAAAGTGAATTTAATATTATCGTGAATTTTTTTAAAGAATGTTTTGAATGACTCTAATTGTCTGTTTGTGCCAGTGAAACAACAAATGATATCGTCGATATATCTAAACCAATAAATAAAGTGTTTGAATAACGGATGTTCTTGGATAGTTTTTTTAATATTATCCATGAAAATTTCAGCGAGCAGAGGGCTCAGAGGATTATTCACGATTAAACCTTTTTTTCTATTATATAATACTCCATTGAAGTTGAAATAATTTTGTTCTAAACAAATTTCTAAAAGGTGTAAGATTTCTGATTGAATTATCGGATTGACTTTATTAATTTGAAGGGCGTTCTTGATTAGTTTCACTGTATCACTAGGTGGAACACTAGGGAAGAGATTTACTACATCCCATGACATAAGTTTAGCGTTCGGTGGTAGTATCTTGTGCTGAATTTCATTTATTAGGACTGAAGAGTTTTTTATTGAGAATTTAGGTTCAAAATTAGCGTACTGTCGAATGATGTCTATGAGAAAGCGTGAAAGTTTTGCAGCTGGAGCTTGAAAATATGAAACTACTGGTCTAATGGGATACCCTGTTTTATGGAGTTTGACGAGAGAGTAAAGTTTTGGTGATTGCGGGTTGTCAATGAAAAGTTTATATTTTTGGTTGGTAGGTATTAAAGAAAACTCTTCAGTCCTAATAAATGAAATTCAGCACACGATACTACCACCGAACGCTAAACTTATGTCATGGGATATAGTAAATCTCTTCCCTAGTGATACAGTGAAACTCATCAAGAACGCCCTTCAAATTAATGAAGTCAATCCAATAATTCAATCAGTAATCTTATATCTTTTAGAAATTTGTTTAGAACAAAACTATTTTAAATTCAATGGAGATTATATAATAGTAAAAAAGGTTTAATCATGGGACATCCTCTGAGCCCTCTGCTCTCTGAAATTTTCAATATTGAAAAAACTATCCAAGAACATCCGTTATTCAAACACTTTATTTGTTGGTTTAGATATGTCGACGATATCATTTGTTGTTTCACTGGCACAAACAGACAATTAGAGTCATTCAAAAAAAATTTCATCAACAAAATTCACGATAATATTAAATTCACTTTAGAGATAGAAACAGAAAACTCCATTAACTTTCTGGATTTAACTATTACTAAAATTAACGGCAAACATGATTTTTCTATTTTTCATAAGCCATCGCATACAGATATTACTATTCACAGCTCATCTACACATCCTTATCCACATAAATTAGCAGCTTACAATAGTATGGTACATAGACTCATTAATATCCCAATGTCACAAAATAATTTCATAAAGAGCTAAACATAATTAAACAAATAGCAGTCTATAACGGTTACAGTTCAACTATGATTGAGAACATGATTGCACGCAAAAAATTTCAAATAGCAATCCAGGAAGTATTTCCAAATATAAAAGGTTCAGACACAAAATACAATAGCTTAACTTATATTGGTAATCCTAGTCTAAAATTAAAATCATTCCTCTCGCATTATAATTTCAATATAGCATTCCGAACAGATAATTTTTAGGCCGACATATCAAAAACTGCAAATCTAAAATTGATAAAAGTAATAAATCCGGTGTTTATAAACTGTCTTGCGGGGATTGTAATAAAATTTATATTGGTAGAACATTCAGAAATTTCAAAGTTAGATTATCCGAGCACAAACGTAGTTTTAATTATCATAAATCAGATTCCCATTATTCTAATCACTTACTCGAAGAAAACCATAACTTTAATGATAATTTCAAAATTGTACACAATGAAAATAACAGACCAAAAACTCCATCTATTGGAAATTTTAGAGATCAACAAAGAAAAGAATTCAGGTAGGTTACATAAAGTCAATTAGATATAAATCCTTCTCCTTTACTCAATCTTTTCAATTCATAAAGTAAGCAACTCCAATGGGTTTTCCAACATACCTCTTGTACCTATTGTAATATTAAGTAGGAAATAAGACTAATATATAAGGAATAACTCTGTTCATTAGTTTGTATCTATCTGATGAAGCCACAGTTTGGTGAAATCGGTCATAGTTTTGTTAATATAGTGAAAATCTAAATACTTTAGTTTTATTTCATTGAAAATAAAGATATTTTTACTGAAAACTCCTGGCGGGACACCCTGTATTATTAAATTTTCTTAAAATTATTTTCTCAATGAATGGTTCATTTCAGTATTGGGTAATATAATGAAAGAAAACGTTGGTATGGTTACATCTTTCCTCGGGTACTGGTTAGGAATAACGTTGTTTTTTGTTGCCACGATTTCTGCAGACCTTATTGATTTGAATGGAATAATAACTAGCAGTTATCAATATTGATAGAAAGATTTCGTGTGACATGCTTTTTCAGCTGTTCAATTATGGATGGACTAACGTCTCTATACAGGGTATCAATAAGAAAGAACGAAAGAATTTAACGGACACTTTATGACGAAAAGTTTCTATAAACATATGTCAGCGAATGCTTCGTTACCTACAGGGTGAAAAAATCTTTAGATTTATTTCTTTTTCTGGCTTTTACACTGTTCGATATATGTGGTTCACATTTGGAGCGTGGGTGCATCTATATAGTCAATATTAATGAACTGCGGAAATGGTTATGGACATCACCAGAGCGATATTTTTTGGGAGTCACGTGTTTTTCGCCGTCCTCCTAAAAATTAAATCAATAAGAACCTGGTTATAGAAAAAATTGAAAATGAATCATTCAACGATTTAGAACCTTATTTGTTTTCGTATTAGCCATCGTTTTCGCGTAAGAAATTAATTACTCTCAAGTGTACAATGGAAACAATTGTACTGTGATTTATTTATCTAGTAGACGGCTGTTATATTGATTTCTAATGGCAACTCTGAGATAATTATTTCTAATTTACATTCGAGATTTTTTGCGCATTTTCATCAAAATGGAAGTTTATTCAAATGCAAAACGACAGAAAAGGATTACGCCCGCGGTCTCATTAACGGTAATTCTGCAGAAGCGACAAGAAGATATTCTGAAATGTATCCTCAACAATTGGTCTCTTTTTATACTTTGTTTCCACGACTTCATCGATCAGGTAATTTCAAAAATAGAAAACATGATTGTGAGCACCACCGTGATGTCAGAACATCAGCATTAGAACCAGAAGTACTTAATTTAGAAAAACGAACAGCAACCCGATATCAGCACTACGAAAATTTCTTCAAAATTACATTCGTCATCATAAAGAAAGAAACAGCTCTTATATCTGTATCGTGTACAACTTGTCCAGTTATTGTTACCTCGCAATTTTCCTAAGAATCCTGCATTTTCTTTCTGAATGCGACAGATAATTTGACAAAATCCTGAATTTCTGAAACATATGTAAAAATCCACACACAGATCACTCAATTGGCGCCCAATTTCTTCCAGTTAAATTAAATGGAGATACATATCCTCAGTTTCTAAGCGAAAATCTGCCTGTTCTATTTCATCCCATCCCTTTCATGAGCGGCTATGTGGTATATGGCCCTTTTCATTCGGTTTGGTTTAGTTTTTTTTATTTGTCCACTTTAATAAATTATAGCCTCGTAGGCACAGGACTCGTCAATATATAAATCATGAGTATAAATATTACTATGAATAAATGAGTAGGTAAACCAGGCAAATTGACACATGTACCAACAAAGAAATTAATTTACTACACAAAAAAATAAAAACTTAATCACAAGTCTACAAATTTAATTTATATGTCATAAAAGTTTTGTGAAAAGCACTCTTCCAGGATGTAACTTGCAACTTCCTTCAATTTTTCCTTTAGTTCAATTTTCAATTTATTGACTGTCAGGTTTCTGTCTTCTTCTAGAATTCTGAAAGTTGCATCTTACATTTAAAAGATCACCCTTTTTCCTAGTGTCATGTGCATGATCTCTCTCCTGAGTCTCCTGTTGTATGAAAAGATCTGGATTTTGTTTTACAAACAAAGCTGCCTCTGAGATGTGAGAGAAGGTCAACGTCAGAATACCGGTCTCCCTGAATAGCGGTCTATATCTACATGTTTGTTTCATTCTGAAGATTGTTCTTAAGCACCTCTTTTGTATTAAAAAAGTTCTTTCAGCTTCCATGCTATTTCCCCAGAAAATAATTCAATATTTCAGTCGGAAGTCGACATGGCATGGTAAGCAGATAAAGCAGCCTGTATACACTCGTTGTGTGTAATCACGCCGAGTGCAAAACAGCTTCTAGTGATGGAGCTACAGAGTGTGTCTATATGGTCCATCCAGTCCAGTCTTGAATCGATAGTAAGGCCAAAAAGGTTGGTTTTTTGTACAGTTGATATTCTATTGTCAGTTGGGACCCATCCTCCACGATATGAAAAACACACTAGTTTGGTCTTTTCTGTATTGAGCATCGAATTATTCGAAGTGAAGCAGCCCTGGAGCCTCCCCAAGACCTGATGAACCCCGTCACAAACCACTCTCTCATCCTGTGCTGAAACAAAAACAGAGGTGTCATCATCAAACTCCACCATGCCCTGTTCCAAAACAGTGGGAAGTTTATTTATATAAATTATATAGAGGAGTGGTCCCAAGATTGACCTCTGGGTTACACCTTTTTTCACTATCATTTATTTTAGATCTTTCTTTCCCATCCACTATTTTCTATGTTCTGTGTTCTAGATATGACGTGATTAGGTTCAAGGGTATTGTAACATAGCTTGGTCTTTCATCCATTACGTAGATCGCAGCTTGTAATTCAGCCACCTTGTTTTTTAGGCTCTCAATGCTTTGATGAAAAACACTCGTTGAGATTCCTCAGTGCGATGTCACCTTAATGTCTACTTTATTTGTTGTATTACAAACTCTATTACTCTTCACTCGGTTACACATACAATGTCCAAATTACTGTTCAATGTGGATTTGTAGAATTCTGAGGTTTTGATTAGCAGTCCTCGACAATTTTGATAGTATAAACTTAGCAAAGTATTCGTACAAGCCATAGCACTAAACAACAAGGAAACGAAAAACCGGAAAATATGGATCAAAACTATTTAACCTGAAAGAGCACTCTCAGAAGTAATTTGAACGATCCTCGCTTCATTATCCTTCCTGATAAGAATTTTGCCGTCTGAGAACCTTTATTTTTACAATATTGTTTGGCCAGGTAAAAGAGTCGCTTGTTATTCGGTGTAAGACTTTCATTGACATATATTCTGTCATTATTTTTGTCAGAGCCAATTTCCTCTACGATTAAAGTCCTTTTTCGTTTATAAGCCGTAAGGAACTCATTCCTCATAAGTTTATTTTGGAAACTCACTACTATTGGGCGAGATTTCCCATCTTTTGATGGATAGTGCACCCTGTAGCAGTTATGTATAGTGCTCTCAACAGAAGAAAAGTCAATTTTTGAGGACAACATTTTCATATATATTCGAGTATATGCTTTGAAGCCAATCCGATTAAAAGTCTCGGTGATATACCTGTATTTCGAGGCCACGTCAGTGTTAGAAAGCAAGTAGAGTAAGAACCGGAGTAGCAGTTGCACTACCTGGGGTTCGTTTTTTTATTGTGTTTTATCGTAGAAGGCGAGTCACTACTTCAAGGTCACACTCGGTTATTATAACCTAAAACGAATATATTTCGTTAGTTTAGAATTGTGAATTCGTACGTTCATTTCAAACTTGTTTTTCGTAATTTTTTGTTTTATATTGGAGTGTGTGTAGTTTCACGTGATCCTTCGATTGAATATAGAATTTTAAATTTCATTCGTTTATTTTCTGCCCTATGTGAAATGTGTGAAATGTCACCCTTTTGACGGAAAAATAGAAATTGAAACTGATTCTCTTCGTGGACTTACCTAGTTTGAAGATCGCTGTAGTGTTTGAAAATCGTGTTATAAACTCCAGTCCTTTCGTGAAACATTCTCACAAAATAAACAGACGACTGTTGTTTGTGATGAGAATTCTGGGAATAGGATTAAAGAGCACAGCTAAATTTTGTGGCTAAAAAACTGACTGCTGAAAATGAAAATAATGAAAAATTAACAGTTTCGAGTGACGGAACCTGGAAGAAGCGATGGTTCACTTTGTATGGAGTGACATCATTGGTTGGATATTTATACAGGGAAAATCATTGAAACAATTGTAAGAAGTTCATAATAAGGTTTTGAAACCTGAAAAAAGTACTAAAGTGTGTAATGTTTGTTCTGCAAATCACCAAATGCGGTTATTAAAATGTTTAAGCATTCAATAGAAAAATTCAAACTTGTTATAAAAACTATATAGGTGTTGGAGATCCAAGAACATATTCTAGGATTCGGAAAAAAAGTACTTTCAGGGAAAGGTAAACTTACGGCTTAGCTAATAGATAAGCTAACAGTTTACTTTGGTTTGGCAATAAGAAGAAATTGTGATTCTGTATATAGTACGTGTAGTGCAAGTTGGGGAACATTGCTATATGGTTCGACTGATTAGAAGCCTCAACACGAAATGTGCCCATGTGGAAAAGGTTCATGGTATAGTTGGCAGCAAGCACTAGCAACAGATACATTATCATCTTAACTGGTTGATGTTGCTGTAGCAATATATCCAATTTATGAAGACCTCAAGAACGTAAAATGATTGGAAAGATGTGTTGGTGGATTTACACAAAACAATGAGAATTATAATCAGTTGATACTGAAAATAACTCTTGAAAAATTATTCCATTTTTCTCTAAAGTTGTTGAATTAACGACTTACATTGCAGCTGAAATGTTTGATAAAAGTATGCAACCATTATTGTACTTCATGATTGCATAAGGACTTTCATAAGGTACTTCAGCTAATGATTAAGTCGACAAAAAGGACGCAGAGCGTGATGATGTTCGATGCGAGAGCGCATGGAAGCACGCTTAAAGAAAGAATGGATCGACGACAACACCAACTGACCTTATTAGAAGCTACCGATACTGCAGAAGGTTTCTCTTACGGCCCTGGAATAGCTAATACCATGCAAGTTGAAGAAAAAAAAATTGTAACTATGTGTAAACTACTTCCGAAACTTTGAACACGTTTTACCCAAAACAGTATTTTCAAGGTCGGTGATCTCGATTTCTCAGAAATGATTAAACCGATCGGTCTCAACTGTTTACACAATCTTCTTAGATATATTCCTCATGTATTGAACGAGGGAATGCGATTTTAAAAGATTTTTTTTTTTGACAAATTGGAGCGAACATTTCAACCAATACAGAGGAGATAGCCGGCTCGGTGGCGTATGGGATATGATGCTCGTCTCCTACGCAGAGTTACCTGGGTTCAATCCCCACAAAGTCGGTGCGATTTTTCGGATTCTGGGAATCGCTTGAGTGTCCATCTTTTGGAGGAGATGTAAAGCTGTCGGTCCTGTCTAACAGAGATGTGTTGGACATTAAAGATCCCTTCCCTCGACACGAGAGGGGTTCGGCAAAATTCCCGGGTTAGTGAGGTGACAGAATTCCCCGGCTTGTCATTAGCCGAAAGGCAGAAACAGAGCACGTTAAAGGAAAAACAAAGTAAATAAACAAACCGCCATATTGTCTTGACGGCCACGAAATTTTATTGGGTTCGCGCCTGCAAGTGATGAGTATTATTGTTTTGTTCATTCGTATCAATTTTTTAATAAAAACAGGATTTTTTGCAGTGATATTGTTTACAAAAGGTGAGAAGTATTATGATTTTGATTTTACAATGAATATCTGCTAGGGATTGATTGTATAAATTGATATTTACCATAAGAAAAAACGTAAGGTTACAAAGTATCGACATATTATTATTAGTACCTTATTAGCTTATGGTCAAGTTGGAAAGTTGAGCTTTAGATGAAAAATTTCCATCTTGCCTGAGAAACAATTTTGTTTCATTTGTTACCTTCTTCTTCTTAGGGTGCCTTATCCGTTCCGGACATTGGCTTACATCATGGCAATTCTCACTTTGTTAACTGCTGCTCGAAACAGCTGAGTTGTAGTCAATCCGAACCAATCGCGCAAGTTCTTCATCTACGAGTGACGGCTTCTTCCAGGGCCTCTTTTCGCCTAAAGTTTTCCCTGAAGGATTGATTGTAGTAGTCGATATTTGTCGTGTCGCATTATGTGGCCAAGATATTGAAGCTTCCGTTCCTTCAGTGTTCGAACAATTTCCCTCTTCTTGCCCATTCTATTTATGATCTCCTCGTTAGTAACATGATGCGTCCATGAAACTTTGAGAATACGTCTGTAGCACCACAACTCAAAAGCGTTCAGTTTATTAATAATTGTCCCATTGACAGTCCACAACTCAACTCCATACAGCAAAACAGAGAAAACATAACACCTGAGCATTCTGATCTTAAGATTAAGTGTTAGGTCTCTGGCAATTAACATCTTTTTCATTCTTAAAAATGTCACTCTGGCCTTCTCAATTCGGCACAATACCTATGCCTTGTAGTCCCACGAATCATACACAGTCGTTCCCAAATAGCTAAATGTGTGGACCTGCTGTACAGATATCCCTGTATGCCTATTCTTTTGGTTACGAACAAATATTTTGTTTTTGATATATTTAGATTCAGGCCGTATCGTTCTGAGTGTTCTTTAACTCTTTCTACTAGTTGTTGCAGATCTGTTAAGCTACTGGCATGATAGCAGTATCATCTGCATAGCGGATGTTGTTTATAGGTAGTCCATTAACTTTTATACCTTGTTGACCTTCTAGGGCTTCACGAAAAATTCCCTCTGAGTACAGGTTGAACGGTGTTGGAGAGAGAACACATGTCTGTCGTACTCCACGACATATTTCCATTTCATATGTTCATATTATCCAATTTAACTGTCGCACGCTGTTCCCAGTACAGATTGGTGATAACTCTTATATCCTTTTCGTCGATATTAGATGTTTTTAATATCTGGATGAGTTTGTCGTGCCTGACATTATCGAACGCCTTGGAGAAGTCAATGAAACAAATGTGCACATCCTGGCTCATATCTCTGCATCTCTGGATTAGAACTTGCAACGAGAATATGGCCTCTTTGGTCCCAAGACCCTCACGAAAGCCAAACTGCGTCTCAGAGATATGTTCTGCTGTATATTCGTCGGTGGATAACCTTCAGAAAGAGCTCAGTTATATGATTCATTAAGCTTATTAGTCGGTAGTCGTCACATTTCCTAGATGTCGTCTTCTTTGGGATGGTCAGTCGAAATAAGCCATTTGCTGGGAATTTGGCCAGTATCATAGACGTCGTTAAATAGTCCTATCAAAAGATCCTGGAGTCCGTCAATGTCATCAAAGAGCTTTAACAATTCTATATAGATGTTATCTGGGCCAGGCCCACTTTTCATTATCCTCAGAGCATGTAGTACTTCATCACGAGTTATTGATGGTCCGGTGGTTGCTTGTGATGCACGTATTTCAGAACGAGTGTCTCCGAAGAGATTTAATATGCAGTGTTTCCATATTTCTAATTTATCAGAGTCGTCTATAATAACCTTGCCGTCGTTGTCCACTAAGGTTGCTGTTTTATATCTGCTTTTTCCCACCATCTGTTTTACTTTTTTATGTACACCAGCATAGTCGTACTTTTGCTCCAGGTCTTCTATTTCCCGGCAGTTTTGGTTCATCAATTCCTCCATTGCTTGTCTTATTTTGATTTTAATGTCCTTGTTGATATTTTTATATTCTTGTGAGGTTCTATTCTTTATAGTTTTTCTCCTGTCCATCATGTTCTTAATCTCATCTGTCATCCACTCCCTGTCTGGTCGTTTGTCCCTCTGTAAGTACTGCTTGCATGTTAAATCCATTGTTTTGGTTAGGTTTTCCCACTAGTCTCCTGGAGTTGTTTCTTGTTCTTCCTCTAGTTTTCTCAAGCATGTGCCAATTGTATACCTGACTTGTTCTCTGATATTTTCATCTCTTAACCTTCTGATGTCAATGCGGTTCTTTGGGAGAGCTTTGTTCAGCTTTTTGAGTTTAATCTGAAATTGAGAAATAACAGGGTTGTGGTCTGACGCAATGTCATGATAGGCCTTCGTTGATTTTATTGCATTACGAAACCTTTTGTTGATGATGATGAAGTCAATTTGATTTCGTAATATGTTATCGGGTGAATCCTCATTCCTCTTACCGAGACCAAAGCATCCAACGCAAATTTTGTTACCTTAAAATGCGTGAGAAGACTGCAATAGAAAATGTGTTTTGCTTGTTTTGTGGAGAACAATTTGTGGAACCACCCTCAGAGGCCTGGTTACAATGTTCGTCTTGTAATGGTTGGGCACATGAGATGAGTACTGATACAGAATATGGTATTTTATTATGTACCCGCTGTAATATTTAAAGTTACCATATTCATTCCAGCTTGCCCGTATAACCTTTCCATTTTGCCTTCAATGTGCGGGCAAAATGGAAGATGTCAGAGTTTACTTTATGTGTCTCTACTGATTTTTTACCAAATATTAATTAGTATTACTTTTAGGAACATATTGTTTATTAGATCTACTGTCAAGATTGATCAAAATAAAAGATTAGTTATGTTGAAATGTTGTTAAGTTAACCACACAAAGTTAAACCTTCCATCCTGCCCTACCTTCCCCTAATTAGAACCGCCAAAATGGAGATCACTGCCTAGTGCCCTTTTTTGAAGGTCGTTCGGGACATATCTACAGGAGCGGTGCACATCAATACATCAATACTTTAGCATGGTTAGCGCACTATTGCATTCTTAAAAGTAGGTTCTATTTGAATAATCATCACTTATAACTGATAGATGAGAACCATCCTAAAAAAATTCACGAAAAGACGTATTTTTGTCGTTGATGAACTCGCATGAACAAAGTATAGAAAGGGACCCATCCCCATTGAGGATACATTTCAGCATATCTTCTTGACGCTTCTGTGGAATTACTGTTCGAGAGAGACCGTCGACGAAATCAGAAAACACATTACGACCAAAATATCGTCGTGTAGATTTTCATAACCTCTTCAGTGGCTAATACTGTGACCCTGAAGAGGCATCCATGTACCAAATATCTCAAAAACTATTGGAGCCTAGAACGAAAAATTTTCAAAAATCTGAAAATTTTAAGATCCTGTAATTTTGTCATCAAATTACTTCATGAAATCTTTTGCACTTATTTCTTTACACTCTGAAAGGTGAACTTGAGCAGTTCAATACTGAGCTTTCGCTGAGCTCTGGTTTTTTCTCTTCAGTATAAAATTATTTCTATTCAAAATTGAAGGATTTCACATAATCATACTTTGAAATTTGTATTCTAGGCCGACGCTATGGCAAGCACCTTATCTGGAGGCATGAAAAGGAAGTTGTGTGTCGGAATTGCACTTTGTGGAAATTCGAAAATTGTTATGCTCGACGAACCTACAGCTGGAATGGACCCTTCAGCAAGAAGAGCTCTGTGGGAACTAATACAGGCGGAGAAGGAAGGTATGCTTCGATACTTCTATAATCTATCAATGAAATATCAAGAATTTCAATATTCTAGGACGAACGATGTTACTCACCACTCATTTCATGGATGAAGCCGATCTACTTGGAGATAGAATTGCCATAATGGCTGGTGGTAGGCTAAAGTGTTGTGGCTCGAGTTTTTTCCTGAAGAAAAAATATGGTGCAGGGTATAATCTTATAATGGAAAAAGCCACCAGTTGTAATCCGGAACAAGTAAAGGATCTTCTAAAGAAGTATATTCCAAATATAGAGGTGAACAATCAAAGACGAAAGTAACGTTCGCGTTAATTCTATTTTCTTGTAGATTCACAGTAACGTCGGGTCGGAGCTAAATTTCTTGCTGCCCGAGGAAAACGTATCGGTTTTCGAGGATATGTTCAAAGATTTGGAACAGCATCACATAAGTTTAGGAGTTAACAGTTATGGAGTGTCTTTAACTACGTTGGAGGAAGTGTTTATGAAGTAAGACCGTCAGAGATAGCTAACAATTATAATAACACAAGTCTGCAAAAAAAATTGAGAACTGTTTTGATTTTCCGCGTAATTCTCATGCTTTTGGGTGTGCTGAATCCGCGAATGCCATTCATTTTGTCATAGAACGTCACGTTTTCTGGCAATGTGGATGTCTATGTAGAACAAGTTATCTCAAAATGAAAGAATAAAGACTTAAATTTTTTTTATAAATTCATAATTGCGTAACAATACTTATTTTTTTAACTTGAATACATTAATTGGTAAGCACTTAACATATTCCTTTTTCCCTGCAGAGCCTCTTTTCGATATATTCCCACTTGTGGGAAGCATCTGAAAGGTCTCTCTGAAGCGTCTAGTAGAAGTCTGCTTACATTGAGATGTTCCATCTTCCCTGGTATCTTTTCCATATCCTTAATATTTTGGTGAATTCTTGCTCTTCACTCACGTCTCCTAAATTTTCTGGAAAGTAGTAGAAATGGGAATGAAGAAAATTGACTTATAAGGCAACCTGAAGCTTTAAATGTTTTCGGCATTTTGACGATTTGTTTGTGGTAAGCGTGATCTCTCTTTAAAAGTAATTCTCCCTTCTCTTTGAGGATCAGCCATTGTTGTGATGAGTTGTGAATCGGCCATGAGCCGTCTAATATCTGGTCCAACGAGAACACCTTCCTTCAACTTTGCCTCCAAGCGGCCTAGACCATCTAATGGAAGGGATCTTACAAATTGCTTCAACAATCCCTGCTTCATGTGAAGCGGTGATAGAAGAACTTTATGAGGAAGCACCAAGGTTTCATTCAGGACGTTTTTTTGTCAACTTTAAGCCCTTCGGAGGCCAACATTTTTTGTTCCAGTGATTGGCTCGATCTCTACTATTCCATAGACACGAAAGCCAAAGGAATTTGGTAAACCTAGATTGTTATTCGAGCAACGTGCCCAAGATTCTTAAAACACCACACACGTGGCTTTATAATTCAAGTTGAAAATAACCAATTTCAAGTTCCTGTAGGTTTTCTTTAGGTGTACGGAATGACCGACACTAATGGAAGGATAGAATTAAGGTTCCTTTTTGAAGAATCTTTGAAAATACGCCACTGTTGTGAGTCTTATGAGATCTAGAATGTATTCATCAAATCTTCAATATTGGTACAATAAACCAACTGGTATTATTGGGCCAAGTAGAAAGTAAACTGCTTCTCGCGATATCTAAATCAGGAGGGGGAAACTCCTGGCAAAAGTAGGTTCCTGCTTTTGAGCATTGCTCCTAGCAACTCAGCGACGTATTTGGCTGCAAGTCTCTTACCAAATCATTTAGCTCGGCCTAAGGAAACAACTTCGGACTTCAAATTCACAACTTGACTTGACAGCACCATCTTCATCAGAACTTGGAATCTTTTTCTAAGGTAGCAGGGGTCTTGGGCACTGATACTTCGGTCCCATGAGGAATGAGACGAATAGCTGATTTCAAATTGGGGTATCAAATTGACTGTTTCCGTTTTGAATTATCTCCTTCCACCTTATACGAACAAAAGCTACAATCATCAATATGGTTCTTTGTTCGCGTCGTACCTTAGGAATTGCATATCGGAAAGCTTTTTTCTTGCTCTCAAACCAATTCCGAAGGTCTTCAACACATCGTTGGCAGACTTTATGAAGTGCTCAAACTTTATCTTGATCTCCATGTTTCAAGTCAAAATACGCAAGTATACTTCCTTCAAATACGTTAACTTTTTCTTGAATACCATATATTCGCCACAAATATAACAGAACTGTAAGACACACTTCCGCACAGACCACATTGCACTATATTGAACCAAGATTTATAAAACAATGACGAGTTAACACGTTGTACCGCTTCACTTTATACACTATCAGATGGCGCACATTCAGGTTACAACATATTTATGTTTGTTAATTTAGATCACACAAGGCGTTCTTTATTTGGAAAGTTATAATAGTTACGGTCTGTATACATTTGAAAACATAAATCAACATAGAATTGTATTGTATACTCGAAATATTCCAGAATCTAAAGTTCTAAAATATTTTGAGTATTATTTAGTTTTCAGAACACTTCAGTTTAATCCAGACAGCATTTTTGTTATAATACGCCGAACAATCATTTAACTAGTTCTATTCGTTATAGGTCACCTTAAAAAAATTCTCACTAACTCAGACATCCTTTGACTTTAACAATTTTGTCTGATACATTTAGCTTCTGCTTGCACTTTTCCTGTACTGAACTAGTACGTTGCCACTGCGTAGTGCATTGCCTTCGTTATATGCACCAGTAGAATGATCCAGAATCTCTGTTTCCAGAACTCTAGAATTGTAAGTACGAAAGTCTATGATTGAGCTTTCTTTTCACGTTATATTGTTACAGGGTTAATGTATCTCATCAGTTTGTCTATATGACCAACCTTTATATTGCCCGCGAAGTGCTCTGAATCCTTTAAACCATACCGTTGATGTTCATCAACACTTTCCTAGTTTTGGCGACTTTCCTTTCTTTGTGGATTAAATAACAACATCTGATTACCTTCATGGAATCCCACCGATTTTGGCCTGTAATCTAGATGCACTAGTAGAGTCCTCTTAAAGTATTCGGTATTAATTTTTATGATCATTTATCTGTAATCAATTTCTTCATGCAGAGTTGGAGCAGACCATGATGGAACAAATCGTAGTGGAAGAATAGATAACGGCGTCAATAATGAAACTCATACCAAAGGTACTTACGTCACAAATTCATAATTACATACTCGCATTACATCTTCTTCACTTTCAGTTAACGTAGATGAGCATATGTTCCTAACAGGATTCGATCTAATCAAAAATCAGTACTGGGCCATGCTGATGAAAAAATTCCTGTCGGCTCTCAGATCGTGGCGACTCCACCTGATCGTCATCATGATTCCAGTTCTGATGATAATAGTCACCATGTTACTCAACAAGGCTCAAAAACAAGCCGAACTGCCACCGTTGAGTCTTAATTTGGACACATATAAAAAACAGAAACCTCTAATCCTAGTCGAAAGCGAAAGTGCCAACGACGTGTTCAAGAGTCGTTACGAAAAATTGACCAACGTTGGGACGTTCAGAGACGTCGATAATTTGACTTCCGAAATGTTACATCTGGTGAGTTGAAAGAAATAGGTTAATTGCAAATCGATTAAACCTCTTGATAATCGAATTCGAACAATTGTACAACCCCATTCTACGAGAATTCTAACCTCATTTTTGTGCTTGTTTCGCAGAGAATGTAACTTTTGTATCTCTGTGTTGTCTACGTCTTATTTAGATCTTAATCTTACTTCACTCATTCAACTAGAGTCTTCAAAACTTTATAGTACAGCCACTATTGATCAGTCAAAATGAGATACATATACCACATTTATCTTATATCTCTTCTCAAGATGCAAGAGTAGTGAGTTTATTACAATTACATTCACTGTTCTCGTTATGATTTTCAGACTAGTGTTAACCCACCCGGCGTGCGGAATCATTATTTAACTGGTGCTTCTTTCAAACCTGGATATTTTCTGAAAAGACCAGTTGTTACAGCTTGGTTTAACAACGACGCTTACCACACGGCTCCAATATCTCTGGGTATGATATTGAATTCGATATACCAACACGAAGTGAACGATTCTACTAGAATAAACTTCGTCAATCATCCATTACCTTTTAAGTTATCAACGCAGGTACGTTCAATGATCTTCAAGAATGTAAAAAAAAAATTAAACGCAGTTTTTGTAGTTCAACAAAATAACAGATGGGGACTCGATGGGATTCAATATATCGTTCAATCTGGGCTTCAGTATGACATTCGTCTCCGCTTTCTTCATTATGTTTTATATCAGAGAAAGAATGACGAAGTCAAAGCATCTGCAGTTCGTTTCCGGCGTTAAGGTTTTCATCTATTGGACCACGTCATACGCAGTTGATTTGCTGACGTTCACCATAATACAATTCGCGACCCTGGTCACGTTGGCGTCTTTTCAGGAGGAAGGGTTCAGAGCTGCAGATGACTTAGGTGAGACAATATTTTTAGCGACGGAAATATGAAAAGGTTCGCTGTTGGTGATGAGTGTTAGTCAAAAGCTGTCAAAATGATGACAGCTTTTGACTAAGATGTTCGTGAAACACCCTCACGCTCTTCCAATCCAATAGATGACCCATCTGGTCATAGAATTACTAATATCAATTTTTCGTTTATTGTTTCAGCTCGTATCTTCTTGCTGATGTTTCTGTTTTCGTACTCGGTCCTTCCATTGATGTACGCTATGTCGTATTTCTTCGAAATACCATCGACCGGTTACACCAGACTTAGTCTCTTTGGAGTATTAGCAGGAGATATGGCTTTCCTAATAATTCAGCTGTTAAAATTACCTGTGTTGGACTTACTCCCTCTGTCCAACACTCTTCATTGGTTTTTCCTGATTGTACCACATTATTCTCTGTGTACTGGAGTTTTGAACAACTATAATATATACGCCTATAATAAGTATTGTTCAATGTATGTGAAGTCATGCGAAACTAGGAATACATCAGAAGCTTGTTGGGACGAAGTTTGCAGCTTGTTCTCGCAGTACTGTTGTAGTAAGTACACAAATGTTTTCAGTTATGGCGCACTATTTGAAAACGTACAGACAGTTTACACCTCTCAATTTTTTGATATATTATTCTCAATTAGTTTGAAAGTCAGATTTGCTTAACATTTTTTCATTGGTTTGTGCAAAAGATTTTGTATACTTAGGAGTTTAGGAATATAGGTGACTTCTAATAAGTACAAACAAGTTTCATTTGAGCTACAACATCAACATTCTTTTCATTTCCAGAGAACCACTTCCAATGGTCTCAACCGGGCATCACATCCAATATCGTCTACATGTTCCTCTTCGGAACCATCGTTTTCTGCCTGATCATCATGATCGACTACAAAATGTTCAACCTTATACTGGAAAAGCTCAATAGTAGAAAGCGGAAATACCCGGTCACCGTTCCCTACGAAGATAGCGACGTGTCCAATGAAAAGATGAAAATTCGCAACGCCAGCGAATCGCAACTCAGACAGGTCTACACGTTGGCGTTAAAAGATGTGACGAGATATTACGGAGATTTTTTGGCCGTCAACGGCTTATGTTTGGGTATTAAAGAGTACGAATGCTTCGGCCTTCTCGGTATTAACGGCGCTGGAAAAACTACCACGTTTATGATGTTAACTGGCGATGTGAAAATGACATACGGAAAAGCGTGGGTTAAGGGATTCAGCATTAACAATCAGCTGAAAAATGTCCAGAAAATGATCGGATATTGTCCACAGTTCGATGCGCTCTTAGATGATCTAACCGCGAGGGAATCTTTGACCATGTTCTGCTTACTGAGAGGTATTTGGAAAGGCCAGTGTAATTCTATTGCGGAAAAACTGGCGAACGATTTCGATTTTTCCAAACATCTAGATAAGCAAGTGAAGGAACTGAGTGGGGGAAACAAGAGAAAGTTGAGTACAGCTATAGCTCTCATTGGCGATCCTCCAGTTTTATATCTAGATGAGCCCACAACAGGTAAGATAAAGGCTTTCGAGACAAGATGATATTTATGCATGATCATTTTCAGGTATGGATCCAGCAACCAAACGGTACCTCTGGAACGCTCTCTGCGCTGTTCGCGACAGCGGAAAATGCATCGTTCTAACTTCCCACAGCATGGAAGAATGCGAAGCTCTGTGTACCAAGATCGCCATAATGGTAAATGGCAATTTTAAGTGTTTGGGTTCCACGCAACATTTAAAGAGCAAGTTTGCTGAAGGCTACACGCTCACAATAAAGGTGAGAAAAGCAGAAGGGAGTCACGGGTTAGAACATACAGCCACGGATCCAATCAAGAGATTCGTTGAGATGAGTTTCAAGAGGGTACAGCTGAGAGAAGAACATCAAGAATTGATAACGTATTATATTTTGGACACGAGTATGGCGTGGTCAACCATGTTCGGTATATTGGAAAGGGGCAAGAAGGAGTTGAACATTGAGGACTATTCCTTAGGACAATCGAGTTTAGAACAAGTAAGCGAAATGGAAAAGCGTAACTGCTATCTTTTACGTTATGTTACTACTTTATTTCACCAACATCGTGTCAACATCCATTCCATTTGATTCGATAGAAGCCGAGTTATTATATGTTTCTCTCATAGAAATAATCTCGAACGAAACTACAAATTTCGTGAAACTTTTATAAAAATCCATAATTCATGAAACAAATTAACTGTGAGGACTGTATGGGACGCAGTAGAGGCTATGGGTGCATCATGCGCTTTAGCGATTCGGTGGTGACATCTGAAAGATAAAGAACATATTGGCCAACCGAAATCTGCGATTGAAATTGTATCGACATTCGCATAATGTTAACAACATTATAGAGGGTGGCCGCAGGAAGCAATCGGAAATCTTATTTCATAAATTTCTATCGCAATATCAGTAGAATTTGTAGATGGAGATTTTCGAGTGAAAAAAATCGCAGAATAATCTAAAGGGACTATCGATGCTGGATATGTAAATCTCGATGGTGAAGATGAAAACCACAGAAAATGTTTCATTGTGGTCAAAATGATTATCTACCTATTTGCCAAGTTCTCGTATTGCTATCAAAATCTCTTGATATAAAAAAAGCTATTTCGAAATGTAGTTGAAACGACGAGAAATATCAGATGATTTCATGTTTCACTGGGCGCAAGAGTGAAATCGATTATGATCTTCATGCGATATCCACGAGAATAGCCTGATAATCAAATTTTCAAATGGTTGGAACACAAGTTTATCATTAATGGGTCTTTTAAGAAACATAAAAATAAATAATATGCAAATGAAGATAATCCTGTCTTTTACGCTGACGACTTCAGCGCACCCAAAACGAGTCAATTAGGTTGTTTGCCGAACGCATTTGACTTTTTACAATATTGTCAGATTTGTAACATATTCTTCTTTGATTGGAATTATTCTTGTCTCGTCATCGGAATCATTTCGTTATCTCTTTCCTCATTAAAATTGAGGAATAGAACATGATAAGCCATTTCGAATAGGTATAGAATAACAATTTAACAGAATGAAAAAATTTAAAGTTTTAATTTATAATAGCTGTCCATCTCTCTCTCTCTAGTCGTTGCTCGATTCCGAGCGTCGTGACTTATTCATGGTACAAGCCTCCTCCATGCTTCTCTGTCCTCCACGGTTCTCATGACTTCTGCCACTGACATATTTGTTAGGTCCTTGATTTGGTCCAAGAATCTAACAGGAGATCTGCCTCTCTTTCTTTTGCCGTCCACTTTCCCTTGGACAACAATCTTCTCCATCCCGTCCTTCCGTATCACATGACCGAAATATTTAATTATGTGTCTCTGGATTGTTGGGAGCAGCCTTTCATGATCCTGAATTTTCAGTTCCTGAGTATGGACACGTTTGTTCTATGAGCCTCCCAAGGGATCCTTAGCATCCTGCGATAACACACCATCTCAAAAGCTTCTACTCTCCTGCGGCATGCTGCATTTAGCGTCCAGGATTCTGACCCATAGGTTGCGATGGAGAATATCAGTGCTTTAAGAAGTCTCATTTTGGTCATCTTACGGATTTTGTGGTCTTTCCATATTTTGTCCAGTCTGCCCAGAGCTTCCTTTGCCATCCCAATCCTTCTCTTGATTTCCTGTTCGGAGCCTCCTTTGTTGGTTATTTTTGCGCCAAGATAAATAACAGTGTCACTGACTTCTATATCATGGATGAGCTGAAGTGGTACTGGGATTGTCTGGGATCTGTCCACAATCAGCAAACAACATTTGGTCCTATTTACTCGTAGTCCCGCCTCTAGACTAACAGCTTCCACACGTCGTAGAAGTTCAAGCATTTCCTGTTCGTTTTTTGCCAAGATTATCGTGTCATCTGCATAGCGTAAGTTTGACACTTTTCTTCCACCAATAGATATTCCGCCTTCCCAGTTTTCCAACGCCTTTCTCATAATCCATTCTCCATATATGTTAAAAAGAATTGGGGAGAGAATGCACCCCTGCCTGACTCCTTTTCCGACCCTGAAACCTGTTGAACGTTTCCCTTCTATTTGTATGTATGCTCTGTTCTTGTCATACAGGGCCTTTATGACGTATATAAGATGTTTCGGGACACCCATTTCACTCAGGATATTCCATAGTTTTCCCCATTGAACGGTGTCGAATGCTTTAGTGTAGTCAAGAAAACAGAACATAGCTGGTACATTGTATTCGTACACCTTTTCTATTATTTGTCGTAAGTTCATAAGTTGGTCTCGCGTTCCACGACCTGGAACAAACCCTTCCTGTTCTGGGGAATTTGAGGAAGAAGGTAGTTCTTTAATCGTTCCTGTATAATTTGTAAAGAACTTTACTAGCATGGCTAATCAGTGCGATGGTCGCTCGTCTTTAGCTCCTTTTATGTAGAGGATATAGATTGATTCGCTCCATCTTTCTGGCCACTTACCATTATCCCATACTTTCGTACAGATCAGATGGAGTAGATCTGTGACTTTGCTACTGCTGTTCTTAATCATTTCAGCGACGATATTGTCTGAACCAGGAGATTTATGTTTGTTAAGTTTATGTATGGCCGCTTCCACCTCAGATTTGATAATAGGAGGTTCGCGTTCCTGGATGTTTTCTAAGTCCACATGGCTCTGCACATCCTCTTCTTCTGGGGCCATCAGGTTCTCACAGTATTGCTGCCAACGTTCTATGATTTCAGGTTTGGTTGTTAACCTGACTCCGTGTGCATCTTTTATTGGCAAGTGGTGGACTTGAAATGTTTTTGAGAGCATTTTAACCTTTTTAAAGAGATCTCGAGGCTGATTTGAGTTAGCATGCTTTTCGATCTCTTCGCATATTGACGTTACGTATGAGTTTCTGTCGTTGTTTATACATCTGTCAATCGTTTTGCTAAGGTCGCTATACTTTTGTTTATTGTTATCATCAGCGATGCCTCTACCTTTGAGCTCTCTCCTTTCGGCAATGAGGTTCCATGTGTGTGAAGTTATCCAAGGTTTTTTGGGATGATCGTTAGTGGTTGTGTTATTTAGCTGTCCATACTTTCCCAAAAATGTTCTATATTCAATATTTCATCAATTAACGTTTTCACTAGATAACTTAAAAAAATAGAAAATATTAAAGCTGGTCTTAGCATATAGAGTGATAATTTGACAGTGTAACGGTATTCAGAATTTAATCAAACAAACAAAAATCATTACTGAGGAACACAAAACGAAACGTATCAGCAAATGGCAGGGTAGCAAATCATCTAGTTTACCTACAACCTACAACACGTGTTTTCCGGGTTTTCAGTTTTTATGTCCTGAATGATCCGAAAACTATTGAAAATCACCAAGTTTGAGAAGAAGAAAAACCTCTATTCCCTACATCATTAAAAAATGGAAAAGATGATTTTATAGTGGAACATACTTCATTTCCGTATATTCGATAAACCTTATTGCCTAGAAACTAGAAAAGCTCTACTAGAGACGAGAACGTTCAAGTATTGTGGTCGCATAATGACGAACCAGTGCGTCCGAATATTATTTTGTTCGTAATCTGACAACACTGTATAAAAGTCAAATGCGTTCGACAAACAGCTGATTGACTCGTTTTGGGTACGCAGAAGTATTCAGCGTGAAATGAAGGATTACCCAAATGGTAGTACGGAGTAAATTTTAAAAAAGTGCTCAGAATTCTGTTAGAAGATGTAAAATCTCTGCAATGAATTTAGGAGCACAATTCGAGATTGTCATCTTCGCTCGAAAATGACTTTGGAATAATTCTACTGATCTTGCTGAGAGGAATTATTTCCTTAGTTATAGTTTAGCATATTTGGACTTAAAAGAGAAATTGTTTCTATTTCAAATAGGGATCATTCTACATATAAATTTTTGAACTCAATTTTTTTCTTTCTTTTCAAAATGGAATGGTCAAGCCTCTGCCCTCTACTGTATAAAGTTTAGTAAATACAGCTACAACTATTTGAATTTGTTTTCAGGTGTTCTTGACATTCACAAAGCATCAACAACACGAGAGCCCACATCGTCAAAATCTCTAAAAAAGTTTAAAAATGCCAAAGGGAAAGAAGTATAAAAGGTACCTCGAATTAAAATGAAAACTCTAATGAAATACTGTGATTTTATCTTAAGTTTTTAATAGATTTCTCTACTTATCTTACAAAGATACATGTGGTATTAATTAAATGCAATTTTTAAGGTTTTGACTACACAAGATGTTTTAAATGAATTGTAATTTTAGATAGAAAATGTTTTTTATTCTTCAGGAAATGCATATATTTAATTATTTATTTTATAGTAAATAAAACTTTAATCATGTCTCTCTATGCTTTATGGAATCCAGAAACATACTAAAAATGATATTTCTTAATATTCCTTAATATGGCTTTGAAGCCAGTCAAATTTTGGCCTAGAACTAATTTGTATATGTAAAGTAAGATGGACAAAACACTCTGAATGTAGCACCCTATTTCAGGTTATCAAAACCATAAAAATACTACTAACGGAAGTCACCATTGTTTCAACGAATAACAAGAAGCAACTGAATCTAGCAGATCTGGAAAAAAATCTCAAACATAGGAAGATTGATAACAAACCTACACATGCCATCAAAATGAAACATCGTTTCTATTTATTGATTCGAATGGAAGAAATCTAGCTGTTTCTTAAGAGAATGATATATCACGCTCTCTGTTTCCCATTCCAGATTAACAGAATTATTAATTCTTCGAAACAAAGATAAAACGTAAACAGTTGCTCAATCGTCGATGAATTAAAAAAAATGCAATAAATTGAACAACCTTCCAAAGTGATATCACACAATCCCTTTTTCATATGAAAATTTTCGGGGCGGTAGTTGACAGTGGTGATGTGCAGACGTTCAAATAAGAGAAAGAATTTTCTGAAGCAACAGAATCGAGTTTGATCAAGTTTCTTCCTCAAAGGGAGATCGATCCAATTGATAGAAAATTGGAATTTTACTAAGTATTTCTCGATTCTTTCGTCACATGTTATTTTAGAAAGTAAATGATACCGTGGTTGTATAAAGAATTGAATAATTTTTTTCAAAAAGGTAGGAGTATATCACGAATCCTTTTCCCTATTGAAAATTTTGGTGTGGAACCTGCCTGGGGTATGGGATTGATAGGAGGAGAACAAAACATGCAACAAAAAATGTTGCCCCCTAATCCAAGAAATTCACAGAAAAATCAAACCAGCCGAGTTATTCAGCGTGGTTCGTTTTCATTAGAACTCACTTTATATGAGCAATACTAACTCAATTCTTACATGGGGCGTCAAGTGCATTAATACAGAGTTAAAAGAAACTAGTAAGTATAGATAAAAATAAATATTCTACATGGACACTGCAACTAATACAAATTATTTAAAATCATTATTTCCCGTTTGAAGTATATCTTCATTTGAATTTGGGAGGCTCTTACTTGATAAAATTCCATTATCAATATTAAAAACAAGTAATGTGTTTTTGGAATTTTACTTAATAATTATGATTCGTAACGCGTTTCACTACACCGTAGCTTCTTCAGACGAATGAATGTACAGAAAATAAGAATGAGAATATAAATATAAATGTTCTTAAGTAATTAAAAGCTTATTGGGTTGATTCTTGTAAAGTGGTTATTTATAACAGGTATATCCAAGAAATTGAGAATAGATTGCTCCCTAAGAGATTCAATTATATATATATATATATATATATATATATATATATATATATATATATATATATATATATATATATATGGGAAACTTTAGAGATCAACAAATACAAACACTCAAGTATACTCTTAATGAACAAGTCGATTTAAGCCCTTCACCTCTATTGAATCTCTTAGGGAGCAATCTATTCCTTAATTTCTTGGATATACCTGTTATAAATAACCACTTAACAAGAATCAACCCAATAAGCTTTTAATTACTTAAGAACATTTATATTAGTTATATCAATTATATATTATATAAATTTCAGCTTGATATTGTAATTGGAACTTGAAAGGGTTTTTAACGGACGGTCCCGGTGGATATCCCTGTACATTTAGTAAAACAATAATTAAACAATTTACCAATTTATTACACGTTAAATACAACTGCAATGTAACTATTTGAATTCCTACTAAACTGAAGTGCTAAACAAATGTTTAATATCTTCATCATTTGCCACATCAATTGCAGTGAGACCATCATTATCTTCAATTCCAATAAGAGCTCCATTCGACAGAAGGAATCGAACACAATCGATATGACCGCAACTAGCTGCATAATGAAGTGCTGTTTGTCCTTCAGAATCTCTACTGTTAATATCCGCGCCATATGATAATAAATCAGATAAAATATCCACAGATCCCACATCTGAGGCCCAATGTATTAAGGCCAACCCATTCTCATCCAATGTGTTCAATTCATATTTTTCTCTTTTTAACAAACTCAAAACTCCTTCGCGATTATTTTCCTTTACCAAATCTACAACAGTTTTATCAGCATCAACTAAATTCGTTTCACCTTGTAAAGTTGATACGCAAACCCAAGTTTCCTTCTGTTTCACTTTCTGAGAATGGAAATCAGGATCTATTTTTTCGATAGTGTTGATATATAAAGCTTTTGCGTTCTCTTGCGGCATATTCTCCAATTTTTTCCACGCTTCCCACTTGGATCTTCCCTTAAAATCAAACCAAGATGGCTTAGGAGTTCCGCAAACACCTTCTTTCCCTTGTTTATAATAAGCATATAAAGTTAAGAGAGTATCATTGTCCAAATTGGAAACTAACTTTGGCAAATAATCTGCCGCTCGATTAAATTTTTCATCAAGTTCATTATCATCACAGTCTATACCTAACTCTTTTAAATCACTATAGTTATCTACGAATTCAGCCATGCTTCACTGCGAATCTTCCTGATTAGATTGTTCAGTAGGTTCAACTCTTAAGGTATTACCTTCTAACTTATGTGTTTGGCTACAACTTTTAGTCAATGCTTCATTATTTGAAAAAGTTACAAATCCGTAATTTTTTGATAAACCAGTATTTCTGTCGAAAACCACTAGAGCTGATTGGACGTGCCCAAATTTACTGAAGTACTTCTTTAACTCGCTGTGATTAACGGTCCAAGGAATATTAGCAACATATAACCTGTACATAGACTTCAAGGAATTACTTGCCATTCTCAGTCACTCTTAGATATTTCCAGAATGTGTATAGTGTGAGAACCTATAAGATCCAGAATATTTATACCTCCACTCTGGCCTAAAGAACTAGTGTCATGTATTTGGCAATGCAAGTTCCACTTCGCTAGCAAATGTTCAATAGACCAATCTGAACTTCTTTCTTGGTAAGTACAGAAAAACTTTGCGTAAGGATTTGCTTCTAATAAATATGATATAGTCACAATAATATCCTCGAACACAGAAGGATCATAAAAACAATCAGAACCTAATATGATATCCAAAGGACCAATACTGTCTAAATTATTGAGAAGTAGGCCCCACGTAAGTCCAATCACCTGCACTTGACAATTAAAACTCAAATTATTCAATTGGCAACTTCTTTTAGTATGTGCGAGTGACTTAGGCAAAAGGGCAGACTCACTGATGATAACTTTTGCTCCACACTTAGCGGCAACTATTCCAGGTAAAGCAGTTCCTGCTCCAATTTCCAAAACTCTCTTGCCGATAAGTTCCCTTCGATTTTCCCACAAGAACCACGCCAAAACTGGTGCTGGAGGCCAAGTATAAAATGAATAAGTAGCTTGCAGCCGCTGAAACCAAAAATTTAATTACTTTCTCAAAACATCAACCACAAAATATAAATTGCAGCTGGATGCATAAACAAACAAATCAACTATACCTCAGGTATAAAAACTTCTAATTTCTCCTCCTGAGGATTGCCTTGAGCATTATATTTTGATGAAAATACGAATCTTTTGATATGCTCGGTAGAACCATCAGTCATCACACAATATTATATTTGATATGTAAACAAGAAAAGCAACTGAAGAAAAGCACACACAATTTAAATTTACCTCTTTCGCTCATGAAATATCTAGTCTGCAAAACTTTACCCAAATATGAAAATGTGTAGTATAACTAGTATATAATTATACCGAAAAAACGTGCTATACCTGATTATATACTATCCATTAGAATGAATAGTAGAATTAGAATGAAACACAGAAGTGAAGGATAAGGATCACAGAACAGACCCTAATTACAAATAAAAACTCAGTGCTCCGACATAGGAAACAATATGGCCGTCTCTGCATAGAAACTAGCGCTATGCGTGCCATTAAGGGAAACTAAACCGAAAGGCGCCATATTTGAATTCTAGATTTCCCACGATCGAATTTAAGTTGTCTGAATTTTAACTGAAATGGGGTATATGAACTAGTCTAATCGATGCAGATTATTTCTGCCTCAATTAGACTCTTTAAAACTTGAGAACATAATGAGTATTTTTTCACAATAACACTCTTATTTTAAAATAACAAAATCTCTTAAACCATATATACAGAAAACATTTACAAAAATGAAATAAATTCTTAACACATGTAAATCAAAAATATAAATCACATATATGAATCTTTTCTCTGGTAAGGACGAAACATTCTTACCTTAATTCAGTAATAAGAGTAGTTTATCTTATCATTAATGATAACACTTCTCGTATATCTATACATAGACTATGTTAGAAAAAGAAAAAACACCCCATAGAATAAATTGAGGTTTATACGCCAGCCAGAATCGCGAGATGGCGAGATGACTCTTGATAAAACAGAATACTATAATTTTTATTTTCAGTTACTACTATCAGATGACTGCTAAAAATTTCGAAGTTATCTTAGAATAATAATCCAAGGGCGTACTTTTTCTTATACAGTGGATAGAACAAATTACGATAAGTAAATACTTAGATTCTTATTACAAAATTAAAGATATGACTTTTTAAGAAAATTATAAGAATACTTTTTTAGAAGCCAACTCTAAAAATTCAAAATAGTTCAATTATGAGGATTGCGTATATTTCTACGTAAAAAATATCACTGTTTATGATGGAAAAGTTTATTCAACGTTATAACTAATTCGAGCTTTCGTTTATCATCAGACAAGTAGCGACTTCATTCATCATTGCCAAATTTTTTCACATTCCACGAAATATAACAATTTTTTTTAATACATATCCCGTATTTTCGATGAAAGAGTTTCTGGACCAATATTCATATGAACTCTGTATCCTCAATTCATTGAAAGTATTAGCTTCTGATGTTTGGCTACATATTCAAAGAACACGAACACGAAAATTTTAAATTTATATTACGTTCATTATTAAAATACATTCTAAAATGATTCGAATTTCGTAGAAAAACTTCAAAACATCATAGAATATATGATTTCTGGGAAAAACTATTACTTGAATGTCTTTTCTTATAGCTACAGGGCCTGCAACAAAAAGCAACCAGTGTTTTTGAAGAATTGAGATTTTCGGACCTTTTTCATAACAATCTAAAGATGGATATTTTTTACTTGAGAAAATATATGCTGGCGATGATGGGAGCATTATATCGTTGATAAGTACCACCAACAATCTAAATCGGAATATTTTTATAGCATTTGCAACAATAACTACAAGACAATTTTGATATAGGAAAAGTAACATGCAATGAATAGCTTTCCATCGAAATATTTATTGAATACCTACGAAGGTTGTGATCTTCTGATCTTGAGATAATTTCATTACTTTATTAAATGCATAAAAATTCATTAAAAGAACCCTTCGAAACGGTGGCCATGATTCCCTGTATTGAAGCAAATCTTGGTAAGCCCAATATTTCGCCCACTTGAACAACAGAGAGTTTTTTGTGTTTGCTTTCTTTCTACAATCTATAGTGCCACCACGCCAACCCAGTGCAATGAGGAGGAGGTTTACTTTCTCTGGATACAAAAAAACGGCGGCGAACGATGATTGTTGTCCGTAACTCTGCTGGTGGTGCCTCCTTTCGGGCACCGCCAGAGGCGTCAGACTAAATGGACAGTGCTGTTCTTTCCTTCGATTTGAAAATTAAACATTCATAGATTGTCTGCATCTCTCTGAAAAGAGATGCCAAAGTAGGATTGATATTTATAATATTTTGCGTTCAAGTATATATGGGTTTGTGAAAACATATATTGAAAGCTATTGATAAATAATTGAACATATTCTCCTTTTCTGCATTTCTCATTCAATCCTAGACTACGTAATGTAAAAAATGAGTAAAACCTTTTTCTCATTCATGTCTACGCTCATGTCAGCTGAATATCATAGGTTCTTTTGATTTAACGTGTCATCTATGTGCCATATCAGAATAATTCACTCATTATTTTGTCGTATTAGTGCAGACCACTGCACTTATAGATATAGTACCGCACATATAGTATATTATCAAAGAGGGGGCCAGCAGACGGGCTGTTTCGAACGTCAAATTCACTATACTGTGTGAAAATTTTACGTTGAAGTGGATTCTTCATCTAGAGTATATAAATCATCTTTGATCTATACCAACTTAATGTCCATATATCTCTAATTCATGAAAGAAAAAATATTATAGCACTATCCAACAAGAATTTCAGCAGAATATTTGTTTCATACCTTCAAGGAATAAGATTTAGTGAATTAATTGAAAAATTTATTTGAAAACAAAATTTTCATGATGCGATGAAGTATGGATTTTAAAACTGAATGCGCTTTTTGGGCCTCTCAAAAAAAATTAGCAAAACATCTGGACTATAGTTGTCTCTACAAAACAAGATTACGGACATCTGCGCTTGAAATCATCAAAATTTAGTGGCTGCTCTAACCTAAAGAGTATAGCTAGAGGAAAAGCAGTTTATGAAAAACTGTAGTATACGAGTTCCAGCGTTTATACTGTGAAACTCTATGATAAACCAAAAAAAAAGGGTGGACAATCTTTTTGTGTTTTTGTGCAAACTTTCACATAACATCGAACTATTTTGTTCTTATTTTTACCTATCGAATTAATAATTTTTCAACTATTGCGTTTTAAGAAAATGATAAAAACAAATACAAACCTCAAGCGCAGATGTCATATTTCAAAAATTCTCCGCCCTTATCGCCGCCGCAAAAGCCGACAATCTAATAATCTAACAGCCGTAAAAACCAAATGTAGCTTACAATTATACCGCTGCTTCTCCTTAATCCTAAACTCTTTGGTCTAATATACTAGGAACCCATCTAGTACCCCTATTTGTAATGTCATGGTTCTTGGTATAAGATTCTTCATATTGAAATATAAGTGGATAAGTCGTCTAATAGGTGGCTCTCGCTTCTAACAAGTTGAATTTTTTGAACATTATTTAATATAAAAGACCTTTACATGATTGTTCTTTATTGCTTGTTTTTTTTTCTACAGGACCTCATAAATACTTGTAAAAAGTGCAACTTGGATTAGTGTAATTGCATATTTCAAATTTAAAACTAACCTATATGAGTTTGGGAAAATGAGGTTATCAGATTAGGAAAATCTTATGTTTTCCAATAAAACAACAATATTGAAACAATAAAGTACTGTTGAGCTGTGTAAAATTCATAAGTTTTGCCGTTTACAGTTATTTTTCATGCCAGCCGAAACTGAAATGAATACTTCCATCAAAAGAGTGCGTATTATGGTTTTAGGGGATTCAGGCGTTGGAAAAACTTCTTTGGTAAACTTGATAGCCCATAACGAACCCTTGAAATCCCCGAGTTGGACAATAGGATGTTCAGTTGAAGTTAAACTGCATGAATACAAAGAAGGAACAAAGGAGCAGAAGACCTATTTTATAGAAATGTGGGACATTGGAGGTAGTAACAATCATAAAAACGAGAGACATGTTTTCTATAATCCTTGTCATGGAATTATCTTAGTTTATGACTCAACAAATAGAAAATCAGAAGAACATTTAAATGATTGGTTACAAGAGCTTATGAATGATGGAAGTAGCTCCTCATTAACTAGTGTCACAAGTTTCGATGAATTCGATCCGGAAAACTTTTTAGGAAGTAATCAAATCCCTATTTTAGTGGTTGGAACAAAACTTAACCAGGCCTCCAGTAGGAAACTCAATGGAAAGACTTTTGCTTCTCAAATTAGTGCAGATGAAATTCTATTAGACTCTAGACAAGTAAGATATTTGGCTGCTGGGACTTCTAATGCTGTGAAATTATCGAGATTTTTTGATAAAGTGATAGACTATAGTTCTAAGTCACATGATAGGTTTGGAAATTCTGTCAGTTCTCCAGTTTATTGTCCAAAATTCGCCTCAACTCATCAAGATTGATATAAGTTTATTCACATGAATGTATATTTTTTGTAATACATAACTTTCTTAAAAAATTGTATAACTTCCTCTTATTATTAGTACTATTGTTGAAATTGTTTTCGTAGTTTTATGAAAAGTATATTTGTTTTCCAGAAATAATGAGAATATAATACATCCGATAGATAAATTTAACTATTTTATATGACAAAGCTCATTGAATTGTTTTTCTTGCTCCCAATTTTCTACCTAGGTTTTTCATTCACCTCATATCAAAGCTGAAATACATAAAGTAAGCAAGTCAAAACTTAGATCCCATAACATAACCAGAATAATTGATAGTATTGATGATTTATTTATTTTATGGAAATTCATTTTTAAAGTAAACCGAAATCAGACACTTTTGTCACTTTTCCACAATTTATTCAATAATCATGAGCGGTTTCAGCCGTACGATCATTTTCAAGTGAATATCAATATAATCCATGAGTTGGCAAGTACAAGTACAGAATGAAATTTATCCTAAATATTGAGTAGTGGGAATCCATTATGCTCTAGTTGGCTGTTGAGGGTAATAAATTGTGGGTTCTTACATAGTTTGTTTATCTCCAAACTTTCCAACAAATTAATCTCTCTCACTTTGTTACATTTGTGAAGGATTTTAAGATTGTTCAATGATATTGAGTGGTTAGTTGATTTTATGTGTTCAAAATTGGCGAATTTTTATCTGAGTAAATATGTTCCTTGAATCTAGCAATATTTGAACATATAAAATCAACTAACCACTTTATATCATTGAACAATCTTAAAATCCTTCATAAATGTAACAAAGGGAGAGAGATGAATTTGTTGGAAAGTTTAGAGATTAACAAACTATGTAAAATCCCACAATTTATTACCCTCAACAGCCAACTAGAGCATAATGGATCCCCACTACTCAATATTTAGGATAAAGGGTACCCCCCGATAGGATAGGCGAAATGCCCTCATCCCAGAAATCCTCTTTTCCTTGATTACATCATAAGAGGGATCAAAAGGAAAACATTCATCGATATATTAGCCCCTATCACCTACCTCCTTCCCAGCCAACGAAAAACGTGTGTTTTGCATTTTATTTTTTTCCTCGTGTTCTGCTGGCTTAAAAAATCATGAACAACCTTAGTCACCTTACAAAACACACAGAATTTTTTCGTAATGATCAGGCCCCAAAAAATTTCATCTCTAAAATTAGCGAAGACGGGTGCAAGCCAATTTTTTCGGCGTTTGATTTGTTATGAAAAAGTATTTTTCTGAATTTTTTCAAATTTTTCCTGAAGGTGCACCACCTCCAAAAACGCGAAGAACCAGTTTTTTTGCATTGCATGCGGAAAATTCAACTTTTCACATGTCCAGGAGTGCGGAAAATAATGTTAATAGTTTATTTCTTTACAATTTCATAAATATAAGAGTTAACTAAAGAATTTTTTACTCAAACAAGATTTTTGGAGACCATTTATAGTTATTTTGACAATTATTTCGCTTTACGGTCCTTTGAGCTGAAAATTCAACTTTTGGCTAATCTGGGTTTGTGGAAAAATAACATTAGACTATTTTTCTATATATTTTTATTATTATATGAGGCTAACTGTAGATTATTTGTTAACTTTTGGTTTATTTAATTTACGTTTATCTATGCATAATATTACTTTTTTTATATGAAAATTTAATAATATAAATCTAAGAAATTGGGATTAAATGAACCAAAGAAATTGAGAAAATTGTGTGCTATGTGAAGATATGAGTTTGAGTGCATAAAAATGAATAATAAAATATTTCGAAGTACGAAACTTTATAAACTGTATAAAACATGAATTTAATAATTTACATAATTTTCACTCATTATTTCAGTCTTCTTCGCTATCTTCATCTATTAAGGTTCCTTTAAATTAGAACGTTTTGACGCTGATTCGGATGGTCACGTGATTTTCAGCGTTGACGCTAGAAAGTTGAGATTTCTGAACGTTATAGCGTCAGACGCTAGAAGAGAAAAATGACAAGTGTATATTTTCCGTCTTCAAGGGTTGCCAATAAAAACCCTGAGGCAACCAGTTTACTTTGATTCAAAATGGCTTAGTCTCTTTTTATAGTCATCCAGTTATTGCGCCATATTAGCTTTCGATACTCGCACAACATAGTTAGAGGTCTTGAAAAAAGAATTTCGCAATATATAACACTAAAGATTCCAGAAATTATACCAAATCGATGAAAAATAGACTTCATATTCATCAATTAAGTGTTTTAACCTAAAATAAGTGGTAATGACATATTTTGACGCTGAAAAGCCCTTTTCATGGGAGCGTCATGATTTCATAGAAAAATAGGTAACATGACCATTTGACGCTTGAAACGAGCGTCAAAACGCTGCAATGAAAAGTCACCTTTACAGGCATTGTATCTCTATTTGTAAATATATCGATTAGGTGCTCTGCCGGTTTAATAGTTCTCGATTGAAATCTTCCGTTCGACAAATAATATGCGAGAGCAGCCACATGAGAACAGAAATGTTTTACAGGCTTTAGCAATATTTTTAATGAAATTGCAGAAAAGAAATTCTGATAATTGTGTCGCAACTATTATTGAAATTGACAAAAAAGTAGTTCAAAAAACAATAGATAGCGTGCTGAAATCTTTTTAAAATATTTTGGTTATCATGCTAATATATCGTTGAATGTTTTTCTTTTGACGTAATCAAGGAAAAAAAGGATTTTTGAGTGAGGGCATTTCGCCTGTCTTATCGGGAGGCACCCTTTCATTCTGTACTTGTACTTGCCTACTCATGTATTATATTGTTATTCACTCGAAAATGACCGTAGGATCGAAACTGGTCGTGATTATTGAATAAATTGTGGAAAAGTGACAAAAGTGTCCAATTCATTTTACTTTAATAACCAGAATATTCTTGTACAGAGGAAAGCATTGTAAATTGGATAAATTCTCAGTTTGTTTCAAATTTTGTCATATGCAGTCTTGAATGAATTTCTTAGAGCATTTTGGTGAATGTTATGGAAAAATAAATTATTTTAAATTTAAATGTTTGAATAACTCTATGATATTAATTTCGGTGGTATGGATGCTTCAATGAGTAAACATATTTTATGGTCTAAGTTCATTTGTCTACGGCCATAGTGTAAATAACCGTGCTATAAATCTTTGGTTTATTCTCTTAGTAATGTTTCTGAATCAAAAGATTTTCGACACTCAACAAAACATCCAAATCTCTGTTTATTTGCTAAACAATAAACAGACAGATTTGTCATATCTGATTATCAATCTTTTAGAACAAAAGTTACCTTTTTGCAAATATTGCACTTGATTATTTCCTGCTTCTAGACATGTTGAAACCACAATTCCAATTAATTGGGATACTCATATAATATGTGACACATATACGTATTTCTCACACACACGTTTACCCATAGACCAAGTTTAGTTTACCTCTATAGGGAGATAGGATTCTATGTGCAATATTATAACCTTTACCAAAGATGATTTATATACTTGGTCTGTGCCTTTACAAAATATGAAAAAATAACCACAAAATTTTAAATTTGAATTTCCATTCCACCCCATTTTAAAAGAATGTCGACAAAATTGAAGCTGTATTTGGGAAGAAAAGTATGTTTGAGAATATTTATTTACCGCCTGATTTAATTTTACAGTTTTTTGAAGTATCGGATTTCAGATTATAGAATGTTTGAAGCGACCTACTTCTTTTACACCAACAGAACTCTTACCATGGATTCAAATTGGAAAAAACCACAATGAACAATGTATGGAAATGACAATGCCCCTAGAGGTTCTAGAAAATAACCTAGGAATTACAAATATTACAGAAATTTTGAAAATACAACCTGATGATATTATCAAAAGAATATCTTATGGGAACAATAGGGCTAATAGGAATTTACAGTTTGATGTTGAGAGGAATATATTCATCAAAGACGTTATAGAAAATTGTGCTAAACCAGATTTCAATTTGAAACCAAAAACAATTGTTTTTGATTATAGTTCTCCAAATATAGCAAAACCTTTTCATTTTGGACATTTGCGTTCAACTATAATTGGTAATTTTCTTAGCAATCTTAATAAATTTTTGTATAATAAAGTTACGAGACTGAATTATCTTGGAGATTGGGGAACTCAGTTTGGGTTCATAAAAGTTGGTATAGATGAATTGAAATTTAGCGAGCATGATATAAGGAATAATCCATTAAAATTACTTTATGAATCATATGTCTATGCAAATAAGTTAGCTGAGAAAGATTCAACCATATTGGAAAGAGCTAAGTTAGAATTTTCTAAATTAGAAGTTGGTTCTGAGGACCACTTAAATTTTTGGAAAGATTATATGGGTTTTACTCGAGATGAATTAGTGGGAATCTATAAAAGACTGGGTGTTGAATTTGATGAATATAATTATGAATCAATGTATAGCTCCAGAAATATACAAAATGTCATTCAAAAGCTGAAAGATAGAAAAGTGGTACAACAGGATTCAGATGGAAAACATGTTGCTTTAGTGGATAAAAAAACTGTTTCTATTCTCAAAAGTGATGGTTCTACCTTATATATTACAAGGGATATTGCTGCAGCAATTGACAGATTCGATAAATACAAATTTGATAAAATGTATTACGTTGTTGATAATAGTCAAAGTGATCATTTCAAGACATTGAAAGAAATGTTACATCGATTAGACTTACCTTGGGCAAATCGACTTCATCATGTAAAGTTTGGTAGAATAAGAGGAATGAGTACAAGAAAAGGAAATGCAATTTTCTTGAAAGATATTCTAGATGAGTGTAGAGAAATGATGATTCAAAAACAAATCGAGTCTCCAAGTGAGGTAATGTCTTAAGTTATTAGGTTACAAATAATAAATGATATTTTACAGCTACCAAAGTGAAAATAGACGATTCTGAAACCTCTGATATATTAGGTGTTTCTTGTGTCATTATTAATGATTTAAAACAGCGTAGACAGAGAGATTATGACTTCAATTGGGAAAAAGTTCTACAGGTAAGTTAAGACTATAATCTTCAATTTTTCATTCATATTTAAAGGAAATTATACTTCAGTATGTAGGTAAGTCTTTGTAGTTACCTCTTATCTCTTTTATTATTAATTAAAATGGTAGTATTACAGTTTTATTTGTGGTGATTTATAGAAAATAAATCTATAAAAATTTGGTAATCCTGCATTTCACGCTGCCCACACTCTTTTCCAAACGATTTGAAATTTAAGCCAGTTTTGCCACGATTTATTTCAGGTCGGATATTTGAGTACTTATCGTTGAAAATGAAATAGCAAAGGATAAGATGTATAATTGAAGTGAAACCTATAGTTAACACTCCTAATCAGGGGTGTAACTTCTCGGGAGCGGAAGGGTCATATGTGACTCGTAATTTTTCGCAAGTGCTTGATTATCTTAATAAACAGATACATATTTTGAGTTCAATTGGACAGGGTAGTGTGGTATAGCAAAGGATGTTTTCATAATCTTAAGAGTTTCCAAAGTATTTATAAGATATTCGAATCTGACCTCACATTTCAGTAATTCAATAAAGTTCAATATGACAGATGTAATTGAGGGAAAAATATTTCCATTTGTTTGGCATAAATTTTTTGACAATCTGAGTGCAGGATCTGTATGCTCCAGATTTTTTTGTAAGCTAGAACCTTTTCTATTTAGCTCATATAACAGGGCAATAAATTGAGAATTGTACACTGTACAAAATTTTCTTTTCATTCATTTGGAGGGTGCGACTAACAACATCTCAGTTATATTGATTCATTAGTATTAATACATCCAATAAGTTATTTCTGATGTGGTTTTCGAGTTATTCACGAATTTTGATAACTTCCTGATTCCATCCATACTCGATTTCTCGGTTATGAAATTTATGTCAAAAATGTTTTCACATTATTTAGAATTTTTTTGTGAATTGCCGAAATTCCTTTTCCCCCTTAGTTTGACAAATAAGGGCATAGATTTGTATTTTTTTACAACGATCACAGTCATTTAAGAAATATCTAACATAATCATATTATTCTCATCTCATATTTCTCATGAGAAAAACTCAATATTTTTCGCATGTCCTCCAGCAAAATTAAATGTTGACTTTCGAATCGTAGAACTTCGAGAGTTCTTCAATGGATATCGATCGTTATAATACAATTTGTGTGATTGCATGGACTGAGTTGTTTTCCACAATCCGATAGAAATTAAAGCATTTATTGAATTATTTTGCGCATTGCTATTACATGATTCTCACTGTTCTATGATTCTGAAAGCTACATCTCCTTTTCAACCGATTTCAACAATAATTCAAAAAAGGAGGTGGCTGACGTGAGTCAGTAGAGATACTGACTCCCACGCCGAGGGACCGGGTGCAAATCCCAGGTAAGATATAGTTGTAGTATGAATGTTGGTGTGTTTTCCCAGAGTCGGGAACATAACCAATAGGTTGAGTCTATAACCTCCGAAGCCAGATAACTTATAATCCTAAGAGGTGGCAGTTATCATTGCATGGTCTAAGTGAGTGGTTCGCAGTCCACTACCACTGTAGGTTCATAAAACAAATAAGGCTCATAGAACTAACAGAAGGTTCATAGAACAAAAAGACAAACAAAAAGGGGGAGGATCTCCATTTGTGGGAAGTTTTTTTTAGCATAACAAGTTGGGGTAAAAATTAAGCAGCCACATTTCTGTCTGTATTGACATAAAAATCAGGAATTCTTGTTAAAGCTCTTTGCATTGGCTGGGAAGATGCCTACCGCAGCTAGAGGTTAGGTTAGATTTTCACCCTTGTCTTCGTGAAGAAGTCCTGGAAATCATGGAGAGCAAGATGACAATGAGAGAATGAAGCTGCTAAGCAGAAAAATTTTTGGTACTCTTTTTGTACACACGACACTAACACACCATATACAGACAATCTATTGCTAGTGCAATAGCGACAGGGAACATCCCTGTCCCCTGTAACATTTCCTGTGCTCACACTTTAGGGGCAATCGTAGGAGGCATGATGCGAGTATAGATGACTGATTAAGGAACGGACATTGTCTGTTTCTTTTGCTGGTATTCTATTTCTTCGCTTGTTTTTTACGATTGTGTTTTTTTCTGACACACACCAAAATTATAGCTATAAGCATTTATTGTAAATACAATTATTCGAATTTTGTAAAAAATATATATATATATATATATATATATATATATATATATATATATATATATATATATATATATATATATATATATATATATATATCTATGTCATGATATATATAACTCAAGAAATTCCCTTAACGAATGTAGATATAGGTGCTCTTAAATTTAAGTAGAGAGTAGGATTTCTTCGTACAACGGTTTTAATTCTGTGTAATTGCCTATATGCTCTTTGAAATGTATACCGAATCAATCAATATGAATATAATGTCTCTGGTCTTTATAATACTCTCACGAATTTGATTTTTCTGCATGATTTCCTGAACGTCAACAATATTTGTTCTAGACATCATAAATCCTAAAAATAAAATAATTAACAAATTCCAAATCACTTGAATAAATCGCTCGTCTCGCAAGTAAAGCTCAAATCGCATCTGAAGTTTATCCAAAACAAGTATTGAACAAACTGAAGAGTGGGACGACAGAGATCAAACATTTATTCTCTTATACGAACGTGAAATTTAAATGAACTTCAGGTAAGGGATCTGGCAATACTGGCTCGAAATTCAAATCGTTCGGAAACACGACTCGGTACACGGTGCGCGTGCGGGCAGCGTGAAATGCAGGATTACCAAAATATAATTCCAATTTCATCCACAGAACAGTCTCAATGTAAAATATAAATATATATATATATATATATATATATATATATATATATATATATATATATATATATATATATATATATATATATATATATATATATATATATATATATATATATATATATATATATATATATATATATTTTTTTTGTCGTTCACTTTTACGGGATATCATAAATAGTTCCGGGCTAAAATAGCCAAAGAACCATCATCTAACTTATGAACCAACAAGAACCGCTCTAACAATGCGTGTCGTAGCTAGTATAACCTGCTTTTGTGCACAGCTGACTATTTCTGGTGGAAGCTGCAGCCTCTTCGTATTATCAGCCGAATGAGCCTCAACAAGACTGTTTACGGAGATTATAATCGGTATTATTACCACTAATGTTAGGTTATAAATTTCTTTTATTTCAAAGGCCAAATTCTGATACTTATTAAGCTTCTCCGAGTAAGCTCTTTCTAGGTTGTCGTCTGCAGCTACGGTCACGTCAAGCAAGGAGGCAGTCTTATTCTTCCAGTCGAACACTACAATATCAGGTCTGTTATTCATGACCGGCCTATCAGTTATCATAGTGAAATCCCAATATAACTAATAGCTCGACTAATAGTATTGATTTTCGAGTATACTCTTCAGATGATACATTTTTGCGACTTTATTATGTCTGCGAAGATACTCTGTGGGATCAAGAATAGGACAGCCAGATGTGATGTGCTGTATTGTTTCCAGGTGTCTAAAGCACTATCTCTATTTAAATTTAATGGTTAGAATCTCTCATCAATCGAACTGACTGCACACAGGAGAGGTGATTAGGCCTTTCGGAAATATCCTCGTAATTCCCGACGGCTTTGGCACATGCAGATTCCAAATTCAGCAGTCCTCTTCCTCCCATGTGCCTGGACAAATAAAGGCAGTTCACTGAGGCATGAGGATGGTGAACGCCATACTTTTTGGTAGTTGATTCAGCTGGTTCGAAACTGTATTTCTAAAATATTTTCACCTCAATAGCATTTCCGGTTATACCGGAACTTCTAGTTCCGGCATATAATTTAATATCATCTAAATAAATTAAGTGGCTTAGTTTGAATTCAGTTGATAGACTCTTTATTTTGAAGCTGAAACTAGTAGCATTTAATTCATGAGATAATGGATTAAGGCAAAGACAAAACCAAAGAGCACTTAAAGAATCACTTTGAAAAATGCCTCTTTTGATTGGAATTACTTTGGATTTTAACGATTGTTTTGAGATATTTAAATGAAGATTGGTTCTCCAATTTTTCATTACAAATTCAAGAAAAAGACGAAGTGTCTTATCAATTTCATAAATTTCCAAAATTTCTTGAAGCCATGAATGAGGAGAACTATCAAAATCCCTTAGGTAATCAATTAAGGCTGTATGGATATTTCAATTGCAAGTTGCTCTTTAGTACCAAGGTGTTTTTTTCTACATTCCTTTTGTTCGGAAAGAATATTATAATTATATATATATATATATATATATATATATATATATATATATATATATATATATATATATATATATATATATATATATATATATATATATATATATATATATATATATATATATATATATATATAATATATTTGACATAAAAATTACATTAGATTTAGACTGGATACATAACTGATAGGTTCAGTCCCTAAATCCACTGGAGGCCAGATAACTTGTATCCTGAGAGGCGGCAGTTAGGTCCATAAAACAAACTTTTAGATTAAACCACCACCGTGGCTCAGTGAGAGAGCATCCTGCTGTGGCACGGATCCTTGCCGGTTCGAGTCCGGTAGAGGTTAGATTAGGTTAGGTGTTGTGTATGTCCATAACTATAAGTATATATAGTAAAACTAGAAACTACCAAATGATTGGATCCATTGCGAAAGCAGAGTCCATTAAACAGAACGCAAAAATATAAATAAATAAATAAAAATAGGTTAGGTTCATTATGTTTTTCTAAGAATTTATTGAACGACCTTCGTACTTAATCAATATCATTGGTGATGGTAGACCTCACACAGCATTTGCATCAAAATGATAAAATTTAAAGGAAAAACAACCATCGATAGCAAAAACATTTGGGTTATATTTTGTTCTGAAGTTTTAATAATTTCATGAATATTTGAGGTTCAAGGAGATACAGGAATCAAACTGCAGTACGTCCACTGTCGACTACATAGTTTGGAAGAAAATTGTGGAGTTAAATTACCTCCACAGCTTGTACCAGAAGTTTTGGTAGAACCTGAAGTAACAAACTTAATCAAGTCGGTGGCTAAATTTCAAGATATCCTATATCGAACAGAGGAACAGTTTGAAGCTTGTATATTGGTTACTTATTTATTTCATTTGTGGTAAGTAATAATTTTCATTAGAAAAAAACTCTCAGTGTAATCGAAAATCGATCTTGTTCGGGAAGGGTAATTCTGGAACGACTTTATGTTTTCTTAAGATTACCAGTTTCATTGAAATACCATCACTGATTGATAGATGATGATAATAGACTAAAGTCTGAAACCGTGAATTTCTCCTACTGTTAGCTCCCAGCTTGGAGAATACTAACGGTTGTCAACATTTCTGCTCAAATGTCACTCCATAATCGTTTATCGAAATTTCTTATGTTTGACAACTTACTGAAGTTAAAAATGAGATTATTATGGAAAATCGTCCCACCTGTTGAATTCTTTCAATGAAAAGAGCTTCGGGATCCCTAGAAATGTTTGTATATAAAATATTGGTTCATTCACATCCCACTTCTGTTATTTTGAAGCTGGTTGCAATAGCTACTGAAGATATAACAATGTTCTGTGGCACCTGCAAAGTTATTTTGTCTTATTGTGATTTTATTTCACTTTTAATCAATATTTCTTTCAGCAATGATATAAATAAAGCTCTGAAGGTTCTGAAGGTGAAAGGGGCAGATCCAGATATAGGTGCTCAAAGATTATTACTTCTTGTCAAATCTAGAGATGTATTACATGCTGGTATGTCAATTCTTGGACTGAAACCTCTAAAGAAGATGTAGATTTCTACTTTGGTTATTTAAGGTAATTAGAAAGTGGTCAATAATAAACTACACAGTAAGTCTATATTAATTCAGTTAGTATTTAGCTGCACATGTGTTGCCTGCTATTGGCCTCAACCTCATATTTAGTTTCTGGTTATAGTTTATTTCCAGTTTAAACGGCTTATAGACGGGTAAAATAAATATTGTGTGGACTATATTGAAAGGCCATGTAATATACTGTACAAAATTCAGAGTAAAAATATATTGTTCAGACGGGAAAATATTGCGCCATCTGTAGGCAACATAGTGTAATAACTAATCAACCACATTCAAGTCAACGAATACGTATCGTCATGGGTGATGTAATTCTACTCCCGGTTCGCTGTGAAAAGTTACGAAATCATTTTAGACTAACATTCGAAGAGAGATCTTCCTTCATCTCTTTACCAAATGAAACATATTTTTTTTTAATTCATATGTAGGCAATTACTTTCTTAAAGTCTTGCCTATCTTATTATATTCCTAATTATTTTTAATAAAATAAATTTTGATTGTATTTTCTGCAATACATCCACTTGCATACCAAATGAATTTTATTCGAATTAAAAGGAATATGTCGTAGTGATATTGTCTACTTATTTTTCTTCATAGCTACTAGGCAAGCAGATATAAACAGGTAAGTTGATTTAGGTGACTGCACAAATTGGTTTATTAATCGGAATACATAAACACCTCAAAAAGTCTAGGAACACTTACCAATATCTTTAAAATATGAATTTGATGATTCGAATTTATAGAAATCTTTCGGTTTTTGTTAGGATGTATTGTATTTAATGTATTCTCAAGAAAACAAAATTATTTGACTTCTCCAAAGCACCTATTATAAAAAAAAATTTTAAATTTGAAAATGACGAAATTTGGTAAAACACAAAAAAAAATCCTGAACTAATATTTTCGAAACGATATGGAACACTTATATTTTTCAGTAACCAGAAGGTCCACCTCTGTTATTAATGACACTTTGGCATCGTCGCGGCATGCTCAATATTAAATTGTCTATTACATTTTGGCGTAAGTCATTCCAAGCCCCCTGAACTGCTAATCGAAGCTCCCGCTCATGATAGAAGACGTTTTTTACGCAGGAGATTTCTTTTTAGGGTGTCCCACACATGCTCGATGGGATTTCAGATGTGGGGAGCAGGATGGCCACGGTAGAAGATCGATATCATTCTCTTCAAGAACGTTCAAGACAACTCTTGCACAATGAGGAGGGGCATTATCTTGTTGGAAGAGTGGATTTTGACCCATTGTTTGGAGATACGGTACCACTACAGGTAAAACTATCTCATTTGCGTAAGAATTTCCCGTGAGGTTGTTCTGTATGAAAACGAGGTCAGTTCTTCCATCAAGGCGTATACCTCCCCAAAACATCACTGATCCGCCTCCCTGTCTAACAACTTCTCGAGCATGCTGGAGACGGTTTTGCTTTCCAGGTTCCCTCCATATTCGAATTCTTCCCGAATCGGGATAATAACTAAATCTAGATTCATCACTGAACAGAACTGTGGCCCACCTCTCTTGATCCCAGTTTACGTGTTCTTGGCACCAAGCTAAACGAGCAGCGCGATTTCCATGGGTCAGTTGTGGAACTCTTAAAGGACGTCTAGAGTGGAGTTGACCTTCGTGCAGTCGATTTCTCACAGTTTGGTCGGAAATTTGTACATTATGAACTCGTGATAGCTCTTGAGCTAATTGAGATGCTGTGGTAGTACGATCTCTTCTGGCTTGTAAAACCAAAAATCGTTCTTGGGCGACTGTAGTAATCCTGAAACGATCTGTATGGCGTTCTTCTACGCTACCTGTTTCATTGAAACGCGACCGTAAACGGTTTATGACACTTGGGCTACTTCCCAGAACCCTGGATACTTCCCGTTGTGAGCTCCCAGCTTGGAGCATGCCAACGGCTCGTAACATCTCTTCTCTAGTCAAATGTCGTATTTCCATGGTCGAATCACAAAACTTGAATCTTTTATTTGTGCTCACAACAGAAACAAAGTGCCAACTAAACTGATTTCAAACACTGAATACATTAAATGATTATAAAGCAGCGTCGCATCTGCTGCATTTTTAGTTTTTTATAAAAAAAAACTGAAATCTGTTGCGGCACTTTACATAATTTGGTGAGAAATTGATGCAGGTGTTCATTTCTTAAAAAAATCATCCATATTGATCGTTCTGGATACGATATATCGATATTCAGAAGTGTTCCCTATACTTTTTTGAGGTGTTTATCAAAATAAAGATAATTTGATTACGAACGCGATGATATAGTATTGCCTGAAATAAACCTTGCATGAAATATTATATCTAGATTTTAAAGTTTAGAAAGATGCAGCAAGTAAAAACGAGATAGGAAATTTGTTTGAATTGAATGATAGCTAAATGGCAAACATCGTAAAAACTGTAATGATGAATGAAATAAATAATCATACGTGCATTTCTCAGTAATTTTCATTCGTATTTTATTTGTACAAACACTATCTATTCATTTAAAAAAATGGCCTTGTCAGTTTATTTCAGTATTATGAAAGAAATGGTTGTACATTCTATTCAAGAATTGATTATTCAAAAAATCTACTTAAAACGATTGCCAGAATTTTTGTTGTTGCTAAGTTGGCACAGCTGTTTTCAATACTGACAATACAAAACAAATTTGATTATGACATTTTTGCTCCACTGCGAAAGCAGAGTAAAGTTGCCATTCAGAGGGTCTATGAAGCCCATATTTCTTCTGTTGAAAATAATATAAAGAATTCAAAAACATTTTGGTCTTCTGTTTCTGAAAAGAAAAAAAATGAGAGTATACCTTCTGTCAAGAGGCTTGATGGTAATGAGTTTGAGGGGGATGTTTTGACGTCCAATGCTTTCGGAGAGTACTTCGCCAGTGTGTTTGAGGATCCTAATAAACCTACTGTTTATAGTAGGAGATTCGATTTCTTCTCATCAATTACTGTACAGTGTATAGACTTGTCAGATATTCGGAAGAGGATTGATAGTCTTGATATGTCGAAAGGGTCCTGGTCCAGACTTAATTCCACCAATATTCATAAAATCATGTTGTGCATCACTGTTACAGCATCTTCGAATAATATTCAATAAATCATTATATTGCGGTGTGTTTCCGGATAAAGTTAGCTAAAATTGTACCGATATTAAAAAGTGGAAAGAAAAACTTGATAAATAATTATAGACCAGTTTCCATATTGAAGCCTTTTTGAAAAAATCTTTGAATCTATCATGACTGACCATCTTTTTCACGTGTGTAGTTCAAGAGTATCGTGTCATTAGCACGGTTTTGTCAAAGGTAAGTCATATTGACGAACTTAACACCTTATTTATATTTTTTGTCTGAAAGTTATGATAAGGGCGTGCAGGTGGATGCGGTATATTCTGACATTGCCAAAGCATTTGATAAGGTTCATCATAAAATACTTATCAGTATATTATATGGTTTTGGATTTAGTGAATCGCTGTCGAGATGGGTCGAATCATATTTGACTAATAGACTACAGTATGTTACTTTGAACGGACACTCCTCCAAAACATTTCATGTTTCTTCCGGAGTACCTTAGGGATCGCATCTGGGGCCTCTTCTCTTCGTTATTTATATAAATGATATATCTGAATGTTTCATTAATACTCATTACGAACTGTTTGCTGATGACCTAAAAATCTATAAAAGAATTGAATCTCTTGCCGATGCGAAGTTGTTTCAAGATGACTTGATCCGATTTTTCAATTTTTGTTCTTCAAGATATTTCAAACGTAACATAGATGATTGTCGAAATATTATTTTCACGAAGAATGTCATTGCTGTCGAAACTACTTTCTCTCTTGGTGACCTACATATAAACAGGGTGAATAATGTAAGAGACCTTGGCATTATACTGGACGAAAAACTGTCTTTTATCTCTCACATCGATAGTATAGTCTCTAGAGCTTTTAAGATGATCGGTTTCATCCTCAGAATTACTAGGAATTTTAAGAACTACGAATCTTTGAAAACTTTATACTTTACCCTGGTTAGGAGCAATTTAGGATATGTTACTCCAGTGTGGTGCCCCTATTATGATGTCCATATTGACCGAGTTGAGAAAGTTCAAAGAAGGTTTTTCAAGAGTTTAAATTTTAGGTTGAATCGTAGGTTATTGCAAAGTAATTGTAAGTCAAGCCTATAAGAGTATAAAATGTTGAGTTTGGAACAGAGGAGAGTTCTGTTTGATGGTATATTTCTGTATCGCGTACTGAACAACTAGTTCAACTTTCCAATAATGAATTATTTATGTTTTAATGTTCCCCAGTATCGGAACCGTCAAAGTTCACTCTTTCATGTTCCTAGAGCTAGAACTGCACTTTTCTATAATTCTGTATTTTTGAGATCCATGAGATTCTTCATTTATCATTTGAGTAGCTTGGATGTTTTCATCTTAATTGTAAATGTGTTCAAGCAATAATTCACCTCATATCTGATGAAATTACAAAGCTTTATTTTTAATTTTGAGTTTTTTCTGTTATAAAATTGAATGACACTTATCTTTGTATTATAACGTTTAAATTCTATTACTGTAGAGAATTCCTGTTATTGGGTGTTTTACCTGTTGGGATTCCGATTATTGAAAATAAATAAAAATGGAAGGAAATAGTGATTCAAAATCGTCATTTAAGTTTGAGAGAGATAGGCAATCAACTTTCTGTGTCTGACGAATCAATTCCTACCATTTTAAACGATTGCTTGAACATAAGACACGCTAGAACGAGTTATTTCCGATCTCAGATTCATAAAACGCATTGTAACTTGTGATGAGACGTGGGTTTATTGGTTTGACATGCAAACCAGCCAACAAGTTTCGGAAAGGCGCCTCCCAACTGAACCGAAACCGAAAAAACCACGTCAAAGTCGATCAAAAGTCAAGGTAATGTTGATTGTTCTTTGATTATCGCGGCGTTGTGCATCTGGAATTCTTACCTGAAGGTAAATAAAGAATATTACATGAGCGTTATGCGATGTTTGAAACAGCAAATTTGTCGAAAAAAGGCAGATTTGTGGAAAGAAAACTCATGGATTTTTCACCAATGTAATGCACCATCTTACAAGGCTATCATTGTGAATGAATTCCTGATCAAAAACTCAACAAATACCATCGAACAACCACTGTAGTCACCTCCGAGCGACTTTTTTTTTCAAAATTCAAATTTCAATTCAATTCAATTTATTGTTTTCCGGAATTCTACGTTTTCCATAAACAAATAGTTACAAAAAAAACACACACACTCGGGCTCCAAGAGAAGTCCGCTTTTGTGAAAATGTACAAAGCATGGTATCGTTGGTGAGGTAGCCTTTGTTTCGGTTCGTTGGGGGGCGCAGTGATATTTATATTATTGCGTTCGCTCCAACGAATTGAGATGAGTAACGGCATAGCCTTTTGTTACGAATGGATAGACAATGCTGACGAGGTCAAACGAGACCAAAACTGCAGTCCATTGTTCCTATACGTGACATCTGACCGTGCTGTACCACTTCCCGGTGGCCCCGGTTAACGGTGATTATGAAGAGTAGATCGGAAAACTAGCTCCTTCAAGGGAGGATATTTAACATTCTACGGAAGGTTGAATATTGTCCCTTGAAAAATAATTTTTCTTCAAAACATGATAGAACGATATTATTCCCCCTATCAAGCATTACAAAAAAAGAAAAATTATTGATAACCCCAATAGATACAATTCCATTGGAGTTCACCCTATAATCGCCTATAATAATACAACAATTGTACTTACAAAACTTAAACGAATGAAATATAATCGACTGACATACAAAACAACAATTCTGCCAGAAATCTAGAGCGAACAATGTAAACACATGTGGCAAAAATTGAAAAAAAAAACATAAATATTTTCAAATTTATTCATTTGAACAATATCAATAATCAAAATATTCAAAAAGGGCAATTTCATGAACTCCAAGACACCAACAGGGATCATTCATATACAGGGTGCTTCAAGGAAAACTAAACAGAGGCTATATCTACCAAGATATTCATTCCTGATCAAAACGCAAAAACAGGTCAATTTTTGTTTCAAGAGGGACATCTTTTGGTGTACAATACTTGCCTGAAATATCAACCCCCAAGTGGGGGTTGCAATCCTTGAACATTTTGAATACGGAAGATGGGTTGAGTGATGACTCGAAAGAAAGGTGGTATCTTTGTCTACATCGCCTTGAACGAATTTCCATTTTTAATTGAAAACTGCAAAAGATACAGGGTGAGCAACTGAAAAATAGGGAAGACTATTTCCCTGAGACTATTCAAGTTTCAGTGAAGTAAAATGGAATAGATCCATGCTTATCAATGGCAGTCATCATCAAGTAGCATCCTCATCTCGAATTTCAACCCCTAGAGCAGGAGTGACCACCCTTGAAAATTTGGAAGAGGGTAGATGGGTCGAGTGATACCTCGAAAGAAAGGTATTATCTTTGTCTTTATCTCCGTGAACGAATTTTCATTTTGATTGAAAACTGTAGAAGATACAGAGTGAGCTACTGAAAAATAGAGGAGACTATCTATCGCCCTGAGCTATTCAAGTATTAGTCCAAAAAAATGGAACAGATTAATTCCAGATCATAGTCTGTCATCTTTGATCTAAATGAATCTATTCCACTTTTTCGCACTAATACTCCAATAGTCTTGGGGCGATAGTCGGGTTGAAATTGGAGATGAGGATGCTACTTGATGATGACTGCCATTGATCAGCATGGATCTGTTCCATTTTACTTCACTGAAACTTGAATAGTCTCAGGGAAATAGTCTTCCCTATTTTTCAGTTGCTCACCGTGTATCTTTTACAGTTTTCAATTAAAAATGGAAATTCGTTCAAGGCGATGTAGCCAAAGATACCACCTTTCTTTTGAGTCATCACTCGACCCATCTTCACTATTCAAAATGTTCAAGGATTGCAACCCCCGCTTAGGGGGTTGATATTTCAGGCAAGTATTGTACCCCAAAAGATGTCCCCCTTGAAACAAAAATTGACCTGTTTTTGCGTTTTGATCAGGAATGAATATCTTGGTAGATATAGCCTCTGTTTAGTTTTTCGTTGAAGCGCCCTGTATTATAAAAGATCTAGTTTTGAGCAGAGTGAGTACGAGCCCTCAAAATCTCCGGACTTGACAGGCCTCCGAAAGACCTTCCAAAAATCGAACCAGCTCAGAAACATTATTCAAATTACCACTTCGAGGAACCCGTTTTGAATCGATAGAAGACAAAAAAGAATTTGCGGCGAGAACTGAAGTCGATTCCGGAAAAGCGTTTGAAAAATGTTTTGATGATTGGATTTTTGGTTCGCGTAAATGTATTATTCTGAAAGGGTTCTACTTTGAAGACGATACAATATGAATTTGGATGAAAAATAAATATTTCGTTTCATTGACCAATTCCTGGTACTTTTTTGATGGTCTATAAATCAATTATTTAATCAAAATTCTGAATTTATCTTTTTTCAATTAATGAAATATAATTTTGAGATGCTTCAAGTACCTCAACAGCTGTTAAATGTCATAAATCTTTGGATTCTTGTGCACATTCGAGCACAAAAGCTCCTGAAGATGCGACTACTTCAATTTCTATCCATTTAGACGAGGTGATAAAATAGTTTTCACTATTAAATTACTTGTTTATTTATTTCAATGAAAGTTCACTGGATACTCTGAAACAGCTTAACCAACCTAGCTTTTTTGACAATAATTTATTTACTAAGAATGTAACAAATCTTATAGCATTAGTGATTTTAATATACTTTTCATTATTCAACTTATAAAAAGAAATTATTTATTTTAGATATTATCTACATTAACAGCAACAATATCTGGTAATCAAGTCACCTATTTGTTTTGCAACTGCAAACAGAAAAAATAGAACAAACCTGGGAAACAGATACTCAACCTTATTTTTTCCAAAATGATGTGATTACAACAAATTAAGAAAATGGCAACAAGTATAAATGATTCTGAGATTCTTTCTACACTTGAAATTCAAAAGTTATATAATTTCTACGGATATTTCTAAATCTCGATATCATACAGGATGTAACATAAGAGTATGCAACAAATCGAGGGGGGTAAATCTACGTGCAATTTTAAGAAAAAAACATCATAAACATAGGTGCGCAAGAGCTTCGTTACGAAGCTACAGGGTGTTGAAATTGGTTTTTTTTTCAAAACTCCTGCAGTTTTTGAGATATTAAGCCCAAATTTGGAATGTAAGCTATTTTTACAGCCTCCATCATTACACGTCCTAAATTTTAACTAGAATCTACAAGGTGTTTTCTTTTCCGGAGCCATGTCTTCTTTTGCCCTTTCAAACTTTTTTGCAGTACGCCACTGATCAGCGTACAATCAATTTTCATCATCTTCGTTCAATTTAGAAACTTTTTTGACACTTTTTTTCGTATCCAACCTTTTTCGAGCAGAAAATTATTAAACGATTGTATGCATTCGCTGAATTTAAAGTACTTCTGATTAAAAAAATGACTAGTAGGTTCTGATTGTTGCTAAAGTTGAACCAGTATCTGCTCGAATTGTTTATCAACTTAAGGATTAGTTCTAAGACTTTTGAAGTTATTGCTGTAAGAAAAATGGCTAATTTCACTAACGCCAAATTTGCTGATATCCATTACATGTACGGTCTGGCTGACGGAAAAACAACAAAAGCTAGGCGATTATATCAGGTGCGCTTTTCAAATCGAGTAACACCAGACAGGCGAACATTTTCAAATATCCACAGAAGGTTGAGGGGAACTGGTACTTTTACTGCAAATAATCATTTATAAGGTACAACTCAAACTATGAGAACTCCAGATATTGAGGAAGCAGTTTTGAATTGTATTGATTTGAATCCTCATGTGAGTACAAGAAAAATTGGAAATTAGTAGAATATTTCACATGTTCTAGTTTGGAGGATTCTCCACGACTTTTTATTGTACCCGTTTTATATTCAACGCGTCCAAACTCTACTGCCTCGAGATTTTCCTTCAAGGCTGAATTTCTGCCAATGGTTCTTAGATAAAATTAGAGAAAATGCTCATTTTGATAGTGAAATAATGTTCACAGACGAAGCTAACTTATCGAGAACTGCTATAACAAATTTTCACAATAATCATTATTGGGCTGAGGAAAACCCCCATTTGATTGAAGAATCTCATCATCTCACTAAATGTGTGGGTCGGAATAACCGGAAATTATTTGATTGGGCCATTTTTTTGTCTAGCAGACTAAACGGTCCCACTATCGGCAATTTCTTGAGGAGGAGTTACCTTTCTTGCTCGAGGATGTGCCACTTTTGGTGAGAAACATAATGTGGTTCATGTATGACGGGGCACCAGCACATTTCAGTGGAGAAGCTAGAGAATTCTTGAATAATACAATCAACAACTGATGGATAGGTCGGGGTGGGACAGAACCATGGCCTCCTAGGTCCCAAGACTTAAATAGTTTAGACTTTTTCTTATGGGGGTATCTCAAAAGTTTAGTTTATACCACTCCAGTGAACACTGTAGAAGAATTGAGAAATCGAATAATAATCTCTTGTGACACGATAAGAAATACCCCAGGAATATTTCAAAGAGTGCGTGATAATACGCGAAGAAGGACAGAGGCCTGTATTCTTGCAGGTAGAGGACACTTTTTAATTGTTCTTTTTTTAGTTTGATATTGAATAAGTATAAGTTGAGTCTCAGAAGACGAGCTATCAAAATAAAAGCAAATTTTGGGCATACCTATCAATTATTTCTATTTTTTCTTCAGCGAATAACATACAATTCAAATGATTCAATTTCAATAAGTTTTTACTCAAAAATGGTTGGAGATACGAAAAAATTACAGGTGTCAAAAAAGTTTCTAAATTGGACGAAGATGATGAAAATTGATTGTACGCTGATCAGTGGCGTATTGCAAAAAAGGGTAAAAGGAGACATGGCCTCGGAAAAGAAAACACCTTGTGAATTTCAGTTAAAATCTAGGACGTGTAATGATGGAGGCTGTAAAAAATAGCTTGTATTTGGGCTGAATATCTAAAAAACTGCAGGAGTTTTGAAGACAAAACCATTTTTTCCGGAAATTTCAACACCCTGTAGCTCAGTAACGAAGCTCTTGCGGACCTATGTTTATATGAACTTTTTTTCTTAAAATGGCACGTAGATTTACCCTCAAGTTGTGATATACAATTATATAACACCCTGTATATTTGAAAACAGATAAAATTTTTAGATTGAAATTTATATAAAGTGCATTCTAAACATGATTTTCTACAATATAGTGTTGTCTTCAATCGCATGTAAAGAGAGCACAGGCATTATATTTTATTCAACAGAAACAACGCGCGCAGCTACGCTATGCTATGTTCTTTTCAATTGCACTGAATATGTCGCTCAACTTTCTCTCTCGCGCATTTTTACTTGCTTCTTCTTCTTAAACTTCAAAGTCTGGTAATATTTTATGAAATGTTTATTGCAGGCAATACTATATCCTCACGTTTGTAATTAAATTATCTTTATTATGGTATATATTGTCAACCATTAGGGTTGCGCTAATTCACTAAGGTAGGGAATCCATTATTTGTAGGGGTAGCTCAGAGTGAATTTTGAAGAGAAAGGACAAAATAAAAGATGATTTTTTGTTTGTTAACATCAAAACTGTAAAACTGAGTGGACTTTTAGTGAATCAAAAACCAGAATCAGACATTAAGCGTAGGCAAATAAAAAATATTTAATCTAATAGTGAATTTATTTTAAAGTCTTCCACTCACCTTTCCAGCATAGCGGTCACTTTGTGACCACAAAGAAATTATAAAAAAAGATATACTTTTTAAGTTCCAATTACAATATCAAGCTGAAATTTTATACGCGGCCATAACTAGCGATTTCCAATTGAAGTGAAATATTTTCGAAGTGATACCATTTCTGGTTATACCGGAAGTGGGTCATCACTTTGTTATTTCAAATGGCAATCTACCTTTTTTATTATACATCTAGAACCGACATTAGAGCAAGGCATAAAATACCCAAGTTGTTGGCACTTATCTGTCAAAACTTTTGACAGATTTAATTATTTTTGTTATAAACTCGATTTTATAGGAACATTTAAAAAAATTGTAGCTCGTAGATCTTTTGCACTACAGACACAATTTTTGCTTGGGTGGATAGAAGAAGGATCAAGGAATTTTTCAAACAGTCTACACATGTCAAATGTTTATTGCGTTGTTTTGTATGATATTTTTCAATTTGGCCTTTTTCAAACAGCAATAACTCAATTTTTTCAAATTGCACGTGCCAATTTTTATATCACCATCAGATGAAGCGTCAAATTTCAGATGGAATTGTATAAGCATGTACTATACCCATCTTTTATAGTTCCGAAATAATTTGGGAATATATTGAATTTTGATGATTTTGCAAGAACTAACAGAGAATGCTTTGAAATATTTGAATCAAGTAGCTGAACTGGCTACGCTCACCTGACAGGTGCCTAAAATTAATGTACTTGTCACTTCGTTCATTCGAATTTGATATTTCAACAAGAATTGTCGTTATTTCAGATTGAAATTATCCAAAAAATACAACACATTTGGAATAAAACCACTGGTTATTCAAACGAAAATATATTTAATCTTTTTTTAATTCATTTTAGAATGTCAAAAAGTAGTGGGTAGAAATTGCAGGCAATTCAATAACCAATTTCCAAATTTACCGTCTATGAGTAAAATAAAATTTCGAAGCATTAGAAGCAATTTTCTACAATTTGGATGAATAAAAATTGTAGGAACTAAGCGAAAACCAATCATCGAAAATAATTACATTAATACGAATAAATGATAGCAAACATCATAGGAGGAAACTAATTTACGATCTGAATAAATGTTCAATATGGGCCCCATTTTGTTCGATACACTTGACAGCTTGAATACGAACATGATGAGTTGCCCTCCTAGTTTCCTCAGGATCAATATTACGAAAAGCATTATGAATGCGCTCTAGTAACTCTTCTTTACTTCTTAAAGGAATAAGATACACTTCACTCTTGATTTTGCCCCATAAATAAAAATCAAGGGGCGTCAGGAGAACGCGGAGGTCATAAATTTGGTCCTTGATTACCCCACCATATATCCACGAACATTTCCATTTGCTGCCGATCTACAGCTCGTGTTTTATGTGCTGGTACACCATCCATTTGGTAATAACAATCCCTCAGAATGTTAAGGGGTAATCCATCTAAAAAATTCGCTAATGTTCCTCTCAAAATTTCCAGGTATCTTTGTCCATTAAGATTTTTCTTATAAATGTGATAAGCCAACAAATCATTCATTAAAATTGCAAAAACGTTCACGCTGAATTTATTTTGGAAATCAATAACCTCAATGAAATGTGGATTTTCTGTGGCCCGAAAATGTCGATTTCTCCTGTTGGTTATTCCAATTTCATAGAACTTGGCTTCATCAGACCATATAATTTTTTACAGAATTGTCTCATCTTCTTAAAGCCGAATTAATAAATTTTCACAGAAATTTAGCCGCTTGAGAAGGTCAGTTGGTTTCAATTTTTGTAGTCTGATAAAATAATACGGGTGCATGTTATGTTTCTTAAGGATCCTTTGAATGGAAGTATAACTCAATCCAATATCCATCGATGCTGACTTGATGGACGTATGTGGATTGGCACGAAAATACGCTAGCGTATTAATTTGATTGTCGTCGTCCTCGAGAATTGGTTTTCTTCTAGTTTCTATATATTTTGTTCCTCCAAATTGCAGAAAATTGCTTCTAATTTTTCGAAATTTTGTTTTACTCATAGGCGCCAAATTTGGAAATTGGTTTTTGAATTGCCTGCAAGTTCTATCCACCACTTTTTGACATTCGCCATGAATTAAAAAGAGATTAAACATATCCATTTGAATAATCAGCCATTTTATTATCAATCTGGTGTTTTTAAAAAATTTTCACTTCAAATTACCAACAATTCTAGTTGAAATATCAAATATAAATGAACGAAGGGACAAGTACATTAATTTTAAGCACATGTCAGGTGAGCGTAGCCAGTTCAGCTACTTGATTCAAATATTTCAAAGTATTCTCTGTTAGTTCTTGCAAAATCATCAAAATTCAATATATTCCCAAATTATTTCGGAACTATAAGAGATGGGTATAGTACATGCTGATACAATTCCATCTGAAATTTGACGCTTCATCTGATGGCGATATAAAAATTGGCACGAACCATTTGAAAAAATTGAGTTATTGCTATTTGAAAAAGGCCAAATTGAAAAAATCATACAAAACAACGTAATAAACATTTGACATGTGTAGACTGCTTAAAAAATTCCTTGATCCTTGTTCTATCCACCCAAGCAAAAATTGTGTCTGTAGTGCAAAAGATCTACAAGCTACAATTTTTTTAAATGTTCCTCAAAAATCGAGTTTATAACAAAAATAATTAAATCTGTCAAAAGTTTTGACAGATAAGTGCCAACAACTTGGGTATTTTATGCTTTGCTCAAATGTCGGTTCTAGATGTGTAATAAAAAAGGTAGATTGCCATTTGAAATAACAAAGTGATGACCCACTTCCGGTATAACCGGAAATGGTATCACTTCGAAATTATTTCACTCCAATTGAAAATCGCTAGTTATGGCTGCGTATAAAATTTCAGCTTGATATTGTTACTGGAACTTAAAAAGTTTTTAACGGACGGTTCCGGTGGATATCCCTGTATAAGGATGCTCATTTTCAATCTTTGATTCATTCACATATTTTTTTTATAATTTCTTTGTGGTCACAAAGTGCCCACTATGCTGGAAAGGTAAGTGGAAGACTTTCACTTTAATTGGAAATCGCTAGTTATGGCCGCGTATGAAATTTCAGCTTGATATTGTAATTGGAACTCAAAAAGTTTTTAACGGACGGTCCCGGTGGATATTTCTGTCTTTCTGGGTTCAAAAGTTCATTGACGAATCGATCAACCCGAGGGAATCTACGATTCAGCAGTTTGTCATCTGACTCGATATTTCCATGTGACATCCGTGAGAAATGCAAAATTGTAATTTTGAAATAATTAAAAGGAAACATAAAGAAAAAGAATTTGGTTTACTATATTTTCCATTAATTTTGAGCCAATGGGTAATATTTTAAGGATTTCTTAGGACTCACTACGTGACAATATTTCGGTTGATGAACATTTTGTCCAATCAACCATATCGGCTGAACTATTCATATCTGCTTGCACAGTATCTATGAAGAAAATAAGTTGGCCTTATATTTGGACGTTTTTAATTCGAATGAAATTCAATTTGACCTACATATGAGATTCAATAAAAAAATGGTTTCATCTAGTTAACAGATGGCTGAAATACGATCTCTCTTCGGATCTTGTACTATTTGGTTCATTCTTAAACAGCCATGTTTCTTGGGGTATACAGGCGTACCAAATTGGTTGATTTTTGGTGACTCACCCACTTCTAGGGCACTGGTTTTGAGATATCGGTAGAAACTGACACACGACAGATTTCGAAATAATGTCGTGAACACTTCTGTTTTAATATCAATCTGTCTTCAATACGGTACAAACTTTTACGGACAGTTTTCAAAACGGATAGAATGCTGTACATGAGAAAATTCTTGAGATATCATCTAACTTTCTTATTTTAAATGTGCACAATAGAAAATTTCATTTTGAAAAGAAAATGTATACAGGGTGTTAGGAAATAAGAGCGAAAGATTGTAAGGGGTGATTGCTCTAGTCATTTTATGACGAAAAGTTCCTATAATCATATGCCCGTAAACATTTCGTTACCGGTCTACAGGGTGTTGAAATCTTTAGATTCATTAGTTTTCTTTCTGGTGTCTACAGTTTTCGAGATATTCAGTTCAAATTCTGAACATGGTTGCATTTTTAAGATTCAGATTATAAGACCACTGAAGCGTTCATGAAGATTGGAAATGTACAGAGCAATATTTTTTCTGACTCTATCCCTAAACTTTTTTCAGTAGGCCGTTGACAATTGGGCCAAAATTCTTTTCAATGCCTAATGTGAGCCTTCGATTTGAGAAAATCAAATGAAATTTCAGTTTCAATTTTACCATCATTTATCGTCGGTTCTGAATGACAGTAATTCGATGTATGATATACTTAGGTTTGCAGCCATGTTTTCAAAGATTTAGTCATATCAGAGACAGTTTGTACTCGTGAGGTTCTAGAAATGAAACAACTGCGTTACCTCACTTTAAATTCAACTTTTATTCCTAATATCACGAAACTCAGATCACTCATGTAGCAATTACATGGGATAGTACTAATTATAATCTCAGATATAGTTGAATCACAGAAAAAAATCACTTCGATGACTAGTTTTCTTCAGTTGAGTTCCCTGCGTCACTAAAGTATCACTTAAAAAGTCAAACTTTTCTGAAAATATTAATATACAAACTGAAACTCACACTAAATCATGTTAATTGCTCCAACTTTCGGTAAATAATCATGAGAATAAAGTTTGTGTGAAGTTTGATCAATGAAACGCATTTATATTGCTCTGAGGTCTTTTCAAAATTGGGGACAAAATAGTAACGCAGGAGTTATCTTGGTAACACAGTGGTAAAGTGCCTAGAGCACGGCGCTTTCATGGTAAAAATCAGGTGTACTCAATGAAATGAAAAATAAAACATTAATTCAAAAACAAAGAAACTCAAAATAAAACTGAAATATTCATAATAAAACGGGTCTGGTTATATGCACTGAAAGAAAAAATAATCAACTCTTTCAGTTCGACTCGACCGCAAACAAAAAATGTAGAACTTTATGAATAGCATAGTTATTGCTACTTATTTTTCAAAAACATTTAGCGGTTCGTCAAAATCATCGAAGTATATTCGTTAACCTTTCTGTATTATCTTGGGATTTGGAACAATTTCCAAGATATTATCATATTGTTTGAACCGTCGTCCAGTGTCATCCACAGTCTTATAAAAGATGATATTAACCTCTCCTTCTTCATCAACTACACTTTTAGCGACGCCTAGGTAAGTATAATCTTTGTTTTTAACAGAAGAAACTTTCACCAAAAAACCTGATATTTTTGACGGATGGATATTCTCTTTGTCGATTAGCTTTCTATCTTCAACATTTGAAATTGATGGAATAAAGTTCGACAGGGGCTCATCATCAGAACTAGAAGATGAGAAATCATAAACTAAAATGTAGTAGGAAGTATTTTTCGTATGGACGCGGTGTTAGATATATCGGCTAGTATTCCTTCCTCATCTGATTCATCTGAACTATTTATTTTACTGATTTTGCCAATTTGACCTGGAATTGGCTGAAAAGTTCTTGGATTCATGCAAGTGCAAAACCCTCTTTGGCAGAAGGAACTTAGATTTCTGTATTGAAGTTTTCCAGGGGTTTCAGAAAAACTTGATGCGCTTGCAAGTTCCTTGGAGGGATACTAGGTTTTTGGGTACCGTTTCTTCTACTCTTTGTTTATCATCCTCAGCTAATAAATATAAACGAATCTTACTCGCACCCTGCAATGTTTGATAAAAAGTTGACGCATCACATATATCTGAACCAGTTGCCACTTTTTCATCGGCGGTGCGTTTGAGATAGCCACCCACGCCATCAGCGGCCTCGAAAAAATTCCATGTGATACGATCGAAATTGTAATCTTCAAACGTTTTTGTACATATGAAATGAAAATTAAGCTTCTGACGGTACTGAGTAGCAGGACCGTCAGACAAATGACAAATGTCATATTTCTCGAACGACTGTCAAAATTTTTTCGCCAATTTTTCCTTAAATTAAACAAGTTCCACGAAGAAATAATATATGGGCGATGTCAACCCAGATTATTGGGTCCATAATGATTCTAAAACATCTATAGATCATAATCGGCATCACTTGGAAGACTGAACCTTGCCATCGGAGCTCTCTCGGTCAAACAGAGATGGAATTTGAGGAAATATCGCAGGTTATGTATTTTTTTATTATCTCCTTAGTCCTTTTCATGACCTTGCTTGCTATGGAAAATCCTTTTTCAGATTTGTTTAGACATATAAGAAGTATGATTGTTAAAATATTTTTCTGCTGGTTTTCTTTTTCCATTGTTACAGATTCCTGTCCCAAACCCCCTTCCTTTCACCCTTGTCTTCGTTTGGAAATCATGGAATGCAAGAGAGAATGAAGCGGCTAAGCAGAAAAATCTTTGGTACTCTTTATGTACACACGATATATATATATATATATATATATATATATATATATATATATATATATATATATATATATATATATATATATATAGGATCGTGCACAAGTAGAAACAGGGTTATTGGAATTATTTTCAGGAATGCTACAAAATGAGCTTTCGGCAGGTTTTTTCTCTCCTTCAGCTTTTGTGTACATGACACCAGTGTGCAATGTTACTTACTTCCGTGATCCGCCAAAATGATGCGATTGCACCTCTTCAAAATGTTTGCAGCTATAATTTTCGCTGAAATCAATGTGCAGAACCACTTCGACACTCTTTAAATCATCTATAGTAGCTCGATAACATTTATATTGTACCTTGATGTTATAAATTTATTTCTTCAAATCTTTCAGAGTCTGATTGAACTTTCTTATCAAGTCTGCAACTGTTTCTTGAACTATTTCTTTTATGTTTTTCGTGATTTTCACTCTTTTTCCTGATTTTTTATGGTTTCCGATTTTCTAACCCACTGGGGATATTTGACTAGTTCTAAATTATTGCGTGTATGGTATAATATTTGTTTGCTCTCACAGAAATGACAATCACTGGTCATGCAAGCTTCTTCATATGTTGAACATATCTTGCCAATGTTTGATTCTGAGATGATTTTGTGGTTGTGGAGAGCATTTATTATATATTGTGCATTAGTATGTGTCTTGCAAAGGCAAGTTTCTCTTCCACCAATTGTAGGTGGCTTTACATAAAATGACCGGTGTTTTATGAAGTAAGAATAACTATATTTGTCATCAAGTTTCTCCTTTCTGAATGAGAGATGAAAGTTCTTCATCGTATCTAGCAAATACCTTTTTTGTATTTTAGTTTTTTTACGAGTAACAGTTTCTCGTTTGCCAGCTGTAGCTCTCGACACATCGTCACGTTAAAAAAACTCTGATTTTCTCAACCAGGGAGATATTCTTGGGAGCAGTCTGCTTTTGTTTCTATTGATCGATACCCAAAGTATCACGTACAATAGAAGTCTTCATTTTAGACTTTGAAATTTTTTCCCCTAAAAATATACGTTTGAAGGCTTTCTTTTCTGCTAGAGTCTTTAAGTTATTGTAATGATCTCTGATGGCTCTGGTTAACGTAGTATAGTTATTTTCTCGTAAATCTTTGCTAGATTTCTTAGCTCTCTGGTATCTCTTCTTGTACTTGTTCGTTTGTTTTTCCTTTAACGTGCTCTATTTCTACCTTTTGGCTAATGACACGCCGGGGAATTCTGTCACCTCACTAACCCGGGAATTTTGCCCAACCCCTCTCGTGTCGAGGAAGGGATCTTTAATGTCCAACACATCTTTGTTAGACAGGACCGACAGCTTTACATCTCCTCCGAAAGATGGACACTCAAGCGATTCCCAGAATCCGAAAAATCGCACCGACTTTGTAGGGATTGTACCTAGGTAACTCTGCGCAGGAGACGAGCATCATATTCCCTACTCCACCGAGCCGGTTAAACTTGTACTTATTACTTTTTCTTTTCTGTTTCTCTAGTTCTTCTTACAATTTCAAATTTCGTCTGTATAATGCCGAACTATCCCGTCTAACTCGTCTAGTACTAGTTCTAGCAGGTTGGTGGTGAGGAAAGCGGTGTATTCATCATAATTTGCTGTACGGCCCTTTGACGTTCTCGTCGTTTCTTATTCGCTTTCTTCCAGTTACGCTTAGCAGGTCTATGTTCCCGTTCTGTCATATCTTTTACTAGTTTCTTCCTCGAATGGTATGTCTCGACATGTTTCTTTTTGGCTTTTGCCTCTTTTTCAAGGTTAAGTTTCAGCTTGAGCCTATAGCGGCGTTGCTTCTCAGCGGGAGTCAATGCCATTGAGTGTTTGAGCTAAGCTTTTCCCTGAAACTGAAAGAATCATGAGTACTTTGATTTCAAGAATGTATCAATAACCGAAAATGTATACCTACAACAGCTGCGTCACCGATGCAACAACTACGTTACTTTTTCATAGTAACGCAGTTGTAGATATTCAATTATTTCGTTAATATACGATCAGAGGAGAACAAAAATGAAAACATTCCATCACTACTAAAAGTGATAACTGAAGAGGGATGTATTGAAATTCGAATCATGCATATATCATTAATACTCACCCTTAACTGACGAGTTGATAACTCAGTGGTCACTCACTAAACACACGCACCTCTTCCAACGTTCACGAAGCAACTAACTTGGCTCACACAATTTTCCCGCATCCCAGCCCTTTGGAATTCAAGAATAGACAACATGCCGAACAAAATGGTGCATATGAACTACCACTAACGTGCATAAAAGTTCATATTCTTAGAGCTACGTAACACATTTTTTTTATTTAATTGGACGTAGTTGGTAGAAGTCGTCTGACGGCATTTTAATGAAGTTTGACACCCACAAAGTAGCTAATGGTATTGAAAAATAACGCCATCTAGGAAAAATTATGAAAGATTACCAATACTGTATTGGAGTAATGCTCTGGGACAGCAACATTTCGTATGGAAAATAACTGCGTTACTATGAAAGACAACTTCGTTACCGTAATTTTCGGGAGAAAAAATTTAATTTTTTCTCATTCGATAGTATGAAGAAATAATGCTGTAGATATATGAACATGAAAAGTGAAATTCATTCGAAGGGACCAAGTTTTAGGCATGAAAAAGTATTTTGGCCCAATGTCATAATAATCGTACTGTAATTCAAAATTTTTTTTCAACATACTTAATATTTTTGCTTAATATTAAAAACTGAGAAATGAAAGTGCTCAAAATATGCACCTTTAGCCTCTACACATGATTGTAGACGACAGCGCATTGATCAACGTATCCGATCTAAAATCCCAGCAGAATGTTGAATAACTATAGGAAACAATAATGAGGTTTCTTAAGTCTTCTTTGTCTCGAACAGGAGTTTTATAAATGTCCCCAAGCAAAAAAATCGGATTGAACTCTGGTGAACATCCTGGCCAAAATTGAGGTCCACGTTGACCTAGCGATCTGGATATGTCTTGTACAAATACTTACGTGCTGTTATACTAGAAGGCGTAGGAGCACATTCCACATTGACGCTGTAACACAGAGGAATAGGATCAAATAGAACTCGCAGCTGTTCGCTTGAAACTGTCTATGTATCTCCATTTAATTTAAGTGGGCCGATTAAATTTTCTTTTTCTGATGGAGAACTTCAATGATAGCGTGTGGGTTTTCACACGCCCATATATGGCTGTTGTAGTAATTAATAATGGCCTCCCTAGAAAAACGTCCGTGAATAGAACAGAAATTCAGGACGTTGTCTAATCATATCTAGGATCTGAAACGAAAATGCGAGACGGTCAGGAATATCACGAGGTAGCAGTACTTGGACTCGTTGTATATAATATGGATATGAGAGCATTTCCCTCAAGATGACAAATATCCTCATTATTAACATGTAGTTGCAAAACAATTTTTCTAGTATTGATGTCGGGTTGCTCGTCTATCAAATTGAGTGCTTCTTCTAATGCTGGTGTTCTAACGTCGCGGTTTCATCATAATAGCCGATGATGAAACCGTGCAAACAAACTATGATGAGTGGCCACATGTTGATAATACATTTCAGCATATCTTCTAATCAAATGCTCGTCTCCTACGCAGAGTTACCTGGGTTCAATCCCCACAAAGTCGGTGCGATTTTTCGGATTCTGGGAATCGCTTGAGTGTCCATCTTTCGGAGGAGATGTAAAGCTGTCGGTCCTGTCTAACAGAGATGTGTTGGACATTAAAGATCCCTTCCCTCGACATGAGAGGGATTCGGCAAAATTCCCGGGTTAGTGAGGTGACAGAATTCCCCGGCGTGTCATTAGTCGAAAGGCAGAAATAGAGCACGTTAAAGGAAAAACAAACAACACAAACCATCAGCTCTTTAACGGTAACTGTATAGACGAAATGCATGTCAATCATTTCTGCATTTGAATAAACCTTCATCTTGATATTAGAAATCAATATAAAATATATTGTGTGACCATCGTTGAATCAAGTCGTTGATTTATCGCTCCGAATATCAACGCGAAAACGTTGTCCTCCGCACGATCTAATTTATCGAAATTTGTACTGGTGTCTTGCTGTGGACATAGTTTTTCTCTGCTGAAGTTTTCAGTTCGTTTCGATTGGTACTTTTGAAGTGAATTTAAAAATCGTTGTTGAACATTTCTCTTCGATATTCTAAAATGCCTTCGAACTGCGTAACATGTGCGGTATTGATAAGCAGAAATAAATCAGGTATTAAGTGTTTTTCCTGTGAAAGCAAGGTTCATTTCGCATGCATTGGATTATCTCCCGATACAATCAAAACATCCGATTTAGGAGTAATGAAATGGTTGTGTACATCTAGTAATGTTTCTCCGAAAGATAAACACCCAGGTCCAAGTGATAGTATTGAACGCAAATTGGACCGAACTGTGATGGAGCTAAGATCTTTCAATAGAAGCCAGGCTGAATTTTCAAAGCCCCTTAATTTATAATTTCTATGGCGAAAAAATCGATTAATTCGAAAACAAATTGAAAAAGTTCGGATCATTCGACAATAAAATTTCAGTCGTCAATTCAGAATTATTTGAATTGAAGGACAATGATAGGTTGTAGAGGGATATGAATAATTTGCAACAACAAATAAAATTCAAAGATGTTGATTTGGTAGGTGTTCCTGAAAAGAAGAGTGAGAACGTCAGTAGCATTGTCAAGGATGTATCTGCTGCATTGAACTTTCCCGTCGAAAATGCAGTGGAAAACTGTTACCGAGTGCATGTTGCTTCTAGAGATAATAAGCCTCGACCGATAGTGGTCAGGTTCAAAACTAAGTTGATGGAAAACGAATTTATAAGATCATTCAAGCGTAAAAATGGATTGAAATCTGGAGAAGTTGTGTTTAGCGAGCCGGAAAGTAGGATTTTCGTCAATGAATGTTTAACACTCATGAATCGAAAATTGTTTTATGCTGCCAGACAGTTTTGCCAGTCAAACAATTTCAAGTTCTGTTGGACTCAGGACTGTAAAATCCTGTTCAGAAAAGATGAAATTCAAACATTCATCACATTACTTCGGAAAATCAATGAATGATGTCTGTTGAAGCTGAATTTAATTTTTTTCGTAGAATAACGTATGTCACGAAAGTCTTGGGAAAAAGTTTTTTCATGCATAGTTCCCGCAATTCTTGGAAGATCTAGTTGCCGTGATCAACAGATGTCATTTATGATTTATATTGAGTATTCCTTCTGTAAAAAGTCTGAATAAGTTCGCTAAAACGGCTCACAACTTAGAACTTCGAAGAAGTATTTACAATTTAGTTGGGCGAGTTCCTAAGCGTGAAATCAACAACATTTTTCGTGGTCAGAATATTTATCGGGTAATAAGTGAATGTGAGCAAGGAATACCATGCTTGAGTTTGCCAAAAAGTGGTCGACCGAAGGCTCTGAATGAAATCCGTAGAAACAGGCTCTTAGAAAGAGCAATAGACACAGTAGGAACATCATTACGAAAATTATCCAGAAGATGAGACAATAAGGCGAGAATTACTAAATGCGGAATTCACTTCGAAAATGACAACATAATTTTGGATGATGAAAAATATTTTACATTATCCCATTCTGAAATCAACTGTAAAGCTGGTTTCTATACAAAAAACATAGAAGACTGTCCAAACGAAGTGAAATTCAAAACAAAGAATAAATTTGAAGACGACTTTTGGTTTGGCGTGCTATTTCTGAAGCTGAGGTTTCAAGACCATGTGTAGGGAATGGGAGAGGCGAAGCTGTTTATGCAAACCTATATACTGGAATATGTCTGCCAAAATTGTTAAATTTCATCAATACCTATCACGCTGATGACGAAATAATGTTTTGGCCAGACTTGGCGTCTTTCCATTATGCGCGAGTTACGAGAGATTGGTTAGAGGCTAATAATATCCCATTTGTATCTCGCGGAGATAACCCCCCAAACGTTCCATAACCAAAACCAATCGAAGATTTTTGGGGTTTACTGACAAGAAAAGTCTATGACAATGGATGGGAAGCCCAAAACGAAGGTTTTAGGCAGAGAATCTTTCAGAAGATATGAGAAATCGATGGGGATGTCGTCCAAAGACTGATGGGAGGTGTTCGGAGAAAATTGCGCGCCATATCAATCCTTTAAATACGATTTGATAGAGTTCAGATATGAGGTGAAATCCTAATGATATAATCAATTCAATAAAGTTTTTTCAGTAATTAATTTATCTATTCGAATTTTTTCCCAAGACTTTTGTGACATACGTTATAAGGTTTGATTATGGTTCATTCATTAATAATTTGATGTACAGATTTGATAGAGGTATATTATGTGATTACAGTGTTAGTTTGAAGCGCTACAGAATACTAAGTTTAGAAAAAAGGAGGGTGCTTTTTGATAGTTTATTTCTTTACAGAATCTTTAACAATTATTTCGATTTTCCGTTAATGAACTTTTAAGTTTCAATGTTCCACGTTACCAAAACAGACAGAAGGCACTCTTTTATGTACCGAAAGCACGAACGTCATTGCGGTATGGTATAATTGGCATCTTAGTGATTTGTATGTGTTCAACATTAATCTTGCGGGATTTAGGAGAAAAGTAATGATTTATTTGATGAGTCTTTCTGAAATTCTATGAACCATTGTCTATTCTTGGTACAATTTTTGATTTAATTCAATTTATTCTTCAGTTTTATTAATACCTATATTGAAATTTTTCTGTAATTTTTTTGTCATTGGTCACGGATACTGTTTGGTTTTTATACTGATTCTTAATGTTGGTGAACCCCTGTAATTGGGATGTCCTGTTGGGGTTTCTGTTCGAAAAAATAAATGAATAAATATGACAGACACCTACTAGATAAATCGTCTTGAAGTACTGTTCCATTACAATGTTTTAACTATAAACTATTAATTAAGTTTTTACAGGAGATACGAACAAAATGCAAGAAACAAAGTGATGAAAAATTTTTCGTTAGCCAAAAAGAAAAGGTACTGAAAAAAAAACGGACAGAAAGAAAAAATAAAATTTGCATAACCACTTCAGTGGTCTGATAATGTGAACCTTAAGAGGTATCCATGTTCCGAAATTTTAGTAAATATCACAAAAAAATAAGGGAGTCAGAAAGAAAAAACAATAAAAATCTGTAGATATGTACCGAAGCGTTTGCGGATATATGTTTATAGGAACTTTCTTCAATGAAATGACTTGAGTCATTTGTTGAACTTAGGTATTCACAACCTGTATCGTTCTATACCTGCGAGTATCTTTTTGACGAAATTGTTGATATGCAGTAGCCTGATTGCTTAGCCACATGTATGAGAATGTGAAGTTATGTTGAAAGTAAGTTTCCAGCTTATGCATGCAATTATATAACTGATATGTTTTTGCAGTCCATATATGAGATTATGCTAATTTTTGTTAGTTCAGCGCTACCCATGTGAGGATACGCTAACTGATTTCTCTTTGTAGACTCAAGGTGTGAGTTTACGCTAACTGAATCTTTTTTTAGGCCCCATTCTCACAATGCTGTATCGAAGATCAACAAATTCACATTAAAGAAGAAAAGGGCAATCCAACGATTTAAATGAAACTGAAGTTTTACTGAACATTTTTATTTGGAGTGGAAATTCATACCTAAATAAATATAACAAATCTTGCACTTGATTATCTTTTCTTCCATGTAAATTTCCTTCTAGCACCTTGTTGTCCAGGTTTCATGCGCTCACGAGTACGGATGTCCCTCGTTAGTAAGCCAGCTGAAAATTACAGAACGTTTCGAGTTGTGAATGTTGTTGTATATGTTAATTACAACAATTTCAAGAAATACCTTGACCTTCAAGAAAGAAGGCATTAATTGTACACTGTGCACAAAAAAATTATATCAATTAAATTCTTTCATCTGAACTATATGATATTACAACATAAACTGCGCCAAGAAAATAATGCATAAACTAGAAATTTCAAATTTATTCAGAAGTTTAAATATATTGAATTATTTTTCCAGTAATTCACCAGCATTGAGGAATGCATGACAACAATCGAAATGAAAACGGTACTCATAGAAATTGAATTAAAACAAATAGTGAAAAATGTAAAACTTTGGGAAAAATCAAAAACGTGTTAATAGCGAATGTTTCCACTCCTGGCTAGAATAACTGCATGAAGTCCATGATTTTCGATCAATCTTTTCCGAACATCACATCACTATTGCTGGCTTATTAATCTTTTATTGCGAATTTCGCAGGCATGTTCGATGGGATTGAGGTCTGACCTTCGTGCAGGCCTCTCCATTGAGGTGATTTCGTGATCTTGAAGGTAGTTCCTAACGACATGAGCTTGGTGCGGTCTGGCGTTATCATGAATAAATTAAAAGTTTGCCGGAAATTGTACATATTCTTCTAAAATGTCTATAACATACCACTAAGCATTCAGGGTTTATTATTTACGATGATCAAATCAGTGGGGGTGTTCAAGAAATTCCTTCCCACGCCATTATTGAACCTCCACCAAAACCATAAAGAGGTAAAAAGTTGCACTGGACATACTTTCTCACTTCTACGTCTTACACTTGAGAACATCGATCGCAATGAGAAACAAAATCTCGACTCATCTGTAAACAAAACTCTCCCAGTCATTGCTAATCAATTGACATATTCCCTAGCGAAATTCAATCAAGGTTTTAAGGGTGCTTCGGTCAGAGCTGGGACTCGAGTTCCGACACGAGTCGTCGAAGCGAATTCTCTCAGACGTCGTATTGTTGCATTGCAAATTTGCACTCCACTGTTGTGTCGAAGCTGCATTTAAAGGTGCTTAGCAGTAGCGAACGTTATTCCATCAAGGAAATTCTTAAATAACAGTAATGGATCGCCGTTGCCCAGGTCTCCTTTATGACTACTAGTCTCTCTGTACATGTGGATCATTCCGGAAACAATTGAATAGGACACCTTTGGCTTATTATTGTATAGAGATCATCTAACACAACTGCTTCAGCCATTCTGTCGTGATTCGCGTTGCATTATTACCGAAAATTAAAACTTTCGAAAAGAACAAACGTTACTCGCAAAAATTGATCAATGGCTGCTGTTATCAAAATGACGAAGATTTCTTGCAAAATCTCAATTTATTTCTTTCATTTTATTTCTCATGTGAGCTCATGTGAGAAACATGCGCTAAGAAAGAAAAAAAATTGAATTTCGTTGGCATATGTCCGGACACATCCAACAGAAAACATGTGTTATTAAGTAGTTGCCTATCAAGAAAGAAATTTGAAATATTGAAATTGTGGGTTAATTTCTAGGCACAGTGTATTTAATTCGAATGAGAGGAAGGCTAAACAAATATTCGCATATTGGAATGAAAAAATCGAATTCTTACCTAATCGCATCTTTTCTATGGTTTCTTGATCAACAAAACTTCGCAATCCCCATGCGATACCCCATCTCAGAGCTCCAGCTTGTCCAGAATATCCTCCACCTTCTACTTCAGCTTCAATATCCACTTTTCCTACCATATTCGTGAATAGCAAAGGAAAAAGAAGCTGAAATTGTACAAGTTGCTATATTTATACAAAATTGCAACTCTTCTAATTATTTTTTAAACTTCTGTGAATGAAGACTAATTTTTTACATGGTTTCCCCAGAAGGCCCGTATCAGAACTGGTGCGAAAAAAAACGAAAAGTTCGAAAAATTATAAATCGACCCTTAGTATGCATTTTCTAGGTCCACCATTTGCCAGTAAAATCTTCGAGGCATGCAACTGATTAAAATTCTTCTCGAACATCAACTCCCTTTCTTTAAAGAGAGCGTTCTCCAGTTCGTCGAAGGTGAGTAGAGAATATTCTTGTTGTGAAAACTGCAACTTCATATACGACCAAATATGCTCGATTGGATTGAAATGTGATCGATTTGGACATAATATCGCAGTAACACAATTATAATTCAAAATGGTAATAACATGGTTCGGCGTATGTGGACGAGCATTGTTACCCACAAAAACCCTATAGGGTTCGAAAATACCAATATTTAATACCACGTCATTTGCAACGATTTTCTAGAATCAGTAGACTTTTAATCATTATACCAAAACACAAGATGCGCCCATCATTCGATGAATGTAGTTTTATCCAAGAGACTTTTGAGTCCATTCAATTCTTGCCCTCGTTATGATCACGGCTCAAAAGGGTGCAGTTAGTTCTGGGATACTCATACAATATTCTACGCACTATTCAATAAGCTATTATCGCCGTTACAGTTGTCAAAGCATTTTTCATCTGAGCTGCATTGAAAATAGAATACTTTCAACATTTTCAAGTAAAACAATAGTCATAATTTGCTTCTGTGTTCAAGTTGATTATTACGAAATAACATTATGGAATACACAAATGAACAAATCAGTAATGTATCAGCGATTTATGGTCAATTTCACAAGAATATTAGTCGAACTTGCAGAACACTTAATGAAAGAAGACCAAAGAAATTTCATAAATGTTGGTTCCTCTTTGAAATCACGTATTTTATGAAACTGTAAGGTCAGAAGACAACACCGTTATTGTTTTAACTCATTCTGCGGATTATCCCACAATCTCCGATCAGTTGACCTGAAGGTGAATTGGGAATATATTCGGAGAATTCTTAATGCAATGCCTATAAATTGGTCAAAGTATAATACTTGCTTCCAGAAGATCATGCAAGGGAATCGATTATTGTGAAACCATTTAGTTCATTTATAAGAAGATGCACAATTTTTGGGAGAATTGAGGACAGATAAGTTGAACGTTTCAAAAAGGGGATTAATCATTGTTAATCATTGCAAAAGCCAACTGAGAGTGCTTATATGATTCGAGAAACCGGATATGACCAGATTCTGCTTGAATCTACTAGCATTTTCAGACAATTTACCTTTGAATATACACCAGAATCGTTGGTAACTTGACGGTGCTCCTGCGCGTTCATCGAATTGACTTCCGAGGTTGACTTGATGTCACTAGACTTATTTATAGCTAAGAATAAAAGATAAACTTCAGAAGACCCCCGTGAACATCAAAAAGGAGTTGACAACTTCAACCAACCAGAATAAGTGTTTGGAAGTAAACGGCCAGTAAATAGAACATTTGCTCAAAAACGCCAATTGGCGATATACGAAAATTTGTTTTCACCAATTTTAACCGTAAAATTGATTTAAGAAAATTTCATGGAACACATGTTACACTCAGAATAAATAAAAATTGATTTATAAGTTTTTTTTTTCGTGGATTGTAAGAAATTTCAATCATATTAAATTCTTTGAATTGTGTTATTCTATGGCTTTGAATTTGAGTTGTGTGTGAATTTGAGTTGTGTTTAGTAATTATTCTTCAATTTCAAGCGTACTGAACGAATTTTTCATAAACAACGAAGGAACTTGTCTTGTATGTTAACTTATCTGAAGAATAACTATTAGAGGAGATGAAACGTGGGATGTTTATTCCTTTTCGAATTTATTTACTCGTTTCAGTTAATATCCTTACAGATTTTAGAAAAGCCAAGGTTATCGCAGGTCTGAAACCAGGTTGAAGTTGGGAAAATCTGAATAGCTATCGTTCTATGAGTCTGCTTTGTGTATTCAAGATACTTCTCATCAACGATTAAAACCAATTATTGACTAAGCTTTGTCTTATTAGAAGATAGTTTGAGAGAAAAACTTCAATTATTCAGATCAAGTCTGCGGTCTAACAACGTTCATTGAGCCGGGATTTCAGAGTTAACTGAATACTGCGAGACAGTTTGATCAAAAAACTGTGCAAGGTTGTTCACTGTAGTACAATTATGAAGTTGATCAAGAGTACAAGGTGATCTGAAAAGTTCGTAAGCTGATAAACAGATGGCGTTACTGTTACGTTACGATGGTCAAATGCACATGGTTTTCAGTCAGTACTAACCTTAACTGAACACGAGTAAAAAGTATTCAGCTGTCCGACCGTTAGTTCGCGAGATATGGCATTGAAAGTTAATCAACTTTTGTTATTGTTGAAAAACGGATGAAAAAGAATTCCGCGTATTGGTTATACATTGCTTTTTGGTGAAAGAAATACAGTTGGAATCAAAGCATGGCTTGATAAACATTATTCGGACACTGCGCCAGAAAAAACAAGGGTGGATAAGTGGTTTGCAAAGTTTAAACGAGGTGATGTGAGTAAGACGATGGACGCAGTGGACATCCCAAAGAGGCTATCATCGTGTTGGTTTTATTTCAGAAGAATGTTTGGAGTCGATGATTCTGACCACTATTTAAAGATAATTAACCGTAAAAAAGCCGAGTTTTTTCGTCTATACATCACAATGGATAAAGCACGGATTCATTACTACACTCCAGAAAGTCGATAGTCAGTCGAGTGGACTGAACGAGGGGAACTGCATCCAAAGCGTGCAAAACCGCAGCAGACAGCTGTCATAAAATTATTGATCGCTACAATCGCTATATATCACTCGAAGGTGGATTCATTGAATATAAAAATTGAATTTTAACAAAAAAAATGTGTTTTACTATGTAAGCGTACGAACTTTCCAGCCATGTTTGTCTCACAGAAGGCTTCATATTTTCGTTAGAGACAAAAGTACTTTTCGCACTCTCAATAATGGTATCAGCAGGAATCTGTTCTTGCACCACATTATTCAATTCATACATGGGTGTTTTTCCTACTTTTCAGCCCACCTGGTAAAAGTATCAAGCGGTCAAGGCAAACATTTGATATTTCAAAATCTTTAATTCAATTTTTTTGAAAAGAAAAAGTCATTTAGTTTTGGACTGTCCTCTATCTCGATATCCAGATGGTTGGACATATACATATGTCTTGTTTGGGTGGAAACATTGAAATCCATTCAATATAACTAATACGATGTTCTGCTGTTTTTCATTCAGATTTCTGTCATCCCATCATCAAATTTCCACCAATCGAAGTGCTGGTTAAAATGAAGAATGAAACGTTATCACACACATTAGGAGCTGTTGATGTCTTCCAAAAGGCCATTTTGAATGCAGCAATAATTTTATTTTCGGGACTTGTGGGAGGGCGTCGATAGCAGCTTAACCTCAAATTTGTGGGGTTGCCGCCCTTGTCCCCTGGCTACCACCTTGGAAAAATAGGTGCAAACACCTTTTTCGCGATATCTCGAAAAGTATACATCCTACAAAAAATTTGTAGCAAATCGCTTTGCTTACAAATATGCTTATATAACTTTTTGCCCTAAATTTAAAATTGAAGAAATTATAAGCAAAAAAGTGAAAAATTTATATAAAAATTTTCTTTTTTGCTCTATAACTGTTTTTTATACATTTTACAAAAAATTACCTCAAACCAATCTTGTGGATGGTCTTTTGAGGAAAATTTTTTATTTTTAATTTTTGTTATTTTCTTTCATTTAAAACGCTGTTACAACGCTCCAAAGTTGACCGTGTTAGTCAATGCTCATGAGAATCCGGTCAAAACAAAATGTTTAACTTAGTTTTACGGTCTTTCTTCTTTATTGTAAATACATTCTCAAAAATTTTTGTTGAATCTCTACTTACAAATTTACTTTACATTCATTGCTAACTCTTTTCCCCGCCACTTATGCGGTAGAGTCTGTAGGCGCGTTTTTTTTATGGTGGTATCCCCAGTAGGCGTACTCCACATACATATTGTCGATGACATAATCATGTTTTCGATCAGGCATTAGCTAGCTATTCTATTCTACTTTTCTTCCATGGTCCAGGCTGTGGCTCAGAATGTAATTCAACGTCGAATGTGAAAGTTTGGGAAATGACAGGATTCAAATTGGAGTCATAGTTGGAAGTTCATCTTTGAATTCATTTTCTTCCATTAACTCTGATATTTCCATGATGTTGCTGCAGGTTTCGCCAGAACAATGGATGCATACTGTAGGCAGTGGTGCTCAAACGGTGGAGTGATTTTTGAGTACATCTCGAGAAGAAGAAAATTTTCAGCAAGTAAGTAACTAAATTATAAAAATATATTACGTAATACAATAACACTCTGCTAGCGACAAAATGCGGTTTTATCAAAGGAACGCGCGGTACTTGTCAAAGAAAAGCCGCGTTTTTTATTCTTGCCGCTTTTCTAGAAACTTCGGACGGCACGTTTGATGGGAACGTTCGAGACTTTCGTTCACGCCGGTATAAATTATGCGCCTGCAGGAATTGGAGTCATTCTGAATTGTAACAAGTTCATTATTAAATAGTACAAAATGAGTGCAGCGAAGAAATCTAAAACGTATCATTTTAACAACGATTGGGAGGAAGAATTTTTCTTTTGTATGGTGAAGCATTTGTCTTATTTGTCGTGCGTCAGTTGCAATACCTAAGCGTGGTAACTCAGAGAGGCATCATAAAAACTATGAAAAGGATTTTCCGCCACAGAGTGAATTAAGAAAACGAAAAGTACGTCATTTGATATCTTGTTTGAAAAAAGAACAAACCATGTTCACAAGACCAGCCAAACAATCAAAAGCAGTTACGATCGCGTCATTTAAAATATCTCATATATTGGCGAAACACAAGAAACCATTCGAAGATGAATCGGTTGTGAAGGAAGCATTGATTGAAGCGGTAGAGACTTCATTTGGAGATATTAAAAATAAAACAGAAATTTCTGCTATTAGAGAACTTCAGTTATCTGTTTTGTGTTCAAAAAATGTAAACACGGAGGAAATTATGGGCATTGCAACAACAATTGTGATTTCCATCCGTGCACGTCTTGCAACGGCGGCTTTTAAGTTGCAGTTGGAAGATAGAGAGTCAGCTGAACACACTGATTTAGTTCTTCACACGGACGTCAGGTGATTCAGTCGCGGAAAATTTCTAGAAAGGTTTCAAGAATTATTGCCCGAAATAACAGCTTTTCTAGACGAAACGAAGTGATGGTACTCAGTTGTTGTAAAACGAAAAATGGCTGACTGATTTGGCATTTTTAACTGACATCACAATGCACTTAAACACCATTAACTAGGAGCTTCAATGTGAAGGAAAAACTATTATTGAGATGATTAGCGCAGTGAACGAATTCAAAAGTAAATTGCAACTTATGATAGATCAACTGAAAAGAAAGGACCTGAAACATTTTCCATCTTTGGAAGCAAGGATTCCTCAGTTGAATTATGAAACGTATGAAGCTGAATTATCAAATATTTTGGGACAATTGAAAATGCGTTTTTATGATTGCAGTAAATTGGCAAATATAGCATCATTTATGAGTTATCCTTTTTCATGTAAAAACATTGAGGAATTAGCTTACTGAAATGGCAAGTCTGTTTAATATGAACTCAAGTTCTGTTGAGAATGAATTGGTGCAGATTATATCAGATAAACAAACATCTCAAAGCTACAGCGTCTGATACAAATTTCTGGTGTTTTATATCTGAAGATGAATATCCGAATCTATGGCAAATCGCCCTTCAACTGACGGCAATCTTTGGGTCAACTTACTTGTGCGAGTCTGAATTTTCTGAAATGAAATAATCAAAATATTGCAATCGACTAACTGACGATCATATGTCATCATGCTTGCGATAAGCACTTTGTGGTTACGTACCATCTTATGTATGCTGAGGACATGCAGTGCCACGCTTCAACATCCAAAGTCACTCCTTAGTTAAGTTTAACACCATATGTAACTCTTTTGTTTTGTAACAACCAATAAACTCGCAATTTTGAATACCTTTCATTGAAGTTATAGAGAAGAACCTAACTAAACCTAACCCAAACCTTGACTAAGATTATGTATATTGTGCGGAAAGCTAATATCTATATTTGCTACGGTACACCCTACCTAGGTAGGTAGGGTGTATCGTGTATGTACGACAACCATGCATCACACATACTTGCAGTCTCTCAGAGTCGATTGTAAGTGGTCTAAAATATTGAGGTAGATCGCTAGCACGTCAAGTTTGAGCACCCCTGCTGTAGAGCATTTGAGGCCTGCTTTTATGCAGTCACACATGCTTTCACATTTTCCTTTGCATCTGTAGAAAATTTATTCCATGAGATCGGGGGATGCTGGAGGCTTGCATTGGCATCCAAAGGTTCGCATGTATTTTTCCAGCCCCAATCGTCAGTATTTGGATATCTTCCGAGCCACGACTGAATCTGGTGATATACTCGGATCCAGAATGTCTTGGCAAATTGTTTATATCGCATGCCGTCTAATGAGTCGTCTTTATTTATTACCGCCGTTTAAAGCTACGAAAAAACGTTCGCCAATAAGAGTGAGCTAAGAAGGATCGACTTTCTCACTCAAGAATAGCGCAGTACCACCAGCTAATTCTGGATGTTTCTCCATAATTATTATAACTTATAGTTTCCCCAAATTAGAGGCTGCTGATGTATCACATCCTGAGAAAGCATGACGAAAAAGCAAATTCTGTGCTATAAGATCTCAATACATTAAAGGGCTATATAACTGACCAAGTGTGCGCCCTTTTGAATGTTTTGAAAAGTAAATGTTCATTCACGTAATGCCGTGAGCAATACAAGAATGTCAATGTCCTCTTTCACCAAAATCACAGAATCATGAGATTGGGATGCATTAAGCGCAGCAGAGACGATGATTGAATCTGCAGCTGATTCAGCTTGGTCAACAGCAAAACCCACCTCTGAAAGAGCAGTTTAGAGAACATCTATCAAGTTCCATTTGTTTTGTTGATTACCAAGACATTTCTCTTCAAATAATGTTGGTACGGTACTCTTATCAAACTTGATTTCTGTAAATTGATGCTTTTTTGTGCGACGCAGACGTTCCCGCGAGTTTGTTCCTGCGATATCAGAATTTTCAGAGAATATTTTCAAACTAAAAGAATAGAATGAGGTAGAAGAAACAGCTGAACCTTCGAGGACTACGTATAATAATAATAGTCGTAGCAGGCAGATGCTCATTTGTCCCCAAACGGTAACTCGGACCTTTTCTACTTGCTTAACATTCTCGAAAATGTACACTCCACTTAGAAATAACCATAAGAACCAATAATTTGGTAAGTTCTATAGTAAGGAAAACAGTTAGCAATGAATAAGTAAATTTGTAGGTTAGGTTAGGTTAGATGCTCGAGCGGAGTAACAGCGTTTTGAATGAATGAATTGAAATCTACAAGATTGGTCTGAAGTAAATCTGTTGTAAAATGTATAAAAAAAAGTTATGAAGCAAAAATGGGAAATTTTTATGGACATTTTTTCACTTTTTTGCCTGTAACTTCTTTAATTGTGAAATTAAGGCAAAAAGTTATATTGGCATATTTGTGGGCAAAGCGATTTGCTACAAATTATATTCCAACAATTTTCTTGTAGGATGTATAGTTTTTGAGATATCGCGAAAAAAGTGTTTGCACCTATTTTTCCAACGTGCGGCCGGGGGACAAAGGCGGCAACCCCACAAACTTGATGTTAAGCTTCTATCGACGCCCTGCCACAAGTCCCGAAAATAAAATTGCTGCTGCATTCAAAACGGCCTTTTGGAAGAAATCAACAGCTTCTTATGTGTGTGATAACGTTTCACTCTTCATTTTAACCAGCACTTCGATTGGTGGATATGTGATAATGAAATCTGAATGAAAAACAACAGAACATCGTATCAGTTAAATTGAATGGATTTCAATGTTTCCACCCAAACAAGACATATGTATATGTCCAACCATCTGGATATTGAGATATAGGACAGTCCAAAACTAAATGACTTATAGTTTCCTTAGCCTCACCATACTCGTAATTTGGACTTGAGAAGCATACTACTACAACGACCATGACCTGTTCTTGAACGGTTCAAAATATACCAAATAGAGTTTCATCAAGTCAGGAAGTTTGAAATTTTTTCTTTTCAAAAAAATTGAATTAAGGATTTTGAAACATCATATGTTTGCCTTGACCGCTTGATACTTTTACCAGGTGGGCTGAAAAGTAGGAAAATCATCCATATATGATTTGAATAATGTGGTGCAAGAACAAATCCCTGCTGATACCATTATTGAGAGTGCGAAAACTACTTTTGTATCTAACGAAAACACGAAGCCTTTTGTGAGACAACATAACAGGTGGGCTGGAAAGTTCGTAGGCTTACATAGTAAAACACATATTTTTGGTGATATTCAATTTTTTTATTCAATAAAGCCACCTTCGAGTGATATATAGCGATTGTAGCGATCAATAATTTTATGCCGGCTGTCTGACTATCGACTTTCTGGAGAGTAGTAATGAATCCATGCTTCATTCATTGTGATGTATAGACGAAAAAACTCGGCTTTTTTACGGTTTATTATATTCAAATAGTGGTCAGAATCATTGACTCGTTGTTTTTGTTCAAGAGTCAATAAGCGCGGCACCCATTTCACCCACAGCTTTCGCATGTCCAAACATTCTTCTGAAATAAAACCAACACGTTCCTGGGATATCTTCAGGGCTCAGCTGTTTCGATAAATTTCATTTTTTAATTATTCGAAACAATTTTGTGTAGTTCTTAATCTTCGATGACAGCCTCTTTGGGATGACCACTGCGTTCATCGTTTTACTCAGATCACCTCGTTTAAACTTAAACCACTTTTCCAACCTTGATTTTTCTGGTGCAGTGTCCGAATAATGTTTATTAAGCAATGCTTTGGCTTCAAAAAGCAATGTTTAATCAACACGCGCAATTCTTTAATTTTAAATTTAGGGCAAAAATTTATACAAGCATATTTGTAGACAAAGCGATTTGCTACAAATTTTTAGTACGATGTAAAAATTCGATATATCGCGAAAAAGGTGTTTGCACCTCTTTTCACAAGATGGAGGCCGGGGGAACAGGGCGGCAACCACACAAACTTGGCGTTAAGCTGCTATTGACGCCCTCCCACAAGTCCCAAAAATAAAATTGCGTCCTCTAAAAAATGCAAAGCTCATGTAACATTTCAATGGACTGAAAAGTCATCTCTCGTATTAAAAGGCAAATCAAAGGTGGCAGAATACATAGAGCATTCTATTCAAAATTAAAACGCTCAAATTCATATTTCTGAATATCTGAATCTATTCTCCATATACTTGTAATAGGCCAATAAACTTGTGTAACTCCTTATAAGAATCTTTTATTAATAGCATTTTGGAAAATTTTTGAACTCACTATCTGTCATAGCAGAATGAGATTAACAACGTTTGATAAGAACAATTCAACTTAATATTGACTGTTTTGAAATAAAACCAAAATAAACAAAACCGATTCAAAATCCTCCTAGGAAATATTTGCTTACGTTAACTGTACAAATAGTGACACAATAAATTAAAATCACGCGTTGGAAGAAAAACTTTTACCTGTTTATTTGTTCTTACACTTTTGAAAAGAACAATGGACATTAAAAATAATTACGTACTAAGAAATTCATATCAAACAATAATGCTATCTGGTGAACGAATATCTAAAAGAAGAGTAGACAGATTGAGTAAATCGAATAACTGGAGTCAAAACAGTATGCTTGCAATTTACTTTATTAAAACATCTTATATACAATATATTTCTTAGGACAATAATATAGAATATCGGTGCTTCCTAAATGTGAACACAAATTTCTATTTCTTGGACTTGAAAAGACACATTTCCCAAATAAGTACTTTACATTTTTACAAAATTTCTAAAGAACCGAACACGTTGAAATCCAAGACGTTAAACAATATATACAAAATAATTTAAATCTCGGTTCACATGCTACTTGATTGAATTATACGGTGGATATTTCGGAAGTATTCGAATTGGTGCGTATAATCTACTTGAAGAGTTCTCACCCATTACCTACACTCGTATACAACAAACTGTTTCGGTATCGGATACACCTTCTTGGACTGAAAAGGTCGATTTTGAAGTGGACGATTTACACAAAACGTGTTCTCAGGAATACTTATCTATTTTGAAATATTGCAAAACAAATATGTAAACGTTAACACCTTGTAACGACTAAAAGTTTTTCAATTCAGATACGAGGTTTGTGAATAAAGTAATGAAACTAGAAACACCGCTTTCCATCCGGCAACGCATGGGACGAGAGGCTTTGAGCAGCGTCAGGTGCACAAGTGCTACGCCTCCAGCATGAGTTTGGACTTGCTACAGTCATTTGTTTGTACGTAGCGTTAGTTTTTTCTTGTGCGTTCTAAAAATGAGTGTCATCAATTTTTAGCAACAGTGTGCTATCACACTGTTGCTTCAAACTTGGACACAATGCAACAGAATCATTTGAAAAACTTCGGCAGGCCACTTTCAGAAGGAAAAGAGTCGATTGAAGATGAACCACGAAACGGAAGGCCTTCAAGTGCAAACACCGAGAAAAATGTCGACAGAGTTCGGGATCTGCGTTCAGATCGGAGGTTGACGGTCAGAATGATCGCGGCAGAGTTGATTCTGATTCGCACCTCCGTTCATCCGATTTTCACCAATGAATTAAACATTAGACGAATTTGGGCAAAAATGGTTCCGAAAAAAACCTTTTCCAAAACTAAAATGGTCTCTGAAAAGTAAGGAGTCTTGATTTTACACACAGTTTTTGATCAGATTTATACAATTCACGTTGACAGTGATCCAAACAAACACGTGTGGAGCCAACTTTATTCGTATTTATATCGAAGGAGCTTCGTGAAAATTTGTCTATGGGTGTTTTCGGAGATGTTCTTGCGAACTAGAATATTATTCACATTCTACCACTTCATATTCTTGAGGAAGTAGCCCCAATTATCTCATTTCAATGGTAAACTGCTTTTTTTATTCTAAATTATTATCTCCCATTCTCAACAATTTTGAGAGACTTACATATAATAGGTATTTAATTTAAATGTTCAATAAAATACTTCTTTAAATGCGATGAACATGTCAATTGTAGTGATGAATTTCGAAATCATTACATACTCTAAAAATTACTGCATCCTCTAGTAAACCTTCAACAGAAAGCAGTGTTTTTTGAAAATTGCAATAGGTATATGTTTTGTGTTCCTCGGTAACTGATTGAACACTCTAATAGCTGAATAGTACACATTTTTTGGAGACAGTGCTGGGATGAGTACAAAAAAAAGGGATTCGAGTATGAGTACAATTAATTTGCTCGAAATACTTTCGTGACAAAGTAATTGAGTACTGATCACAATTGTACTCGAGTACTTGTTCGAATACTTTTGTGAGCACATAGTTCTCTCTCTAATCCTTTTTGTGTTGGTGAAGCACAGTTATTACTATTGTGTATCATTATAACGAGTTAACATTGGCTAATGAATATCAGTGAAAGAAAATATCAAGTTTTATTGTTATAATACGAAAGATACTCAACTAACAAATGAGATACATAATGAAAATATCAATTTTATTGAAATTTGAAATGAAAAAAAAATGGTCACAACAGCATAGACATACTCACTAAACTGATTCGAAAATACTTGTATAATTTACTTTCAGTAAAACTAGTTTCTCGAAATTATCGTCACTTAGAGCATTATGGCGTGGAGCGTTTACTATGGATGCGAATGAAAAGATTCGTTGTACAGGTGCTGACGAAGGTAGTACTGTGTTGAACTTCAGAAAAAGTTTTTCAAATTCGGATAATCGTTCAAGAAATATTTGACAAGCTCTAGTTCAGTTTTTTACACTGTACTTGTGTTGAATTTTGAACAGAAGATTTGACGGAACTGGAATTTCCTTGGAATAGTCTTCATTGAAGTCGAAAAAATCATCATTGGTGGGGAGAACAGCGGAACTCGTGAAAATCGTGGCAACGCCAACCAGTTGCAACGAATTCTTGAGGCGACTGGCGACTGCCAACTTTGTAAATACTCGACAAATCACGTCGGTGCATTCGACGAACTTTTTCGTGGAAGGGATGGTACGGTTATTGCAGTCATGGTTACAAACGAAACTCATGAGTACATTTTGAATTCATGGGTACTAAATTGTAATCATGTACAGAATAGAGTTACTTGCCTCAAAAAGAATTCATTCCCGAATACTGAGTACACTAAAAGTAATCAGTTACTGTACTCGAGTACTTTCCAGCACTGTTTGGAGATAAGTAAAATTGTATTTGAAACTAGTTGTACTAGTACCACATATATGATTATATTTACTTTCTCCAAATAGGTTTCCATTTTGTCTTACGAATACTGAACATTGAAAAATATACAAACTTGGAATGTAAGTATACTTCTAGAGATGAATTATTCCCTGCAATTCTCAAGATAGTCTAGTTTTAGAATAATTCAAAGAAACCTCTTCTGAAGAACTAAGTTTCTCCCTATAATGGAGTTACTCCAGAAAATAATTCCATACCGAAATCTCGACTCGATCAATGCGTACGTAATACGTCTTCAGTGAAGTCTCCACATCACCAGGTTGGAGAGAATCTTACATGCGCGTTATTTGTTTTTTTTCAAGATGATCATTATTATCAGATGAAAGAACAATTGATGTACCATCCGCATATTGCACAACGACATCCTTTAGTGTGTTAGGAAACTAGAATATATATAAAAGTGATCCGAGTATCGAGCACCATTGCATTACATGATCTTATCTCATTGCCATTTTCACAACCTCAAAAACATATTGCTGTCGGTTCGGAAGATATCATTTGATTGATTCCAGATAAGTTCCTTTTAAACGACATCTATTAAGCTCAAGAAATAACATGTCGTTTGCCACACTATCAGAAGCATTATTTATTGATGTTTAAATAGCTTCAGATGAGGATTTATTTTTTCTGAAGCTAAATTTCGATTCTATCAATATAGAAGAATTCCCTGAAAAATTTGTAATTCTTTTCAGAATAACGTATTCAAAAATTTTTCGAAATTTGATAGTATGGCTATAGGACCGTAATAATCAAAATCACTACAACCACTCTTTTAAACAGAGCTTTGATCCTTGCAACCTTTAGCCGCTCTGGAAAAATTCCCTGAGTAAGGCAAGAGTTGATAATGTAACTACATGGTTCGTTGATGAAGTAATTTGACTGGAAACTATAGCGTTACGACATCCTACAAAAAATTCATCTATTTGATTCAATAGTCCCTGCTTTGAGTCATATTCGTACAGACTGAAGAATCCTTTTGAACTAATTTTGCTAGGATCTCTATGATATCATATATATTCTGTAATAGTTTCCAGTTATTAATTCCAGGTTTTTTCAAGTAGAGGTGAAGTTTATTTTCACAAGATATTCAAATGCCTTTTGTAATCTATGAATTTTTGTTTTTGGAGTGACTATTTTTTTAAAGGAAATAGCAAGTTAATACTTTGTGATTGTTTACGAAGAAAGTTATGATATGCTCTACTTGGATCATTTTCTATATAAACCTTCACTTAACAATTTGTGGAATAGTTAGTTGACAGGTTTGCTTCAGAAAATACACTTTCGTGCAAAGATGTATGTAATAACTGAGTGCTACAATCCAACTCAAATGATCAGTCAGAGCAGAGACAACAATTTCCCCAGAATTATTCTCAAGCCAGTTCATGAAAATATTATCTACCAATGATTTAGTTTATTATGTGACTATTTGATTCAAAACTTGTTTGTCCGACATTAAAAGACTGCAATAAATGTATAAAATTGTTCACCTGTTTGTTCATTTTTAGTAAATTTATATTGAAATCGCCACATAAAACAATTTTATAGTTAGGGAACCTATTTGTGTAGTTTGATAAAAGATTATTCAGTAAGTTGAAAAACAGATCAAGGTCACCACTTGAGACTCCATAAACACATTACTTTTTGAAACATACAACAGATTCAGGAGTATTCAAATTGTCTATCAACATTTTTTGTATTACAAAAGCTTTGTTCAGAACTAAAACCCAGGGATTCACGGCGAAGAATTAATTTCTGCAGAAAAATGTTAGATACAATTATCAGTATTGGGAGGATGAAAATTCAAGTCTGGTCCCGACCACTATTTCCAGCACGTTTGGAGTTTTAATGCGTATTGTGCAATCAAAACACCAGACTTTTATTATATGCACGAATCGATATTTTGCAAAATGTCGTGGAATATGCGGTCTGTTTCAAGTTTGGTATTAACAAGACGGGGGCTTCTGTTCACTCCTAGAAGAGAGTTGATAATGTTGGAAAGATTATCTAATTGTTTAATGACAGTAGCTTTGGCATTGCAGGACCCCATATTTGGCCTCCTAGTTCGCTAGGCTTGGCACTTCTTGATTACTTTATTAGATGATCAATCAAAAACATTTTATACCTTTATTATTTTAAAAAGAACTTATTTTTCATTTCGAAAGAACCTATTGTTACGTTTTGATAAAAATTATGAAAAAAACCTCTTCATCGGTAATAAATTTTCACCTACTTGTTAATGTCACAAAATAACTCTGGAATGATAAGATTGAGATTTTCTCCAAATATGCTTGAAAGATTCAAAATTGAACGGTGGAAACACCATACGCAGACAAATTTTCATAAAGCTTATTAAATACGTTTCTGACTTATACCAGAGACTCCAGGACACCCTGTATAGATCACGTTGACTTGGACACAAAAAAATTCATCCAAATAAATCTTCAAATGTTGATCAGAAGTGTGTAGGAAACAGCAATCAATAGAATGACGACGCCAGTTCTTAAAGACCTAGGAATTTTCGTGTTCAAGAATCTGCTGAAAGCTCTTGATTCAGTTTTTTGGATTGCCATGAAATAATGACAGTTCTTTTCTTGGGTGAGGGTAGAACTAAAACTTGGAATGACTATTCAACCACAGAATGCCCAGATTAAATTTTTCGACCGTTCATGATCACATGACATAGGTGTTCTACATGTTTTCGACCACGACACTTGAGACACTACATTATTATGTTGGGTCGCCAGAAGTTGCATTGTTCGGATGGAATGTACTACCATAGCCATAATATTTCCCGGATCTGGCACCTTCGGAACATTATTCCAGACCCTATATGACTAGTATTGAAGCAACATGATCGAAATTTTATTATATTTGCTAAAACGATACTTCCGGAATCCTCCGAATAATTCAAAGCCTACCGAGTACATAAATTTCAAAGCCTAAGAATTCGACAAACGAATACTTGTGTCCAAATTTTCAAGCAGCTCATCTAAAATCACAGAAAATTGATACGCTAACAGTCCGTACAGCTTTTATTTTTCACTAGTGTTTGTAATAATTGTTCCATAACTTTCTGATTGTTCTGAATGACAGTTTTCAACTCTCTCACTTCTCTACCCAATTCTTCGATATGTTCAGAAGCTTTGTCGATTTTATTCTGCAACAGCGGCACCATCCCTGTCATCTCCACGAGGTCGCAAGTCTGATGATCCATGTTGTTATTCAGGTGTTTTTTCGCATACGCAGTCGCGTGGCTGGCTTGAGACGATATCGTATGGCCGTATTTTTTTCGTCGGGTAGCGATGTCATGTGCCGCCTTCAAGATATCTCTCGGTAAACGTTTTTCTCTAGGATTTAATGGTTTCACATTCAATACTACTCTGTACGCTTTCGGGGACACCAGAGCGGTCCAATGAAGTAGATTTAGAATATATTGCGGTAGATAACCATTGAATAAAGCTAATTCCATGTAGGATATTAGTTTAGTTTGACGGACAAGTTTTGACAGACCCGCAGTTTTCTGTAAACCTTGAATATCGTGAACTGCAATACCGACCAACAAGTTCATTAATATCACCGTTACAAAAAGAAGGAACAGTATGTAGGTAACTTGCGCGCTTATCTCCAACAAGAATGGAGGGTCTTCCGGATCGTCGTCTACTAGAATATCGAGGTTTAATTCCCCAGTCATCATCACTAGCACCGTAATCAGGCCAATAAAAGGATTTGCGAACGTTGAGGAATCAGGAAAAATCACGCAGAAACTTATTGTGAAACCGATGAGGAGACACGAGTACGCCAAGAGTAACTTCGCAAATTCCCCTTGCACTCTGGTATACATTGCGACGTAGGAACCGAATATCGGCAACTGGCCAACCATTAACATCAGATTCGTCCAGCCGAATAGAACCGCAAAAGCGCCCACGTGATTTTGCCACATGTAAGTTCGTCCAGTGTATATAAACGAAATCACGAACACGCTACATATCACACTCCATTCTATTATGTTTTCTCTATGAGATAGATACTGTTTAACACTGGGATATCCTGCTATTCCATACACTTTTCTAAGTATCTCGCAACAAGTTATACCAACAAGCACAAACCACTGCATTTCTATAACGAAGGGATTGTTTCGCAACATGTGTCCCATCATGGATTTCTTTTCGCACAATTCCATCACGTTTTCCGTTTGCGTATCGTTCATATTCTTTCCGTGATTGTAGCAATTGTGCGCTAAGGCTGTTAACACGTAAAGCGATAAGCTCAATACGAAAATGAAACAGAAGAACATCCTGGCGATGTAATATTTTCTAATCTTTTCCCACTTTAAATACAGGAAGGCAGAACATAACGGATGCAGCAGTATCTCTTTCTGCCCTTCGTCCACGAATGTATTCAAGAAACTAATTTCTCTAGGGTGGCAATGCTGCAATATACTACGAAAATCTAACCTCAACTCAACCTCCCTATTAGAAGACTCGGGATGATGATGTAAAGTTATAGCAGAATCCAATTTATGTGTAACCATTGCAAGAGAAGCCGGCGTTTTTCTTGTGATTATCCCTAAAGCCGTAACTCCCAATTTAGATTTGGCTGTGACATCAGCACCGTGATATATCAAAATTTCCACGCATTGGCTGAGTTCGTTCAAGGCTGCTATGTGTAACGGCGTGTATCCATACTGATCTTTGGCATTCACATCTGCGCCCCAACTGACTAATATCTCTATGATATCGTAGGATCTAGCTGCTTTACCTACCGCCGCGTGTAATGGCGTACGTTTATCACAGTCGCTTATTGTGGGATCTGCGTTTCCCTTGCGAAGTAACAGTTCCACGCAGTCGTACGCTTGCGCCCTAGCTGCGGAATGAAGGGGAGTTTGACCTCTGTGATTTTTCGCATTGGAATCTGCATGTTTCTCTAATAATACTTCTATACATTCCAAGTATCCTCCTTCAGCTGCCATGTGAAGAGCTGTCAATTCTTTCTCTTTGGTTGCTGCGTTAACGTTAGTACCTTTGGCTTCTAGTAGTATTTTAAGACATTGTGGATGTCCAAGATCTGCCGCTAGATGTATAGGTGATATACCACAGTATTCTACTTGACCAACGTCAGCCCCTTCTGCTGTAAACAATCTTACACAAGCTACAGCGTTTGCCCTCACGGCACAGTGCAAAACGCTTTCATTAGAATTACTGGGACTATTAGTTAACGCCTGCACTTTCGCACCATTGTTCAAAAGCACCATGGATGTATCCGGGCTATCCCCAAAAGCTGCACAATGAAGGGGTGTATAACACTTGAATAAAGCATTAACATCACATCCTTTAGCTATCAAAAACTGAGTACCAGGTATACAACCACTAAATGCGGCTAAATGGATAGCACTAAGTCCTTGGTTAGGTTCATAATACAGTTTGGAAGCACCGAGACTTAGAAAACCATCCAATAAATCCCACCGCTTCATCAGAGCTGCCCATAAAAAAGAAATGTTAATCTCCAATTTCGAGGCACCCTTAAAGGTCGCTGCAAGATTATCCTGTGTCGTCTTCTTCAATTCGATATCGTCCAGCAGTTGATGGCGCCCCGACGACAACTTCATGTGTTCCGAAAGGTTCGTCTTGATAGTATCGTGACAAATCTGCACGGTCAGCTCGCTGGCGTTGCTCGAGAACTCCTCGAAGCTCTCGTAGATGTGCGGTGTGTGATCGGAGGGCGGAGAAGGTCCGCATTCCATATACTCAAAGTCGTCGGAGGGGTACTCCTCTTCTAGCATGATGTTCGGGTCTTCCCCGGCTCGCCGCCATCTTAGGATCATGGCGGAGTTGCAGGTGTGGCTCTTGTAGAGCGGAAAACTCTCAGCCGGCGTGTTGACGCTTACAGATCGGCCGAGCTTTCGCGAGGCTATGGAATCTTGAAAACCTAGATTGTCCATGGTCAGGAGTGTTTCATGATTCAACGATGATACCATTTACCTGAAACGAAATGGGAAAGTTTTCAAAATGGAGCGAAATAGTGCACCGAAGATTTCGTTTGTAAGAATCGTAAGAACTATTTATTTAAATTTGCATTTTATCTGTAACTAGTTTAGAATCATATGAAAAAATTAGAAGTAAAATGACAGCAACATTTTCTCCATGAGAAATTGTTAGATTTGACATCTTGCGATTTTCTTACCTGTTTGAAAAGTTGAGAAATCAATTCTATTGATTTAATATTCCAATAATGGCTATTCAATTCAAATTAATATTTGAAACACGCGCCATTTTTGCCGTTTTCTATGCTCAGATGAATAGAGTTTATTTTTATGCAAGTCGATAAAACAGTTTCCATTAATACTGAGCTTCTGATCGCAACCGCTACAAGTTTGTTAAACAGTTTCCTATATCTCAGAGTTGTAATAGTTTTGGGATTGTAACCAAGTACGTTCTCTTCCTGAAGGAACATCGTACTCAACAACCTTCCAATTATCGCACTTAGAAATAGGGTGTCCCGAATAAGTAAAATGGAGTGAAAAATCACAACTTCTTTCTTAGAAAAACTATTTCAGAATAAAATGATTTTCTCTAGCGCGGCAATTGGTCGTCGGTCAAGTGCAATTGAGAGATCGCTCTCACCGAACTATGTGGAGCACCGTTGTTGTCGATGGTCAATTAAGCGTTAAACGCGCACTAGTTAAGGTCAAGTTCGACCGGTCCGCCATACAGTTCCAAATTAATCGTGGGATCCTGGAAAACCATGAAAATAGGCGGATTTTCGCTGAGCGATTCTTTTATTCTATTCCTGATAATTGGTTGATCGTCAATCACGATGATACATCGATGATATCGCCTGTTTTATTTCTCATTGTCTAGATAGATTCATTTATTCCGCTGTGCTATTATTACTTACGTTCTCTAACCTTGATTCCTTGCCGCGAGGAAATTCACACGAGATTATCAACTGCTACCAAATTGTGCTGTTCCGTATTTAAAAGATATTACTCAAGAGAAAAGTAAAAAAGATAAGCGTGTTTTAAGACAGATGGCGTTTTATCATTTACACATCGAAACCATCAAGTAGGCGTCAAAATACATACTGCAGGAATGAATAAATATTATTGTTGTCAACCCTGTGAGGTTGTTCCTAAGTTAAGTTAATTTTCTAATAAACTTAGGTCAGGTTAGATTCGTAACAGATCTACAGATTGTTGAAATTTCCATATTTCTTTAGTCTTTTTTCTGCTATTTCAAAATATTTACACCAAATGTTGGAATAATGTCACATTCTCTATCCTCGAACTTTCATTGCGGTGCTCCACTGGTAAAATTATACGAACTCTGAAATGGCTGAGATGGATGTATGACCTTGCACCATCTCCAGAAACTGGAACTTGATAAACAGCAATGTTGTAGAATGGTCTGTTCTAAATGAAATTGAAGAAAACCAAGAAACCAGCGCTAGAAAAATATGTGTGTTATTAAACATTAGCGATCAAGTTGTTTGGCGTATCTTACGTGATTCTCTGCTACCCGTATAACATTCCACGGGTGCAGGTGCTCTTCCCGGGAAGTATGAATTATAGCAAGGAATACCTAAATACGCTCCAACTTTGAACGCATGATTATTTTTACCTGCGAGGTAAATTTTTCAAGAAATTCCATTATGAATTTTCATGACAATCATTTATGGGCAGATAGGAAACCTCAAGAAATTATCGAAACTCCTTATCAGAATCAATTTTCATTAAAGGGAAATCTCTTTCCTTCCAGCAATTTCTTTAAGTTTGGGCACAATAAATAGTCATAGTGCTGGGCAGGGTAGCAGTTTGTAGCCCAATTTATGGATTTTTGATATGTTGAATACATGCGTTTAAGTGCATTGTCATTGTGAAATAACACTTTTTGCTTCGTCAAATTCTGTTTGTTGGATGCTCACTCGGAAATACTCAGTTTTGATCGTTCCTTGGTCTTGTTTTGTAATATATCCATTTTTGCGTGTAAGCATCTCCAAGCACTCTCTTCAACAGGTTACACGGTTGTGCTAATGGTCGATTGTGAACTACATTCATCGCCCGATGGCTCTTTCAAATCGAAATATTCATGTGAAAGTGATACGCCCGCTCCACCTTAAGCATTTTCATTGTCCGATCATCCAATAATGAAAACATGAATTTTATCGACGATTTCTGGTGCCGCGACCTCCTCTGGGCTTCTTGAACGTTTGGTGTCACTTATCCTAGTTCAACCACAATGGAAATAAATAAACCACTTCTTAACAAAAAATTGAAAAGCATAGTTCCCATTTATCAAGCTTTTCATTGGCTTCCGTGATGGTTTTTGCCTATGAAATAATGCTGAATCAGCATACGAAAATCTTTTTTTTCCATCTCTGTAAAAATTCGAAATTTAGTTGGTGTGAATGGTTGTTAAACGAATAACGTTTGCTAAAAATCACAGTAATGTATCAATAGTAATGTAGCTGACAGCACTGATGTTCTTATCAAACGCCCCTCGTATATTCTGTTCGAACTCTAGGGGTATTTAATATTACACGTCCATGATGATTTATTTCCTACTCCAAAGTATGTCAACGCATAGCTATATTTGGAAAATTTCCTCATGGAAACATACAAAATAAAATTTTTTCATATCTTTCCATTTTCAGCATTTGTTCAGTTCGTGTCCGAATCGACGTGCCAAAAGAAATAAGGCCGGAAATTCTTGTGGATTCGCCAGTGCATATCAGAACTTCGCAATCGAGCAGTATTTTTCGAATTTGTTTTGGCAGCCGTGTTGACGAATAACATTCGAGCAATGATTCTTTGAACAATTTCACGGTCAAGAAGCGGCGAATATATATTATTCGATGCGGCACGAAGATGAAACAGTCGAATCACATATTAAACTGATAGAACTGGGTCACATCGATTAATATTTCATTAAAGGAACAGTCATTGAAATTTGACATTTTTCGAATAAATCTGTCAGCACCTGTATCATAGAACAAACCTTATATTTTCTGTAGTCAGCTATTCCTTCAATTTTATTTTACATGTTACTTATTGCGTGGAAATGAATGAATTATTATTTATAATTTAAGGCTACGTGCGTTCATTTTATTTCATCAAAATAATCAAGATCAATACATTAAGTCTAAATTTCTTTTATTGATAAATATTATCTGGATCCAACATTCATTTCTTGAATAAATTAATGACAACATAGAATGCAAGTCATGCTTTCTGTGATTAGTCAAATATAGCAAACCACTATTTCCATGCAATATCATTCGTAACGTACTCTATAGAAAGTATAGAGGTGAAAACACTTTATTATTTCATCAGAAAGTTACTAAAATAATCAAACAGAATGTACTTTAACACTAACGAATAGTGTGTGGATTCAAATTTATTCATCAAATAATTGTGTTAACAACAGTGGTAAAATAGAACGATACTCATATACTCTGTGTTTCATTCCATACATTCTGAATTTCATGACGAACTGATGTTTCAAGGTATTTCAATCAGTAATAAAAGACAAAACATTCTATCGTGATGTTATAACTGAAAATAGAATACTACTACCACAGTTACCAAGCTGATATATTAAATCAATATTTCCTAGTGACATAGAAAAATGTTTAGCATTTATTTCTGAAATTAATGTATTACCAACATAGTGAAATCATAACCATAGATTAGAAGTCACATTTTCTGTGTTGTCTTGCCTTTTTTCAACATCTTCATATTTAACTAAGACATTCTGAATTAATTATTTGTGGAATACAGTAAATGTTGCAGACGGTGATTTCACCTAAGGTACTTCGAATGAAAATACTTTGAATATTCCACGAAAAAGTTACTGAAATAATAAATTCAAACAAAAGTGTTCAGACACTGACGAAAGAGCTCAAGATTTAATATTTATTTCTTTATGTTGGCAACAGTGGTAACATAGAAATCTAATCGTATATTTTGTGTTTAATCAATCCTTCAGTCACAATTTCGATTCATATGATTATTGTGATGCGATATTTCAATGAATATTTCAAATATAATAATAATAATGAAACGAAACATTTTGAAATTGAAAGTTATTTTTCATATTCCACCGACATAACAGTTACCAAGATAATTCAATCAATCCCTATTCTACCAGTGATAAATATCTTTAAATTTCACATCCGTTTCTAAAATGAATATATTACAAATATAGTATAGTATCATAATCATAGATAATTTTTATATTTTCTGTGTTGCCATGCCAATTTTCATAATTTTCACATTCTATTATGGTGCTATAAATTAATTAAGTGTAATTACCATCCGTGACGGAATATGAATTAGTTCCGAATTGTGAATATCATGGATATTCCCCAGGCGATTTCCAAGATTCGCGAAGACGAATTCGACGAATGCTGGCGCGTTCCATGAACTCGCAAATCTGATCGCGGTACTCCAAAGACATAACACCTGAAGTTACTGTGAACGAATGACGAATCAATCTATTCAAAAACTGTACCTTAAAACGTGATTGTAATAAAAAATTTGAGGATTGATTGATAATATACCATTGGTTATACCAAAATGAATCACTTCGCAATGGCTGTTAAATCAGAATTGAGTTTAATTTATGTACATGGTAGGATTCAAAAGTAATGCGCTTCTGTCTAGTTTAACGCAAGCGCACTTCGCCGCGCGATCCGTTTGTGACCAGTACAAGTATGGGGTGTTGGCTTCACAGCAGAGCTCAGTTCCTTCCGACTTTCGGGGCGGGAAGATCGGCAACCCCTTTATTATAGTAGGTGACAAGGCGATAGGGAAGACTTTTTAGACCAACGGTATGCGATCAAATTCTGCTTCCGGTTGGGGAATCTCCTTCCGAATCGTTCGTAATGCTTCAACAGCTCTCAAGCAAAAAAGAAGCATAAGGCTTTCAGAAAGGACTGAACAAACCCCGATCTGGACGTCCGTTTTCTGTCGAACTGACATTACCGTGCGAAGAGTGCATTATTTCTTGAGCACGGACCGATGTTTATGTCTCTACCAAGTAGCAGAGTCCCTGTATTTAAAGAGGGCGGGCGAAGTGAACACTAGGACACATGAAACGCACCAAGTCACACACGGTAGTCCCGTAGCCTCCCTATTATCCGGCCTTCTCGCCTCTTGACTTTTTCTGATTTCCGCGGTTAAAATCAGCCCCGAAAGGAAATCGCTTCGACTCGATCGAGGTTATCGAAGCGAATGTGAAGGAAGCCCTTGCAGTTGTACCGATTTGGTATTTTTGAACAAAGGTTTATCACTTTTGAATCCTATTCTATATTCAATTCTCCATCGACCAAAAGACGCATACTTTAAGTAAATCAATTGACTCTAAGTAATTTGTTTTTCTAAAGGCTTATTGAACTACCCTCGTAGCATATTTATTGACACAAGAAATCGGCTACTTGAACTTATACTTTCATTGATACTACTCCACGCTAACTACTTACATGCCTAGGTCAACGTACTTGAACTTAACTGTAATTAAATGACATACTTTTTAAAGAGAATGACCAAACAGTGATTCAAACGGGAATGCTTCTATTAGAAAAGAAGAGTAATAAATAACTGTTTTTTCAAAGACACAAGTCATTTGTTTCGAATATAAATTAATGCAGATAAGTTTGAGATACAAACTACGCAAGGGAAATATTCAGTTATTCATAAATTATCGGAAGATCTTTCAAGGGACTTGGTTCTCGACATTGAGTACAAAAGAAAAGAAAGATCTACGTTATAAAATAAAATACTGCAATTTCGTCCTAGCGAGAACGAATAAATGTGATACTCCAGCAAACATCACTTTGATCAGGTAATGAAACAATTGCTATGTTTTGACAATCACTTTTTATTGATTATATACTATTCAATTGGTTTGGTTAGGTTAGGTTAGATTTCGGTCCTCTTCAGCAATGAAAATCCGGTCCAACCAATTGAATAATAAATAATCAATGGAAAAGATAATCAAAACAAAGTAATTGTTTGATTACTGGATCATAATGATCAACTATTACATAGTAAAGGTTTCCTCATTCAATTATCACCTTGATCTTTTTGTCAACACCAGAACTTCGGGTTCTGATGACTCAAGAAAAGGAGGAATTTGTTGAATTCTGATAAGTAAATAGTAAATAACGATAATAAAAACGTAATAAGTTCAAAGAAGTGAATACTCCTTTGAAATAATTTGTTTTTGTCTATAACTTTGAAGGGTATGCACGAAAAGTGAATCATATATTCTATGATTTGTGATGTGGAATAATTTGTAACCACAGTAACAAATATTCCACAACTCTCAACGAGTTAGAGAAAGTTTCTTGGCTATAACCACAATTATGAACCAACGAGAAGTTCGCCTCCAATTTAGAATCGAGAACATCGTATATGAAATATTTTAATTTCATTCGAGGTCATAGAAGAAATGTGGAAGAAACAGATCATCTAACTACAGTGATCAGAAAGATATGAGACGCTAATAGAAATGATGACAGATTTTGAAATTCCTTTTAAAACTTAAAAA